>CM042064.1:21502500-22140000 GCA_023525745.1 Arctium lappa | reverse complement strand
TTTGATACAATGTCAGATTTTTAAACAAGTTTCTTGTATTCATTTCATTAATTCAATTATCTTGTTTGAAAAGTCTTCAATGTTTAAAAATGCTCAAATCTTCATGATTACGTCTCTGAGCATATCTATATCTGACTTGTATTTCATTCTTTGTGCTTTAACTGATAAAGTTAAACCATTTGTGCAACATTGTGCTTTAATAGGAAAATATGGGTTCATTGTGTAGGACATAAATGAAACTTCTATAGATTCACGTTAACCAATGTTTCCTACCCAATAAGTTAATCCTTAGTGATCGAGTGTGAGGAGTCAAAAAGAAATGAGTGTGGGTTGTGTGAAGAGGTAAAATGTAAAAGAAGAGTTTGGTTAGATGTGAGCTCAATGATTAAAAAGAAAGAGGGTGTGAGAACAGAGTAAAAGAATATCAAACTCTGCACCAACTACTTTCTGAGTCGGGCAACCACATTACTAGTCTTTCACATTTCTTCGTGAATATTATTGAAACAGGCAACTAGCCCATGCCAACTCTTGATAAAAACCCCACCAGCCACTCATTTTCTTCTTAATAAGAAATTGTTTCATATTTTATGGGGACGCAACACATAATCTATCTGATTTTCATTTGGAAAATCTGGATATTGAAAAAGAAGGAAGTCTGCCCCACCTTCGCACTTCGATCATGCACAATTGATTTGGTGTTATACTACTGTTGTCTCAGTGGTTTACACAATGTGGAGCCTTATATAAGCAATCATCATGTGCTTAATTCTTTCTAACACTTGCACGAACACACAAGGAAATTTGTTTTTCTTGTCATAACGTTCATAGAAATATCTTTGTGGTGTTTCGATGATTGAATGGAAGCCCTGGGGGAAGTGAACATCACAAAAGCTCCTTTCCAATGTGTATCCGTTACACATAGTAACTTTGTGTTACTGACAGGCAAATTAACTGATTCATTTGTTGATTCAGGTGTTACATTCTTCTTTGTCTGGATTTGAAAAGATCTAGATGAATACCTTATTTTGGATCGGCGGAGAATCAGAGGCCCAGTATGAAAGATCAATGGTCAGATTATATCAAAGACATTTCTTGTTGAAAGTTTTGATGATCTCGATGCAGCAATCATCAAAAAGGGGGAGTGATAATAAAGAAATGTTAGAAGAAGTTAAAGAAATGTTCAAGAATTGACTGTGAAAGAGAAATTTATGTCAATTTAATTGAAGATTGTTGAAGACTGTTGAATGTTGAAATGGAAAGTTCAAAGGTTACTGATATTTTATTTGAAGATAATTTTGCTGAAGTGAACTGAGCTGAACTTGATGATAATTTCTTTCTAAGAGTCTGAAAGAGGTTTAAACCAACCTTGGGGGAGAATGCTACTATTTTTTAAGAACAGACTTTGGGAAGATTGCTGAAAGTTTAAAGACAGAGTTTATCAAAGAAAGGAGAGAATGTTTTAAGCAGAAAAGGGGAGTTTATACCTCAATGATTATGTGTATTTCTAAAGATGTTCTTAATTGACAATAAGTCTACAAGGGGGAGATAAAGTTGATTAAAGGGGGAGATTGTATAAACTGAGCTTAAAGAGAGAAGATTGATTTGCAAAATCTTTTTCAGATGATCTTGATCCAAAGGGGGAGAATGTTAGAGCATAGATTTATTGGATGCAAGATCATTAATACTGAAGATGAAAGTCAAGCATCTCAAAGTCTAAAAGTCCACTCTCAAACATCAAAGTCAAAGTCTTTGTAATAAGTCAACGTCAAAGATTGTATTTGTTTATTTGTAATTGTTGATTAGTATTAATAGCTTTAGTCTTTGTTATCTTTGTAACAACAAGCATACTTGGTACACGGAGAATATAAGAGAAGAGGATATGTTCATATCATTCTAGTGAGATAGTGTAGAGAGAGAAAGCAAGATTGTAATCTTTGTGACAGAATTCAATGACATATGATTTTAGAAATTGTTCATCTTTATTGTTTGTATGATTAGAACTTGAATTCTGGGTGTAACAACATTTCTATTATTCCCTACTCCACATGATGTTTCAGAAAGTGATATCTGATATCAATATGTTTGGTTTTGGAGTGCTGCACTAGAATAGCTAAGATTGCTATGGCGCTCTTTGAGTCACAGAGGATGGGTATCTTGTCGATAGCGAAGTCGTAGTCTCTAAGCTGAGTTCGCATCCACAAAACTTGTGAGTAACAACTAGCTGGAGGAACATATTCTGCCTATACAGTAGAAGTTGACATGCAATTCTGCTTCTTTGAAGTTCAACTTACAAGTTTACCACCTAGGAATTGACAACTCCCAGAGGTACTCTTTCTGTCTAGCTTGCATCCTCGATAATCTGAATATGTATATGCCACAAGATCAAATCCAGAGTTATTCGGATACCAAAGGCCAAGAGATGAGATTCCTTGGGGTTAGCTTGGAATCTTGCATATAAGCATGTATCAAACATTATATCAGGCATACTTGTAGTTTAGTAAAGAAAAGACCTAATCATGCCTCTATAAAGTTTGCACTCAACAAATTTGCCTTCTGGATCCGTAAAGAGCTTGGATCCAACGGCCATTGGTGTCTTCATTGGATAAGAGTCAGAGAGCCTATATCTGGAAAGTATGTCAGAGACATATTTTGATTGGTTTAAAAAGATGCCCTATGTGGTTTGTTTGACTTGCAATACAAGGAATAATGTGAGTTATCCCATCATGGTCATCTCAAACTCACTCTTCAGTAAAGTTTCACACTTTTTGCAATAGGAGTCATTGGTGGAACCAAATATAATGTCATGTACATAAATCTGTACAAGTAGAATCTCACCTTTTCTCATCTTAAAGAATAAGGTAGTGTCGGTTGTACCTATTTCGAAACCATTGGCAAGAAGGAAATTTGAAAGTCTTTCGTACCAAGTTCTGGGGGCTTGTTTCAAACCATACAGAGCTTTGTCTAAAAAGTAGACAAGATTTGGGTACTTGGAGCTCTCAAACCCTGGTGGTTACTAGACATAGACTTCCTCTTGTATTTGTCCATTTAAGAAGGTTGACTTCACATCCATTTGATATACCTTAAAACCTCTGTGGGCTTTGAAGGCAAGGAATATCCTTATTGCCTCGAGCCATGCCACAGGGGCAAAGGTTTCTTCATAGTCGATTCCCTCTTCTAGACAATAGTCCTTATCCATCAATCTTGCCTTGTTCCTGATCACCGCCCCGTCCTCATTCTTCTTGTTCCTAATGACCCATTTGATCCCTATTGCCGTTTTGCCATTCGTTAGAGGCACTAGGGTCTTCTAGGGCTTCAAACTATAGAAACTCCTCTTGCATTGCTTCTATCTAGTTTGGGTCTTCTAGGGCTTCAAACTCATTCTTTGGCTCGATAATACTTACAAAGTTTGTACTGAAACAAAATTTTGCAGTAGCAGAGTGAGTCTTCACTCTGTCAGAAGGGTCACCTATAAGTTGGGTCTCAGGGTGACTCTTTGCCCATTTTGTCATTCAGGGATGGTGGTCATTGGAACCTTCTAATTCAACATGTGTAGAGGTTTTCTGCTCTTGATCCTCTTTTGTTGCAGAAAGTGGATCATTTGTGCTTGTGACTGGTGTTAGTTGATTTCCCTGAGTTGATGTGGATAGCTATATTGTTTCTTCATTGGAGCTATGTGTTTTCTTTGACACTAACACTTCAGATATTATAGGAAGATGATCATTGTTTTAATTGAGCCTGGAGCCTTGATCATTGGTCTCTGTGTGCTCCCCCTCGACATGTGGACCTACAAGAGTAGTAAAAGAGGGTGTAGTATCACTTGGACCAGTTAGGGATGTAGCTATTTCGGCCTCAGAGGCATTGGCTTCAGAGGCTCTGCGATCACCTTTAGAGGGTCCATCATCATTGAATATCTCTTCAAACAAATGGTGAAGTTCATTTGTTCTCGATGATTCACCAGAGTCTATCTCATGAAGTTTGAGTCTCGGGCTAATTTCCTCAGAAGTCACTTGAAAAGAGTCATCGAAAGAAACATTAATACCTTCTAGTATATGTTTGGAGTTCAGCATAAACACTCTATATGCTTTGGAGGTAGATTAATAGCCAATGAATTTGGCTTCATCCGCTTTTGGATTAAACTTTCCAATATTTTCTCTATCGTTGAGGATGAAACATCTGTAACTAAATACATGGAAGTACATGGTGTTAGGCTTCCTCTAATTGAGTAGATGGTAGGGTGTCTTTGAGTGCCTCTTCACAATCAATGATCTATTTTGGGTGAAGCATGCCGTGGAAATAACTTCTGCCCAAAAAGAAATCGACAACCCTGAGGCAGTGAGCATGGTTCTTGTGGCCTCCACTATTGTTCTGTTGTTTCGTTCAACAAGACCATTTTGTTGTGGAGTCCTCACAGCCGAGAAGTTCTGTAATATGCCCTCTTCAGTTAAATAGGCTTCAATGGTTAAGGTTTTGAACTCAGTACCTTTGTCACTTCGAATCCTCTACACTCTACAATCGTAAAGAACTTGTATTTTCTTCAAAATATTGATTAGTATCACAGGGACGTCACACTTCTTACGGACAAATTCTACCCAAGTGTATCGAGAGAACTCATCTACTAGCACAATAATGTACTTCTTGCCACCTAGGCTCTGCACAGAGATGGGATCACGGAGGTCAACATGTAGCATATACAGAGGCCTTGTGCAAGATATATCTGACTAGCTCTTATGGGCAACTCTTTTGAGTTTGCCCATCTCACAAGCAGAACATAGATGGTCTCTATCAAACTTTATACTTGGAAGACCACTTACCAAATTCAATTTTACGAGTGTGTTAAGTGTATGGAAGAATCTATTATGCAAGAGCCAAGCCTCATCATTCTTACTAGATACCAAACAAAGCTTTTCTTCTTTGTTGGTTTCCTTGAAGTTCATGAGGTAAAAATCATCCCTTCTATTGGCTCACAGATGTTCTGTTCCAGTATTCGCTTTCAGCAAAGACCAGTATTGGCGTTTAAACATCACATAGAATCCATTGTCACAAAGTTGACTGACACTTAATAAGTTGTTCTTAAGGCCATCCACATAAGCCACTTTGCATACATCGATGTCCTCCTTAACAATGACTCCATAGACTTTTATTTGACCCTTCCTATTATCTCCAAAGGTCACAGAACCTCCTTCGAATTTTTCTTTGTAAGAGGTGAGCAACCCTCTGTCGCCAATCATGTGTCTCGAGTACCAGGAGTCTAGGTACCATATTGGCACACGCTGCTTCTTCTGCGGAAAGATTAAGGAGATTTAGGTACCCATTTCCAAATGGGTCCATGTTTGTTAGGGGTCTTAAGAGTTGCTTTGGCACTCTTGGATTTGGTTTAATCCTCTTTCACAGAGGTACCAGATTGTCCTTTCTCACCCTAGAATTTGGCATTCTTGGACTTGGGGGGAGAAATAAGACAGGTTGGGCTAGAGAAATTGTGTGTCCCATAATAAGTTAAAATCAATCCAGATGACAACAAGATTCAATAAAACAATTTGTATTAAACTTGATTTTGAGTACACAGTGCTCTCTCAGTATTTCTCTCTCCAAACAAACGCGTACACCCTTAGTCTAATGATTCCCTCAAAGCCTAATGACTCTACAAACAAAAACAAACACTATTTATACCCTATTACAATTACAAGACAAAACACAAAATACATTGACTTTGACTTCACTTATTACAAAAGACTTTGACTTTTGCTTGAAGGTTTTGACGAGCTTTTGACTTTCACTTTCATCTTCATGATCATGTATCCAACACATTTGTGCACTAACAATCTCCACCTTTGGATTCAAGATCATCATCAAAAAGAAATTTCAGCAATAAAGCACAATCTCCCCCTTTGTTAAGAATCGTTAATAAAACATTTTCTTCCTCTTTTGAAATAACACTGATCATCTTCAAAGAATAATATCTCGAGCTCCCCTATTGAATGTAGAAGCAAATTATCTTCACCTTTCAGATAAACAAAATCAACTTTCAGTATTCTCGAGCAATCTTCTTCTTTAAGTTGTCTTCAAAACTTTCTGTAACCTTTCCCAAAGAATATTTTGCAATCTCCCCCAAAGGTTATTACAACCTCTTTCAGACTTTAAAAGAAATTATCTTCAAATTTAGCTCTCTTTGCTTTAGCAAATATTCTTCCAATAAATTTTCTGAAATCTTTGAACTTTCTTTCGAACTTTAACAAATCTTGAACAATCTCTCCAGACTCTAGAAAAGTATTACATTCTAGATCTGTCAATTCTTGATCAACACGTCATAACGGTTACTAACTTTTCTTCAAACAACATTTCTTGAAATAATTTCTCCCCCTTTTTGATGATACAACATAGAAATCATCAAAACCTCCTCAAGAAATGTCATGAATCTTTTCTGACCATTGATCTTTGTCACTGAGCCACTGAACATCCGTCAATTCAAAATATACTCATCTGAATCTTTTCAAATTCAGACAAATAAGAATGTAATACCTAAATCAGCAAATGAAGCAGTTAATAATGTCTGTCAGTAGCATGAAGCCACTGTATGTAACAAATACACATTGGAAAGAAGCTTTGTTAGGGTGGGTTTTATTTGTTGAATTGAAGTAGAGGGGTGCAAAATGTAATGTTTATTTCTTTATTTTGTTATGGGTTTTTCTGTGTTAAATAGGCTTCGGGAAAGTTTGGCTTAAGCCCTTGGTATATAATGTTTTTTTAACCTAATTTCTAGGTTAATGGACATTTAAAGGTTACGTGCATCAGTTAAAATTCTCTCTGTAAACCTTTGAGCTTTATCGGTTAATCAATACATATGACCATAACTTGTGACTCATATTGATTGTTCTTCTTTGATTTATTCAATACACTTGCAATCTCGGATTCACAATTGGTATCAGAGCGAAGAGACAAAGAAATGATTCGAATAAGGTAAAGTTTTTTTCTTCTTCACTCTCTCGATCGACTTCTATGTTTGATATCGGGGTTTATTGTATTTTTTTAAAAACTTTGAGTCTAGTTGTTTCAAAACTATTTAGTGTTTCTAGATTAAAGGTTTGGTAAAATTTCTTAGCCAAATTCATAGGTTTGAAGTCAAATTTTGTGTTTTTCTTAGATCTAAATCTCCAGTCTGTGTTCTTGATTTTTTGGTGGAAAATCCGTGTTTTGGTTGAAAATCAAGTGAAAAAGAGTGTTAGATTTCTGAATTTAATCGATAATCATTACTAAAGTTTGTTGGTTTTCGATTAAAATTTTTTAATTTTGAGTTTGGATTGACAGTAAGTGGTTCGCTGCTAAACCCTGTCAATACCCTACCCGGGTCTCGCCAAACCCTATTCCCAAGCCGCGACCCTCTCCTCTTTACCCCTCAACCCCGATTCCCAAAACCCTGTTCCCAGGTCGAGACCCTGTCCTTCCAAACCTAATTATCACCCACGAAACCTTGTCCTCATCGCAAAACCCTGTTCCCAACCACGAAACCCTGTTCCCACCCGCGAAGACCTGTTCCCCTCGAAGCCCTGTTCTCCGCGAAGCGCTGTTCTCCGGCGCCAAGCCAGGTCCTCAAGCCTAGTCCCTAATCTAGGTCCCCAAGATAGGTTCCCACTAAAACCTGGCTCCCACCCTCAGACTGTTTTATGTGGTTCGTCTTTTATTTTCAATAAATTTTTTGTTAACAATGGTTATCATTCTCTATCTTAAAGTTTCGTTTTAGAGTGTTATTCATTTTTCTACACCTTTCTTGAATCAAATCGCGATCGTCTCACAGTCATTTGCATGTATTAGAATGGTGTCTACCCGCGAAGCTTTGGCAATGGGTACGGAAACTCGACCTCCCGTCCTTTTTAGAAGTGATTATCCTTAGTGGCGGGACAAATTTCTGGATTTCATCGCTCGACATGATCTTGGAGAACAAATTCTCAATTCTCTCAACGAAGGACCATCTACCGAACAACAATCCACCTCTTCCGGCAGGAGTTAAAACAAAGGAAAAATAAAAATACTCGGAAGAAGAAAAGAAAAGGGCTAAAGGTGATCAGCTTGCTAAATCTTACCTATTGCAATGTCTTCTGAATAACATCTACACTACTATTGACAGCTACAAAGAGACTGCCAGAGGAATGTGGGTACAAATTGAAAAGATGATGATGGGAACCAAGGTTGGGAATCAACTAAAAGTTTCCATCTGCATCAATCACTATGATGGTTTTAAGTCCAGGGACGTCAAATCTCTTGAAGAAACATATGATCGGTTCTGTCTCCTACTAAAGGAACTCAGCAAGAACCAAATCCACAAAACCATCATTGAGAATAACGTCAAGTTTCTCAATAATCTGCGACCAGAATGGAAGCCTTTCACCTCTCAGATATGACAAAACAACGATCTGTCTAAGATAGGATTGCATGAAGTCTACGAGATTCTTAAGCAAAACGAATAAGAGGTTTTGGAAGTTGTTGAGACAAATCGAAAAGTGGATAAATCGACCGATACTCTTACTCTCTTGTCTGATAAACGGGAAAGAAGATCGTCTCACATGCCAAGGAAATAACGGGATCCGAGTGAATCAGAGGGGGAAGATGATGACAGTGATGTTGATCCAGAGCTACACGACATCAAAGAAGCGATGTTGTTTCTAACCAAGGTCGTATAGAAAAAGTTCTTCAAGCGCTCTCTCCCAACAATCAGCGGTACGCCACAGGGGGTAAACATCACGAGTACAAGGAGAAGTTTGAAGGAAAAAAAATGGTTTGATGCCAAAAAGACCAACTGAGGCTAAATTGGAGATTTAGGGAGCTGACGAACCACCTAAGTGCTAGAACTGTGGTAGGACAGGTCATTTTGCTCATGAATGTCGGAAACCAGTTGTCCAGAATGCTGAGTACTACAAGAAGAAGTTACTTCTAGCCAAGCAAAAGGAGGCCGGCAAAGCACTGCTAGCAGAAGATGATCATGCCCACCTGTGCTTCATGACAAGAAATTAGGAGGCTTACAACTCCAACAATGATGATCGTGCATCACAATCATCTGAAGATGGTTCTGAGGTATGTTCTTCGACTTATACTGCTTTACTTGATCAGATGCTAATAATGATGCTTAAGCTATAAGATCTAACTGATCGTTTAAAAAGTGAACAAGCTCTTGTCGCCAAACTAGAAGCACGTTTACTAAATAATAAAAAAGTTCTTCCTCAAGTAAATGGTGAATGTGTTGATAATCTTAATTGGGCAAAGAGCTTGCAAGAAGAAAAGGCCAAACCTGTTGAATCTAACAAACCTTTAAATAAACAGATTTCTGATTTGTCCAGTAAGCTTAAAAAGTCTTCAAGCGAGACTAAAGATTACATAAATAAGTTTGAGTTTGGTTTAGTTCAAAAGAATGATTCACTTGATAAACTGATAGCCCTTGAACTTAAATTGTATAAACTTTGACAAACAGATCTCACCATTCACTTGATCACACCTAAAGAATTCAGGGATTACAAAGAAAAGTCAGGTTTGGGATATGAAAATCCTTTCTACCTTACCAAGGCTTTGTCAGAAACACCTACTCTCTACAAATTTGAATATCTAGATCTTGGTCCGGAATATCAAATACAGTTTATGGAATCTTCTGAAGATGATGAAGCACAGGAAGATTTAAATAGGAAAAGGACTGACAACGTGAAACTTCCTTTTGTTTATGACGAACTCAATGCAAGTTATCGTACGAGAGAACTAACACTCTCGTAATCATTGGCGCTTTGGTCTTCAAAAAATCATCTTCTAAATCAACACTGACCAATAAAGCGACTTTGTGAAGCTTTCTGACTTTTAAAGAAAACTTTCTTCTCTGCATATGTTCATATCATTCTAGTGAGATAGTGTAGAGAGAGAAAGCAAGATTGTAATCTTTGTGACAGAATTCAATGACATATGATTTTAGAAATTGTTCATCTTTATTGTTTGTATGATTAGAACTTGAATTCTGGGTGTAACAACATTTCTATTATTCCCTACTCCACATGATGTTTCAGAAAGTGATATCTGATATCAATATGTTTGGTTTTGGAGTTCTGCACTAGAATAGCTAAGATTGCTATGGCGCTCTTTGAGTCACAGAGGATGGGTATCTTGTCGATAGCGAAGTCGTAGTCTCTAAGCTGAGTTCGCATCCACAAAACTTGTGAGTAACAACTAGCTGGAGGAACATATTCTGCCTATACAGTAGAAGTTGACATGCAATTCTGCTTCTTTGAAGTTCAACTTACAAGTTTACCACCTAGGAATTGACAACTCCCAGAGGTACTCTTTCTGTCTAGCTTGCATCCTCGATAATCTGAATATGTATATGCCACAAGATCAAATCCAGAGTTATTCGGATACCAAAGGCCAAGAGATGAGATTCCTTGGGGTTAGCTTGGAATCTTGCATATAAGCATGTATCAAACATTATATCAGGCATACTTGTAGTTTAGTAAAGAAAAGACCTAATCATGCCTCTATAAAGTTTGCACTCAACAAATTTGCCTTCTGGATCCGTAAAGAGCTTGGATCCAACGGCCATTGGTGTCTTCATTGGATAAGAGTCAGAGAGCCTATATCTGGAAAGTATGTCAGAGACATATTTTGATTGGTTTAAAAAGATGCCCTATGTGGTTTGTTTGACTTGCAATACAAGGAATAATGTGAGTTATCCCATCATGGTCATCTCAAACTCACTCTTCAGTAAAGTTTCACACTTTTTGCAATAGGAGTCATTGGTGGAACCAAATATAATGTCATGTACATAAATCTGTACAAGTAGAATCTCACCTTTTCTCATCTTAAAGAATAAGGTAGTGTCGGTTGTACCTATTTCGAAACCATTGGCAAGAAGGAAATTTGAAAGTCTTTCGTACCAAGTTCTGGGGGCTTGTTTCAAACCATACAGAGCTTTGTCTAAAAAGTAGACAAGATTTGGGTACTTGGAGCTCTCAAACCCTGGTGGTTACTAGACATAGACTTCCTCTTGTATTTGTCCATTTAAGAAGGTTGACTTCACATCCATTTGATATACCTTAAAACCTCTGTGGGCTTTGAAGGCAAGGAATATCCTTATTGCCTCGAGCCATGCCACAGGGGCAAAGGTTTCTTCATAGTCGATTCCCTCTTCTAGACAATAGTCCTTATCCATCAATCTTGCCTTGTTCCTGATCACCGCCCCGTCCTCATTCTTCTTGTTCCTAATGACCCATTTGATCCCTATTGCCGTTTTGCCATTCGTTAGAGGCACTAGGGTCTTCTAGGGCTTCAAACTATAGAAACTCCTCTTGCATTGCTTCTATCTAGTTTGGGTCTTCTAGGGCTTCAAACTCATTCTTTGGCTCGATAATACTTACAAAGTTTGTACTGAAACAAAATTTTGCAGTAGCAGAGTGAGTCTTCACTCTGTCAGAAGGGTCACCTATAAGTTGGGTCTCAGGGTGACTCTTTGCCCATTTTGTCATTCAGGGATGGTGGTCATTGGAACCTTCTAATTCAACATGTGTAGAGGTTTTCTGCTCTTGATCCTCTTTTGTTGCAGAAAGTGGATCATTTGTGCTTGTGACTGGTGTTAGTTGATTTCCCTGAGTTGATGTGGATAGCTATATTGTTTCTTCATTGGAGCTATGTGTTTTCTTTGACACTAACACTTCAGATATTATAGGAAGATGATCATTGTTTTAATTGAGCCTGGAGCCTTGATCATTGGTCTCTGTGTGCTCCCCCTCGACATGTGGACCTACAAGAGTAGTAAAAGAGGGTGTAGTATCACTTGGACCAGTTAGGGATGTAGCTATTTCGGCCTCAGAGGCATTGGCTTCAGAGGCTCTGCGATCACCTTTAGAGGGTCCATCATCATTGAATATCTCTTCAAACAAATGGTGAAGTTCATTTGTTCTCGATGATTCACCAGAGTCTATCTCATGAAGTTTGAGTCTCGGGCTAATTTCCTCAGAAGTCACTTGAAAAGAGTCATCGAAAGAAACATTAATACCTTCTAGTATATGTTTGGAGTTCAGCATAAACACTCTATATGCTTTGGAGGTAGATTAATAGCCAATGAATTTGGCTTCATCCGCTTTTGGATTAAACTTTCCAATATTTTCTCTATCGTTGAGGATGAAACATCTGTAACTAAATACATGGAAGTACATGGTGTTAGGCTTCCTCTAATTGAGTAGATGGTAGGGTGTCTTTGAGTGCCTCTTCACAATCAATGATCTATTTTGGGTGAAGCATGCCGTGGAAATAACTTCTGCCCAAAAAGAAATCGACAACCCTGAGGCAGTGAGCATGGTTCTTGTGGCCTCCACTATTGTTCTGTTGTTTCGTTCAACAAGACCATTTTGTTGTGGAGTCCTCACAGCCGAGAAGTTCTGTAATATGCCCTCTTCAGTTAAATAGGCTTCAATGGTTAAGGTTTTGAACTCAGTACCTTTGTCACTTCGAATCCTCTACACTCTACAATCGTAAAGAACTTGTATTTTCTTCAAAATATTGATTAGTATCACAGGGACGTCACACTTCTTACGGACAAATTCTACCCAAGTGTATCGAGAGAACTCATCTACTAGCACAATAATGTACTTCTTGCCACCTAGGCTCTGCACAGAGATGGGATCACGGAGGTCAACATGTAGCATATACAGAGGCCTTGTGCAAGATATATCTGACTAGCTCTTATGGGCAACTCTTTTGAGTTTGCCCATCTCACAAGCAGAACATAGATGGTCTCTATCAAACTTTATACTTGGAAGACCACTTACCAAATTCAATTTTACGAGTGTGTTAAGTGTATGGAAGAATCTATTATGCAAGAGCCAAGCCTCATCATTCTTACTAGATACCAAACAAAGCTTTTCTTCTTTGTTGGTTTCCTTGAAGTTCATGAGGTAAAAATCATCCCTTCTATTGGCTCACAGATGTTCTGTTCCAGTATTCGCTTTCAGCAAAGACCAGTATTGGCGTTTAAACATCACATAGAATCCATTGTCACAAAGTTGACTGACACTTAATAAGTTGTTCTTAAGGCCATCCACATAAGCCACTTTGCATACATCGATGTCCTCCTTAACAATGACTCCATAGACTTTTATTTGACCCTTCCTATTATCTCCAAAGGTCACAGAACCTCCTTCGAATTTTTCTTTGTAAGAGGTGAGCAACCCTCTGTCGCCAATCATGTGTCTCGAGTACCAGGAGTCTAGGTACCATATTGGCACACGCTGCTTCTTCTGCGGAAAGATTAAGGAGATTTAGGTACCCATTTCCAAATGGGTCCATGTTTGTTAGGGGTCTTAAGAGTTGCTTTGGCACTCTTGGATTTGGTTTAATCCTCTTTCACAGAGGTACCAGATTGTCCTTTCTCACCCTAGAATTTGGCATTCTTGGACTTGGGGGGAGAAATAAGACAGGTTGGGCTAGAGAAATTGTGTGTCCCATAATAAGTTAAAATCAATCCAGATGACAACAAGATTCAATAAAACAATTTGTATTAAACTTGATTTTGAGTACACAGTGCTCTCTCAGTATTTCTCTCTCCAAACAAACGCGTACACCCTTAGTCTAATGATTCCCTCAAAGCCTAATGACTCTACAAACAAAAACAAACACTATTTATACCCTATTACAATTACAAGACAAAACACAAAATACATTGACTTTGACTTCACTTATTACAAAAGACTTTGACTTTTGCTTGAAGGTTTTGACGAGCTTTTGACTTTCACTTTCATCTTCATGATCATGTATCCAACACATTTGTGCACTAACAATCTCCACCTTTGGATTCAAGATCATCATCAAAAAGAAATTTCAGCAATAAAGCACAATCTCCCCCTTTGTTAAGAATCGTTAATAAAACATTTTCTTCCTCTTTTGAAATAACACTGATCATCTTCAAAGAATAATATCTCGAGCTCCCCTATTGAATGTAGAAGCAAATTATCTTCACCTTTCAGATAAACAAAATCAACTTTCAGTATTCTCGAGCAATCTTCTTCTTTAAGTTGTCTTCAAAACTTTCTGTAACCTTTCCCAAAGAATATTTTGCAATCTCCCCCAAAGGTTATTACAACCTCTTTCAGACTTTAAAAGAAATTATCTTCAAATTTAGCTCTCTTTGCTTTAGCAAATATTCTTCCAATAAATTTTCTGAAATCTTTGAACTTTCTTTCGAACTTTAACAAATCTTGAACAATCTCTCCAGACTCTAGAAAAGTATTACATTCTAGATCTGTCAATTCTTGATCAACACGTCATAACGGTTACTAACTTTTCTTCAAACAACATTTCTTGAAATAATTTCTCCCCCTTTTTGATGATACAACATAGAAATCATCAAAACCTCCTCAAGAAATGTCATGAATCTTTTCTGACCATTGATCTTTGTCACTGAGCCACTGAACATCCGTCAATTCAAAATATACTCATCTGAATCTTTTCAAATTCAGACAAATAAGAATGTAATACCTAAATCAACAAATGAAGCAGTTAATAATGTCTGTCAGTAGCATGAAGCCACTGTATGTAACAAATACACATTGGAAAGAAGCTTTGTTAGGGTGGGTTTTATTTGTTGAATTGAAGTAGAGGGGTGCAAAATGTAATGTTTATTTCTTTATTTTGTTATGGGTTTTTCTGTGTTAAATAGGCTTCGGGAAAGTTTGGCTTAAGCCCTTGGTATATAATGTTTTTTTAACCTAATTTCTAGGTTAATGGACATTTAAAGGTTACGTGCATCAGTTAAAATTCTCTCTGTAAACCTTTGAGCTTTATCGGTTAATCAATACATATGACCATAACTTGTGACTCATATTGATTGTTCTTCTTTGATTTATTCAATACACTTGCAATCTCGGATTCACAATTGGTATCAGAGCGAAGAGACAAAGAAATGATTCGAATAAGGTAAAGTTTTTTTCTTCTTCACTCTCTCGATCGACTTCTATGTTTGATATCGGGGTTTATTGTATTTTTTTAAAAACTTTGAGTCTAGTTGTTTCAAAACTATTTAGTGTTTCTAGATTAAAGGTTTGGTAAAATTTCTTAGCCAAATTCATAGGTTTGAAGTCAAATTTTGTGTTTTTCTTAGATCTAAATCTCCAGTCTGTGTTCTTGATTTTTTGGTGGAAAATCCGTGTTTTGGTTGAAAATCAAGTGAAAAAGAGTGTTAGATTTCTGAATTTAATCGATAATCATTACTAAAGTTTGTTGGTTTTCGATTAAAATTTTTTAATTTTGAGTTTGGATTGACAGTAAGTGGTTCGCTGCTAAACCCTGTCAATACCCTACCCGGGTCTCGCCAAACCCTATTCCCAAGTCGCGACCCTCTCCTCTTTACCCCTCAACCCCGATTCCCAAAACCCTGTTCCCAGGTCGAGACCCTGTCCTTCCAAACCTAATTATCACCCACGAAACCTTGTCCTCATCGCAAAACCCTGTTCCCAACCACGAAACCCTGTTCCCACCCGCGAAGACCTGTTCCCCTCGAAGCCCTGTTCTCCGCGAAGCGCTGTTCTCCGGCGCCAAGCCAGGTCCTCAAGCCTAGTCCCTAATCTAGGTCCCCAAGATAGGTTCCCACTAAAACCTGGCTCCCACCCTCAGACTGTTTTATGTGGTTCGTCTTTTATTTTCAATAAATTTTTTGTTAACAATGGTTATCATTCTCTATCTTAAAGTTTCGTTTTAGAGTGTTATTCATTTTTCTACACCTTTCTTGAATCAAATCGCGATCGTCTCACAGTCATTTGCATGTATTAGAATGGTGTCTACCCGCGAAGCTTTGGCAATGGGTACGGAAACTCGACCTCCCGTCCTTTTTAGAAGTGATTATCCTTAGTGGCGGGACAAATTTCTGGATTTCATCGCTCGACATGATCTTGGAGAACAAATTCTCAATTCTCTCAACGAAGGACCATCTACCGAACAACAATCCACCTCTTCCGGCAGGAGTTAAAACAAAGGAAAAATAAAAATACTCGGAAGAAGAAAAGAAAAGGGCTAAAGGTGATCAGCTTGCTAAATCTTACCTATTGCAATGTCTTCTGAATAACATCTACACTACTATTGACAGCTACAAAGAGACTGCCAGAGGAATGTGGGTACAAATTGAAAAGATGATGATGGGAACCAAGGTTGGGAATCAACTAAAAGTTTCCATCTGCATCAATCACTATGATGGTTTTAAGTCCAGGGACGTCAAATCTCTTGAAGAAACATATGATCGGTTCTGTCTCCTACTAAAGGAACTCAGCAAGAACCAAATCCACAAAACCATCATTGAGAATAACGTCAAGTTTCTCAATAATCTGCGACCAGAATGGAAGCCTTTCACCTCTCAGATATGACAAAACAACGATCTGTCTAAGATAGGATTGCATGAAGTCTACGAGATTCTTAAGCAAAACGAATAAGAGGTTTTGGAAGTTGTTGAGACAAATCGAAAAGTGGATAAATCGACCGATACTCTTACTCTCTTGTCTGATAAACGGGAAAGAAGATCGTCTCACATGCCAAGGAAATAACGGGATCCGAGTGAATCAGAGGGGGAAGATGATGACAGTGATGTTGATCCAGAGCTACACGACATCAAAGAAGCGATGTTGTTTCTAACCAAGGTCGTATAGAAAAAGTTCTTCAAGCGCTCTCTCCCAACAATCAGCGGTACGCCACAGGGGGTAAACATCACGAGTACAAGGAGAAGTTTGAAGGAAAAAAAATGGTTTGATGCCAAAAAGACCAACTGAGGCTAAATTGGAGATTTAGGGAGCTGACGAACCACCTAAGTGCTAGAACTGTGGTAGGACAGGTCATTTTGCTCATGAATGTCGGAAACCAGTTGTCCAGAATGCTGAGTACTACAAGAAGAAGTTACTTCTAGCCAAGCAAAAGGAGGCCGGCAAAGCACTGCTAGCAGAAGATGATCATGCCCACCTGTGCTTCATGACAAGAAATTAGGAGGCTTACAACTCCAACAATGATGATCGTGCATCACAATCATCTGAAGATGGTTCTGAGGTATGTTCTTCGACTTATACTGCTTTACTTGATCAGATGCTAATAATGATGCTTAAGCTATAAGATCTAACTGATCGTTTAAAAAGTGAACAAGCTCTTGTCGCCAAACTAGAAGCACGTTTACTAAATAATAAAAAAGTTCTTCCTCAAGTAAATGGTGAATGTGTTGATAATCTTAATTGGGCAAAGAGCTTGCAAGAAGAAAAGGCCAAACCTGTTGAATCTAACAAACCTTTAAATAAACAGATTTCTGATTTGTCCAGTAAGCTTAAAAAGTCTTCAAGCGAGACTAAAGATTACATAAATAAGTTTGAGTTTGGTTTAGTTCAAAAGAATGATTCACTTGATAAACTGATAGCCCTTGAACTTAAATTGTATAAACTTTGACAAACAGATCTCACCATTCACTTGATCACACCTAAAGAATTCAGGGATTACAAAGAAAAGTCAGGTTTGGGATATGAAAATCCTTTCTACCTTACCAAGGCTTTGTCAGAAACACCTACTCTCTACAAATTTGAATATCTAGATCTTGGTCCGGAATATCAAATACAGTTTATGGAATCTTCTGAAGATGATGAAGCACAGGAAGATTTAAATAGGAAAAGGACTGACAACGTGAAACTTCCTTTTGTTTATGACGAACTCAATGCAAGTTATCGTACGAGAGAACTAACACTCTCGTAATCATTGGCGCTTTGGTCTTCAAAAAATCATCTTCTAAATCAACACTGACCAATAAAGCGACTTTGTGAAGCTTTCTGACTTTTAAAGAAAACTTTCTTCTCTGCATATTTCAGATTAAGTTGTCTTTGCTGCTTGAGCTCTAGACGATACACCTCTTTTGAATGATCATGAATGAACTGTGGTGTTCGGAGCAGGAACAGCAAAAGAATCAGTTGTAGCTGAGAGAATAGAATCTTTGAGCGAATCTTGATCAACAGATAACATTTGAGCTCTTTGTCTCTTTAACATCTCCTTGACTTCTCTGATTTCTCCCCCTCATGACCTTGATGAACTGCATCAACTAGGTCATGCAAATATTGGAGACGAGACGACTTAAGATCTGCAAATCAAAGAAACAGAGAAAACAGGGAGGTTTGCGCTTCATGTTGGACGCGCAAACCAAGCTTTGCGTTTCATGAAGGGAGCGCAAAGCAAAGATTGCGATTCAAGAAGGAAACGCAAGGCAAGGTTTGCGTTTCACAAAGGAAGTGCAAAACGAAGTTTGCGGGTCATGCTGGAAGCGCAAATCTGATTTAGAAAAAGTTTACCTTTGAAACCCTTTGACTCCCCTACACAAATGCACTAGATGTGACAATTCAAATTAGCATTCTTATAGAGAAAATCAGATACTCCCCCTCAAAAACAGATATAATCTTTGAAAAATATTTTCTTTGTTCACTCCCCTTGAATAATGCATTAACCCATTAAAATATATTTATGAGAACACAATGATCTAAAAATTAATGTAGAAAGAAAAATATACTGAATGTAAATTTTGAAACGACTAAACATATAAAATTTTAAACACTAAACAAATTGAATTCCACTGAGTAAAATATTACAAATTTATCAATCATTTGAAATCAAACATATGTTGTAGGATACAAGAACAAGTTTTATTGCATATCAAGTTAAAACATGTTCAGTTTCAAAAACTTCCAGCAATCTATTCAGTGTGCTCACATGTGAATCTTCGATTAGTTTCAAGAAAATGCAATTCTAAAAAATATAATCGAGAACTTTGCATGTACTCACACTAATCCATCAAAAATTAAGATTTTCACAAATTTATAGGTTTATCGCAACGTAAACATATCACCAAGGATTATTGAGATGTGTGCTGATTGGCATCTTTTAGCAATGTGCTGATTGGCATCTTAACATGAATGTGCTCATTGGCATCTTTTAAGCGCGTGCACTTTGGCATCTTTTGATCAAAAAGTTTATTAAGTAAAGAACATACCGTAAACGTAACTTTTTCTATCTGACCCTATTGCAGGATTTGGGTCAGCCACTCCCAGACCAGCTGGCCTTAGGGGACTAGGTTTCAAGCACCCCTTGGAACTTACTTTCCCGGATCAGAAAGGCTACATCGACATATTCTAAACCCATTCATACCAGTAAAACATGACTTTCGATCTGATTCTATAGAAGGATTTCTGTTCGATCACTCCCAGACCAAATGACCTTAGGGGACTAGATGACAAGCATTCCGAGGAACTTACTTTCCCAAACCAGAAAGGTCACAGGTACAAACTTTTAAACTTTGAGATTCCTGATTTTTAAGAAATTAATAATCATCTCAATCACTCAGTTTTATATAAAAGTACTTAGCCCATATTTTCATTACAATCAAAATTTTGACTTTTTAGAATTTTCCAAGCATTGTAAACTATCAATATTCCGAATCACACAACTTTAAAGCAGTAATAAAAGTTTCAAACATGTTGCTGACTTTTCGACTTTTGTAAGACTTGAAATTTGATCATATGAAAACTTTAATATAAACAAAAGAACTTGAAAATTTAATCTAGACACATATTTTATTCAAAAGAAAGAAAAAATGTAAAACTTTACTTTATAGAATAAAATTTGTAAAGATTTAAACTTTTAAACTCAATATGCCGATGTTAAAAATTTTCATTAAAAACAAAATGTAAAGAATTCGGCAAATTGATATTTAGTTGGAAGAAAATAAAATTCAATTATTTCATCTTTCACATTAAAAAAATATTTGTGACTCAAATTAAAAAAAATATGGGTTATACAAAATCAAAAGAAAGTTGAACAAACTCAGATTCAAGAAATATTTGAGAAAACTGGAATAACATCATAATCAGAGATAAATGCAGCGGTATTAAAATTGATGTACTCACAGTATCTCATTTAGTCAGAAGCTTGAATTATTGAAGAACGAGTTCTAAACTAATTTGTTTAGAAGTCGAAGCCTATGAAGTACGGGTCCTGAGCTGAAGTACTCAGAAGCCACTTTCCCTTACTCCCCCTTAACATGTGATGCCTACAACTTTGAATCAGATAAAGTTTTGGGTACCCACTTGTATTTGGGCCCATATTTGTTAGTTGCAGTTTGTATGGAGAAATATTTGTTAGACTTGACATTTAAAGCACGAGGAATATGATCAGAAAAATAATCACAACCATCAGAAGAGAAATCATAATCATCTGAACTAGAATCAGAAGACGAATATGACACATTTTTGGAAATTTGAAACATTTGCTTTATAGAATATTTTGAAATTTTATTACAATAAGCAAATGAATCACTTTTATAACAATTGTCTACATATCTATCTTCCTCAGTCATAGAAACATTTGATGTCCGCCTCGCTCTCCAGATTTGCTTCTTTGATCGAGTGCTCAGAGTCCTATCTGAAAGAATTGAATTGGAAGAATTAGAACTGTCAGAAAGAACTGTAACTCGTTTCTTTGACTTCTTTGACCGTCTTCTTTTACGCTTTGCTTTATAATATTGATCATTGAGAGTAAAATAATCATCAAGAATTTTAGACGAAATATTTAAATCAGAAGAAATAAGTTTATCTAAGCAACCAATCTGATCAACTAATAAATCTGAATGAGCCTCGGAATCTGAATAATTTTGAGAAAAGATTTTAAAATTTGAAACTTCCTTTTTATTTTCTTTTGAATCAGAAGATAGGCTAGAAATATAATCTGATTTTTGAAAAAATAAATTTTCTTCAAGACTAGACGTCATGAAAGAGAGAATAATATCAGATTCAATTTCCTTCAAAATATTTTGATCTTCTATCTGATCTTCAAGATCTATGATTTTTCCTTCTAATACTAATGAAGGAGTATATTTCATTGAATCATCAATGATTGGAGAAATATTTCCTTTATCAGAATCAGGTGCATAAAAAGCAATAAAATCACCAGACATTGAAGATTTGATAGGAGATATATCATTTAAAACTCTTCTTCCTCTTCTTGATTTTTCAGAAATTTTTTTTGCATTTTCACTTGTATAAACAAAAGGAATTTCAATTTTCTTGTTATTTGTCCTTTTCTCATGTTCGATTTCTAACACTTGCTTCTCATTCATCCAATCAATTTTAAATTGAGGAGCATAATGAGCAAGAGTCAGATAATCGTATTTATATAAAGTTGGGGATTTTTCAGTCGCATTGTTTAAACAATGAGGATTTTCAAAACCAAGTCCCCACCTTTGTTTTAAAACTTCTTCACTCCTTGGCTTGTTCATAAAAATTGTTTGTTCAGATTGGTTTCTTCGATAAAGCTTTTCTTCTAATTTATTTATTTTATCTGAAAATTCATCTTTTAAATTAGTTATAGTTGTCAAAGATTCAAGATAAGTCTTATTTGAATTTTCCAAATCATCCAATTTCTTTTGAAAGATGTCTTTAGTATTTTCTAAAATGGATTTTTCATCTTTCAAAGAAATTTTCAGTTTGTCAATCAAATCTGACTTTTCAGAATTTAGATTCTTTTCAGATAAGAGTTTTGAACGTAAATCAGACAAAGCATTAATTATGATATCAAACTGAGAGGTAATGAAATTAAAATCAAATTCAGAGTATACCTTATCAGCATCAGAATCTGAATCATCTGACTGATCATCTCTGATCAAGCACATCTGAGCGATCTCGACGTTTGATGCTTCATCATCGGAATAATCCAACCAGAATTCTTCCTCGGCCAGCAGAGCAGTTCCGTTCTCTCTCTTTTCTGCTAATTCCACTTTCTTTCTGTAGTATGCCGAATCCCTAACCACCTTTGCTCTACACTCCTTTGACATGTTACCCGGCTTTCCGCAGTTGTAGCAAGCATCAGTCTTTAGCTCGGGTACTTTCACTTTGGGACCGGAAGTGAAGCGAGAAGAGTTGGAACCCGACTTTGGTTGGAATTTTCTCTGGTAATATTGAGAGAGAAGGATCATCGCTTTCTGTAATGCCTTGCCATCATCTTCAGTTGACCTGGTGTAAGCGTTATCAGACAACGCTTGTTCAGTCAGTTGCTTCGTGATGAGAGCAACCGGATCTACTGTTTTCTTCTTTTTATCCATCTTGGCCTTTTTCTCTACCACCAAACTTTCATCAGTCATCTGAATCTCGTAAAGTTCTTGAATCTGCATTGTGGAGATTCTGACATCATTCCTTAATCTGTGGCATGATTTATTCCACTCAGAATGAAGAGCATTAAGGAATTTCAGATTTGTCTCAAGAGCAGTCTTTTCCACTTTAATCTTTCTGAGATCATTAATCACAGTGCAAAACCGGTCAAAAGTCACCTTCAGAGATTCATTGTCCTTTGCCTTAAATTCCTCAAAGTTATTCATAAAGCGAGTCTGACGTATTTGAGTAGCAACTGATGATCCAAGCATGATCTTTTCTAACTGAGTCCACATCATATTTGGATTATGTTTGAAACTATCAATTCGATTGTAGATTGAGTTAGGCAGAGCTAGCATCAAATTGGACTTTGCTTCTCTATCGGCTTTTTCACGTTTGATTTCATCATCAGTCAAAGGAATGTCATTTTTCGGTCTGATGAATGGTCCTTGATATTCCCAGATTCTAGTTTCTAATCAAGATTAATCAAACAAACAAGATTAACAATCAAATTATCTGTTTGATTTCAATTCAATTCCAAGATTACACTTTCTCTCTCTACAATCTCTCTCTAACGAACTCTCTCTCTCTCTGATATTTCTCTCTCTAAAATACAACTAAATAATGATTCAATTAAGTTCTCTTCTAATTACCAAAGGAAAGGAAACTATTTATACCTACAACTAAAACAAGGAAACTAAAATACAATACAAAAATGTTGACTTTTATTACCAAAGACTTTGACTTTGATGAAAGTTGACTTTCTTCAGCTTTGACTTTCTTGAATTTTGACCTTCAGTCTTCTTGATCTTGTATCCAACATACTTATGCTCTAACAATCTCCCCCTTTGGATTCAAGATCACTGTTGAAAGATCTAGCAATTCAGTCTTCACTTTAAGCTCTGTCAGTACAATCTAACCTTTTTCTTTGATGGTATTCTTTCCAAAACTATCTTCAAACGATTAACAATCTCCCCAAAACATTCACAAACACACTTTCAGATTTTGGAAAGAAATTATCTTCAGAATCAGCTCGGATTTGAACTTTTCTGACTTGGACATTTCTGAAAATCTTCTCTCAAAACTTTATTATTTCTTAATACCATCTCCCCCAAACTACAAAACTTTAACATTTCTTGATATCATCTCCCCCATTTTGATGATTTGAGCATCTATATCATCAAAACTTTTCTCCCAAGAAATGTCTTTGACCATTCTGATCTGTCCAAGAGCCTCTGATTCTGTGATCCATAACCAAGTAATCATCCAGATCTTTTCAAATACAGACAAAATAAGAACATGTAACTCCTGATTCAACAAATGAATCAGTTAAAAATGTCTGTCAGTAACACAAAGTCACTGTGTGTAACGAATACACAATATAAAGGAGCTTTTTGATGTTCACTCCCCCAGGGCTTCCATCCAAACATCGAAACACCACAAAGGCAATTTCTATGAATGTTATGACAAAGAAACAAATTCTTTGTGTGTTCGTGCAAGTGTAGAAAGAATTAAGCACGATGATTGCTTTTCAATAAGGCTCAAAGTTGTGTAAACCACTGAGACAACAGTAGATAAACACAGACTCAATGGACATGATTGAAGTGCGAAGGTGGGGCAGACTTCCTTCTTTTTCAATATCCAGATTTTCCAAATGAAAACCAGATAGATTATATGTTGCGTCCCCTTGAAAAATGTGAAACATTTTCTTTTTGAGAAGAAAATGAGTGGTTGGTGGGGTTTTAACAAGAGTTGGCATGGGCTATTTGCCTGTTTCAATAACGTTCACCAAAGAGTTGTGAAACGCTAGTAATGTGGTTGCCCGACTCAGAAAGTAGTTGGTGCAGAGTTTGATATTCTTTTACTCTGATCTCTCACCATCTTTCTTTTAATCATTAAGCTCACTACTAACCAAACTCTCTTTTCCATTTTACCTTATCACACCCAAACTCATTTCTTTTAGACTCCTCACACTCAATCACTATTGGATTAACTTCTTGGGTAGGAAACACTGGTTAACGTGAATCCATAGAAGTTTCAATTAAGTCCTAGCACAAAGAACCCATATTTCCTATAAAGCACGTATTGCTCAGATGATTTAACTTTATCAGTTAAAGCTCATATACAAATGTCAGATAAAATGTATGCTCAGATGATATAATCATATATATATGAGCATTTTGAAACATGGAAGAGACTTGTTTGAAAATTTGACATTGTATGAAAATAATCAGAAATGAATGATATAGCAATCAAGGCTTATGGTCAAAAACAACGGATATTGTCCATACGAAACAAAATATAGACATTCTTGAAATGACGTTTCGAAATGAAATATCGCTCAAAATTCTTTGAAGTACAAGTGGGGTGTCTTACCATCGAAAAATATGTTTCAATATAAGACATGGTAAGAACATTTAGAACAAAAAGTCAAACCGGTGTGTGTGAATACTTGAAAGTATATAGAAAAGACAATACGCAAATATTTATCTTTGGAAACACACGGTTTGTTTATCAATTAAGCACAAAAATTAAAATGAAAACTTTTAAAATCACACTTCCAAATTATAAAATCTGTTTAAAAATCGGGAAGTGGTTTGAACATTTAAGAACATGTTTTCTATATCTGAAAGTTCTCCTTCTTTCAGATACATTTGAGATTAATATAAGAAATTTACCTTTTCGCTCAATCTTAAAACTCATAAAGTCAGCTGAAGTCAAAAATGATATGATCGTGTCATCCTCTCTCATCCTGCATAAGTCTCAAAGTCTAGTCAAAAAAATTATTCACAAAATTTATTCGAAAAATAAAAGAACATAAAATAGTAAAACGATTAAAGAACGAGTTCTGATTTGAAATAATCAGAAATCATAGTCTTACTCCTTTTGACTTGGCTTATATGCTCCCCCTAAAATCATGCATCACAAAAAAAATTGTCATTTAAGTAAAATGCAGAAATTAGTTATGCTCCCCCTCAAATGAATGTAGATCATCTAAAATCTTCTCTTACTCCCCCTGAGATCATGAGCAAACATTTAAAGTGCAGATATCCTTCAAACATAATGATAAAGAAAAATGATGAAAAATAACAATACGTAACTTTATTAGGTAACAACCGATTACGTCTTAAGATTTAACATACCAAGCTTAGAGACAAGAAAATTAAATCTCTTTTCATCTAAGGGTTTGGTAAATAAATCTGCAAGTTGATAATCTGTTTTTACAAAATAAAGTTCAATTGTTCCTTTTTCTATATTATCTTTTATAAAATGATACCTGACATCAATGTGTTTGGTTTTCGTATGTTGGGCAGGATTAGCAGATATTGCGATTGCACTCTTTGAATCACAATATATTGGAATTTTATCGAACTTGAAACCATAGTCTCGTAGCTGTGTTCGCATCCACAGTACTTGAGAGCAGCAACTAGCAGCAACTACGTACTCTGCTTCAGCAGTCGATGTGGAAACGCATAATTGTTTCTTTGATGCCCAGCTAACAAGCTTGTCTCCAAGAAATTGAACGTGACCAGAAGTACTCTTTCTATCCAACATGCAACCTGCATGATCTGCATCTGAATAGGCAGTCAGTTGAAACCCAGTATCCTTAGGATACCACAGACCAAGATCTGCAGTCCCCTTCAGATATCTAAAAATCCATTTGACAGAAGCCAAATGGGATTCTTTAGGAGCAGCCTGATATCTAGAACATAAACATGTTGAAAACATAATATCTGGTCTACTAGATGTAAGATACATTAACGATCCTATCATACCTCTATAAGTTCTAACATCAACACTTTTACCCGAAGGATCAGTGCTAATTTTAGTACCTGGTGCCATCGGGGTTCCAATTGGTTTGCAATTTTCCATTTTGTACTTCCGAAGAATATCCAAAATGTACTTAGATTGGTTAATGAAAATCCCCGTAGAAAACTGCTTAACTTGTAATCCGAGAAAGAAATTCATCTCTCCCATCATACTCATTTGAAAACGTGACACCATGAGGTTAGAAAAGTTTTTGCAAAATTTTGGATTTGTAGAACCAAATATTATATCATCAACATAAATTTGAATAAGAATAATATCAGCTTTTTCCTTTTTGATGAATAAAGTAGTAGCAACCTTACCTTTAGAAAAACCGGACTTGACCAAGAATTTAGATAAAACATCATACCATGCTCGAGGGGCTTGTTTTAAACCATAGAGGGCTTTGTCCAAGATATAAACATGATCTGGCTTCTCTGGATTGATGAACCCTTCTGGTTGAGACACGTACACTTCCTCTTTAAGAATGCCATTCAGAAAGGTTGTTTTCACATCCATCTGAAAGACTGTGAAATTCTTATGAGTTGCGTAGGCTAGAAACATGCGGATTGCTTCTATACGTGCTACTGGAGCATACGTCTCATCGTAGTCTATGCCTTCCTCTTGCCGGTAACCTTTGGCAACAAGTGTAGCTTTGTTTCTTATGATGATACCATCTTCATCCTTTTTATTCTTGAATACCCATTCAGTTTCTATCACTGTTTTACCTTCTGGTTTTGAAACTAATCTCCAAACCTTTAGGGCTTCAAACTAATTGATCTCTTTTTGCATGACAGATACCCAGTCCGAATCAGCAAGAGCCTTCGATACTCTCGTTGGCTCAATCTTACTAAGAAATGAGTCATGCATACATTGATTAAGAGTCGCTGACCTCGTTTGTACAGGATTGTTGAGATCTCCAATTACTTGATGTAATGGATGCTCTTTGGTCCAGCGATGCTCATGAGGGAGTGGAGTAGATACTGACTGAACATGATCATCATCTAGAAATCCACTATCAGAATATTTAGTTTGAATAACAGAAGGGGGGTTTGCAGTTGAAGTTTCAGGTGCAGAAGCATCAGTTGGAACAACAGACTCTGGCTGTTGAGTAGACATGATATCACATCCAACTGAAACAGTTACTTCTGGCTCAGCAGTTTCTTGTATATCTTCAACTGTAGGAGTAATTGTAGGAATGTGAGCTTCTGACTGAGCAGGGGATGCTTGTTCAGTTATGACATTTGAAGTGACTTGATGATTGCAACTTGTATCTTCAGACCTGTCAGTCACAACAGATTTAGGTATATTAGAACCTAGAAACTCATCATAAAATAATTCAAATAACAAATCTAAATCAGTTAAATGTGAAATAGAAGTAGAAGTGTTATTCGAATTATTCGTTGTAGAAGCAGGTTCTAGACTGATCTGTCCAGAAGCTAATACTCCAGTGATCACAGTTTCTGAACTGAGTTGTTCAGAAGCCATTTCTTCATCGAATGTTACATTGACGCTTTCGACAACTGTCTTTGACTTCTTCAGATAAACACGATATGCTGCCGATGTTGAAGAATAACCAATAAAGATACCCTCGTCCGCCTTAGCACTGAATTTGTTCAGACTCTCTCTGTCGTTAAGCACAAAACATTTACACCCAAATATGTGAAAATACTTGATTGTTGGTCTTCTGTTGTTGATTAGCTCATATGGAGTCTTTTGAAAACGGCGGTGTATCATGGATCGATTTTGAGTATGGCATACAGTCGACACAACTTCTGCCTATAAGAATAGAGGTAGATCGGATTGGCTAATCATAGTATGAGCGGCCTCGACTAGCGTCCCATTTCTCCTTTCGACTACTCCATTTTGTTCAGGCGTTCGAGCAACAGAGTACTGATGTGATATCCCGACCAATTCGAGATATTCTTCAACTATCTTGTTTTTAAACTCTGTGCCGTTGTCCGTTCGAAGAAACTTGACTTGTCGCTGCATTTTCACCAGGGTCGTCTTTAAGAAATAATGAGAAATTCGGGCGTCTCATCTTTTGATCGAAGAAATTTGACCCATGTGTATCTTGAGTAATCGTCCACAATAACCAACACGTATTTCTTTCCACCTAAACTCTGAGTTCTCATTGGACCACACAAATCCATATGTAACAATTCTAACGGAGAACTAGTGCTTGGTTCAGGCTTCGGTTTATACGGAGCTCTCTTCATCTTACCCTTCTCACATGCAGCACATAAGTGTTCTTTCTCGTATTTCAGCTCAGGAAGTCCTTTTACCAATTTCCCACTAACCAACTTGTTGATATAACGAAAGTTCAAGTGAGATAAATGTCTGTGCCAGAGCCAACTTTGCTGCAATGAAGCCTTTGTCATTAAGCAAACTTGATTGTCATTCTGTACCTTTGAAAGATTGATGGTATAGAGGTTCGTCTTTCGATTTCCGACTAAGAGTTCATTGCCATCTTCCGTACGAACCGAACAACTCTTAGCTTTGAAGTTGACCTCTAACCCTTTATCACAGAATTGACCAATGCTGAACAAGTTGTGCCCCAAGCCTTCGACATAACTCACCTTACTTATCGTTATGTTGTCTTGAATGATTTCACCATATCCTAAGATTGGTGAAAGTTGATTGTTTCCAAATCTTACATTTCCACTGAATTTCTCTGAATAGTTAGACAATAAAGCTTTTTGTCTAGTCATATGCTTGGAACATCCACTGTCCAAGTATCACATATGTCGGGTCTGCAAGAGAAATCAGGAAACAATAACTTTAGGTACCCATTTACAAACGGGTCCTAACAGATTAGCACAAGATTTTGGTATCCATTTGAAAATGGACCCTCTGTTCTTTTGAAAACCTTTAAAAATATTTGATCTCGAAGAATACACATGATAAGATACGAACCAATCAGAAGAATTATGAGAGTAAGCAAAATCATTTCTCCGATAATGATAAGATGTAGTAGAAATTGGAGATAATTGAATCAATTGTTTTATTGAATACCGCTTGTAAGAAGTTACAAGGTTTTGTTTATGTGTTAGTGCATTAATTGTATTCAAGATTTAGTGAGAAAAGTCTTGTATAAAGTCTTGTATTTGAGAAGTCAATGAAAGTCAATAATAGTCAAATTGTGAGAAAGTCAACATAAGTCTTAGAAGGGTTTTAAGTACTTAGAGTGTTTAAGTACTTGAGAGTTTGAGTGGGTCATTGTTCAAGTTACTTAAGAGTTTAGATGGATTACTTGAGAGTTTCATAGTTGGTATAAATAGGTTTAATTCTTGTAGTTTTGTAAGAGCTTAATGAATAAATCAGATTTACTTTCTCTCTCTACTCTCTCTCTAGAAATATACATTGTCACATCTTTGATTCTTGATTGAGAGTGTTTGATTTGCTTGATTGAATCTGGGAATTACATTTTCAATTGGTATCAGAGCGAACCAAACTGATTCAGAAAGATTTGTACAGAAAATTGGAATTAATTTCTAGAACTTTCAAGAAATTTTCAAGAACTCTCTGTTGATTTTTTTTTTGAATTGATTGTAAAAATGGTTCACATAATTCGTATTGCTTGATTGATTTGCTCTTGTTTACATAAATTCGCAGATTAATGAAAGAAACAAGTTTGAATTGAAATTGTGGATCGAATTCTTGAAATTCAAAATCGCACAGAGTGTTTTCTGGAAATATGGACTTGGATCAAATTCTTATTGTTTTGTTAATGTTAGATTGTAAAATTGATCTTGTTGAGATCGATTCTGATATTGAAACATATTGAATTCACAAAATTTCACAAGACAATCACAAAACCATATTCAATTTTCGAATTCGTGAATTTTGTTGTCAAATATGTCGATCACTGTGAATTTGATCATGCACTGAAATTTGTTGATTTTATCAATTTTGGTTTGATGGAAATGTGCTTGAAATTGGTTTTTGATTGTATTGATACATTTTTGAGAATTAATTTGCAGGATTGACTATTTCGTGGATCGATCTGCAAAACACACAGTTTGCGAGTTTCATGAAGAACACGCAAACAGGCCATGCGAGTTTTAATCAGTTTCATTCGATTCTCAAATTGATGATGAACACGCACACCACAGTGATGACTTACTGTTAAACTGGATGAACACGCACACCACAGTGATGATTTTTGGACGATTTGTGCTGAGTTCTTAAAGAACACGCAAGTCAAGCAATTGAATCTTGCGAGTTCAGATTTATGAGTCATGCGAGTTTCATCAAAACACACAAGTCACTATTAGCGCGTTTTAGTTTCAATTCAGCTTGCGCGTTTCAGGAATTTGAGCATTTCAGGCACTTGCGCGTTTGAAGGTCATCGACTTGCGCGTTTCAGGCTAATTCCTCTTGCGAGTTTCAAAATAATTGCAGCCTGCGAGTTTCATGTTCTAAGCAACTTGCGAGTTTTACAAAACACGCAGATAAGCATATGCGCGTTCTGCAATACATTTTGTTGCTTAAGCTTCATATTCGCATTATTACTTGATATTCATCAATTTCCAGGTGTTTATAGCCCCGAACAGACCGAAATATGATCGCCGGAAAACCATCTCGCCGGAGTAACTTCACTTCGATCTACAGTTCTTATTTCGGTGCATGATTAAAAAATTATCGTTGTAATCAATTGTGGCTCGTACAAGAAACATTTGGCAACTTGTTTCGTTGATTTTCGTCGAGAAACAAAGAAGATATCGTCGATTGAAACATACAGATCGTGAGTTTGAAGTGACGATGAACAGTAACTAACGGAACTCCGTTAGTTCCGTTAGTTTTCTAACAAATTTGGTCCCTATTCGTTAGATCTGTTAATGTTGTTACAAATTTGGTCCAAACTCGTTAGTTCCTTGTTATCCTGGTTAAGTAGTTTTAAATAGTGTCTGTTTTAGTCCCTGTTAATTAGTTTTGTTAGTTTTTCCATTAATTCTTTTACAATTTTAGTCCTAAGCTGTTAGTTTTGTTAGAATAGTTAAGTAGTTTGAAAATCTACCAGTTTAGGTCCCTCTAGTATAGTTTTCATGTTTTGACAGTTTAGGACCCTGCAGTTTAAGTTTCTTTGTTTGTCACTATTAGTCCTTGTAGTTTATATTTTTATGTTTTTACATATTTAGTCCCTATAGTTTGTAGTTTTATTCTTTGTCATTCTTAGTCCTTCTAGTTTTCAATCTTTCGTGTTTTTACGTTTTTATATTTTGTGTTTTTGTCATTTTAGTTCTCGTTTTTCATCAAGTCTTAGTATTTTTTTTTATTTTAGTCCTCATTTTTCGTATTAGTTTAGTATTTTGTCGATTTTAGTTCATATTTTCATATTTTCATATTTTTCTTTCATTTTTAGTCCGTTTTATGTCGTTTTTGAGCTTATCTGATATTATTTTTTTTGTGCTGATATAAGTTTGACTTTCAGTTAAACTAATCTGAACTGTTTGGGAACGATCTTTCCTAATCAAGCTAATCATTCAAGATGTTTTCTACAGGTAAACATTCTACAGAGAGAAAGCGAATGATCAACAACAAAGATTTGGAGCCTATCGTTTTAATTCCACATATAATTGAGACAGGGACTACCTCAGTGACATCAGGAAATGAATCTAAAACTACATCACTAGTTTCTGATTCATCTGAAATCATAATTACATGTCCAATTATAGTGGATGGCAATGAAATTGTGCCTGAGATACCAAGAAAAGAAGCTGAACAAGATAGACTGAAAGATCAGAATTCAGAGTTTCTTAAACAAATTCAGGAGTTGAAATTTAAATTGTCAAATTCTGATAAAACTCCTGTTTGTACAAAATGTACTGATCATGCTAAATTCGATTGTGCAGGTATCATCAGTGCAAAAGAGAATGACATAAGAGAGAAAGAGAAAGAGATTAAAGAGAAAGAGAACATCATTGGTTTAAAAGAAAATACAATGGTTACATGTGAGAAAGAATTAAAGTTAAAAGAGAGAAAAATTGTAAAACTTCAAAGCCAACTAAAGAAAACTGAACAGAAATCTTCAGATTTCCAAGCTGAATCAGTTGAGCTTCAACAAAAGTTTACGGCTTTTGAAGACAAGATATCTGCCTTGGAAATACAGAATGTTGAATTGACAAAAAGCATCCAAGCAGATAATAAAAAAGTTAATCTGGAGAAGGATTTCATTCAAAAGCTTTCTGATTTTTCAAAGAAAGTTAACCAAGAGAAAAAGGATCTGGAGCTTAGATGCGTAAAACTTTCCAAGCAAGTGTCTGAATTTGAGAAGATTCTAATTACTGAAAGAGACACTTTTGCTAAGGAAAGAAAAGTTCTTGAAGATAAAAACACTGAACTTCCTAAGCAGATTTCTACTTTACAAGACTTGCTTGAAAAAGAAAGACATATTTTCAAAGAAAAGAAGCAGTCTTTTGAGCAAGAAAATAAATTATTTCAAAAGAAAAATGCTGGGATTTTCAAAGATATTTCTGAGAAAAACAAGAACTTGGAAAAAGATTTTGAGCAAGAACGTTCATATTTTGAATTTGAAATATCAAAGCTCATGTCCAAGATCTCTGTTCTATCATCAGATATTCTAAAAGAACAGCTGGCTAGATCTGATTTGAAAAAGAAGTTTGACACAATTACTTCTGAAAGAAACATTTTAGCTGCAAAGATGAAAGACTTAGAAGCTGCAAACGTTAATTTGTCAGAAAAGATTACAGCTAATGTGATTAGTCAATCACCTGTTGATCTTTCAAAAAAATCAGTCTGTTCTTTCAAAACAGCTTCGAGTTCTATTCATGATAAAACTGTTTTGAAAAACAAAAGTGTTAAACCAATCATTGTCAAATCAAGTCAGATCAGACCATCAAATCTATTTTATGATAAATCTGTTGATGGATCAGCGAGATATTATGTAAAATCTCTTGGAAAGAATTCTAAGAAAAATCAGATGGTCTGGAGAGTTAAAGATTCTTCTTAAGAGAAAAAGAAGGACAAAGCATTCAAATCCACAACAAATGCCAAAAAGAACAGTGTGTATAAAGGTAAATCTTTTGGTAATTCTGATATATATTACTCGACTAATCATTTGATCAGGATTGCTCAAAAGAAGATCTATTGTTCTTACTGTGGAGAAAATGACTTTGTTCAGAGAGAATCTGCTCATAACTGGTACGGATCTTACAGAATTACTTCTCATAATTCTGGATTTAAAAGATATACATCTAATGAGAAGTGGATTCCTAAATCTAACATACTAGGACCCAAATACCAGTAGGTACCAAAACCTGTTAAATCTGTTTTGCAGGTACCACCGGTCTAGGGGGAGCAGGAATGATGGTTTTTGAACAAAACAGTTCAAAACCCGGTTGTTAATGTTAAAGGATTATGACTTCTGATCATGTACAGATCAGGACTCGTATTTCAAAGTATAAAATTTTGACTTCTGAGTAAATCAACTCAATACTCGGACTTCAAAGTCAACGAAGAATGGCTTTTGAACAAAACAGTTCAAAACCCGAATTTTAATGTAAAGACTGTGGCTTCTGATCACATGACAGACCAGGACCCGTTCTTTAATGTTCAGATAAGGATATTATGCAAAATATCCAAGGGGAGCTTATCTGATATAAATCATTCTATAATGATTTGAGGGGGAGCTTAAAGGTAAGTATCTTCTGATCTAGATCTTTGATTATTAGGAAGAAGAACAACTTTCAAGCATGAAAAACGTGTTCTTAAATGTTCAAACCACTTCTCTATTCTTAAAAGATTTAATGAATTTAGAAGTGTGATTTTAAATGTTTTTCATTTTTGAGCTTTAATGTTTAACTGACCGTGTGTTTCCTAAGATCAATACTCGCGTATTATCTTGTCTATATACTGTAAAGTATTCACACACATCGGTTCAATACTTCATTTTAATCTGTTATTACCATGTCTCTAAACGAACCTATTTTTCGATGGTAATACCCCCGTTTGCTTTCAAATGTTCTTGAGCATCTTTCATCATTTCAATATTTGTGCGTTCATTGCAAAATTGTTTATATTCGTTCATATAAACAAATTATCCAATTCTTTGATACCCTAACCATTTCATTTGATCTGATTGATACATTGTCAGATTCTCAAAACAATTCTCTTGATTTCATTTCCTTCATTTAATATCCTTGTTTTGAGAAATCTTCAAAGTTCAAATGCTCAAATTTCATTCTTATTTTTAATGAGCATACATTTTGACAATATTATCACATTTTTGAGCTTAACTGCTAAAGTTAAACTGTTGAACAACCATTCTTTATAGGACTTACATGGGATTCATGTGTGAGCTTATAAGAACTTCCATGGATTCACGTAAACCTGTGTTTCCTACCCAGGAAGTTATCCTTGAGTGATTGAGGGGTGAGGGGTCAAAATCAAAGAGTGGGGGAGATAACTCATCCGGTTGAGTTTTTCTCATTGAGCTGAGGTAAAATGAAAATGATAGTTTGGTTAGAAGTGAGCTTTAATGTTAAAAAGAAAGAGGGTGTGAGAACAGAGTTAAAAGAATATCAGAACTCTGCACCAACTAGTTTCTGAGCCGGGCAGCCACATAATCTGTTGGTTCACATTCTTTGGTGACCATCATTGAAAAAGGCAGTGAGCTCATGCCAACTCTTGCATTTAACCCCACCAACCACTCGTTTCTTTCTTGACAAAGAAATGTTTCATTTTCTTTGGGGACGCAGCATATCTGCTATCTGATCTTCACTCGGAAGATTTAGATATTGAAAAAGAAGGAAAGTTGCCCCACCTTCGCACCTCTTTTATGCACATTGAGTCCGTGTAATATCTGTTGTTGTCTCAACAGTTTACACAATTTGAGCCTTATGAAACACAATCATTGTGCTAAATTCTTTCATACACAAGCACAAGCACACAGAAAATTTGTTTTTCTGTCAGAACATTCATAGATAAACCTTGGGTTTTTCAATGATTGAATGGAAGTCCTGGGGAGTCATCATCAAACCAGCTCCTTAAATTGTACATTCGTTGTACACAGTAACTCCGTGTTACTGACAGGCACTTCTAACTGTTTCATTTGTTGAATCAGGGTTACCAAGTTCATTATATCTGAATTTGAAAAGATTCGGGTATATACAGTTCATGATTCAGCTATTCAGATCAAAGGGCAGAAAATGTCAAATGTATCTCAAAAGGGGGAGAATATTTGAAAAAGGGGGAGAATCAAAGAAAGTGCTGAAATTGAGAAAGTTTTGATGATCATGAAGCTCACAATCATCAAAAAGGGGGAGATATCTACAAAGATCAATTTCAAAGTCATCAAAGAAGATGTCTAAAGAAGATGTCAAAGTCAAAAAGACTTACGGAAAGATTCTGAAGAAACAAAGATGATTCAAAGACAAATTCAGATGCTTACTATGTTTCAAAAACAAATTCTGAAGATGATTTCTGAAGAAAGATGATTCGAGAAAGTTTGTTTTTCTGAAGACTGATAAGAGATTACAGTGATGAAGATACAATTTTCAAAGATCCCTCGAAGTTTCAAAAGTTTTAAAGAGTTTCAAAGATTTGTTGAAGACTTGTTGACTTTCCAAAGCTGCAAAGTGTTAAAGACTGTTCAAGATTCTTCAAAGACTGAAAGAGTGAAGACTACCAGAGCTTCAAATTTTAAAGATTGTCAGAGATAAAGTTGAAGAATCAAGTGCTGAAGACAAGTGTCAATTTTTTTAAATATTGAATACAAAGGGGGAGAATGTTAGTGCATTAATTGTATTCAAGATTTAGTGAGAAAAGTCTTGTATAAAGTATTGTATTTGAGAAGTCAATGATAGTCAAATTGTGAGAAAGTTAACATAAGTCTTAGAAGGGTTTTAAGTACTTAGAGTGTTTAAGTACTTGAGAGTTTGAGTGGGTCATTGTTCAAGTTACTTGAGAGTTTAGATGGATTACTTGAGAGTTTCATAGTTGGTATAAATAGGTTTAATTCTTGTAGTTTTGTTAGAGCTTAATGAATAAATCAGATTTACTTTCTCTCTCTACTCTCTCTCTAGAAATATACATTGTCACATCTTTGATTCTTGATTGAGAGTGTTTGATTTGCTTGATTGAATCTGGGAATTACATTTTCATTATGTGAAGCAAGTTGATCAATTACATCATTATCACTACTAACTGATCTATTACAAGAATTATCAAAAACTGATTCAGCTATCTCATCATCCTTACTTTTTGGTCGCCATTCAGTTCGAGCTTTCGACCTTTTCTTGCTTATATCTTAAACATAAGATGTAGATTTATTAGGAAAAACAGATTTCTGAGACTGAGTTTTCTTTTGTGTACCAGTGTGTTTCTGTTTCTGTAATCGTTGTTTCTTATATTTCTTACCTTGAGAATAATAATCAGCAGTTACAGAAACTGATTCACCAAACTTAATTGATGATTTAGCAATTTTAAGAACACTTGGTAACACTTTCTCATTTGTAAGACAAGTAGAATGATCAGGAAGAATAGCATTAAAGTCAAACATATCAATTTCTTCTATGCACCCACCATCAGAGTTTAAAAAACCATTTGCAGACTCAAATAAGTCATCAAAGTTATCAGTTGAAGTTTGAGGTGTCTTTGAAACTGTAGAACACTTTGTAGATTTAAATTGTAAAACAATGTTCTTTAAAACTGTAGAAAACACACTTTGTTCAATATCTACCAAAAGTTCTTCATCAGATAAAACATTTTCAAGCTCAATTATTTTGCTTTCAAGAATGAGTGGAGGAACATAAACCTTTGCAATTGCAGGTTTTGCCTTCATCTCAGAAACAGAATAACTAGCAAAATAATAGTTTGAAAGAACTTTTGGTATTTCTGAAAGATAACTATCATTTAACTTTGCATAGTTAAATGGTAGTTGCATTATCTTTACATTCTTTCTATTTTCAGTTTCTTTAGCCTCAACTTCTTCCGGTAATTTGGTAACAAATTTGGGTTTTAAATGAGTATGTTTACCAGCACATGCAAGAAAATCAAAATTATATAATGCTGGTTGTTTTCTGATGGCTTTCTTTAAGTAATGGGGGTTTTTAAAACCAAGTCCCCATTTTTCCTTAACATCAGCCTCTTCATCAGGTGCATTAAGAAAAATGGTTTGATCTGTCTGGCCTCTTGCGTAAAGTTTGGCTTCCAGACCATTCACCTTCTTATTCAAAAGCTTGTTTTCAACCTGCAATTTATGAACAGTTAGTGCAGATTCTTTCTTCTCAAACTCATATTTAGAAACTTTAACTTCAAAATCAGAAATCTTCTTTTCAAAACAATCTACTTGAGATTTAGAATCAGAAGCAGACTTGCGTAAAGAATCAATCAGATCTTTGTTCCCAATAACCGACTTATTGAGTTCAAATATCTTATTGTTTCTTTTAGAAACTCTGTCTTTTTCTTTCTTCAGTTTTAATTGAAGATCATTAAGCTCAACCATCATAGCTTCCATTTTGGTTACAAAATCTTTTTCAGTTAAGTTTAATACCTCATCAGCTGTCTCGTCATCTGACTCATCATACTTCACTTCTTTTCCCATGAGACAGAGATGAGCAGTTTCTTCCTTCTCTTCCTCTTCACCTTCTGAATGATCAAGCCAAAATTCGTCTTCAGCCATTAAAGCGATGTCTGGTTCTTGTTGTTTGGCTAATAACAACTTGTTCTGATATTACTGAGAATTGCGAACTTTTGGTTTTCTACAATCTTTTGCAAAATGACCAATCTTGCCACAGTTGTAGCATTTGTCTGAATCACTTGCTGGCTTTTCTACAACAGTGTAGTCATTCACATACTTCTTCCTGTCATCAGGTTTCTTCTCAACATATCTGTTCTCTTCATATCTACTTCCTTCTACCCTTTCTCGGTGCTCATGATTCTTAGAACCTGATGAAGAGTACCTCTGTGAGTTAGATCCCGTCTTCTTGTAAAACTTTTTCTGGAATGCACGGGTCAATAACAACATAGCTTGTTTGAGGCTTTCTCCATCATCACCATCTGATTCAGATTCAGACTCAGAACTGGTAAGCACTTTCTTCTTTTTCTTCTTCTCTTTATTTTCTTTCTTTTCTTTCTTCTTCTCTCCGACTACCAATGCAATAGGATCAGGAACCTTTTCTGCCTTCTTTTTCTCAGCTCTTTTCTCTTCGACTTCTTCTTCATTCTCTCTCAAAGTCTCATACATCTCATGTAATGGTATGTCATTTAGATCCTTCATCTGCTTCATCCTACGTGTATGCTTCTTCCATTCTGGTTGTAGGATGCTCAAGAATTTTACATTGTTCTCAAGTTGCTTCTTTTTCACCTTATTCTTGGACAACTCATTCAGAAGCAAGACAAACCGTTCATGAGTATCTTCTAAGCTTTCATTCTCTTTGGATTTGAATTCCTCATAACTGTTGATGCAGTTAGCCACTTTCATCTGATTCCCGACCATGGATCCCATCATCATTTTCTGCAACTGATCCCACATCTTCTTAGCATTTCCTTTGTAGCTGTCTATCTTGATGTAGATGTCATTCGGGATACTTTGAAGAAGTAAGGATCTTGCTTGTTTATCTACTTTGTATCGGCTTTTCTGTTCTTCAGAATACTGAGAGATATCTAATGCCACTGTTTTCATCTTTTGATCTCTTTCCTCAGTACCATCTTCACTATCAGACGAGTCATCATCAGGTATTTGAACCGTGATTGGTACCATAGGACCTTCTGTGATTGACAACATAATATTCTCTCCATTTGCATGTCTGTCTATAAAATCAATAAACCTGTCTTTCCACTGTTCGTACTCTCCTTTGAACAGAACAGGAGGCTTGACATCAGTGCCAATGGAAAGAGCATCTTTGGAAGTCATCTTGTTTAAACCTATTTGAAAAATATATGCAATAAGAAACTCGAAACTAATCGTTAGTCCAAATGAAACAATCAAGAAAATACAGAAAACTTTGAAATATAACATCAGAAATTTTAATCACAACCAGAAATATGTCCCCCCTTCGCAGACTTACTATTTTGAAAAAATTGTCTAAGTCCTCCACACTTTGCGCTTCACACAGGAACCGCAAACCTCATTTTGCATGTCACTTAGGGAACGCAAACTTCTACTTTGCTTCTCACAGGGAACGCAATCCTGAACTTTGCGTTTTACACAGGGAACGCAAACTTGAACTTTGCTTTACTTTGCGTTTCACTTTTACTTGATCAAAGTACCATTTGCGTGTCGAGAAGCAAACTCAGATTCAAACTTTGCGTGTCATGACTAAGACTAAAAAAAATGATGAACTTTGCGTTTCACGTTGCAGACGCAAGATACACTTCACGTTTCTAATTGCAAGCGCAAACCACATTTTGCGTTTCTCGTTACAAACGCAAGATACACTTTGCGTTTCTAGTTACAAACGCAAATCACAACTTGTCTCTGAGATCAACCACTTTTACTTTGCGTTTCTCTTTCAACCCGCAAAACCCACTTCTCGTTTCTCAAAGAAAACGCAAACTTTAACTTCTCAATTCTTGAAGGAACGCAAACCTTAACTTCTTGTTTCTCAAAAGAAACGCAAACCTTAACTTCTCGTTTCTGAACTTTTTCAAAGAATCATGCGCTAACTTTGTTGAATGAAATGCAAACTTGATGAATAACCCGCAAACTTGATGAATGACCCGCAAACCTCTAAAATCGAACAAAATCGCACCAAAAACTCATTTAGACCTAGACTTTCAACACTATACTTCTACAATTCACTCATCTAACAAATTCGAACACAAAACTAACACAAAAATTCGATCAAATACGCAAACGATACAAATTTGATACACATACAGTGTCAAGAACTCGTGAACAGAAAAACCACAAAAATTCGAAAATTTGAATTGATTACAGTGCAATTGACAAATCTTTCTATACAAACTCGATCGATTACACTATTCTAACAAAATCTGATCAAAAATAACTCGAAAAATACACTAATACTCAAAAACAGATCTGAACATGAAGAACACAGTGTCGAACATTCTGATTTTCTTGATTTTAGATTTGGATCTGCTCTGATACCAATTGATATTCCCAGATTCTAGTTTCTAATCAAGATTAATCAAACAAACAAGATTAACAATCAAATTACCTGTTTGATTTCAATTCAATTCCAAGATTACACTTTCTCTCTCTACAATCTCTCTCTAACGAACTCTCTCTCTCTCTGATATTTCTCTCTCTAAAATACAACTGAATAATGATTCAATTAAGTTCTCTTCTAATTACCAAAGGAAAGGAAACTATTTATACCTACAACTAAAACAAGGAAACTAAAATACAATACAAAAATGTTGACTTTTATTACAAAAGACTTTGACTTTGATGAAAGTTGACTTTCTTCAGCTTTGACTTTACTGAATTTTGACCTTCAGTTTTCTTGATCCTGTATCCAACATATTTATGCTCTAACAGTCCTTCAGTAAACGACTTCATCATATTTTCTCCATTTGTCTGACGCTCAATGAAATTTATGAACCTATCTTGCCACTGTGTAAACTCATCTTCATTGATTAAGACTGGTGGACGAGTACCTGTTCCCAATTGCATCATCAGATCATTTGAGTAGAACCTAGCTTGGAAAGCAAACTAGAGGTTTGCGTTTGCTTAGAGAGACGCAAAGTGAACTTTGCATTTGCTTTGAGAAACGCAAAGTGAACTTTGCGTTTGCTTTGAGAAACGCAAAGTGAACTTTGCGTTTGCTTTGAGAAACGCAAAATGTGACTTTGCGGGTGTAGGAGGAAGCGCAAAGTTATCTTTGCGTGTGAAGAGGGCAACGCAAAGTAAACTTTGCATGTGTGACTTGAAACGCGAACTTGCCCTTTTTTGGTCGAAGGCAGAAACGCAAATCAAACTTTGCGTTTGTAGAGGGAAATGCAAACTTCACTTTGCGGGTTGAACTTGATACGCAAAGTATTATGAATAACGCGCAAATACTATGAATGAAACGCAAAGTTTAGATCTTGACCAAAACGAACGCAAAACACAAAAACTTCTAAAGAATCGATTTCAACACTGAATTTTATGAAATTTCCTTTTACAAATAAGATCGAAAACACTTTTTCAATTCAAATCAACCAAAAATTTCGATTAAAAACCATAAAAACGAGATTTCGACGATAGAATAGTAACCAAACTCGTTTTTCCAGAAAACTTTTAAAACTCAAAATCGATGATCGAATACTGTTTTTCTTGAAAAACAACCTGAAACAAATGTGATCGATTATTAAAAACGAATATAATGAGACCAAAAACAACCAAATTCGATCACAAACAGATCCAAATTTTATGAGAAATCAAGAAAACGATATTTTCTTGAAGAATTCAAGAAAATCGATCAAATTTTCGATTTCAATCACAAATTTAGATTTAGAAAAACAATATCTCAATTCTCTCAACATTCAGTTGGCTTTGATACCAATTGAGAGTCCAAGATCACTGATTCTTTAGAGAGAGAGAGTAGAGAGAGAGAACAATGGAGCGCAAAACAGAGAAAGTATTAAATTGTGCGTGTGTTTCTTACACCAAACCAAGACCAAAGGGACTTAAATACCCTTGGTCAGATACAACACAGAATAAGCACTAAACACAGTATTTGACCAAGCCCTATAAATACAATGATTACTATAAAATCAGACCTAACACTAACTCTATCTATTTTTAGGTACCAAATGGCGCAAAATCCGAACGATCCAGTGGTCGATCCGATCGATCCCATTGCTGATGTTCCTCTTATCAGCCCCAACTCTTACCTGCTATTGACTCCGAACAACTACAATATCGACTTCATCAAATTCCGTTGTAAACACCAGATAATACTCGAAGTCCTCAGTCGCCATTCTCTCTGTCGTGCTCTCACCGCTATTGCCAAAGTCCCAGAGATCTATCTACAGTATGTTTGGCACACCATTCGATACATCTCCGACGAGCGGAACAAGATTGAAAAATTAAAGGCCTTCGCAGACAAAATCTCGTTTGTACTCACAACCAACAGTCTACGACTGCTTCTCAATCTTCCAGATGCTATCCTTCATGGTCGCGTAAACTTTGATTTAGAAATACCTGATGACCAACTGCTCAAAGAGGTCCATGCACTCGGCTACGATGGTTCACTCACCAAAGTGACAACATTCAATCACAGACATCTCCACCCAATCTGGTTCACGTTTTTCACTATTCTAAACTGTTGCCTCTCGTCTAACACAAAATATATCTATCATTGCAGCACCACCTTCTGACACATCTTCCACGGTGTTGACTATCATCGACAAGTCGACTACGTCGGTCTTCTCTGGAAGGGGCTAGTTCAAATTGTTCAAGACAAGAACACTGGAAACTGGCGGAAATTCATTCTTACATGAGGTTTCTACAACTTGCCATCGATCGATTGATAACCAGTAACTCCCAAATTCCACAACGGAGATCTCATCAGGTATGCACTTCTCACAAGATGCGCCTCATTGTTAACGAGCCTAAAGAGAATTCCAATCTTCACCCAATGTGTATACCCAATGCCTTACTAGCATATGCTCGTCCCACAACACCTAGTGTGGTATTTTATAGCAACCTTATAGACCAACAAGCTTCAGTGGTCACGCCAGCACCGGCAGGACCTACCCATGGAGCACAACCCGAGCGACGCCAGAGTCCCTGAGTGAGACTTCCAATAGTCCGGAATAAAGGGACTTCCAGACAGGGTGCGATGAGAGTAATGATCGTGAGGGTTCTGGTGTGGGAGGTATCGTGGATGACCAAGCTACTGCTAGTAGGGTAAGACCAACCGAGCCTGATACTTCATCTACACTCCATGATGTACTGGTCTCCAACGACCCAACCATAGTCGGTAGTGAGAGTAACGCATCAATGGGTCAAAACCCATCGGGCTCTTTCTCATCCTCCACCGAATCGGACAACAACCACAACCAATTTCGTTTCGCACCTATCGGTCGTTACCCATCTCTTATCTCCTCCACTTAACCCTCCCCCAAACCAAACTCACCATCCTATTCATCCCCCCATTCCCAACCACCCTCACCTACACCCATCTCAACTCACCCTACCTCTCCCACGCCATCATATCATCCTACCCATACACCTTCCCACTCCCAAGCCGGCTTTGGAGAGATAAGGAGAGTGGAGGGAGTTTTAGTCGAACATTAAAGTAAAAGTGAGAGTGAATGTGTGAAAGAAAGGCGTAGTAAAAGAAATCATGAGCGTTCGAGCATCACAACAAAATCGAAATGGGTACCCACATCTACTGTAAGATCCCATGTGTTCGGACGCGACATTGAAGAAAAGGTCGTGGACCCAGCGGCGCAAGCACAAACCCCAACTAGCCACTCAACCATCTGACAATAGATGGTTGTGACAGATATACACGGGGATTTAGCACATATGCTACCGGGCTCTCACTTGGAGAGTCAAGCTATTGAAAAAGTTAGGCCCCAACCCCGACCATCGACTTCGTTTGAGCACATATTGAGTGTAGAACCTATACACTTTAGGACAAATATTGAGTCTATAGTTGCGAGCCTGTGTAGCCCAACCAGAACCGCTATAGTGACACCCACAAGCGGTGTTCCACGAGGATTGGCCGAAAGTCCTACCACAACTATCATCACGCCAACTGTGAATGTAGGCGGTATGACTTCAACAGTCGTTACCCCAACTGAAAGTCTATATGACCCATGTGTAAGCTTACCCTCCTTTCTTACCACGGAACTATTGCAGCAGGCTTTGCATGTTGTCGATGGATCCATCTCATGCCACTTTGATCAACAACGTCGATCAGCTGATGAGTTCCAACAAACGGTTCTCCGAATGCTGAAAGGAAAATCCCTAGTAGCTGAAGCTCCTCTTTCAGCACCGTCATCACTACGTCCTCCACCATTTCAGCAGCGACCGTCAACCACCGAGCTCAAATCCATGCTATTAGCCGATTTTCTATCCCATGGTACACCTGACTATGTAAGTATGATAGCCATTCTTCGCATACAGTCTAAGTCACGTGCTTTCCAAGAAGAAGTCTGAGTTGTTTTAGAAACCTCACTGCAAAGTTGGACTCTATTTCTACCGAGTTTCAGTCTTCGATATATGCCCTTTCCAACTGGGTTGAGGTACTCGAGGATACTAACCACACTGAAGCCGGTTCTTCTAAACGTCCACATGACGACCGTGATGATCCCGATCATCATAAGGGGGAGAAATGTCAGCGCCTCATTGACACAGCAGCAAGAACAGAGACGTCTCAGACAGATATTCAGCCGGGAAATGCACAAAAAAGATGACCAGAAGGGGCTCAGGACGCTGAATCAGTACATGATATAGAGATCAATGATGCACAGACAGAGGTCATTTCACAGTCGAGTAACCATCAAGCAGAATGCTCAGTCACAAAATTAATCGATTGTGAAGCAGGTAAAAACTCACCCATTGAGGTCAAAAATTATGATTTAACTGATCAATTTGCAGATATTAGTGAGTCAGCTGAACTGGTATCTTAATGAGCTTTTGTCGTATTCCAAGAAGGAATCAATGAATTGTGCACATTCGATGATGCAGAATGTATGCAACAAGGAGACTATGATTTCTTATTTGAGTAGATGAGACTAGAGTTTCAATCTATTGAGGCACTTTCTGGCGTCATCCCTCTACAATCAGTTCCTTCCGTTCCACCAGATCTCCCCGATCAGAACATGTCAGAAACTCTTGTTTGTGAAGCTGTAAACGCACGACCTACTCCACCATTGAAATGGGAAAGAGTAAGGATCAATGTTCCCTTTCTTGAAGAATCTTACAAAAGGATCTTTGCTCATTGGATACGAACATATGATAAGGCGTTTATCTATGGTATTGGGTCATTCGACAGACGGAAACAATTCGCATATTGTTCCCTGAGAGAGAACAACAATAGACCAAGCAGGGGCAGAACAAAACTTAGAATCAAATATGTCGATGAAATTGGTACTGAACGCTCCGAAGAAAAAATATGGTATTCGACTTTTCTTGTCACTAGTGAAGATGGGACACAATGGAAATTCACAGAATTTGATTTTGAGGATCTTGAGCTATGAGATTTTCTGTTTTTGCTACGTGACTTGAAGACTCGAACCATACGTCCTGGTGTAATTCAAGATGCTCGTACTGTCGTAAAGCGTTTCATGATGACCACGATAAGTTAGCGTGTCTTAAAGACTTACAGATTGGTATTGATAGTCATCAAGCCAAAATCAATCTGATCAAACCTGATCTAAGACTACCACGTAATTTAAGGATGATCCAGCCTACAGAGTGATTGAAATTGTGGAACTTGGCATTACGTATCCAAACATGAAATGTAAAATGCACTACTTCAGATTTATCCAGATTGCCAGATTCTGTGATGGTACTCTGTACATCCTTAGAAACAAACTTTGTGCTATGTTGTCTCAACACGACAAAGGTCATAATCAGTTGGATCCGAATTACAGAAATCTCGTGTCTAGAGCCTTGAATCTGATCCTTGAAAGACTAGAGTACATAAATTCAATAAGAATTTTTGAGATGCACTTTGGACTTCAAAAAGTGTGTGTTCCGAACAGGAGAGACTACGAACTTCAATTCAAAGGGGGGGATTGTTAGGGTGTGTTTTATTTGTTGAATTGAAGTAGAGAGGTGCAAAATGTAATGTTTATTTCTTTATTTTGTCATGGGGTTTTCTGTGTTAAATGGGCTTTGGGCCTGTTAGGCTTAAGCCCTTGGTATATAATGTTTTGTTTAACCTAATTTCTAGGTTAATGGTCATTTAGAGGTTTAAGTGCATCAGTTAAAATTCTCTCTGTAACCTTTGAGGTTTATCCGTTAATCAATACATACGACCATAACTTGTGATTCATATTGATTGTTCTTTTTCGATTTATTCAATACACTTGCAATATGGGATTCACAAGCTTTTTGATGTTCACTCCCCCAGGTTTTCCATTAAATCATCGAATAACACTAGGTTAAACTATAAACGTTTAGACAGAAAAATGAATTTTCTGTGTCTACGTACTTGTGTATGAAATAATTAAGCATGACGATTGCTTTATCAATTAGGCTCAAAATGTGTAAACCATTGAGACAACAATAGTAATACACGGACTCATTGTTCATGATCGAAGTGCGAAGGTGGGGCAGACTTCCTTGTTTTTCAATATCCCCATCTTCCGAATGAAGACAAGATAGATTATGTGTTTCATCCCCAGAAAAAATGAAACATCTCTTTGTTGAGAAAAAATTAAGTATTTGGTGGGGTTTAAATCAAGAGTTGGCATGGGCTAGTTGCCAGTTTCAATGATGTTCACGAAAGAATTTGTGAAACAACAGTAATATGGTTGCCCGATACAGAAAAAGTTGGTGCAGAGTTTGATATTCTTTTACTTTGATCTCTCACCCTCTTTCTTTTTAAAATTGAGCTCACTTCTAACCAAACTCTCTTTTCATTTTATCTCAGCACACACCCACACTCAGATAATGACTCCTCGCCTCTCGAGCACTCAACAATAACTTCTTGGGTACGAAAAACTGGCTATCGTAAATCCATAGAAGTTCTGTTAAGTCTTCACACTGATCCCGTGAATTTTGTCCTAAAAATGATGTGTTGCTCATCAGTTTAACTTTAACAGTTAAAGCACAAAATGAAATACATGTCAGATATTTATATGCTCATGAAGATAATCATGAATATTTGAGCACTTTGATCATGAAAGATTTTCTCAAACCAAGGATATTGAATGAATGAAATGAATACAATGTACTTGTTTGAGAATCTGACTATGTATGAAAAAGATCAAATATGAATGATTTATCATTAAAAGCTTAGGTCATGAAAAATTGGAATTTGTCTATACAAATCAAATATAGACATTTTGAAAGAAACATTTTGAATGAATCAATGCTCAATAAACTTGAAATTTCAAACGGGGTTTATTACCATTGAAAAATTGTTTCAGTTTGAGATATGGTAAAAATAAAATTAACAAAAATACTAAACCGATGTGTGTGAATACTTGATAGTTTATGGAAAGATAATACACAAGTATTAATCGTTGGAAACACACGGTCAGTTAAACATGAAAGCTCATATCCAAAAACAATTAAAATCACACTTTTAATTTCATGATATCTGTTTAAGAATTGAGAAGTGGTTTGAACGTTTAAGAACATGTTTTCATATCTGAAAGTCGTCCATCTTTCAAATATGTATGAGATTAAGGATAGAATTATTTATTACGCTCAACTTAAATCCCATGAAGTCAACTCGAAAGTTATTAATGATATGATCATGTAAGCTCCCCCTCAAAATCTAGATTCAGTCAAAAAGTCGTCAAAGTACAAAGTTTTATTCACAACTTTATTGAAAAATAAAGATATGAAAGCAATAAAACTTGTTAAGAACGAGTTTTGATCAGATGTAATCATAAATCAATGTCCTTACTCCCCCTAAACATATGCATCACAAAATATGTCAGTGTAAGATATATGCAAAAATTCTCTAACTCCCTCTAAAATTTGAGTAATCAGTGTTTACAACAACAGTTGAAAAAATCATTTGTTCTAGCCCAGTCAAAATCCTCTCATCTACAAGAGTGTTCACAAGTTCATAAATTTTACTTTCTAAAACGAGTGGAGGAACATAAATTTTACCTTCAATTGGTTTTGCCTCCATTTTCTCTGTAGAATAGCTTTGAAAATATTCATTAGAAAGAAATTTTGACTGTATAGAACTGTAACTAGAATTCAACCTCTCATAACGAAATGGAAGTTACATTTTACTTTTATTCTTCCTTTTCTCAATTTTCTTAGTTTCATCCTCATCTGATAATTTTGTCCATTTAACTTTGAGTTCCGGATATTGAGGTGCCAATTTTAGAAAACCAAAATCATATATAGCTGGCACTTTGGAAATACCCGTTTTCAAATAATGTAGGTTATTGTAACCAATACCCCAACACTCACTACTCTCTTTTGGTTTATTGAGATGAATGGTTTGTTCAGTTTGACCTAGAGTATAAAGTTTTTCTTCTAAAACACTAACTTTTTCAACCAAGGATTTGTTTTCTTTCTTTAATGATAAACACTTTTTCGCAACCTCTTTAATCTAAAGTTCACACAGTTTAAATTTTGAAGATGTTTCAGATAGCTGATTATGAATTACATTCTTTTCTTTAGCACTGGTATCGATATTTTTATGTAATGCCTCAATCAATACATTCTTCTCAGCAATATCATTGTTGAGCTTCAGTATTGCTTGGTTTTTATCTTTAATAATATCTTTTTCGTGTTTAAGTTTAGACTGTAAATCCTGAAGTTCAATCATCATGGATTGCATTTGAGAAAAAAAAATCAGATTCAGTCATATCATATACCTCTTCAGTATCCTCAGCATCAGAATCCTCATCAGTGACATTCTGACACATAAAGCACATGTATGCAGTTTCTTCCTTGTCAGAATCAGGTTTAGAATGATCCAATCAGTATTCGTATTCAACCATTAATTCTTTTCCAGATTCTTGTTGCTTGGCTAGAAGCATTTTGTTCTTGTAATACTCTGAATTGCGGACCTTCGACTTTCGACAATCTTTAGCAAAATGGCCTACTTTGCCACAGTTATAGCACTTAACTGGTTCAACCTCTTTCTTCTTCTCATATTTGTTCCCATACTTCTTCACTTACGCTATCTTCTCCTCAAACCTCTTCTTTCCTTCTACTCGTTCCTTGTACACATAGTTTCTGGATCCTGATGAGTACCTTTGACTGTTTGACCCTGGTTTCTTGTAAAAAAAATTTAGAAAGCCTTGGTCAATAGAAGCATTGCTTGCTTCAGGTTCTCACCATCATCAAAATCAGAATCTTCACTTTCTTCTTCCTCAGTTTCAGACACAACTACTTTCTTCTTTTTCTTCAGACTTACTAATCTTTTTTCTTTCTTCTTAGCTACCAATGCAACAGGATCTGCTATCAGTTTCTCAGTTTTCTTCTTTTCATCTCTTATCTCCTCTACCTCTTCCTTATTCTGTCTCACAGTCTCATACACTTCATGTAAAGGTATCTCATTGAGATCTTTCACTTCTCTCATTTGACGAGTAAATCTCTTCCACTCAGGCTGTAAGATACTTAGAAATTTCACATTCAGCTCAATATTAAACTTATGTACTCTGTTCTTGCTTAGTTCGTTTAGAAGAGTAACAAATCTATCATAGGTTGCTTCAAGACTTTCACCTTCCTTTGCTTTGAACTCTTCATAATTGTTGAGGCAGTTTGATACTTTCAACTGATTACTAATCTTAGACCCTAACATCATCTTCTCGAGTTGATCCCATATCTACTTTCCTGTAGCATTGTAGCTATCTATTTTCACATAAATCTCATTGGGAATTTCTTGCAATATAAAAGATCTGGCTAGTCTTTCAGCTTTTTGCCTTTTCTTCTGTTCCTCAAAATATTCTTCTACTAGCATCGGATACTCATGATTTACAACTTCCTCTCCATTAGCTTCAGTAGAGTGAATCTTTGTTGGTGGTTTCATCACTCCTTCTTTCAGTGATAGTCTGATGTAATCACCCAGATTATTTCTATCAATGAAGTCCAGAAATATGTCATTCCATTTCTCGTATTTTCCTTTGAAAAGTACTGATGGTTTAACATTTCTTCCAATAGAAAGAGCCACCCTTGAAGTCATCTTGTTATTATGCAGTAATTTGACCGTCAAAAATTCAGTAGTAAACTTGACCTGTAAAGTCAAACTTGGTCAACGCTGAAAAACACAAAAAATATTCTAAGTGTTAGGACTCGCATAACAAAGAAAGAACAAACTTCGCGCACATAGAGATCTACGCGTTCTAAGTTCACGCAGAAAGAAACTAGCACGTTCTTGGTTCACGCAGTACAAGCTATGCGAGTTTTAGGTTCGCGCAGAACAAAGCATGCGCGTTCTTAAAGATCACTTTGCACAATCACGTTGCACATTTCTATACTTAAAAAAATTTCAGACGAGTAACTTCTCGCAAAATGTAAACTCGCAAAACACTTCACGCAGAATCATGAAACTCGCAAAACAAAGAGATTAAAATTCAAGAACTCGCACACAAGGTCTTGCGCGTTCCTACTTCGCACAAGTTGTACTATGCGCGTTCTTACTTTGTGATATGCATTGAGAAATCAATGCATTTTCACTCTTTTTCTTTTTTTTTTAGGATAGTTGTTTTATTTTCAAATCCCTAATTTGAGTCTTTTTTATATGTTATTTTCCATATTTATTTATGAGGCTTAATGTTGTAGTGAAACTCATCTTTTGGTTAAATAGTAGCTTATTTTATGTTTATTGTTTAAATCTTGCAACAGTTAGTCACAGCATTCCCACAGCATTGGATGGAAGCAAACTTTTGGATGGGCTTCATGGATCCAACTATCATGGTTATTGGGTCAGGCTTTTGTTGAAGATGTGGGTTGCTGATTTTTGAAGAAACCATCAGATTTGCTTTTTGCTTTTAGGAAAATGTCAAAAACACTTTATTAACTCTAGCTTTGTCTTTTGTGAAATCTTGGGCCCCAAGTTGGTCTTTGCCCAATGGTTATTACCCAACTTCTTTTGTATAAATAGGAGGGCTTAGGTGTTTGTTTTGTGTGCAAGTAAGTAATCTCAAGTAGTGATTATTCTCTCAAACTTCAAGTTAGCAAGTACTCTAAAGTTCCAAGTAGCTAAAAGCTTTTGGTTCTCAAGACCCAATCGGTTTCATAAACCGATTGTTACATTTTCGTAATCATTTTAATATAAGTCTCGTATTTACTTTATTTCTTGCTTTCTTGTATTTATTTATTTATTTACGCTTATCGCATTTACATTATGTAATTTATTATTGTCATTTACTTTACGCAATTTACTTTATGTCTTTAATTTCCGCTCTTTATATTTCTTGCAATTTAATTTCCATCATGGGTAGCTAATTTCATTAGCTTGGGTGTGAGGCAAATGGTGAGTTTTTAAATCAAAAGAAAGTGGACGTCGTTTCTCAATAACGATGTTCCACCATTTCATTCTAAGTGTTATAAATCCAAACGCACTTCTTGACGAATTGATCGCTTTGAAAGTGGTAAAGTGTAGTGGACTCAGAGATGGGCCACATTAATACACGTCAATTCGAATGACATAGGAAGTATACTTGGAAAAGTTGCTTACCAAGAAATTTGGCAACTATGTTTTTCTAATCGACATGTTCTCGACGAGTTGATCACGAGTCAAAGTGTTAAAGTGTAGTGGACTCAGAGATGAGCCACTTGGAACACGTCAACTTGGATGATATGGGAATTAACTCGAGAGAGTGATTTTTAATGAACTTGTTTATTTATCCATATACTTTAAGAGCACCGTTCGACACTATCACTGGTTCTGATACTGCACAGAGATGTGCCTGGATGAAGCTAAATCCAAGTGTTACGGCTGAATCCGAGAGGATCGTTCTTAAAGTAGGTGGTGGAAATAGTTGTTGAGAGACGCAATGTTGTAGCATCCCTACAGCATTGGTCCACAGAAACTTGTATTTGATACTCACCACAAGTCTTACACCCTTGCTATCTTTATTCTCTGTTATCTTAAGTTAACTTTTAACCAAACCAAACAAAGTCTTCAAATTCGCCATCTGAAATCATCTCTTTCATTACACTTTTATTGCACTTTTACAACAATCTTTGTGGGACGATATTCGGTATTTTACCACTTTATTACTTGAAAGACGATATTGGGTCTCATTGTATACTTGCTTTGAGATTCAATTAGCACACGTCAATAGGTGTATTCCACGCACTATCACTTTGCGTAGACAGAACCTTGCGTATTCTATGAAGAACTCGCAGATAACATATAATCACAAAGTACTTCAACTTGCGTGTTCTTCAAACTTTTCCGTGTTTCTTCAATGTGCGTGTTCTTCAGGATGATGTTTGTGCGTTTTCTGGATCTTGCGTGTTCTTAACCTCTTCGACCAAAAACTAACTTTTTCATCCCAATTTCAATTCAAACCTCAGAATTAAGCCATGACACTTTGTCAATTCTTCCCCGACAACAATTTGAACACTTTACTAACAGGTAATTTCACTAAAACCAACAAAAATTACAAATTTTATCTCAAAAACGGCGCGTTCTCAATATAAACCAAAACTCAAACAAAAAATTCAAATTCACACAATCTGTTGTGAATTGGACTAAGTGACTCAAACACAACTTGTTCCAAACATAAAATCGAGTGCAAAACAAACAATTACAACTCCAAAACAACACAAGAAAAAGGAAATCGATTTTGGAACAGTGGATTCTGCGCGTTCTTGAAAAATTCGACCAACAATCACATTCTTGATTGGAAATCGAATTCTTTCTTGCTCTGATACCAATTGTGTAACCCATAATAAGTGCAAATCAATCCAGATGACAACAAGATTCAATCAAACAATTTCTATTAAACTTGAATTTGATTATAGAGTGATCTCACTATTTCTCTCTCTAAACAAACACGTACACCCTTAGTCTAATGATTCCCGCAAATCCTAATGAGTCTACAAACAAAAATAAAGACTATTTATACCCTATTACAATTACAAGACAAAACACAAAATACATTGACTTTGACTTGACTAATTACAAAAGACTTTGACTTTTGCTTAAAGGTTTTGACTTGAGCTTTTGACTTTGACTTTCATCTTTCATCTTCATGATCTTGTATCCAACACATTTGTGCACTAACAGAAATGTTGGTTAAGAGCATTCATAAGATAAAGCATTTACAAAGCGAGACTCCAGAAGCAAATTTCTTTAACTTTTCATTAAATATATCAAAGGAGGATACAGAGAATTTTTCACTACAACCCTTTTTAGACATGGGTTTCTTTTTACAGAAATTCTCATCTAATCTAGGTTGGGGTTTCACAAAATTTCCTCGTGGATTGCTCTCTTAGTGTACTCTCCCTCTATGGTTTTCCTTCCTTGAACTCACTGCCACAGAAGCATAAAATTTGTCATTTTTAATCCATTTTTCCTTTTGTTTCCAAGTGAATTTCTCTTGATAAGGTTTTATAGATTTTAGAGCCTTGGGATTCTGAGATGACAAAACCTTTTCCTTGTTCAATTTATCTAGCTCCAGATAAGTTTTGGCTTGCAAACACATGTCCAGAAAATCAGGGAAAATAGGTATCCCTATAGATCTCCTTTTGGGAGCAACCATTCCATTGTGAATGCCAGAGGATAATTTATTTTCCTCAAGTGTACAAGGAACTATTTCTTGCTCCTCAGAGCTAGCCTTAGCATCGACAGAGGATAACTTAGACTCTGATTCATAGTCCGAATCCAGAAAGTCTCTGTGGATGGAGGCATGATTTTCTTGACACGTATTGTTTTTTCCATCATTAGTGTCCTCTAAAGTATTTAAGATTTTGAGAGTACAAGGTACCGCTTCAGGAATACTTAAGCTCTCCACCAAGTCTTGCTAAAAGATTCCATGCAAGATAGAGGTTATATCAGAATAATTGAAAAAGTGGTTTTCATAAGTTTTCTTCAAATCATTGCCTAAGAATCATTTTAAAAAAAATCTTCTACAGAGGATGGCACAAACTCTGGTGCCTCAGAGGACAACTCCTTTTCAGGAGTCATCATGTACATAAAGGCCATTTGAGTTTGAGTCTCTTGATGACCAAATCTAAAGAGTCCTATCTGTTTCTGAGACAAATATTTCCTTGGTATGGATTTTCTCTTTGCAGAGGATGATAATGACATTCATTGTTTCCATACCAGACATTGGTCATTACCAGAGGATTCCTCAGATGTGGTCCTTCAGAGGTTATGCGCCTTTTAAATGTAGAAGTTAGATTTAGAAGAATTGGTTTTAAAATTTTCTTGGACAGAAGATGTTCGCTAAAGATTTGATTCTTTTATTTCTAGTATAGGGATCAATATCAGTGAACCCTATACCTCTTCTGCCCACTTGAGTGTTAACCTTTTCATGCACCTTCTGTGCATTCTGATATTTTCTTATGAGCAAGTCTCTGTCGAACAAGTCTTGGTGAAGGATTTCTCTTTCCTTTTGAAAAAAGTTCTTTAAAGATATAACATTCAAACGGTCACTCTCATTGTTCCTTAGCCCTTTTATCTTTTCTTTCAGTGCTTTATCAAGTGTAGAAACCTTTTCTTTTAATATTTTTTTAAGAAACATGCTCAGAAACGAGTGAACTCTTTTCAAGATAAACCTTATCCTTCTCTTGAGTGAGAAGTGTAGCCTCTCGCTCATAGAAGGCAAGTTTCTTCTCGAGCTTTAAACATGTGTTTTAGCACGCAAGGAATTCCTCTTTGTTAGCTCCAATTGTTGTATAGAATGTATTGAAAAATAGGCTAGGTATAGAAACTTCAGAATACTGTTGAATACACCAATATGCACCACAGAAGTGCCAAGCTCATAAGCTCTGTCAACCATCTACCCGAGAAGCTCCTAACCTGATGACTAACCTCTGGAGATGGAAGACTTAAAGATATCAAGACTCAATGGTCAAGACAAGATCACGTGTTCAACACGTGAGCCTGTTGTACGAAGATTCTCAAGATCATTGTATGTGCGTCCATGATGTTTCCACTTTTCAGGTGGCATTCCTTATTTGGAATGTCAGCCTTTGTCTTGTACTATTGAGTTCTCCTCATTCTATATGAAGGGAGCACAATCTGAATTGTTATTCACGCGAGCATACACATTAGAGAGAACCTAGTAATTTCAGCATTATCTTTTGAGAGCATTTTGCACACACTTGTGTGTGTTCTTGGTGTATCTTTCAAGTTAATGAAGCTTTTGATTCAGTGACTAAATGCAATCTTGTTTATTTATTGCTTTGTTACCTTCTTGTGTGTTTACTACCAAACTAAACCATTCTGCTACATCTTAAATCGCTTCCGCACTCCTATTACTCTGGTTTATGTAGTTTAGTGGTTTATCATTTGAATAGAACACCATATTGGGATCAACACTCTTGAATTTTAGAAAGTTTGTTCTCAAAGTCTTGAGAGATAGAGTCAGAAGTGGATACCTCATTATCAGCCTCAGGGGAGTTGACTTCTGCCATCCCACAAAAGAGTGCATTAGTATTCCCTTCGTCATAGGATTCGTCGGTCACAAGATTATCTTGTTCGCCCATCAGTGACCTCTTAGTGTAATACCATTCCTTCTTTTTTAAAAAGGCAACATCTTTGACCGGATTTCCCTTGTTGACGTTGGTTCTGCATTCGGCTGCGAAGTGTCCAAGCATTCCACACTTAAAGCAGCCCTCGTTCTGTGGAGTGTTGTTTGTAGTCTTCTCTCCTCTTTTGTTATCAGTCCTCTGAGCACCCCTCTGTGGATACTCAACCATATTCTGGTGCTCCACAAACATTCTATCATCTCTCTTCTTTTCAAGCTCTTCTCTACCAGACTTCCTTTGCTCAAACCCACAATAACCTCTTCCGTCATATATCTCATCTCTAACTCTGTTGAACATAGGATTATTTTTCAAGGCTCTGTTGTACTCTTTTGTCATAAGAGCCAGAGTCTTGGCCATCGAATCCATGTCCATCTCTTCCTTAGAGCTTTCCTTAACCTCACTCTCATCCACCATAACCTTCTTTTTCTTCTTCTTCAAACACTCCTCCCCAACTTTTTCTTTCTTCTCTTTGTCTTGACCATCTGTTGCTTTCCCCACCAATGCAAGAGGTACTCCAACTTGAGTTTTGACACTAGATATTCTATTCTCTTGGCTAACCAAGGTCTCAAAGAGGTCAGATAAGGACCACACATCTAGATCCAATGTTGATTGGAGTGACATGGTTAAGCGCAACCACTCATCATTTTGGCTATGAAGAAACATGACATCGTTTTCTTCAGTGGTTATGTGGATGGCATACCTCTTGCATTTGGTGATTAAGGAGTTGAATATGTTATAGGTACTCTGAACAGTGTCATTTGGCAGAGCTCTAAAGGCATAGTACTCATTGATGCATAGGGCTCTGTTGTTCTTTTAAATTTTGCCCCACCTTCTAGTTGTTTTTCAAGGTCCAACCAAAGATCTTTTGATGTTTCACAAGAGTCCAAATATTGAAAGATATCATTGGGAATGGCCATTATGAGCAGTCTTTTGGCCTTTTTGGCAAGCTCATGTAACTCTTTCTCTTGCTCACTCCACTCAGCTATGGGTTTTGGTTTTCGATATTCAAAGACCTCTAGAGTAGTAGTAGTTGCAGGTACCCTAGGAACAATGGTCATGGGGATAAAAGGAGGATTATGAAGAAACTCAACAAGTCCAGCATCCACTCCTTGAATAAAGTGGACCACACAGATTTTCCATTGGGGATATTCATCTCTTAGGAGAGTAGGAGGCTTGGATTGAGATCCAGCACTGAATGAATGTTACTGCATTTGAAAATGTTAGAGTGACAAAAATTGTGACAAAAACAGAGTATAAGTTTGATGAATCAAACTAGAGTGAAAAAGAGAGTAATATGGTCAGAATATGATGAGAAGAAGTTTATCAACCAAGCTTACAAGCTTTGAACTATTCTAAGATGAAAAACATACCTATCACTGTATCTAAATCAAACTTGTTAATAAAAACTCAGAAAAACATGGCCTGTTCTTTTTGAATGAAGCACGAAACTATGAACGGATTCAAAATACTACCAAACACGAAGGAATCATTGATAGAACATGATCCTTTGATATTAATGATCAAAGCCTGCTCTTATACCAATTGTTGATACCAATAATGTGTTCTAATCAAATGATAAACCACTAAAACTACATAAACCAGAATAATAAGTGTGAAAACGATTTTAGATGTAGTAGAATGGTTTAGTTTGGTTGTAAACACACAAGCAAGTAACAAAGCAATCAATGAACATAATAAGATTTAGTCACTGAATCAAAAGCTTCATTAACTTGATCAATACACCAAGAACACGCACAAGTGTGTGGAAAATGCTCTCAAATATAATACTAAAAATACAGGGTGCTCTCAACAGTATGTGCTCGCGTGCGTAAAGAATCATGAGGTGCTCCCTTCATATACAATGGGGTAACGCACAATAGTACATGACAAAGGTTGACATTCCATAAAAGGAATGCCACCTGGAAAGTAGAACATCATGGACGCGCATAAGACGATCCTGAGAATCTTTGTACAACATGCTCACGTGTTTTGCACGTGATCTTGTCTTGACCATTGAGTCTTGATATCTTCAAGTCTTCCATCTCCAGAGGTTAGCCATCATAGAGGCTCTGTGATATGAGAATGATCTTCTGGTTGGGAATTTCTCGGGTAGATGGTTGACAGAGCTTCTGAGCTTGGCAATTCAGCAGTCTTCTGAAGTTCCTACACTTAGCCTATTTTTCAATACTTTTTATACACAGAATTGCAGGTAACATAATCCAAATTCATAGATCTTATGCTCTTATACCAATTGATAGTTCCATCTCAAGTGAATTGATCAATCACACAAATAAGAACACAATCTAGAATATGATAAACAAGCTAGTCATATGTATTGATAAAGAGAAGAGTTACAGTTCATATGTCCTTCAAACTACAAAGTGATTGAAGATAACAAATCTGTCAGGATCGAATTCTCAACAAGAATTAATTCTCAGAAACAATATCAAAGAAGTTTGCGGAATAACACTTTGATATTTAATTAAACAGTAAATCAACACAGAAAATATGAAGAACAAACTGTAAACTTTGTATTTAATGCTTTGAAGTTACAAGATTACACACTCAACCTCAATATTGATGAACAGGCTCACCAATACGAATTCTACTTCTCTAGAATTAGGATCTATGCCTTGAGGTTGATTTTCTCTCTAGAAAAACTTAATTGTGCTTTCAAAACTATTCTATATCTTCTATACATATACTAAACAAAAAGATAATTACAATAAATAAAAAAATCTTCAGTATATCTTCCATGTATATCTCTAAGCATTCCATGAATATCTTCAGTCCATCCAGCTGTTATTCTTTCATGCGAATCTTTATCATATAAGCAGTATTAATCTTCAGCAGCATTAATTTTGTTCTAGCAGCATTAACTAATAAGCAGCACTAACTACTAGCAGTACTTACTAGCTAAGCAGTACTAACTTTGTTTAAGCAGCACTAACTTTGACTAGCAGTATTAATTCTACTAGCAGTAGTAATACTCAGCAGTACTAACCTTGAAGTATTCTAGCAGTAGTAACTCTGAACTAGCAGCATTAACCATACTTGAGTTTTTCTTCATTTCCCAACAATCTCCCCCTAAGTTGACTTTTAGGAAAAGAAGTCAAGTTCTTCAGATACTCTTCAAGATGCTTTGAACACTTCAGGTTCAGTTTCCCAAGTTTGGATCTAGTCCCAAACTTTGATTTACAGTTCTTCTCACCACAATCTTTGCCATCTCTTAATCCTTTGTACAGATCAGTGTAGCTTTAAGCATCCCTTCTAACTTCTCCTTGCTATGCTCATATATTTTGTCCACCAGGTAGTATTCATGATAACAGTTGTCAATAGTAATCATGTATACTCCACAGTTTTCAAACAATATCCATTTATCAATCTTCTTGAATATGAACTCATGCTTATGATCTTTAATCCTATAGTTCACTCTTTCTGGATCAAACATCATGCACAAGTATTCCAATGTCACTTTGAGAAGATTCTCTTCAGTACCTTTCAACACAGGTTCATAAAGTTTCATTCCCACTTTGTATAGTTCTTCCATATCAGCTCTTGAACAACTTCTGATAACTTTCCCCCATGTTGAATAAGCTTCAAATGAACCATCAGCTCTCTTGATTCTGAAGAAATTCTTTCCACTGTCTCTTAGAATATCACAGAAGATGATCTCTGGAGCTTGCATAGAGATTGGAACAGCCTTCAAAGTTTCCACTATTGTCATGTACGGATTCATACTCTCATCAGTTGGCTTACTAGACTGTTCTGGAAGTTGTACTGATTCTGCTATAGGTACCTCTGAATGCTCTGTTGTAGTACCAGCTGTTTCTTCTACTCTGGCCTTTTAGACTGCCTGTTGGAAGCAATTGTCTTCACCCTTTTTCCAGCTTTGGCTTCGACACCAACACTCTCATATTCTTCTCTCTTCTCTTCTACTTTATCTTTTGAGGGTGTGGTCTCCTCAGGGAATGGTTTTTCAATATTCATGTCATGTCTTTCCTTCATTCTTCTCTCAGCCTCCTCTCTTTGTGCTGAGTCCTCTTGAAGCTTAGCCATTTCCTTTTGATACAACTCTTCAACTTGAGCGTATGCCATATTGGTGAACATCTCCCCCTTAACACCAATTGCACCTTTCAGGAAATTTATCATTTTTCTTCTTTCCTGATTGGCCAAAAATGTTTTGGAGGGTTGTCTTTTCTGTTTCAGTTGTTGAGTTGGCATCTTTTTAACTGGAAGTTTCTTGGCCTGGGCTGCTGTCCGAGCTGCTTCATTTAAGCTCTTTTGGTATTCTGCATTTAACTTCTTAGCCATAATCTTTGCAAGTTCTCTATCCTTTTCTTTTTGCAACTGTTCCTCCTTCTCCATTTGGTCTTGAAGCTGTTTAGCAAGTGCCTCATCCATTTCAATTTGGGACTTCTTCTTTGCAGGTATTTCAGCTTCACCCATCTTCTTCTTTCCTTTTCCTTTTGACTCTTTTTCCTTTTCTTTCTCCTTCTCTTGGCTTCCTCCTTCATTGATGACTACTCCCTTGGCCTTTTGAGTAGCCTTAGGAGTATCATTCTTGGCTTTGATCAAAGTTTCTGCTATCTCCATTTCTTCCACAGAGAGCCCTATTTCTGCTGCTTCAGTTTCTGCTGCTACTTTTACTTCAGTAGCATTAACTGTTTCTTTTTCAATTTCTTCCTCTGTCTCCCCCTCAACTTCAACTCCCTTTCCAACTGAACTTTCTTTTTCTGATTCTGGCTCTTTCTCCCCCTTGTTGGAAGCATCTTTATTCTTTGACCTTTTCTTTAAGACAAATTGCTTTATCCTCTTCTTTTGCACTAACCTGGTCACCATTTTCTTTAATTTTGCAATTTGGACCTGTTGTGACATGATCACCAGCTTCATCTCCTCTATATCTTTTCCTTGTTTTATAACATATAGGTTGATGTTTCCCATTGTATCCATCAATTCCTGGTAGTTATATCTGTCCTCACCTTCTCTAGAAGTGTTACCCTCTTTTGAAGGATCATTGGATCTTTTAGTAGTGGAAGTCTTCTGCCTAGCAGAAGCACTATCCAGCCCCGTGGTTTCTTGGCACCAGGGACCTTCGAATGATTGCTCATTCAAAGTTTCCATGGGGGAGGTCTTATTGATGTTACCACTTTCCTCCTCTGTGCTAGCAGGAGTAGTGGCAGCCTCATCACCCATATGCTCAACCTCCTCCTCAGAGAGCACCTCCTTGGGGTTGGGAGACACCCCTGTGGTTTCCCTATGGATATTCCCTAAAGGAGAATTTTCCTTTAGAGGGCTTAAAGGCTTGGGGGTTGATGGTACAAGAAGGGAAGGAGCCTTCTTTACCTGTTTCCTCTTGTATGTTTGGGTAATAGGAGAGGTTGGTTTTTCAAGAAGGGACTGGGGGATAGATTTTGAGAGGGAAGGTTGGGATTGACTAGCAGTGGGATGGTCTAATGGGGGCCTTGACCCTGCTGCCATACCTTCATTGGTTTGGGACACCACCATCATTGTAGAGAACAATGGGGTGTCAACTCCTTCTGAGTCCCCAGCAGATCTTCTCATATTTGAGAAAACCTTGCCTTTGGGGGGTTTAGGTACATATACCCCAACAGGTTGAGGTATATCCGTCAATTCATGAGTAATAACTTCTTGAACAAACCTGGGGTACATAAAGAAGCTCTTTTTGTTTCCCATGTTTGAGACAAGATCACTGAAAATCATTTTAGAAAAGTTATACTTTCTGGCAGTGGCTAAGCACACCAAAGCATAAGCAATGGTGCTGCTGAACTCACTCCATCCAGTAGTCTTTTTGGAGATGCAGTGCATAAGAGTATGGACAAAGAAACGCCATTGGGGTGAAAATTTGGCTTTAGAGAATTTGAAAACACCCAATGGGCCTCCATACCCCATTCTTGTAAGAGAAGAGAACAGTTCATCATTTGGGATGGAAGTTATACCAGAAGCATCGTCTAGACGTAGACTGATGCGAATAACTTCTTCAGTAATTGTTAAGGGTTGGTCACACACCTTTGTCTTGATCATCTGCACACCATTCTCAGCAACAATGGTGGCATTAGCCCAGAACTGCCTTTGATGCTCGATATAGATTGTAGGAGCAACAGTAAGAGCATGAGCAATATGGCTTGACTTGAGGAAATCCACAATCCGATGAAATCCTGTAGCTTGCTTTGGCTTTTGTAGCATCGCGATCTCATTGTGCTCGTCAATGAATGCCATGGATGCCATTGAACTGGGATGTTCTTGCCTGAAGGACTTGATACTTGAGAGAAAAAGGTTTAGAGCGCAAGTGAACAGTATGCAAAGAGTCGTTATGAACGTTTAGGCGGGCAAAGGGTATTTATAGTATTTGGAACATAAGCAGTATTAACCTAGAGCAGTATTAACGGACAAGCAGTATTAACCGCGAGCAGTATTAACCACGAGCAGAATTAACTGCGAGCACTATTAACTAACTAGCAGTATTAACTGCGAGCAGTATTAACTGCGAGCAGTATTAACTAACTAGCAGTATTAACTGCGAGCAGTATTAACTGCGAGCAGTATTAACTGCGAGCAGTATTAACTGCGAGCAGTATTAACTGCGAGCAGTATTAACTGCGAGCAGTATTAACTGCGAGCAGTATTAACTAACTAGCAGTATTAACTAACTAGCAGTATTAACCACTAGCAGTATTAACTCTCTAGCAGTATTAACCACTAGCAGTATTAACTAACTAGCAGTATTAACCACTAGCAGTATTAACTAACTAGCAGTATTAACCACTAGCAGTATTAACCATACTTACTCTTTGAAGCTTAGGCTGAATTGAGTACTGCTATGTATGCCCTGCAAAGATAGATTAGTAACACCAAGAATCTATAATATTCAGATATTTAACCACTTTTTGAGAGAAAGCTTATTCAGAGTTGATCATTCCCACACTTGTTACCAAGAAAGTGAATCTACCCACATTAAAAGCTTTGGTGAATAGATCAGCAAACTGGTTGTCAGTATGAACTTTCACAACTTGAACAAGTTTCTTTTCATTACAGCCTCTTATGAAGTGATACCTGATCTCAATGTGCTTTGTCTTAGAGTGCTTGACAGGATTATTCACAATGCTGATAGCACTGCTATTATCAATAAAAATGGGAGTGCGTAGAAAGGTTACCCCATAGTCCAGCATTTGATTCTGAATCCATAAGACTTGAGAACAGCAACTTGCAGTTGCTATGTACTCTGCCTCTGTTGTAGATGTGGACACTGTGGTTTGTTTCTTGCACTGCCATGAAACTAGTCTAGCACCCAAAAACTGACATCCTCCAGAAGTAGATTTTCTGTCCAGGTTTGCCCCACCTAGATCACTGTCTGAGTATGCTATTAGGTCAAAGGGTGAGTCATGAGGATACCAAAGTCCCAATCTGGGTTGCCCTTTGAGATATCTGAATATCCTCTTAACAGCTTGAAAGTGAGATTGCTTTGGCCTAACTTGGAATCTTGCACATACACAGACTGGAAACATTATATATGGCCTTGATGCTGTGAGATACATGAGAGAGCCAATCATGGATCTGTAGTGATGCACATCCATATCCTCCCCCTCAAGATCTGCTGTTATTTGTTTGTGTGTCTCCATAGGTGTGCTGGCAGGTTTTGATTCTGAGAAACCAAACTTGGTTAGAATGTCCTGCACATACTTGGATCGACAGATGAAGATGCCATCTGACTTCTGTTGAACTTGGAGTCCAAGGAAGAAAGTAAGTTCCCCCATGGAACTCATTTTAAACCTTTGATGCATTAGGTCCTCAAACTCCTTGCACATGCTGTCTCTTGTGGATCCAAAGATAATGTCATCAACATAGATTTGGACCAGCAAGATCTCCTTCTTCTTTCTCTTGATAAAAAGAGTCTTATCAATGACTCCTCTTTCAAAGCCATTTTCCAAGAGATAGGATGACAGAGTGTCATACCATGCTCTTGGAGCTTGATGCAGTCCATAAAGAGCTTTCTTCAATTTGTATACCCTGTCTGGATAGCTTGGGTTTTCAAACCCTGGAGGTTGACAGACATATACCTCTTCTTCAATTGAGCCATAGAGAAAGGCACTTTTTACATCCATTTGATAGACTTTGAAGTTCATGTAAGAAGCATAGGCTAGGAATAATCTGATTGCTTCTATCCTAGCCACAGGTGCAAAAACTTCTTCATAATCTATACCCTCTTCTTGAGTATACCCTTGAGCCACTAGCCTTGCTTTGTTCCTTATGACAATTCCTCTTTCATCTCTCTTGTTCCTGAAGATCCACTTTGTGCCAATTGCTCTGTGACCTTTAGGAAGGTCTACTAGATCCCATACATCTTGTAGCTTGAACTGTAGCAGTTCTTCTTGCATTGCTTCTATCCAGCTGGATTCTTTCATAGCATCATGTGCCTTTTTAGGCTCAAGCTGGGATAGAAAGCAAGAAATAACTGTATGCTGTTGATCTTGCATTTCTTGAAGCCTGCTTTGATGTCTAGTCATCATAGGAGAAGATATATCTCCTATTACCGGTTATGGAGGATGATTCTTTTGTACTCTGGTGTTATGACTATGTTCTTCATTAAGTCCAGCCTCTAGATTAGAGTCATTCACCTCAACTGAAGTGTTGTCAGCAGCCACTTCTGATTCTTTATTTTCTGGAGTCTCCTCATCTCTACCTTCTTCTTCACTCTGACTTGGTCCAGTAGATGGTTCCTTTTCACAGTCTTCAAAGGAATTCACTGTGGGTATGGGAAAGATCATAGATTTAGATATACTTTCTTGAACCTGTGTAGTCCCTGATCCTCCACATCCTGAACCTGCATAATCATCACTACTGAAACCAAAAGAGTTAGTTAGTGAATCAATGTCAAATAGCCACTGAGGACCAGACCCAATAGGATTTGGTGTGTTCTCATTGCATTTGACATTGTCACTTTCTTCAATTATTCTAGAAGAAGAATTAAAAACTCTGTAGGCCTTACTCTGAGATGAATACCCAACAAGAAATCCATCATCTGCCTTGCTATCAAACTTACCTAAGTGAGTTTTGGTATTGAGAATTGTACAAGGACACCCAAAAGGTTTGAAAAAGCCAATAAAGGGTTTTCTTTTATTTAAAAGCTCATATGGTGTCTTGTTCTTAGGCTTGACCACTAGAACTCTGTTTTGGACATAACAAGCAGTATTAACTGCTTCAGCTCAGAAGGTAATTGGCAGTTTTGAATCATCCAACAGAGATCTAGCAGCCTCTATTAGTGTCCTATTTCTCCTTTCAGCAACACCATTCTGTTGAGGAGTCCTAGGAGCACTATCTGATCTAATGACTTTTACTTTTTGATTAGTTTGGTTTTCAATTCTTAGGATAAAGGATTTGATCAGTCCACTTGTCTCATCCTTAGTCCTTAGAAAATATACCCAGGTAAATCTAGAGTAATCATCAACAATAACCAAGCAGTAAGATTTCTTGCCTATACTCATAACATTTGTAGGACCAAACAGATCCATATGCAGTAACTGGAGACAAGAAGAAATTAAGTTTATCTCTTTGGTCTTATGAGAAGTTTTATGTTGTTTGCCTTTAAGGCAAGCAACACAATGATCATCACATGAAAAGACTTTAGATGGTAAACCTCTTACAAGGCTGTTTTTAACAAGTTTGTTCATAGTCTTAAAATTCATGTGACACATCCTTCTGTGCCAAAGAGAGGATTCATCTACAGAAGCTTTTGAAACAAGACAATTTAGAGATGAATCATTATCCACATTGTCCATATCTAGACAATAAACATTGTCCTTTCTTGGAGTTCTAAGTAGTATCATGCTTTCATCAACTACCTTGAACCCTGGAGCAAGGATCATACATTCAGTATTTGTAAATAATATACTATGTTGTTTGTCACAAACCTGTGATACACTTAACAGGTTGTACTTCAACTGATCAACATAGTAGACATCCTCAAATGTCATCTTACCATTGGTGACATTACCTTTTCCACTTATCTTACCACCAGTAAGATTGTCTCCAAATGCAACATGTCCTCCATTGATATGCTTGAAATCCTGAAGGCATGACATGTTGCCTGTCATGTGCCTAGAGCAACCACTATCAACATGCCATATGCTCTTTCCCTTGAGCTGTTGGTTGCCCTGCACATAAGATAGATCAGTTAGTATGAATTAGGAACCCAAGCCACAGTGGTCTTGGGTATCCCTTTCTCATCAAAATACTTGCATTCTTTCTTGACAAGATTTTTGAACTTTAACTCCTCATTCTTGGAGTACTTTGTCACAACAATAGGCTTGGAAACATTTTTACTAGAAGTAGTACTGGTTTTAGAAGTACTAACTGCCTTAGCAGCACTTGCATGCTTAGCAGTACTAACCTTGTTAGTAGTAGTAACTGTGTTAGCAGCAGTAACTGTGTTGGCAGTATTAACCTTTGAAGAGGTACTAACAGTATTAGCAACATTAATATTTTTTTGCAGTACTAACACAGGTAGCAGCAGTAATACTTCCAGCAGCACTAACCCTGTCAGCAGTACTCACAGTTTTAGTGCTTTTAGGCACCCACATTTTAATACTTTCTTTTAAAAACTCTTTCTTCATGAGGCCTTTCCTTTCACCATGTTTCTTTATCACATGTTTCTTTCCATCCTTCCTATAACCAACATGTTTTTGCATAGATCTATGAAAGGTCATCTGTTGATTAATAGGGTTAAAGAAACAATGTTTAGCCAAATGATTTAACTTGCCACATATGAAACAAGGTTTTGGTCTATTGATTTTACTCAGATCAACTCCTTGCTTCTGAGCCCATTTATTATTCCAGTTTCTTTGATTTCCTCTTTTTAAACCAGAACTTAGGCTCTTTGCTTTGCTGCAAGCACACTGTTTACAAGATCCAGGATTCACAACCGTGGTTTGTTTGTAATGGACCTTGTTATCTTTCCCTTTGGTCTTCTCTATCTCCTTGGACTTGACCCAGATTTTCCCACATCCCTCATTGGTGATAATATTGTTTTCCAATGGGATCTCTTTACTCACATCATTATCCCTATTCTCACTGGATTCTTTCTCAGTTAAATCCTTAATTACTACTTCATTCAAAGGATCTATCTTAAAGGCTTTCTCAGATAAGTCCTTTTTCTCTTTGGTTTCTAACAAGTCTGAAGTAGGAGAGATATAGTTATTGTTGTAAGGAGGAGGTGTATTGTTGTAATCAATACCAGGCTTCATCATATCATGAATCTGAGCCTTTAGAAGAGAATCCATTGCTTTTGAAGCATATGAAAACTTTTCTATGTCAAGTTTAACTTTAGACAGTTTCTCATTCAGCCTCTCATTCTCTTCTAAGGACTTGGACAGTTTGTTCTCTAACTCATTCTTTTCCCACTTCCAATAGTTTGTGTCATAGGAGTGTTGAAGTTCATTAGCTTTAAATCCTTTGATTTGCTCTTCAAATCTCTCAACTATCAACACATAATCTCTTCTGTCCTTTTCTAATCTTTTGAGGTCATCACACATACTTTGATTGTGATCCCTGTATCTTTTGACAGTGTCTATGCAAGATTTAGTGCAAAGATTAGAGATTACCTCAGTGGGGAGATCAGATACTTCTGCCATAAGAGCTTGATTCTGAATGGCTTCCTCAGCTTGATCACTCCAGTCAAATCCCATTCCTTGTTGAGAAACAAGGGCTTGAGCAGGATTCTTGTTCTGATTATAGCCTCCATTCTGAGCTTGTTGGTGGTTGTTGTTTAAAACAACACTCCTGCACTCTCTAGCAAAGTTTCCTTTCCGGTGACACTTATAGCATTCCACCTTAGTCTTGTCAAAACCAACTCCATCTTCTCTTCTTTGAGGGAAGTTATTTCTTCCAGTTCTTTTAATAAACTTCTTCACCCTCATGGATAACATGGCCATCTGCCATTTAATATCCATCTCCTCCAGGTCATCAGGGTGAAGTTGATCCAGATCATCATTGATCAATGAATTATTGCTATGACTGGACAAAAAGGCTTCAAAGATAGTTTCAGTGCCTTTTTCTGAATTTACTCCACTAGCAGTACTAACTGCATCAGGGTTGGCAGTAGTATCGGTGGATGCTGAAAGAAGTGCAGCATTGTGGATATAACCAGAGGGCTTCTTCTTGGATTCAACCTTAGCTTCAAAGACTCTCAGATCATTATATAGATCATCAAGTTCCTTCTCTTCCAGATTGTCACTCTGTCTATATGAGACAATGTAAATTGTCCATTCATCCCCAAGAGATCTGAGGAATTTTCTGTTGGTATCATCTTGTTCCATCTTCACTCCTACAGTAGCCAGTTCACCAATGAGTTTGTTGAACCTATCAAACGTTTGAGTCATAGACTCATTCTTTGAGGAAGTGAAGTTCTCATACTGCTGCTTTAGAACATCTCTTTGATTTCTTTTTATGCTCTTAGTGCCAGCAAATCTTTTCTCTAGAGCATTCCAGAGAATCTGGGCATTAGTGCAGTTGCAGAATTGATGCTGATATTCATTGGGGATGGCCAAGAGTAGAGTGCTCAAGGCCTTCATCTCTGTCTGTCTGATCTTCCTCTCACCATCTGTCTTTGGTGGAGGTCTTTTCCCATCTGGTCCTATCCTTCCAGCTTCAGAGGGACCATTCTCAATGATATCCCACATTGAGTAGTCAGTGAGAAGAATGTATTGTCTGATTCTGATCTTCCACATGTCAAACTCACTGGGTTTAAGCATTGGAACCTTAGAGACCATAGTACTGTTAGATTCTGCAAGATTTTCCATGATGAATGAATAGATGTTTCTGAGGGAATTAGGCTCTGATACCACTTGTCAGGATCGAATTCTCAACAAGAATTAATTCTCATAAACAATATCAAAGAAGTTTGCGGAATAACACTTTGATATTTAATTAAACAGTAAATCAACACAGAAAATATGAAGAACAAACTGTAAACTTTGTATTTAATGCTTTGAAGTTACAAGATTACACACTCAACCTCAATATTGATGAACAGGCTCACCAATACGAATTCTACTTCTCTAGAATTAGGATCTATGCCTTGAGGTTGATTTTCTCTCTAGAAAAACTTAATTGTGCTTTCAAAACTATTCTATATCTTCTATACATATACTAAACAAAAAGATAATTACAATAAATAAAAAAATCTTCAGTATATCTTCCATGTATATCTCTAAGCATTCCATGAATATCTTCAGTCCATCCAGCTGTTATTCTTTCATGCGAATCTTTATCATATAAGCAGTATTAATCTTCAGCAGCATTAATTTTGTTCTAGCAGCATTAACTACTAAGCAGCACTAACTACTAGCAGTACTAACTAGCTAAGCAGTACTAACTTTGTTTAAGCAGCACTAACTTCGACTAGCAGTATTAATTCTACTAGCAGTAGTAATACTCAGCAGTACTAACCTTGAAGTATTCTAGCAGTAGTAACTCTGAACTAGCAGCATTAACCATACTTGAGTTTTTCTTCATTTCCTAACAATCTCCCCCTAACTTGACTTTTAGGAAAAGAAGTCAAGTTCTTCAGATACTCTTCAAGATGCTTTCAACACTTTAGGTTCAGTTTCCCAAGTTTGGATCTAGTCCCAAACTTTGAATTACAGTTCTTCTCACCACAATCTTTGCCATCTCTTAATCCTTTGTACAGATCAGTGTAGCTTTAAGCATCCCTTCTAACTTCTCCTTGCTATGCTCATATATTTTGTCCACCAGGTAGTATTCATGATAACAGTTGTCAATAGTAATCATGTATACTCCACAGTTTTCAAACAATATCCATTTATCAATCTTCTTGAATATGAACTCATGCTTATGATCTTTAATCCTATAGTTCACTCTTTCTGGATCAAACATCATGCACAAGTATTCCAATGTCACTTTGAGAAGATTCTCTTCAGTACCTTTCAACACAGGTTCATAAATTTCATTCCCACTTTGTATAGTTCTTCCATATCAGCTCTTGAACAACTTCTGATAACTTTCCCCCATGTTGAATAAGCTTCAAATGAACCATCAGCTCTCTTGATTCTGAAGAAATTATTTTAACTGTCTCTTAGAATATCCCAGAAGATGATCTCTGGAGCTTGCATAGAGATTGGAACAGCCTTCAAAGTTTCCACTATTGTCATGTACGGATTCATACTCTCATCAGTTGGCTTACTAGACTGTTCTGGAAGTTGTACTGATTCTGCTATAGGTACCTCTGAATGATCTGTTGTAGTACCAGTTGTTTCTTCTACTCTGGGCCTTTTAGACTGCCTTTTGGAAGCAATTGTCTTCACCCTTTTTCCAGCTTTGGCTTCGACACCAACACTCTCAGATTCTTCTCTCTTCTCTTCTGCTTTATCTTTTGAGGGTGTGGTCTCCTCAGGGAATGGTTTTTCAATATTCAAGTCATGTCTTTCCTTCATTCTTCTCTCAGCCTCCTCTCTTTGTGCTGAGTCCTTTTGAAGCTTAGCCATTTCCTTTTGATACAACTCTTCAACTTGAGCGTATGCCATATTGGTGAACATCTCCCCCTTAACACCAATTGCACCTTTCAGGAAATTTATCATTTTTCTTCTTTCCTGATTGGCCAAAAATGTTTTGGAGGGTTGTCTTTTCTGTTTCAGTTGTTGAGTTGGCATCTTTTTAACTGGAAGTTTCTTGGCCTGGGCTGCTGTCCGAGCTGCTTCTTTTAAGCTCTTTTGGTATTCTACATTTAACTTCTTAGCCATAATCTTTGCAAGTTCTCTATCCTTTTCTGTTTGCAACTGTTCCTCCTTCTCCATTTGGTCTTGAAGCTGTTTAGCAAGTGCCTCATCCATTTCAATTTGGGACTTCTTCTTTGCAGGTATTTCAGCTTCACCCATCTTCTTCTTTCCTTTTCCTTTTGACTCTTTTTCCTTTTCTTTCTCCTTCTCTTGGCTTCCTCCTTCATTGCTCAAAATAAATTTTGATGTTCTTACTGTGGAGCAAATGACTTTGTAAGTAATGATTTTGTCAATTACTGGTATGGTTCATATTATGTTACCCCTAAAAGAATTGCAACTAACACATCAGGACCCAAATACCAGTGGATACCAAAATTTAAATCTGTGGTGCAGGCACCCAAGGTTTAAGGGGGAGCAATAACATAGGGTCTTGAATAACACATTTCAAGACCCGCACTTCAATGTCAAGAATTATGGCTTCTGATTACAACAGATCAGGACCCGGTCTTAAATGTTAAAGGAATATGACTTCTAAACACATTAGTTTAGGACTCGGTCTTTCATGTTTAAGACAAGGATATTTTGCAAATATCCAGGGGGGGCGCTTCTCTGATCTAAATCATTTTATCATGATTTGAGGAGGAGCTAAATTGTAAGTATCTTATGATCTAAATCTCTGATTGTTTGAAAGAAGAACTTTCAAACATGAAAAATATTTTCTTAAATGTTAAAACCACTTCTCTATTCTCAAAAGATTTCAAGAATTAAGAAGTGTGATTTTAAATGTTTTTTTCATAATTGAGCGTTATTGTTTAACTGACCGTGTGTTTTCAGAGATCAATACTTGTGTATTATCTTGTCTATATACTGTCAAGTATTCATACACATCGGTTAAGTAATTCATTTGATGTTGTTATTACCATGTCTCTAAACGAACCAATTTTTCGATGGTAATACCCTCGTTTGATTTCACTGTTGTTGAGAATCAATCATTATTTCAATACTTGAGAGTTCATTGCTAAATTGTTTATATTTGTTCATATAAACAAATTGTCAAGTTCTTTGATACCCCACCCATTTCTTGTCCATATTCTTAATATTTGATTTGATTAATTCATTGTCAGATTATCAAAACAAGGAAATTGAATGATCATAAATGTTCATTGTTTTGAGAGATCTTCACAATTCAAATGCTTAATTTTCATTCATATCCTTGATGAGCATACATTTCTATGACAATGATATCATGTGCTTAACTGTTCAAGTTACATTGTTGAGCAACCATTATTTTTAGGAAAATTACATAGGATTATGTGAGAGCTTAAACAGAACTTCCATGGATTCACGTTAACCACTGTTTCCTACTCCAGAAGTTATCCTAGAGTGATTGAGGGGTGAGGGGTCAAAATCAAAGAGTGGGGGAGATAACTCATCCGGTTGAGTCTTTCTCATTGTGCTGAGCGGTAAAATGGAAAAAAGAATTTGGTTAGAAGTGAGCTTAAATGTTAAAAGGAAAGAGGATGTGAGAACAGAGTTAAAAGAATATCAAAACTCTGCACCAACCACTTTCTGAGTCGGGCAGCCACATCTACTTATTGGTTCACATTCTTTGGTGACCATCATTGAAAAAGGCAGTGAGCCCATGCCATCTCTTGTAATTACCCCACCAGCCACTCGTTTCTTTCCTGAAAAAGAAATATTTCATTTTTTTCGGGGACGCAGCACATCTGCTATCTGGTCTTCAGTCGGAAGATTTAGATATTGAAAAAGAAAGAAAGTTGCCCCACTGATATCAAGAAATATTAAAGTTTTGTAGTTTGGGGGAGATGGTATAAAGAAATGATAAAGTTTTGAGAGAAGTTTTGTTTTTACTTTTTTTTACCTGTTTGATTTCAATTCAATTCAATTCCAAGATTACACTTTCTCTCTCTACAATCTCTCTCTAACGAACTCTCTCTCTCTCTCTCTCTCTCTGATATTTCTCTCTCTAAAATACAACTGAATAATGATTCAATTAAGTTTTTTTTAATTAGCAAAGGAAAGGAAACTATTTAAACCTACAACTAAAACAAGGAAACTAAAATACAATACAAAAATGTTGACTTTTATTACAAAAGACTTTGACTTTGATGAAAGTTGACTTTCTTCAGCTTTGACTTTCTTGAATTTTGACCTTCAGTCTTCTTGATCTTGTATCCAACATATTTATGCTCTAACAATCTCCCCCTTTGGATTCAAGATCACTGTTGAAAGATATAGCAATTCAATCTTCACTTTTAATCTCTGTCAGTACAATCTCCTCTTTTCTTTAACGGTATTCTTTCCAAAACTGTCTTCAAATGATTAACAATCTCCCCAAAACTTTCACAATAATACTTTCAGACTTTGGAAAGAAATTATCTTCAGAATCAGCTCGAATTTGCTTTAGCAAAAAAATCTTCAAAGAAAATTTCCTCAAATCTTCAGAAATACTTTGATCGTCTTCAAATCTTTACTTTTGAATCTTCTGACTAAGACATTTCGGAAAAAAAAAACTTCTCTCAAAACTTTATCATTTCTTTATACCATCTCCCCCAAACTACAAAACTTTATCATTTCTTTAACATTTCTTGAATGCTCACTCCCCCAGGGCTTCCATCTAATCATCGAAATACCACAAAGGCAATTTCTATGAATGTTATGACAAAGAAACAAATTCATTGTGTGTTCGTGCATGTGTAGAAAGAATTAAGCACGAATGATTGCTTTTATAAAGGCTCAAAATTGTGTAAACCACTGAGACAACAGTAATATAAACACAGACTCAATATGCATGATTGAATTGCAAAGGTGGGGCAGACTTCCTTCTTTTTCAATATCCAGATTTTCCAAATGAAAATCAGATAGATTATGTGTTGCATCCCCAGAAAATATGAAACATTTTCTTTTTGAGAAGAAAATGAGTGGTTGGTGGGGTTTTAACAAGAGTTGGCATGGGCTAATTGCCTGTTTCAATAACGTTCACCAAAGAGTTGTGAAACGCTGGTAATGTGGCTGCCCGGCTTAGAAAGTAGTTGGTGCAGAGTTTGATATTCTTTTACTCTGATCTCACACCCTCTTTCTTTTAATCATTAAGCTCACTACTAACCAAACTCTCTTTTCCATTTTACCTCATCACACCCACACTAATTTCTTTTAGACTCCTCACACTCAATCTCTATGGATTAACTTCTTGGGTAGAAATCACTGGTTAACGTGATTTCATAGAAGTTCATTTAAGTCCTGGCACAAAGAATCCATGTAATCCTATGAAAGCATAATGTTGCTCAAAATGATTTAGCTTTATCAGCTAAAGCTCAAATACAAATGTCAGATGAATATATGCTCATAAAATATAATCATGAAGATTTGAGCATTTTTAGACATTGAAGTATTTTCAAACAAGTATACTGAATGGATGAACATGAATGCAAAAGACTTGTTTGAAAATCTGACATTGTATGAAAATGATCAGAAATGAAATGATATAGCAATTAAGGCTTATGGTCAAAAATAACGGATATTGTCCATACGAAACAAAATATAGACATTCTTGAAATGACGTTTCGAAATGAAATATCACTCAAAATTTTTTGAAGTACAAGCGGGGTGTCTAACCATCGAAGAAAAAACTATTAAAATTTAGAGACATGGTAAGAACAAATTGATCAAAAATTAAACCGATCTGTGTGAATACTTGAAAGTATGTAGAAAAGACAATACGCAAGTATTTATCTTTGGAAACACACGGTTTATTTATCAATTAAGCACAAAAATAAAATGAAAACATTTAAAATCACACTTCCAATTCATGAAAACTGTTAAAGAATCGGGAAGTGGTTTGAACATTTCAGAACATGTTTTCTATATCTGAAAGTTGTCCTTCTTTGAGATACATTTGAGATTAAGATAAGAAATTTACCTTTTTGCTCAATCTTAATACTCATAAAGTCAGCTGAAATCAAAAATGATATGATCGTGTCATCCTCTCTCATCCTGCATAAGTCTCAAAGTCTAGTCAAAATTTATTCAGAAAATTTATTCGAAAATAAAAGAACATAAAATAGTAAAACGATTAAAGAACGAGTTCTGATTTGAAATAATCAGAAATCATAGTCTTACTCCTTTTGATAAGCTTCCCCAAAAATCATGCATCACAAAAATTAATCATTTAAGTAAAATGCAGAAATTAGTTATGCTCCCCCTCAAATGAATGTAGATCATTTAAAATCTTCTCTTACTCCCCCTGAGATCATGAGCAAACATTTAAAGTGCAGATATCCTTCAAACATAATGATAAAGAAAAATGATGAAGAATAACAATACGTAACTTTATTAGGTAACAACCGATTACGTCTTAAGATTTAACATACCAAGCTTAGAGACAAGAAAATTAAATCTCTTTTCATCTAAGGGTTTGGTAAATAAATCTGCAAGTTGATAATCTGTTTTTACAAAATAAAGTTCAATTGTTCCTTTTTCTACATTATCTTTTATAAAATGATACCTGACATCAATGTGTTTGGTTTTCGTATGTTGGACAGGATTAGCAGATATTGCGATTGCACTCTTTGAGTCACAATATATTGGAATTTTATCGAACTTGAAACCATAGTCTCGTAGCTGTGTTTGCATCCACAATACTTGAGAGCAGCAACTGGCAGCAGCTACGTACTCTGCTTCAGCAGTCGACGTGGAAACGCATAATTGTTTCTTTGATGCCCAGCTAACGAGCTTGTCTCCAAGAAATTGAACGTGACCAGAAGTACTCTTTCTGTCCAACATGCAACCTGCATGATCTGCATCTGAATAGGCAGTCAGTTGAAACCCAGTATCCTTTGGATACCACAGACCAAGGTCTGCAGTCCCCTTCAGATATCTAAAAATCCTTTTGACAGCAGCCAAATGGGATTCTTTAGGAGTAGCCTGATATCTAGAACATAATCATGTTGAAAACATAATATCTGGTCTACTAGATGTAAGATACATTAACGATCCTATCATACCTCTATAAGTCCTAACATCAACACTTTTACCTGAAGGATCAGTGCTAATTTTAGTACCTGGTGCCATCGGGGTTCCAATTGGTTTACAATTTTCCATTTAGTACTTCCGAAGAATGTCCAAAATGTACTTAGATTGGTTAATGAAAATCCCCATAGAAAATTGTTTAACTTGTAATCCGAGAAAGAAATTCATCTCTCCCATCATACTCATTTGAAAACGTGACACCATGAGGTTAGAAAAGTTTTTGCAAAATTTTGGATTTGTAGAACCAAATTTATATCATCAACATAAATCTGAATAAGAATAATATCAGCTTTTTCCTTTTTGATGAATAAAGTAGTATTAACCTTACCTTTAGAAAAACCGAACTTGACCAAGAATTTAGATAAAACGTCATACCATGCTCGAGGGGCTTGTTTTAAACCATAGAGGGCTTTGTCTAAGATATAAACATGATCTGGCTTATCTGAATTGACGAACCCTTCTGGTTGAGACACGTACACTTCCTCTTTAAGAATGTCATTCAGAAAGGCTGTTTTCACATCCATCTGAAAGACTGTGAAATTCTTATGAGTTGCGTAGGCTAGAAACATGTGGATTGCTTCTATACGCGCTACTGGAGCATACGTCTCATCGTAGTCTATGCCTTCCTCTTGCCGGTAACCTTTGGCAACAAGTCTAGCTTTGTTCCTAATGACGATACCATCTTCATCCTTTTTATTCTTGAATACCCATTTAGTTCCTATCACTGTTTTACCTTCTGGTTTTGGAACTAATCTCCAAACCTTTAGGGCTTCAAACTGATTCATCTCTTCTTGCATAGCAGATACCCAGTCCGAATCAGCAAGAGCCTCTGATACTCGCGTTGGCTCAATCTTACTGAGAAATGAGTCATACATACATTGATTAAGAGTCGCTGACCTCGTTTGTACAGGCTTGTTGAGATCTCCAATTACTTGATGTAATGGATGCTCTTTGGTCCAGCGATGCTCATGAGGGAGTGGAGTAGATGAAGTTTGAACATGATCATCATCTAGAAATCCACTATCAGAATCTTCAGTTTGAATAACAGGAGGGGGGTTTGCAGTTGAAGTTTCAGGTGAAGAAGTATCAGTTGGAACAACAGACTTTGGCTGTTGAGTAAACATGATATCACATCCAACTGAAACAGTTACTTCTGGCTCAACAGTTACTTGTACATCTTCAACTGTAGGAGTAATTGTAGGAATGTGAGCTTCTGACTGAACAAGGGATTCTTGTTCAGTTATGACATCTGAAGTGACTGGATGATTGCAACTTGTATCTTCAAACCTGTCAGTGACAACAGATTTAGGTATATTAGATCCTAGAAACTCATCATAAAAGAATTCAAATAACAAATCTAAATCAGTTAAATGTGAAACTGAAGTAGAAGCGTTATTCGAATTATTCGTTGTAGAAGCAGGTTCTGAACAGATCTGTCCAGAAGCTAATACTCCAGTGATCACGGGTTCTGAACTCTGTCGTTAAGCATAAAACATTTACACCCAAATATGTGAAAATACTTGATTGTTGGTGTTCTGTTGTTGATCAGCTCATATGGAGTCTTTTGAAAACAACGGTGTATCGTGGATCGATTTTGAGTATGGCATGCAGTCGACACAGCTTCTGCCCACAAGAATAGAGGTAGATCGGAATGGCTAAGCATAGTACGAGCGGCCTCGACTAGCGTCCGATTTCGCCTTTCGACTACTCCATTTTGTTCAGGCGTACGAGCAGCAGAGTACTGATGTGATATCCCTACCGATTCGAGATATTCTTCAACTTTCTTGTTTTTGAACTCTGTGTCGTTGTCCGTTCGAAGAAACTTGACTTGTCGCTGCATTTTCACCTGGGTCGTCTTTAAAAAAGTAATGAGAACTTCCGGCGTCTCATCTTTTGATCGAAGAAATTTGACCCACGTGTATCTTGAGTAATCGTCCACAATAACCAACACGTATTTCTTTCCACCCAAACTCTGAGTTCTCATTGGACCACACAAATCCATATGTAATAATTCTAACGGAGAACTAGTGCTTGGTTCAGGCTTCGGTTTATGCGGAGCTCTCTTCATCTTACCCTTCTCACATGCAGCACATAAGTGTTCTTTCTCGTATTTTAGCTCAGGAAGTCCTTTTACCAATTTCCCACTAACCAGCTTGTTGATATAACGAAAGTTCAAGTGAGATAAACGTTTGTGCCAGAGCCAACTTTGCTGTAATGAAGCCTTTGTCATTAAGCAAACTTGATTATCATTCTGTATCTTTGAAAGATTGATGGTATAGAGGTTCGTCTTTCGATTTCCGACTAAGAGTTCATTGCCATCTTCCATACGAACCGAACATCTCTTAGCCCAGTTATATGCTTGGAACATCCACTGTCCAAGTACCACATATGTCGGGTCTGCAAGAGAAATCAGGAGACAATAGATTTAGGTACCCATTTAAAAACGGGCCCTAACAGATTAGCACAAGATTTTGGTATCCATTTGAAAATGGACCCTTTGTTCTTTTGAAAACCTTTAAAAATATTTGATCATGAAGAATACACATGATAAGATCCGAACCAATCAGAAGAATTATGAGAGTAAGCAAGATCATTTCTCCGATAATGATAAGATGTAGTAGAAATAGGAGATAATTGAATCAATTGCTTTATTGAATACCGCTTGTAAGAAGTTACAAGGTTTTGTTTATTTGAAGCAAATTGATCAACTACATCAGTATCAGTACTAACTGATCTATTACAATAATTATCAGAAATTGATTCAACTTTCTCATCACCCTTCCTTTTTGGTCGCCATTCAGTTCGAGCTTTCAACCTTTTCTTGCTTATATCTGAAACACAAGATGTAGATTTATTAGGAAAAGCAGATTTCTGAGACTGAGTTTTCTTTTGTGTACCAGTGTGTTTCTGTTTCTGTAATCGCTGTTTCTTATGTTTCTTACCTTGAGAATAATAATCAGCAGTTACAGAAACTGGTTCATCAACCTTAGTTAATGATTTAACAGTTTTAATAACACTTCAGTAGAATGATCAGGAAGAATAGCATTAAAGTCAAACATATCAATTTCGTCTATGCACCCATCATCATAATTAAAAAAATCATTTGCAGACTCAAATAAGTCATCAAAATTATCAGACGAAGTTTGATATGCCTTAGAAACTTTAGAACACTTTGTGGATGTAGATTGAAAAATTGTGTTCTTTAATACAGTAGAAAACACACTTTGTTGAATATTAACCAAAAGTTTTTCATCAGATAAAACATTTTCCAACTCAACTATTTTGCTTTCAAGAATGAGTGGAGGAACATAAACCTTTGCAATTGCAGGTTTTGCCTTCTTCTCAGAAACAGAATAACTAGCAAAATAATCATTTGAAATAACTTTTGATGTTTCTAAAAGATAACTATCATTTAACTTTGCATAGTTAAATGGTAGTTGCATTTTCTTTACATTCTTTCTATTTTCAGTTTCTTTGGCCTCAACTTCTTCCGGTAATTTGGTAACAAATTTGGGTTTTAAATGAGTTTGTTTACCAGCACAAGCAAGAAAATCAAAATTATATAATGTTGGGTGTTTTTTTATGGCTTTCTTTAAGTAATGGGGGTTTTGAAAACCAAGTCCCCATTTTTCTTTAACATCAGCCTCTTCGTTAGGTGCATTGAGAAAAATGGTTTGATCTGTTTGGCCTCTTGCATAGAGTTTGGCTTCCAGACCATTTACCTTCTTATTCAAAAGCTTGTTTTCAACCTGCAGTTTATGAACAGTTAGTGCAGATTCTTTCTTTTCAAACTTATACTTAGAAACTTTAACTTCAAAATCAGAAATCTTCTTTTCAAAACAATCTACTTGAGATTTAGAATCAGAAGCAGACTTGCGTAAAGAATCAATCAGATCTTTGTTCCCAATAACCGACTTATTGAGTTCAAATATCTTATTGTTTCTTTTAGCAACTCTGTATTTTTCTTTCTTCCGTTTTAATTGAAGATCATTAAGCTCAACCATCATAGCTTCCATTTTGGTTACAAAATCTTTTTCAGTTAAGTTTAATACCTCATCAGCTGTCTCGTCATCTGACTCATCATACTTCACTTCTTTGCCCATGAGACAGAGATGAGCAGTTTCTTTCTTCTCTTCCTCCTCACCTTCTGAATGATCTAGCCAAAATTCGTCTTCAGCCATTAAAGCGATGCCTTCTTCTTGTTGTTTGGCTAATAACATCTTGTTCTGATAGTATTGAGAATTACGAACTTTTGGCTTTCTACAATCCTTTGCAAAATGTCCAATTTTGCCACAGTTGTAGCATTTAACTGGATCACTTGTTGGCTTTTCTACAACAGTGTAGTCATTCACATACTTCTTCCTGTCATCAGGTTTCTTCTCAACATATCTGTTCTCTTCATATCTCCTTCCTTCCACCCTTTCTCGGTGCTCATGATTCTTGGAACTTGGTGAAGAGTACCTCTGTGAGTTAGATCCCGGCTTCTTGTAAAACCTTTTCTGGAATGCACGGGTCAATAACAACATAGCCTGTTTGAGTCTTTCTCCATCATCACCATCTGATTCAGATTCAGACTCAGAACTGGTAAGCACTTTCTTCTTTTTCTTCTTCTCTTTCTTTTCTTTCTTTTCTTTCTTTTCTTTCTTTTCTTTCTTCTTCTCTCCGACTACCAATGCAATAGGATCAGGAACCTTTTCTGCCTTCTTTTTCTCAGCTCTTTTCTCTTCCACTTCTTCTTCATTCTGTCTCAAAGTCTCATACACCTCATGTAATGGTATGTCATTCAGATCCTTCATCTGCTTCATCCTACGTGTATGCTTCTTCCATTCTGGTTGTAGGATGCTCAGGAATTTTACATTGTTCTCAAGTTGCTTCTTTTTCACCTTATTCTTGGACAACTCATTCAGAAGCAAGACAAATCGTTCATAAGTATCTTCTAAGCTTTCATTCTCTTTGGCTTTGAATTCCTCATAACTGTTGATGCAGTTAGCCACTTTCATCTGATTCCCGACCTTGGATCCCATCATCATTTTCTGCAACTGATCCCCACATCTTCTTAGCATTTCCTTTGTAGATGTCTATCTTGATGTAGATGTCATTCGGGATACTTTGAAGAAGTAAGGATCTTGCTTTTTTATCTGCTTTGTATCGGCTTTTCTGTTCTTCAGAATATTGAGAGATATCCACTGCCACTATTTTCATCTTTTGATCTCTTTCCTCAGTACCATCTTCACTATCAGAAGAATCATAATCTGGTATTTGAACTATGATTGGTGCCATAGGACCTTCTGTGATTGACAACATAATATTCTCTCCATTTGCATGTCTGTCTATAAAATCAAGGAATCTGTCTTTCCACTGTTCGTACTCTCCTTTGAACAGAACAGGAGGCTTGACATCAGTGCCAATGGAAAGAGCATCTTTGGAAGTCATCTTGTTTAAAACCTGTTTAAGAAATAAATGCAATAAGAAACTAGAAATTGATCGTTAGTCCAAATGAAACAATCAAGAAAATACAGAAAACTTGAAATATAAAAAAATTCCATGTCTTTCACGCTTTGCGCTTCACATAGGGAACGCAAACCTCTAATTTGCGTGTCACTCAGGGAACACAAACTTCTACTTTGCGTGTCACACGGGGAACGCAAGCCTATACTTTGCGTTTCACACGGGGAACGGAAACCTATACTTTGCGTTTCTCACGGAACACAAACCTCTATCTTTCGTTTCTCTTTACTTGCCCAAAATACACTGACTAGAAGCAAACGCAGATCAAACTTTGCGGGTCATGAATGATGAACTTTGCGTTTCAAGTTGCAAACGCAAGATACTCTTTGCGTTTATCGTTACAAACGCAAGATACACTTTGCGTTTCTAGTTGCAAGCGCAAACCACACTTTGCGTTTCTCGTTACAAACGCAAGATACACTTTGCGTTTCTAGTAACAAACGCAAAGAACAACTTGTCTCTGAGCTTAACCACTTTTACTTTGCGTTTGTCTTTCAACCCGCAAAACCAACTTCTCGTTTCTCGTTGAAGACAGAGAATCACTTTGCGTTTGTCACTTTGCGTTTGTTTAAAAACACAAATCTTTCTTCTCGATACTCGATTGAAACGCAAGCCTGAACTTCTCGATTCTTGAAGGAAAAAAAACAAACCTTCACTTCTCGATGAATGAAACGCAAACCTTGATGAATCAAACGCAAACTTTGATGAACACCCGCAAACCTCTAAAATCGAACAAAATTGCATCAAAAACTCATTTAGACCTAGAAATTCAACTCTATACTTAGACAATTCACTCGTCTATCCAATTCGAACACAAAACTACGCAAACACCTACAGTGCAATTGACAATTCACTCGTCTATCCAATTCGAACACCTATCAAATACGCAAACAATACAAATTTGATACACATACAGTGTTAAGAACTCGTGAACAGAAAAACCACAAAAATTAGAAAATTCGAATTGATTACAGTGCAATTGACAAATCTTTCTATACAAACTCGATCGATTACACTATTCTAACAAAATCTTATCAAAAACAACTCGAAAAATACACTAATACTCAAAAACAAATCTGAACATGAAGAACACAGTGTCGAACATTCTGTTTTTCTTGATTTTCAGTTTGGATCTGCTCTGATACCAATTGTGTGTCCCTGAATCTAGTTTCTAATCACAAACAATTAATAAAAACAAACAAGATTGATCCAATTACCTGTTTGATTTCACTTTGAAATTCAAGAATACAACTTTCTCTCTCTAGAACTCTCTCTCTCTAAACGTATTCTCTCTCTAAAAATACAACTGAATACCACTTCTGTTTGTTGCTTACTTACAAAATACAAAGAATACAAGACTATTTATATCAACAACTAATACAAGGAAAAACAAATACAAAATACATTGACTTTTATTACAAAAGACTTTGACTTTGAAGAAAGTTGACTTTCTTCAGCTTTGACTTTCTTGAACTTTGACCTTCAGTCTTCTTGATCTTGTATCCAACATATTTATGCTCTAACACCCACCTTCGCACCTCTTTCATGCATATTGAGTTCGTGTAATATATGTTGTTCTCTCAACAATTTACAAATTTTGAGCCTGAAAAAGCTTAAGTAGCTTCAATCATTCTACACTTTCACGTACACACAAGGAATATGTTTTCTTGTCATAACATTCATAGAAAATTCCTTTGTGGTTTTTCGATGATTGAATGGAAGCCCTGGGACAGTGAACATCACAAAAACTCCTTTCCAATGTACATCTGTTGTACAAAGTGGCTCCGTGCTACTTACAGGCATGCTAACTGTATCATTATATTGATTCAGGGTTACAACGTTTATTATATCTGGATTTGTAAAGATTCGGGTATATACATTTCTTATGAATTGACGGATACACATATCAAAAGAGCAAAGATTGTCATTTTATAAAGGGGGAGATTGTTATTGTATCATAAAAGGGAGAAATTCATATTCAGAGTAAGTGATAAATTGAAGAAGTTTTGATGATCATGATGCTCACAATCATCATAAAGGGGAGATAAATTCTCAAAGAAAGTGATGACTTGAAAAAGGTTTTGATGATTTTGTTGCTCACAACTCATCAAAAAGGGGGAGATATTCTGAAGTTTTCAAGTCATATGAAGTTGAAATAATCAAATATGTTGAAAGTTCATCAAAAAGGTGGAGATAATTCAGATTTTCAAGTCAGATATCAGATAAAATTTTAAGACAAATGAAAGTTTTGTTGATGTTTCAAAAAGATGATTCGAGAAAGTTTGTTTTTCCGAAGACAGTTCAGAGATCACAGACATGAAGATACAAACAAAGTTTTCAATGATTCATCAAAGTTTCAAAGAAGTTTCAAGAAGTTCAAAGTTTCATAAAATTTTAAGAGTTTCAATGTGTTTGTTCAAGACTTGGTGACTTGATGGCTTTACAAGGCAAATGCGAAAGACTTTTCAAGATTCTTCAAAAGCAGAGTGTTTGAAGATTGTCAGAGATTCAAAGTTTAATACCGCCGGAGATAAAGTTTTGAAGAATCAAGAGCTGAAGATTACTGTCAATTTTTTTTTTAAATCTTGAATACAAAGGGGGAGAATGTTAGTTTATAAATTGTATCCAAGATTTAATGTGAAAAGTCAAAGTCTATAAAGTCAAAGTCAAGTCTTAGTTTAGTTAATGTTGTTTGCTTGTAAGCCTTGTGGTCTTTGACCATATATAAAGGCTTGTAAGTGTTTGTTGTAAAGTGTGGTCAAGCATTGTAATTATTACAATCTAAGAGACATATGACAAGATCACCTTCTCTCTCTACTCTCTCTCTAGGATAGTTCTTTGATTGTCAATATCTTGATTTAGATTAAATTGCTTCGAATCTAGGATTTTGTATTTACAGTAAGTCCCTCAACTTTAATACAATACAAAATAGACCCTTACACACTCTTAATCATATTTATGAAACTATAAATAAATCCAAAAATATTCAATATTATGCTCATTTTAAAGGTTTTGACAAAAGAATTCTAATGGTGTAATTTGTAAAAAAAGAAATTAATTATAGTTGATATTGATGATTATGTATGTTAAAAAGATAAGGATGAAAAATGATAAATGAAAAGGTAAGGGGTATAATACAAATTAAATAAATAACTATATGGGTAAAAAGTGTAATTTAAAAATATTTTTATAAAAAAATTACAATTTTATAATATTTAATAATATGATTATATTCAAAATATTAAATGTTTTGCTTATTTTAAAGGTATTGATGAAAACATTATAATGGTGTAATTTGTATAAAAAATAAACACATTTTTTAAACGTAATTCAGTTAATAAATGATTATGTATGTTGATAAAATAATGGTGTAAAATGAAAAACCAAAAGTAATGATATAAAACTACTTTAATAAATAACTATATGGGTATAAAATGTAAATATTAAAAATAATTTTATACTATTTATGATGTATAATAATAAGATTACATCCAAAAATATTCAATATCGGACACATTTTGACGGTATTGAAGAGTCGATTATAATGATTAGCTTGTTAAAAAATAAAGGTATCTTTTTAACGGATTTTAGTTAATATAAAGTAGTTTAAATAAGTAATTGTAAGAGAATAAAATGTAATTTAAAAATGAAAAATAACAAGGTTTGACCAATGAATTTGGTTGGTGAGGGAAAGTAGATAGTAGGAGGGGGTATGAAATCTTATAGTGGGTATGTTTGGTTTAAGACCATCTCCAACAACACTAAAAACACAAAAATTACAAAAATGAAAGTATTTTACTCTCTAATCCAACATTAAAACACTTAAAAAAATAGAGGTTAATAAAGATGACCTCTATATTTGGAGACCAATAAGGAGACCCATCATTTTTAGCACTTTTAGGGGTCGTTTACCTAACACTTACCCAGTAAGTGTTTATCAAGTCATGTAACCTTATCGATAAACATGGCAAGAACCATGAATCTTACCCGGTAAGAACAACGACAAGGTCCAAGAGTCTTACCCGGTAAGTGATGGTTACGACTCTTACCCGGTTAGCGCTTACCAGATGAATTATTGCGTACAATGCCATTTTTCATGGACTAAGATCTTAACGGGTAAGGAAAGTGATAGTCTTGAATTTACCGGTAAGTGCTTACCGGGTAAGTGATTGGGTAAACGGCCCCTTAGTGTTTTTAGTGGTATTTTTAAAGTGGTTGGGTTGGAGATGCCTTAAAGGATTGATTTTGAGGCATTTGAATTTGGTGGAATGATTTAGAATTAGAGGGATGTGAGTCCTTGTGATTGAACACGATTGTTACTAGATAATCAAACAACACAAATATATAGATTACCAACCTGTTTCGATTATAAACAATGTATTACAAGGTTGATGTTCTTGAAACTCACTTTCTCTCTTTTCTCTCTGATCTTGGTCGATGTATGTTGTGTGTGAGAGTTGTTGAGAGATCAGATAAGATATGTTAGATATCTCACCTAACATTACAAACACATAATATCTAAGAAGATATTATCTAAACTAATATAATATCTAAACTAAACTAAATATCTATTATTATTTAGGACTAATATAAAATACTATTAATTAACAAAATAATTAACTTTGACATTTATTACAAACTAACATTAGACTTATTATCGAGAGCAACTTTTCAGCATTAGCTTCAGATTCCAGTCTTCAGATTGGATGATCATGAATCCAATAAATCTGTGATCTAACAATCTCCCCCTTTGGATCAAGATCATTACTAAAATGATTTATCAATTTCATCTTCTCTTTCAGCTCAGAAGATGGAATATCTTTCTTTTTCTTCAATATGTAATAATCTCCAGGCAAAGTATCTTCAAAGAAAATTTCTCTCAGATCAGCATGGCTTTAGAATACTTTGAAGAATTCTGTAAAATTTTGATTTAGCTCCCATTTCTTGATTAGCTTTCTCCCCCTTTTTGATGAAAAGTAAAACGACTTCATCAAAACTTTTAGGTCAAGAAATGTCTTTCATTTGGAACTTCTGATTCGTCAATTCAAAAGATATTCATCCAGATCTTTGCAAATCCAGACAAAATAATCGTGTAACACCTGAATCAACAAATGAATCAGTTAAAATGTCTGTCAGTAGCACTAAGTCACTGTGTGTAACGAATACACATCGTACAGGAGCTTTTTGATGTTGACTCCCCCAGGGCTTCCATTCAATCATCGAAACACCACAAAGGTAACATCTATAAACGTTATGACAAAGAAACAAATTCCTTGTGTGTTCATGCTTGTGATAGAAAGAATTAAGCACGGATGATTGCTTATAGGCTCAAATTTGTGTAAACCACTGAGACAACAGTAAGTTAAACACAGACTCAATGTGCATGAGTGAAGTGCGAAGGTGGGGCAGACTTCCTTCTTTTCAATATCCAGATTTTCCAACTGAATATTAGATAGCAAATGTGTTGCGTCCCCTTTGAAAATTTGAAACACTTTCTTGTTAAGAAGAAAATGAGTAGTTGGTGAGGTTTGATCAAGAGTTGGCATGGGCTAGTTGCCTATTTCAATAATGTTAACCAAAGAAATGTGAAACACTAGAAATGTGGTTGCCCGGCTCAGAAAGTAGTTGGTGCAGAGTTCTGATATTCTTTTAACTCTGTTCTCACACCCTCTTTCTTTTAAACATTAAGCTCACTCTAACCACACTCATTTCTTTTCGACTCCTTACACTCAATCACTATGGATTAACTTCTTGGGTAGAAATCACTAGTTAAGGTGATTCCATAGAAGTTGTGTTATGTCTTAGCACAATGAAATCTAGTTTTTCCTATGATGCATATGATGCTCAAAATGGTTTAACTATTTCAGTTAAAGTACAAATTATACCTTGAAAACATTTAAAGGCACACTTCCAATTCATGAAATCAGTTTAAGATTCAGGAAGTGGTTTGAACTTTTAAGAACAATGTTGTCTATGATTGAAAGTTGTCCTTCTTTCAACCATATATAAGATTAAGATAAAGGATTATACCTTTACGTGCGATCTTACATCTCATGAAGCTAAGCTTAAAGTCATAAAGATATGTTCTTGTAAGCATCTCTCAAAAACTGTAAAAGTCTTATGTCATAGTCAAAGCAAATTTATTCACTTAAATTAAAATGACAAAAAGTAGTAAAACAATTTAAAGTACGAGTTCTGATCAGAAATAATCAGAAGTCATAAGTCTTTTACTCCCCCTGAAATTATGCATTTGAAAAATTATCATTGAAAAAGATATGTATTTATAATTTCAGACAAATATGTACTCCCCCTTGATGGTTGATTTCCTCATTCGAGTATTGGAGTACAATCTCTTATCAGCACAGGAGTAAGGTCTTTTGATGACTGAAGTGCGAGTCCTAAACTGTTGTGTTTAGAAGTCAAACTTCGTTGAAGTACGGGTTATAAACTGATATACTTATAAGCCTCTTTGACATTGATGTCCAGGTCTTGAACTATTTTATTCAAGAGCCTTATTCTTCTTCCTACTCCCCTTTGACAGTAGGTTCCTGCAACACAGAATTATCCCTTTTCCTTGGTACCTACTGGTATTTGGGTCCATGAGTGTTAGTTGCAGTTCTTATGGGGGTAATTGAGTAAGAACCATACTAGTAATGGTCACTCGTTTTATGAACAAGATCATGTGTACGACAATAAGAACAATAGAATTTCTTACCTGACAAATTGATTAATTTATCTCTCGTGTAGACAAAATCAGGTTTAACTTTATGCGCATTGTTCTTCTTGGCATTAGGCGTATGTACACATGAGTTTTACATTTCAGCTCATATTTCTTCTTTGCTTCAACTGGTTTCCTGTTCCAGACCAGTTCAGCTTCTTTGTAGTTGCATCTCCTTCTTTGATGTGTACCTAAACCATCTGTATTTCTATCAAAGAAAAGGTTAGAATTACGAATTTGATTAGAAGATTTAACTGACCTTTTTGAAAAAACAGATTTGGATGTTGAACTTGCAGCTGACTTGAATGAGCATTCCGAATCAGCTGAATCATCTCTAGGTGAGTGGACAATTGACTCTGGAGTCTTGTGCTCAGTCACCACCACCATTGAAATAATCTTTTCAAGCTCGTTAATCTTTGAAGAATAACTGTTTCTTTCTTTGACAAGAAGGTCAATCTTCGTCTCAAGCTCACACTTCTTTTTCTTCTCTTTCTGTGCACTCTTAGAAAGTTTAGATAGCTTTGCATTAAGCTTTCTAATTGCAGCTTCAAAGGTACTTCTTTCTTTTTCAAATCCCTTATTTGCAGCCTTTCTTCCATCTGATATTTCTTTTAAGAATCCAGCATTCTTCTGATCAAATGCCTTCTTCTCCTTGGCAAACTGGTCTCTTTCCAAAATGATTACTTTCTCAATGTTAGAAATTTGTTGAGAAAACTTTAAACATTTAAGCTCAAGCACCTCCTTCTCCTCAATACTCTACTTGGAAAGATCTGAGAATTTCTTCTCAAACTCTTTCTTATCTTTAATGCTTTCACCATCTGTCAAATGCTGAGAGTCGGAAATTTGCTTCCGAAGATCCTCATTGATCTTTTTCAATGCATTAACTTTTTCTTTCAGTACCTTCTTTTCATCACAATAGTTCTTTGACTTCTCCGAACAATTTATAGCTAAATAAGCAAACTTCTGAAGTTCTAATTTGAGCATTTCAATCTTATCATCATCATCAGAAAAATATTCCATCTTGAATATCTGATCTGATTTGATTTGCAATAAGAACTTGTACTGTTTGTTAGTCCAGAAAAAATCAGATTAATACTGAAAAATTTGACTAAGTCTGGAACTGGCGCAAAAAGAACAAATTGCGCTACTTGAAGGTGGCACAAATATCAACTTTGCGTGTGAGGTGGTTGGCACAAAAATAAACTTTGCGTGAGATGTAGGTCGTGCGAAAATGACTTTGCACGAGTAAAGGTTGGCGCGAAATAGAGTTTGCGCTAGATGTGGTTGGGGCAAAACAGAGTTTTGCACTAGAAGTGGGTCGCGCAAAATGAGATTTACGCTAGTCAAAGGTCGCGCAAACTGAAGTTTGCGTGAGACGTGTATGGCGCAAAGTGAGTCGACTGGTGTGTTGTTGCGACCGGATAAACGTTCGACCGGAGTGATGCGATGACCGAAGTGTGGTCGACCGGGGTTAAACCGTGACTGGTATTGTGTTTTCGACCGGTTAAGTGCTTTGACCGGATAGAACAGTGTCTTCGACCGATGTTGCGACCGATGTGTGTGTAACCGGTGTCGACCGGTGTGTGCTACTTCTTAGATAAATTGTACTGAAAATCACCAAATACACCAATCTAGAAACGTTTTTACAGCTCCAAACTTTGACACAATGATCGACTAACCTTCTACAACAGGTTACAACTTTCTGATTTTAAAAACAACCACTGTTTGAAAGATTGATCGATTGAACAGTGTTTGAAAATGAAGAACACAAAGAGTTCTAAAATTTGATTTTGATCTGGTGATCAGCTCTGATACCAATTGTGAGTCCTTATGATTGAACACGATCGTTACCAGATAATCAAACAACACAAAGATATAGATTACCAACCTGTTTCGATTACAAACAATGTATTACAAGGTTGATGTTCTTGAAGCTCACTTTCTCTCTTTTCTCTATGATCTTGGTCGTTGTATGTTGTGTGTGAGAGTTGTTGAGAGATCAGATAAGATATGTTAGATATCTCACCTAACATTACAAACACATAATATCTAAGAAGATATTATCTAAACTAATATAATATCTAAACTAAACTAAATATCTATTATTATTTAGGACTAATATAAAATACTATTAATTAACACAATAATTAACTTTGACATTTATTACAAACTAACATTAGACTTATTATCGAGAGCGACTTTTCAGCATTAGCTTCAGATTCCAGTATTCAGATTGGATGATCTTGAATCCAATAAATTTGTGATCTAACAAGGGATTTAGGTTTGGAATGGAATTCAATTCAATTCTTTATAAATAATTTATAAAAACATATCATAATTAATTATCAATATAATAAAATTATCTTTTTATTAATTAATTATTAAAAAAACAAATTTATTTAATATTTTTTAAGACATTATTACATATAACTTTACAAATCCCATAAAATACCAACTACCCCAAGAAATTTTAAAATCCTATGTTTGTGGAATTTTAAATCCAAGAAAATCTTTTAAACCAAACATAAAACAAGATTAAAATTTAATTCTTAATCCCTCCAACTTCAATTAACTCCCATAAACCAAAGGGACTTTAAAATACATAAATAATGTTATCTAACATGATGATTTTGTAACTTATAGATATTTAATATTTTTGTCATAAAAAAGGGAATTATAATAAATACTTATTCACTTTTACTTTATTTTTTCCGATCTTTAAAAATCATTATTAAATCTATTTGAATTTAGAAAACTGTTAAAAAAGTTAATTTTCATTAACCAGACAGCTTGTGGTTAAATAATCAATTTTAAAAAATAAATTAATTTTAGAGTAAACTACAAATTTGGTTCCCATGGTTTGCTGGTTATAAAACTTTTTGTCCCTATAGTTTTGAAATTGTAAAATTGCCATTATGGTTTGCGAAAACAACCGGATTTGGTCTCTCCTCTCTCTGACGGCGTTAAAAAAACTCGTTAAGTGAAAAGTAGTTTGGTCTTTTTTCATTTGTATCACATTTTCCTTTGAAAAAAATATATAACTTATAATAATAATAATAATAATAATAATAATAATAATAATTATTATTATTATTATTATTATTAATAGAGTAAATTATGTTTTTAGTCCCTATACTTTGTCAAAAACTACAGATTTCGTCCCTGTAGTTTCTAAATTTCGATTTTAATCTCTATGGTTTGTAGTTCATTTCTATTTTCGTTCCTGAGGCAAAAACATTATTTTTAAGTATTAAGGAATAAAATAGAAATGAATTGCAAACTATCAAGATAAAAAAACAACAATAAAATTTAAATCATAATGACGAAAATGATAATGAATTACAAACCATAGGGATGAAAATCTTAATTTCAAAACCATAAGGATGACAATAGAATTTTTCAACAAAGCACATGGACTAAAAATGTAATTCACTCTTATTATTATTTAAATTATATATCGTACATGCTTATAGAGAATTAGGAAAGCCCCCCAAAAAATTGGATCTCATTCCCCAACTGGAATTGCTCCTCATACCACCGCCATCACCTCCGTGAACGACACCAGTGCTCCCTTTTATCCCCTCTTCCTTGTTGCTTCAAACGACCACAATCACAACCGTACACCCTTTTTTCCTGTTTATCTCAACTCGGCAGTCAAACGAAGACCCTCCGGTGTACCTTTCAAACACTTCATCATCCCCACCAACCTGTGCTACCGCACAAATTATTGGTAGTCCCTTCTCCCGCAAAGAAGCCACATCCTTCCCTTTTATGTTGATTTTGACCTTTGAGTACACAATGAAGAGGTCCATTGCGACCATCGAGAAGTACCCACCTGCCAATCTCCAGTTCCAACCATTGAATGTCCAGTCTTACAATCAAGAGTACAAACTTAAAACTCATAGGATGAATTGTGAGTAAATCAGGGATCCAGAAGAACCAAATTTGAAGTCGATCAACTACATAAACCGAAAAGATGTATTGAAACAGATAGGCTATTGCAAGAAAATCTGATCATAAGTCAACATCAAGATTTTGTTTACTCGAAACTCTATCGAGCTTAACCCTAAACCACATGAACAAATCATGGGTGAAAATACCTGAAATTCCATCGATCCGCCATAAGTCAATGTACTAAGAGAAATCAAATCAATACTTGGTAAATCGTTAGAAGTCAAACTTTGAGATCTTGTAGAAATCCAACATGCAAACCTGGAGAAATATTGTGATTTAGATGTGGAAGGACTTGATTTATCAGCGGAGAAGAAATATAAGAAATTGTAGGCGTACATCAAAGGAGAAGGGGGAGCCAGAGATATTGAGCAGCGGTGGAGGGAGGGCGTTGGTTTGCTTAAGACATAGGAAGGAGGTCGTGTGGTTTGCCAAGAAAGGACGCGGAAGGTGTTCCGATTTGGCTGAACTCTCGTTGTGTGTCACTTGTTATATATATACACTAAACATCATATTATAAAACTAATATAAATATATTAATTAACTATATGTTTTAAATAAGAGAAAAACAAGAAAAGACTATAATGCCCCTCATTTAACTAGCATTTTTAACAATTGTTAGAAGGAGGGACAAAATCCGGTTGTTTTTTCAAACCACAATTGCCAATTTGTAATTTCCAAACTGTAGGGACGAAAAGTGTACCAACAACCAAATAAAAGGATCCAAATTTATAGTTTTCTCTTAATTTTAATTATGATTTTACCATTCAACCCCAAAGCTAGAATTCAAATAAAAATATGTAGTGTTTAACTAATCCAATCAACCTGACTTACCTCGTAGATTTGGTATAGGTTCGGTTATAGTTTTGTTTGAGTCGGGTTGTGTTAAGATTTTTTCAAACTAAAACACTAAGTCGAACTATTCAAATGTCTTTAACTTAATCAATCCAACGTGTGTTCACCCCTCGTGTTTATCACAATTTATGAAAAGTTTTTTTTTATTAACCATGGTGTCAGGGACATCTTACTTATATCTCGACCAATTCTCGACCAATCACAGGTGCCTTAAAAACAATCAGGAACGAACCAAGCTTTATTGTTAGTTTAACTAACCCAAAAAGTTTATGGCAGTACCTCAATGGTATTTTAGGAAATGTCACCTTCAGATGTGTCATCACTAGTATCAAGCCACCTTCAAGACACAAAATCCAAACATTTGAAATCCCCATTTTATTATTTATTTAATATATAGAGAGAGAGAGAAAAGTTCAAATGAAAAATCATATTTCATTTTGCACGTGAGAACAAATTTCAGTCATTCCATATTTTTTGATCCAACAACTCATATTAAATAAAGTTTTTAATTTTAAGATACCTAGGGCTAAAAATGGAAGATAATTTAAGCCACGCCTACCATATATGACATTTTATTTTCTTTTTTAATTAAAAACTTTACCCAATTAAAGTTTAAAATAAATTATCTTAAAAATTACTAATATTTTAATCAAACAAATTACATCAACAAAACGAGAATTTCGTGCTTTTCTATATGACATTCATCTCGTTATAGTATTTTTTTTGCCATTTTAACCATTTTTTACGTGAAATGCTATATATGTGTTATATTCATTATGAATATTTATGTAAGTTCAAGTTTATACAACACCTCGACACCGTACGTATGTAACTCGACACAATCTTCTTCAACACTTTCTTCAACGACGTAAGACATCGCGTTTCTTCAGCACTGTAACCCAACACCCATCAAGAAGAATCGAGAACCTATCGAGTAATTCTGTTGTGAACCGGGGAACAAAAGAGAACGAGTCAAGTCTCTACATCTTCACAAGTCATTCATGTATTATTCGTCTTGAATAATGTATCATTCAGGATGAATAATACAACATTCAGGGTGAATAATTCACGATTCATGAATTCGTGTATTATTCATCATGAATGTTGTGTAATTCATCCTGAATAGTGAATAAACGTTCATCTTTGTTATTCATACTGAATATGGACACCCGAGAACGTGCATGCATATTTATAATGAATATAACACATATATAGAATTTCACGTAAAAACGGTTAAAACGGGAAAAAAAAAAAAACTATATCGAGATGAATGTCATATCGAAGAGTACGAAATTCTCGTTTTTTTGATGTAATTTCTTTGATTAAAATATTATTAATTTTTAAGATAATTTATTTTAAAGTTTAAAGTAGTAAAATTTTTTAATTAAAAATAAAATAAAAAGTGAAACAAAGTAGGCTCTGATTCAAATTTCCAATTTTGTTTTTAATCAATTCTCAATTAACCTTATTATGTAGTAAGTATTGATTAGTTTTTAAATTTTGATCAATGATTAAAATTTGTTCTCATGTGCACAATGAAAAATGAGTTTTAATTTGAACCCACCGTTTTATATATTGAAAATTTGGTTGTCCATTTAAATGTTTATCTGTAACTTATTTTGATTTGTTTTCTACTCAAATCTTCATTTACCAATCAGCATCAAAAATCACAATCAGCAATATTCACAACAAATTTTAAACTCAAAACAAATACCATTATAATATTGGTTAAAGATATCATATTAAATATTGATCCTAAAACGATACCATTTTAGGCGTGACATTGAAAACGACTACATATTGAAAAATGGTGAAAAGGCATGTTCATATAATTATCTAACAATTTTTTTTTTGAGAATACAACTGTTAAATTATTGAATATAAATTAATAATGCATAAAAAACATTTTAATTTTGTAATAACAAAAAGACAGGGTTAATGAGTTGTATACGAATAATGAACAAACAAGAGAAGTAAAAGGAGACGATCCTCACCCGTTGATCCTCTCACTGAGATAGGGCCCCATGGCGAAAGGCCATTTCGAGAACCAAACAGTGCCTTAATCTCCTCGCTGAGGGAGGGCCCTAACTTGTTGATCTCGAGACCCGATGATATCCCTGACCCGTCCGCTAAAAACACGATGGAAAATTCGTTGGGTTCATGAATCTTATATCTAGGAAAGGGCGGGAAAATAGAATCGACGATCAAGTGAGAAAAAAAGAGACTGCTAGAAAATGTGAGGAAACAAGGGGATATTTATACCTATGGGCCTGACGCGAGCATCCCGTCAGCCACTTGCAAACCCAAGAAAAATTTGGCGTGTGGCTGTTAACGCACACACACAGACACACACACACACACTAGAATTGGGTGCATGTATGATTTAGTGATGTGCAAGAATTAGGAAAATTATTTGGGTACAAGGTGGAAGGATGCGTTACATGAGTCTTTGAATTCTACTAAAGATGCTATCACGAATCACCCAAACATTGTTAAGAGGTTATTTGAACCAAAAATTCCGAAAAACAGTTGAACATTGACAGTTTTGGACGACACAACCCCCCCCCCCCGTACGCACGGGCGTTCTACCAACGACCAACTTGAAACCCCACTAACACCATAATATCAGCCAACGAAAGATGAAAGCATTCTTCCTGAATGTTGATCCAAAATCTATCGGTGATTTGATGATGATCCTTATACTTAGTGTCACATACGACTGTTTTATATTATTTGTTTTAGTTCCAGCTATCAGCACCGAGTCTATTCAGTGATCGTTGAACATGTAATGTAACAGTTAGACTAAGTGATCTCTGAAGACAAAACATCACACCAAAAGAAACCTTCAGCGAATGTCGAAGATATAACTGTAGAAATAGATAACCTACTCTTGTAGAAAAGGTCGAAGGTGTTGGAAATTTTAGTAAAAAATATGGTTTTTTACTAACTTTGGACAAAATTAAATACATGTATATGTATTGTATATATCTAACTCTTCGTGGGTTTGTGTTCTCCTATATGAGAGTTTCGAAACGATATATTATGTTTCCAAAATGGAATATGTGTGAATGAGATATCGATGCTCAAAGATGAGTGTTTGGGATGAAATTGGCAAAAGTCAAGTGGTGTGGGAATGTGTCCCACATAGGAAGGAGGAACAAAACTATTGTGGTTTATAACCATGAATGTGGGAGGGACTTACAAGTCCTTTGTTTGGTTTTACTCCAACACCTACCCGCGCGCAGGGGGGGTGCCGATTGAGACTTTCGTAGGCTAAAATCGGCGAACTTGTGCGTGGGCGCGACCTGCGAACACGAATGCCACTCCGAAATCTTATGCTCACGCAACTTGATTTTTGCGAAATTTTGTTTTGATCCAGTGCATTGGGCGAGTTATGCCGCGGGTTTACCCGCGTGGCAACTCGCGACATGCATTGGAGTGTTGGACAAAAACAGTGAACCACGCGGGTTAGGCCGCGGGCTTACCCGCGCCGTAAGCTGCGACATGCACTGTTTTGAGGACGAGAAACAGTGCACCACGCGATTTGTGCCGCGAGTTTACCCGCGTGGCAAGTCGCGACATGCACTGTTGAAACAGTCCTTTGTAACTCCCGATTGATATTCATTGATGTATAAGATTAATATGATTAATGGTAATTAAAATTAATTTTAATTACTGATTAATTTCATATTAAGTTGTCAATTTCGATATCGAATATATAATGGGAGTTCGGGTTCATTCCTCGACACACCAAATACCGAATGATACATATTCTCTGAAAACTCTTTTGCATACATTTTCTCTCCGGAATTTTCAAGCAAAGTGGTTATATCCGGCAGTTCAACTGCTTTAGCTGTTGTACCCTGAGAATAGACGACGAATCTGTTTAAAGGAATCGTGTCATACACGAGCCTCAGCGTTGTTTGAATCTTATACGGTTATTCGTTTATATTTCATCTGTTGATTCCGTCTATTTCTTTTATATTCGGGTTATCACTAATCATTTGTTAATTTTGTAGTTTATTACATCCATTGTAATAATATATGTATTATTGAAATACATATTGAAATTACTAACAATCTTAAACTTATTTGTAATCGAGTTTGTCTCGATACAATTTCGTTTTCTGTTTTCTGTAAACAGATAGAAACTGTGGTATCATATTCTGTTTTGTGTAAACAGCTTGTTTTCGTGGTACTAATTGTACACGTGAATCATATCGAGTTTAGCTCGATTCAATTGGTTGTCTGTTTTGTGTGAACATATTTTATATTGAATTTAATTCGATTTGATAAGAATCGAGTTTTGTCTCGATTTAAGGGTATAAGTATATGTTTGTTTAAACGGATAGATAATCGAGTTGTTTCGATTTAATTCGTCTTATGTGAAAAAGAATTTCTATCGACTTTGGTTCGAATTAATTCCTTTTATGTTTTGTGTAAACATATTTTAAATCGTATTGGTTGATTTAAATAATTACTGTTTGTAAACAGTTTGTAAAAATCGAACTTGTTTCGATTTTGTGGAGAAAGATTCTAAATCGATATTGTTTCGATTTTGTGGAATAGAATCTAAAATCGATTTTGTAGAAATTAAATATAAATCGAGTTTGCATCGATTTGTAGAAAAGATTACTAAAATCAAGTTTGCTTCGATTTTGTGGAAAAGGTTCTAAATCGATTTATTTTGATTTTGTAAACAAATTCTAAAACGAGTTTGTTTTTGATTTAAGACCTTTATTGTTTGTATAAAAGGATTCTCAATCAAATTTGTATTTGATTTAATTCCTTTTCTGTTTTGTGTAAACAGATAGAGATTGCGTTCATGTAAAATTTGTTTCCACGATGGTGAACGAGTATGTGGTGGGAATGATCACGGATCGCACGACCATGGTCTCGGAGTTGAATGTGATTGGTGAAAACTCTAGAGAATGGTGGATTGATACCGGAGCAACCCGTCATGTGTGTCATGACAAGAGAAACTTCAACACCTACAAGGATGTTGATGATGGGCAAAAGCTCTTTATGAGAAATGACGCCACCGCCGATGTCAAGGGTATTGGAGACGTCATTTTGAAGATGACCTCCGGGAAAGAGCTCAAGCTTAAGGATGTTTTGTATGTCCCGGAGCTTCGAAAGAACCTCGTTTCGGGTTAATTATTAAACAAGTTTGGTTTCAAACTAGTGTTTGAGTCAGATGAATTTGTTTTGTCCAAAAATGGTATGAATGTGGGTGAAGGATATGCCTTGAATGACATGTTCAATTTGAATGTAATTATTGTCAATGGAATGGATAAAGCAACTTCAAGTTATGTTTATTTGCTTGAATCTCAAGATATTTGGCATAGCCGTCTAGGACATGTAAATTTTAATTCCATTCGACATTTAATTAAATTAAACTGCATACCAAAATTTGATATTGACTCAAATCACAAGTGTCCCACATGTGTAGAATCCAAACTTACTATAACATACTTCCAATCGATTGAAAGGAAAACCGAACCCCTTGATTTAATTCACACTGACGTGTGTGATTTAAAATCGATTCCTACTAGAGGTGGGAATAAATACTTTATCACGTTTATCAATGATAACACGAAATAGTGCTATATATATTTACTTAAGAGTAAAGACGAAGCAATAGACAAGTTTGTCTTGTATACAAATGAAGTTGAACATCAACTTAATAAGAAAATCAAGGTTGTTAGAAGTGATAGGGGAGGTGAATATGTTTCACCGTTTGCTGAATTTTGTTCGAACAATGGAATTCGACATGAATTCACAGCACCCTACTCACCTCAGCAAAACGGTATTGCTGAGAGAAAGAATCGCACCTTGAAAGAGATGGTGAATGCCATGTTGATCTGTTCTGGACTAAGTCAGAACATGTGGGGGGAAGCTATTTTTTCGGCTAATTATCTTTTGAATAAGATACCCCGCAAGAAACAAGATGAGACATCGTATGAACTTTGGATTGGTAGAAAACCATCTTACAAGTACTTACGAGTGTGGGGGTGCCTAGCTAAAGTGGTTATACCTCCGCCTAAGGTACAAAAGTTAGGACCTAAAACAATATATTGTGTATTCATTGGATATGCATAAAATAGTAGTGCTTATCGGTTTCTTGTGTATGAATAGTGCTTATCGGTTTCTTGTGTATGAATCTAAAAATCCCGAGATACATAAGAATACAATTATGGAGTCAAGAAATGCTTCATTCTTTGAAGATGTGTTTCCTTGTTTGAACACGGAAGATCAAACTTCATCTTCTAAATATAAAGAAAGTGTTCGAGAGGATGAACAAGTTCTATCTGAAGAAGAAGAAGTGGAACCTAGAAGAAGTAAATGGGCTCGGGTTGAAAAATCGTTTGGTCCTGATTTTCTCACCTACGTGATGGAAAGTGAACCCAAAACTTATCGTGAAGCAGTTACGTTTTCGGAGGGACCTTAATGGAAAGAAGCCATCCAGAGTGAGATAGAATCTATCTTACAAAACCATACATGGGAACTAGTGGACCTACCTCCGGGTTGTAAGCCACTAGGTTATCATTGGATCTTTAAAAGAAAGATGAATGCTGATGGCAGTATTGATAAATACAAGGCGAGATTAGTGATCAAAGGATATAGACAAAAGGAAGGTCTAGATTACTTTGATACTTATTCGCCGGTGACAAGAATAACATCCATTAGATTGGTGTTAGCTATTGCAACCATTAGAAATCTGCAAATTCACCAAATGGATGTGAAAACTGCTTTTCTAAATGGAGATTTAGAATAAGAAATCTATATGGAGCAACCTGAGGGATTCGTTGCCCCGGGACATGAGAACAAGGTTTGTAAACTTATTAAATCCTTGTATGGCCTAAAGCAAGCTCCAAAGCAATGGCATCAAAAGTTTGATCAAGCCATGTTAGAAAGCGGTTTTAAGATAAATGAGTGTGATAAGTGTGTTTATATGAAAGACACCACTCATGGATATATCATCTTGTGTTTATATGTTGATGATATGCTTATCATCGACAGTGGTGACAAAATGATAAAGTCCACGAAGGATATGTTGAAATCTAAGTTTGATATTAAAGATTTGGGTTTAGCGGATGTGATTCTTGGGGTCAAGATCACAAGAACCCAAAGTGGTTTGGTGTTAAATCAAACACATTACATGGACAAGATTCTTGAGAAATTTAATGAAGGAGATACTAGTATAGCTAGAACTCCGATTGACACTAGTCAACATCTATCTAAGAATAGAGGGGAAGGTGTTGCACAAGTAGAATACTCAAGAATAATTGGCAGTATGATGTATCTTATGAGTTGTACTAGACCTGACTTAGCGTATGCAGTGAGCAAGCTAAGTAGGTATACTAGTAATCCCAGTTTAGAACAATGGAAAAGTATTACTAGATTGTTAAGATATTTAAGATACACACGTGAATATGGAAGGCATTATGGAAAATATCCAATGGTAATTGAAGGTTACAGTGATGCAAATTGGATATCTGATATTAAGGATTCTAGATCGACAAGTGGATATGTTTTTACACTTGGAGGTGCGACTATATCTTGGAAATCGTCCAAACAAACTGTTATAGCCAGATCTACGATGGAATCTAAATTTATTGCCTTGGATAAATGTGGTGAAGAGGCAGAATGGCTACGTCAGTTCATGGAAGATATTCCCAAATGGCCTAAGTCGGTAACGACCATATGTATACATTGTGATAGCCAATCGGTGATTGGTAAAGCTTAAAATACAATGTATAATGGGAAATCTAGACATATTCGATGTAGACATAATACGATTCGACAATTAATCTCTACTGGAGTTATCACAATTGACTATGTGAAGTCAAAGGATAACATTGCGGATCCGCTTACGAAAAGCCTAAGTAGAGATTTGGTTTATAAGTCGTCGAGAGGAATGGGACTAAAGCCCTTGAATGAGTAATTCATGCAAAGGAAACCTTACCCAGAAGACTGGAGATCCCAAGATCTGGGTTCAAAAGGACAACCTAATTGTATGAATAAGGAGGTCACTGTAGGGGAGTTAATAAACTTTTTAGTCCAATTCTGGAATCAGTGACTGTGAGGCTAAGCATATGGCTTTTAATGATCAAAGAAGATCACCTATGTAAGAGAGAAGTGGGGTCGCTTCGAAGGGAAATGTCGGGGCTCAATTCCTATCAGCTCTCGCTGAACCAGGCTAGTGTTCATGACCATAACGAACACCACTATGAGGATATGACCTTGTTAGGAAGATTCTGTGTGAAATGTATTGTCGCCTACATAAATGGCAGTTCAGTTCAAGGACATCGAGTCTACTGACAGCTAGGAGGCTAAGTGTGTTTCACAAGGGAAGGTTCAAAGGATAACACCTACCTATCCTATGCAGGATCCGACTATTGGAAATTTTCGTATGCAAAGATTGATCTCCATTCATGTGGGGGATTGTTGGAAATTTTAGTAAAAAATATGGGTTTTTACTAACTTTGGACAAAATTAAATACATGTATATGTATTGTATATATCTAACTCTTCATGGGTTTGTGTTCTCCTATATGAGAGCTTCGAAACGATATATTATGTGTCTAAAACGGAAAATGTGTGAATGAGATATCGATGCTCAAAGATGAGTGTTTGGGATGAAATTGGCAAAAGTCAAGTGGTGTGGGAATGTGTCCCACATAGGAAGGAGGAAGAAAACTATTGTGGTTTATACCCATGAATGTGGGAGGGACTTACAAGTCCTTTGTTTGGTTTTACTCCAACACCTACCCGCGCACAAGGGGGGTGCCGATTGTGACTTTCGTAGGCTAAAATCGGAGAACTTGTGCATGGGCGCGACCTGCGGACACGAATGCCACTCCGAAATCTTGTGCTCGCGCAACTTGGTTTTTGCGAAATTTTGTTTTGATCCAGTGCATTGGGCGAGTTATCCAGCGGGTTTACCCGTGTGGCAACTCGTAACATGCACTGGAGTGTTGGACAAAAACAGTGAACCACGTGGGTTAGGCCGCAGGCTTACCCGCACCGTAAGCCGCGATATGCACTATTTTGAGGACGAGAAACAGTGCACCACGCGGGTTGTGCCGCGAGTTTACCAGCGTGGCAAGTCGCGACATGCACTGTTGAAACAGTCCTTTGTAACTCCCCATTGATACTCATTGATGTATAAGATTAATATGATTAATGGTAATTAAAATTAATTTTAATTACTGATTAATTTCATATTAAGTTTTCGGTTTCGATATTGAATATATAATGGGAGTCCGGGTTCATTCCTCGACACACCGAACACACCGAATACCGAATGATACATATTCTCTGAAAACTCTTTTGCATTGTTAGGAACTGAAGATTCTACCAAGTGTGGTTAATGCTGCTAGTACAGAATTACTACTGCTGGTTACTACTGCTAGTTCAGAGTTAGTACTGCCAGAGTACTTTGAAGATTAATACTGCTGAGTATTACTACTGCTAGTAGAATTAATACTGCTAGTCAAAGTTAGTGCTCCTTGAACAAAGTTAGTACTGCTTAGCTAGTTAGTACTGCTAGTAGTTAGTGCTGCTTAGTAGTTAATGCCGCTAGAAGAAGTTAATGCTGCTGAGCATAATTAGTGCTGCTTAAGAGATCCGGATGGAAAGAATGACAGCTGGATATACTGAAGATACATATGGAAGCTTAGAGATATACATGGAAGATATACTGAAGATTTGTTTATTCTTTGTAATTATCTTTTGATTAGTATATGTATAGAAGATATAGAATAGTTTCAGAAATTAATTCATTCATTCTAAATTCTAAGTTTTAGAGAGAAAATCAACCTCAAGGCATAGATCCTAATTCTAGAGAAGTAGAATTCGTATTGGTGAGCCTGTTCATCAATATTGAGGTTGAGTGTGTAATCTTGTAACTTCAAAGTATTCAATACAAGTTCACAGTTTGTTCTTAATATTTTCTGTGTTGATTTACTGTTTCATAAAATATCAAAGTGTTATTCCGCAAACTTCTTTGATATTGTTTCTGAGAATTAATTCTTGTTGAGAATTCGATCCTGACAAGTGGTATCAGAGCTAAACTCTCTCAGAAACATCTATCTATCATGGAAAATCTTACAGAATCAAGCAGTTCTTTGGTCTCCAAGGTTCCAATGCTCAAACCCAGTGAGTTTGACATGTGGAAGATCAGAATCAGACAATACATTCTTCTTACTGACTACTCAATGTGGGATATCATTGAGAATGGTCCTTCTGAAGCTGGAAGGATAGGACCAGATGGGAAAAGACCTCCACCAAAAACAGATGGTGAGAGGAAGATCAGACAGACAGAGATGAAGGCCTTGAGCACTCTGCTCCTGGCCATCCCCAATGAGTATCAGCATCAATTTTGCAACTGCACTGATGCTCAAATTCTCTGGAATGCTCTAGAGAAAAGGTTTGCTGCTACAAAGAGCATCAAAAGAAATCAAAGAGATGTTCTAAAGCAGCAGTATGAGAACTTTACTTCCTCAAAGAATGAGTCTATGACTCAAACTTTTGATAGGTTCAACAAGCTCATTGGTGAACTAGCTACTGTAGGAGTGAAGATGGATCAAGATGACATCAACAGAAAGTTCCTCAGATCTCTTAGGGATGAATGGACTATGTACACTGTCTCATATAGACAGAGTGACAATCTGGAAGAGAAAGAACTTGATGATCTATACAATGATCTAAGAGTTTTTGAAACTGAGGTAGAGATCAAGAAGAAGCCCACTGGTTATGTCCACAATGTTGCACTTCTTTCAGCATCCACTGATACTACTGCCATCCCTGAAGCAGTTAGTACTGCTAGTGGAGCAAGTTCAGAAAAAGGAACTGAAACAATATTTGAAGCCTTCTTGTCCAGTCATAATAACAATTCATTGATTAATGATGATCTGGATCAACTTCACCCTGATGACCTGGAGGAGATGGATATTAAATGGCAGATGGTCATGTTATCCATGAGGGTGAAGAAGTTCATTAACAGAACAGGAAGGAATAACTTCTCTCAAAGAAGAGAAGATGGAGCTGGTTTTGACAAAACCAAGGTGGAATGTTATAAGTATCACATGAAAGGACACTTTGCTAGAGAATGCAGAAGTGCAGTTCCAAACAACAACCACCAACAAGCTCAGAATGGAGGCTACACTCAGAACAAGAATCCTGCTCAAGCCCTTGTCTCTCAACAAGGAATGGGATTTGACTGGAGTGATCAAGCTGAGGAAGCCATTCAGAATCAAGCTCTTATGGCAGAAGTGTCTGATCTCCCTCTGATGTAATTTCTAATCTTTGCACTAAATCTTGCATTGACACTGTCAAAAGATACAGGGATCACAATCAAAGTATGTGTGATGATCTCAAAAGATTAGAAAAGGATAGAAGAGATTATGTGTTAATTGTAGAGAGATTTGAAGAACAAATCAAAGGCTTTCAAGCTAATGAACTTCAACACTCTTATGACACTAACTATTGGAAGTGGGAAAAGAATGAGTTAGAGACCAAACTGTCTAAATCCTTAGAAGAGAGTGATAAGCTAAAGGAGGAACTGTCTAAAGTTAAACTTGACATAGAGAAGTTTTCATATGCTTCAAAAGCAATGGATTCTCTTCTAAAGGCTCAGATTCATGATAAGATGAAGCCTGGTATTGGGTACAACAGTACACCTCCTCCTTATAACAACAGTTATATCTCTCCTACTTCAGACTTGTTAGAAACCAAGGAGAAAAAGGACTTATCTGAAAAAGCCTTTAAGATAGACCCTTTGGATGAAGTAGTAATTAAGGATTTAACTGAGAAAGAAGCCAGTAAGAAGAGAGATAATGATATGAGTAAAGAAATCCCAGTAGAAAACAATATAATCACCAATGAGGGATGTGGGAAAATCTGGGTCAAGTCCAAGGAAATAGAGAGGACCAAAGGAAAAGATAACAAGGTCCATTACAAACAAACCACAATTGTGAATCCTGGATCATGTAAACAGTGTGCTTGCAGTAAAGCCAAGAGCCTAAATTCTGGTTTAAAAAGAGGAAATCAAAGAAACTAGAATAATCAATGGGCTCAGAAACAAGGAGTTGATCTGAGTAAGATCAATAGACCAAAACCTTGCTTCATATATGGCAAGTTAAATCATTTGGCTAAATACTGCTTCTTTAACCCTATCAATCAACAGATGACTTTTCAAAAATTTGTGCAAAAATCTGTTGGAAATAGGAAGGCTGTAAAGAAACATGGTGAAAAGAAAGGCCTCATGAAGAAAAAGATTTTAAAAGAAAGTATTAAAATATGGGTGCCCAAAAGCACTAAAACTGTTAGTACTGCTGACAGGGTTAGTGCTGCTGGAAGTATTACTGCTGCTACCTGTGTTAGTACTGCTGAAAATATTAATGCTGCTAATACAGTTAGTACCTCTTCAAAGGTTCATACTGCCCACACAGTTACTGCTACTAACACAGTTACTACTGCTAACAAGGTTAGTACTGCTAAGCATGTAAGTGCTGCTAAGGCAGTTAGTACTTCTAAAACCAGTACTACTTCTAGTAAAAATGTTTTCAAGCCTATTGTTGTGACAAAGTACTCCAAGAATGAGGAGTTAAAGTTCAAAAATCTTGTCAAGAAAGAATGCAAGTATTTTGATGAGAAAGGGATACCTAAGACCACTGTGGCTTGGGTTCCTAAATCATACTAACTGATCTATCTTATGTGCAGGGCAACCAACAGCTCAAGGGAAAGAGCATATGGCATGTGGATAGTGGTTGCTCTAGGCACATGACAGGTAACATGTCATGCCTACAGGATTTCAAGCATATCAATGGAGGACATGTTGCATTTGGAGATAATCTTATTGGTGGTAAGATAAGTGGAAAAGGTAATGTCACAAAAGGTAAGATGACATTTGAGGATGTCTACTATGTTGATCAATTGAAATACAACCTGTTAAGTGTATCACAGGTTTGTGACAAACAACATAGTATATTATTTACAAATATTGAATGTATGATCCTTGCTCCAGGGTTCAAAGTAGTTGATGAAAGCATGATACTACTTAGAACTCCAAGAAAGGAAAATGTTTACTGTCTAGATATGGACAATGTTGATAGTGATTCATCTCTAAATTGTCTTGTTTCAAAAGCTTCTAGAGATGAATCCTCTCTTTGGCACAGAAGGATGTGTCACATGAATTTTAAGACTATGAACAAACTTGTTAAAAACAACCTTGTAAGAGGTTTACCATCTAAAGTCTTTTCATGTGATGATCATTGTGTTGCTTGCCTCAAAGGCAAACAGCACAAAACTTCTCATAAGACCAAAGAGATAAATTCAATTTCTTCTTGTCTCCAATTATTGCATATGGATCTGTTTGGTCCTACAAATGTTATGAGTATTGGCAAGAAATCTTACTGCTTGGTTATTGTTGATGATTACTCTAGATTTACTTGGGTATATTTTCTAAGGACTAAGGATGAGACAAATGGACTGATCAAATCCTTTATCCTAAGAATTGAAAACCAAACTAATCAAAAAGTAAAAGTCATTAGATCAGATAATGGAACTGAATTCAAAAATCTTGATCTAAACACCTTTTGTGAAGATAAAGGCATTGAGAGACAATATAGTGCTCCTAGGACTCCTCAACAGAATGGTGTTGCTGAAAGGAGAAATAGGACACTAATAGAGGCTGCTAGATCTCTGTTGGCTGATTCAAAACTGCCAATTACCTTCTGGGCTGAAGCAGTTAATACTGCTTGTTATGTCCAAAACAGAGTTCTAGTGGTCAAGCCTAAGAACAAGACACCATATGAGCTTTTAAATAAAAGAAAACCCTTTATTGGCTTTTTCAAACCTTTTGGGTGTCCCTGTACAATTCTCAATACCAAAACTCACTTAGGTAAGTTTGATAGCAAGGCAGATGATGGATTTCTTGTTGGGTATTCATCTCAGAGTAAGGCCTATAGAGTTTTTAACTCATCTTCTAGAATAATTGAAGAAAGTGACAATGTCAAATGCAATGAGAACACACCAAATCCTATTGGGTCTGGTCCTCAGTGGCTATTTGACATTGATTCACTAACTAACTCCTTTGGTTTCAGTAGTGATGATTATGCAGGTTCAGGATGTGGAGGATCAGGGACTACACAGGTTCAAGAAGGTATATCTAAATCTGTGATCTTTCCCATACCCACAGTGAATTCCTTTGAAGACAGTGAAGAGGAACCATCTACTGGACCAAGTCAGAGTGAAGAAGAAGGTAGAGATGAGGAGACTCCAGAAAATAAAGAATCAGAAGTGGCTGCTGACAACACTTCAGTTGAGGTGAATGACTCTAATCTAGAGGCTGGACTTAATGAAGAACCTAGTCATAACACCAGAGTTCAAAAGAATCATCCTCCACAGCTGGTAATAGGAGATATATCCTCTCCTATGATGACTAGACATCAAAGCAGACTTCAAGAAATGCAAGATCAACAGCATACAGTGCTTTCTTGCTTTCTATCCCAGCTTGAGCCTAAAAAGGCACATGATGCAATGAAAGAATCCAGCTGGATAGAAGCAATGCAAGAAGAACTGTTACAGTTCAAGCTACAAGATGTATGGGATCTAGTAGACCTTCCTAAAGGTCATAGAGCAATTGGCACAAAGTGGATCTTCAGGAACAAGAGAGATGAAAGAGGAATTGTCATAAGAAACAAAGCAAGGCTAGTGGCTCAAGGATATTCTCAAGAAGAGGGTATAGATTATGAAGAAGTTTTTGCACCTATGGCAAGGATAGAAGCAATCAGATTATTCCTAGCCTATGCTTCTTACATGAACTTCAAAGTCTATCAAATGGATGTAAAGAGTGCTTTTCTCTATGGCTCAATTGAAGAAGAGGTATATGTCTGTCAACCACCAGGGTTTGAAAACCCAAGCTATCCAGACAGGGTATACAGATTGAAGAAAGCTCTTTATGGACTACATCAAGCTCCAAGAGCATGGTATGACACTCTGTCATCCTATCTCTTGGAAAATGGCTTTGAAAGAGGAGTCATTGATAAGACTCTATTTATCAAGAAAAAGAAGAAGGAGATCTTGCTGGTCCAAATCTATGTTGATGACATTATCTTTGGATCCACAAGAGACAGCATGTGCAAGGAGTTTGAGGACCTAATGCATCAAAGGTTTAAAATGAGTTCCATGGGGGAACTTACTTTCTTCCTTGGACTCCAAGTTCAACAGAAGTCAGATGGTATCTTCATCTGTCAATCCAAGTATGTGCAGGACATTCTAACCAAGTTTGGTTTCTCAGATTCAAAACCTGCCAGCACACCTATGGAGACACACAAGCAGATAACAGCAGATCTTGAGGGGGAGGATATGGATGTGCATCACTACAGGTCCATGATTGGCTCTCTCATGTATCTCACATCATCAAGGCCAAATATAATGTTTCCAGTCTGTGTATGTGCAAGATTCCAAGTTAGGCCAAAGCAATCTCACTTTCAAGCTGTTAAGAGGATATTCAGATATCTCAAAGGGCAACCCAGATTGGGACTTTGGTATCCTCATGACTCACCCTTTGACCTAATAGCATACTCAGACAGTGATCTAGGTGGGGCAAACTTGGACAGAAAATCAACTTCTGGAGGATGTCAGTTTTTGGGTGCTAGACTAGTTTCATGGCAGTGCAAGAAACAAACCACAGTGTCCACATCTACAACAGAGGCAGGGTACATAGCAGCTGCAAGTTGCTGTTCTCAAGTCTTATGGATTCAGAATCAAATGCTGGACTATGGGGTAACCTTTCTGCACACTCCCATTTTTATTGATAATAGCAGTGCTATCAGCATTGTGAATAATCTTGTCAAGCACTCTAAGACAAAGCACATTGAGATCAGGTATCACTTCATAAGAGACTGTAATGAAAAGAAACTTGTTCAAGTTGTGAAAGTTCATACTGACAATCAGTTTGCTGATCTATTCACCAAAGCTTTTGATGTGGGTATATTCACTTTCTTGGTAACAAGTGTGGGAATGATCAACTCTGAATAAGCTTTCTCTCAAAAAGTGATTAAATATCTGAATATTATATATTCTTGGTGTTACTAATCTATCTTTGCAGGGCATACATAGCAATACTCAATTCAGCCTAAGCTTCAAAGAGTAAGTATGGTTAATACTGCTAGTCAGTTAATACTTCTAGTGGTTAATACTGCTAGTGGTTAATACTGCTAGATTGGTTAATACTGCTAGTGGTTAATACTGCTAGTGGTTAATACTGCTAGTGGTTAATACTGCTAGTTGGTTAATACTGCTAGTGGTTAATACTGCTCGTAGTTAATACTGCTCGCAGTTAATACTGCTAGTCAGTTAATACTTCTAGTTAGTTAATACTGCTCGCAGTTAATACTGCTAGTCAGTTAATACTGCTAGTCAGTTAATACTGCTAGTCAGTTAATACTGCTCGCGGTTAATACTGCTCGCAGTTAATACTGCTAGTTAGTTAATACTGCTCGCAGTTAATACTGCTAGTTAGTTAATACTGCTCGCAGTTAATACGGCTAGTTAGTTAATACTGCTCGCGGTTAATACTGCTTATGTCCCAAATACTATAAATACCCTTTGCCCGGCCAAACGTTCATAACGACTCTTTGCATACTGTTCACTTGCGCTCTAAACCTTTTTCTCTCAAGAACCAAGTCTTTCAGGCAAGAACATCCCTGTTCAATGGCATCCATGGCATTCATCGACGAGCACAATGAGATTGCAATGCTACAAAAGCCAAAGCAAGCTGCAGGATTTCATCAAATTGTGGATTTCCTCAAGTCGAGCCATATTGCTCATGCTCTTACTGTTGCTCCTACAATCTATATCGAGCATCAAAGGCAGTTCTGGGCTAATGCCACCATTGTTACTGAGAATGGTGTGCAGATGATCAAGACAAGGGTGTGTGACCAACTCTTAACAGTTACTGAAGAAGTTATTCGCATCAGTCTACGTCTAGACGATGCCTCTGGTATAACTTCCATCCCTAGTGATGAACTGTTCTCTTCCCTTGCAAGAATGGGGTATGGAGGCCCGTTGGATGTGTTTAAGTTTTCAAAAGCTAAATTCTCACCCCAATGGCGTTTTTTTGTTCATACCTTGATGCATTGCATCTCCAAAAAGACTACTGGATGGAGTGAGTTTAGCAGCACCATTGCTTATGCTTTGGTGTGCTTAGCCACTGCCAGAAAGTATAATTTTTCACAAATGATTTTCAGTGATCTTGTATCAAACATGGGAAACAAAAAGAGTTTCTTTATGTACCCCAGGTTTGTTCAAGAAGTTATTAATCATGAATTGACGGATTTACCTCAACCTGTTGGGGTATATGTACCTAAACCCCCCAAAGGCAAGGTTTTCTCAAATATGAGAAGATCTGCTGGGGACTCGGAAGGAGTTGACACCCCATTGTTTTCTACAATGATGGTGGTGTCCCAAACCAATGAAGGTATGGCAGCAGGGTCAAGGCCCCCATTAGACCAACCCACTGCTAGCCAATCCCAACCTTCCCACTCTAAATCAATTCCCCAGTCCCTTCTTGCAAAACCAACCTCTCCTATTACCCAAACTTACAAGAGGAAACAGGTAAAGAAGGCTCCTTCCCTTCTTGTACCAACATTCCCCAAGCCTTTAAGCCCTCTAAAGGAGAATTCTCCTTTAGAGAATATCCATAGGGAAACCAAAGGGGTGTCTCCCAACCCCAAGGAGGTGCTCTCTGAGGAGGAGGAAGAGCATATGGGTGATGAGGCTGCCACTACTCCTGCTAGCACAGAGGAGGAAAGTAGTAACATCAATAAGACCTCCCCCATGGCAACTTTGAATGAGCAATCATTTGAAGGTCCCTGGTGCCAAGAAACCACGGGGGTGGATAGTGCTTCTGCTAGGCAGAAGACTTCCACTTATAAAAGATCCAATGATCCTTCAATAGGGGGTAATACTCCTGGAGAAGGTGAGGACAGATATAACTATGATGAATTGATGGAAACCATGGGAAACATCAACCAGGATGTCATCAAGCAAGGGAAAGACATTGAGGAGCTGAAACTGGTTATTCTATCTCAACAAGTTCAGATCACCAAACTGAAGAAATTGGTGACAAGATTGTTACAGAAAAGGAGAAGGAAGCAGTTTGTGTTAAAGAGGAGGGCAAGTGCTCAAGATGCTTCCACCAAGGGGGAGAATCAGGAGAATGAAACAGAGAAGGAAAGCAAACCTTAGATGGGAGTTGATGTTGAGGGGGAGATAGAAACTGAAGAAACAGAATTTGCCCAAGCAGCAGAAACTGTTAATGCTGCTGAGGTTAAAGAAGCAGCAGTAACAGGGCTTTCTGTAGAAGAACTGGAAATAGCAGAAACTCTAGTTAAAGCAAAGAATGACACTCCTAAGGCTACTCAAAAGGCCAAAGGAGTGGTCATCAATGAAGGAGGACTTCAAAAGAAGAGAATGAAGCAGGATATAAAAGGAAAAGGAAAGATGGTTGAATCTTATACGGTTATTCGTTTATATTTCATCTGTTCATTCCGTCTATTTCTTTTATATTCGGGTTATCACTAATCATTTGTTGATTTTGTAGTTTATTACATCCATTGTAATAATATATGTATTATTGAAATACATATTGAAATTACTAACTGAAGGTACATAATACTTTTGCTTTCTTGTCTACAATCATTCTTAATAACTTTCTGCCACCTTCTTACACATGCAGCTCAAAGCATGCTCAAGAAAGTAGAAAAGGACATGCATCCACTAACCTGTTGACACGTGGATTGTACCATGACTTGCATTAAATGCCTTGGGTATAAATAGCATGGAAGACTCCTCTTCCATGCTAAGCCTTCTTCTTAACCTTCATTTTGTTTCTTTCATTCTTGTCACATTTCGAATGAATATCCTCCTTGAAGGTGTAGATCATTCGATCCCTCACTACATCACAAATGGACCCTATGTTCCATTAGTTCTTGCTCCTGCTATTCCTGCTACTTCTACTACTAAAGCCAAACCTGAAGAAATATGGCAAAACAAGTTCATCAATGGAATGATGATGATATGAAGAAACTAGCTACTGACACCAAAGCCAGAACTGTCATCGCCATGGCACTCCTAGATGAGGTATATCACTCTGCCATGAACCTTAAAACCTCTAAATCCATGTAGGACACACTTTTTCTCCAATATGAAGGTACTACTTAAGTACAAGAGACCATAAAAATAAATCTGTAAGACAATATGAGAGTTTCATGTGTGGTAAAAGTGAATCTTTGTCTGAGGTATATCAAAGGTTTAATTGCTTATTGATTGACCTTAGAACTGTTGGTTAGGAATATTCCAACTCTGAAACTCAGACAAAGTTTCTGGAATGTCTCCCTGAAAGCTGGTACAATTATTCAATACGTCTCAAACTGACAAAAGACCTCACTCACTTATCTCTTAGCACTCTCTACAGCTGAAGAAGAATATCGTAAGAGATATAAAAGACTCCAAAAGCATGCATGTTGGTTTACTCAATTCAGAGATGCTTCCTCCTCCTCAATGCTCCACTCTTACCATAACTGAATTAGATCCTTCTACCTCTGAGGATTTATCAGACCCTGATCTATCTGAGTTTGATGAATCACTGGCACTCTTGACAAACTATTTTCTAAGATTTGAAAAAAGAGAAACTTTAGGAGAAATCCACCTCTAGCCATCGTTGACAAGCCCAAATGAACCATGTTTAACAAAGCTTTAGCGACTTGCTATTACTATGAAAGAAAGGGGAATTTTCATAGTTAGTGCAGATCCAAGAAAGTTGTAAAACCTTCTTCATTGACACGATCCAAGGACGATAAGTACCAAAAGCTAAAAGATAAATATCATAAACAAAAGGAATACACGCAAAAAGGAAAAGGACTTATAGCTGAGGATCATGACTGGCGGACTCAGATGTTGAGTCAAGCTCAGATGAAGAAGATGCGGCCTATCTCTATCTTATGGCCAAGATTGCTGAAATGAAAGAAGAAACATATGAAGCTTCTTCATCCTCGACACAAGCTTCTAAACCTTCTCGGGTATCATTTCCATCTGATTCTTCTTGTTGTCCCAGATTGAGCTCACAATTAATCAAACAGTAGCTAAATGAGAATAAAGTTTGGAAGCGTTGAATGATTGATAGGTAGATAAACACAGATAAACTAAAGAATGAAATCAATACTAACATATAAAGAGGATTGAGCTATCACATTCATTGTATTGATTGAGATCAAGATGAATATAGCAAGAACACCAAGAACACACACAAGTTATGTGTAATTCTCTCTCAATGTCATGAATTGTCTCTCTAGCTACTAGGTGTAGTTGAGTGTGTGTAATATGTTCAGCGTACTAAATCTCCTAAAGAAATCTCCCTTTTATAAGGGAATATCAAAAAGTCAATCCTAGCACTAATAGGAAGCTGCAACTTGGAAAGGTGTAGTAACCGCTTGAAGTTGACGTCGCATAGTTGCATTGGCTGACTGAAGCTAAGAGAGTAACACTTGTTGAAATCTTCAGATAAATGTAGCACAAAGGTGGCTTCCATAAAACATATCACAGAGGTTATATGATCCAAGGATTGTCTTCTTGTTTGGTACTTCTGTCCAAAGGATTTGAAGAGGCTCTGAAGATTAACAACTTTCTTGGACAGAGTTCCTCTGGTTCTGAGGACTTGACTTTTTTTACAATACTTTTACAATGACATAATTGGGGCAAACAATATCCTCCTAAGTATTGAAAAAGAAGAATCGAAAATAAGGTATATCTAGTCTAGAAAGCAAGAGGTGTTAACTAACCTCTGTAAAGTAATTTCATTACATAAATTGAAGTACAAGAGAATTACAAAAGAAATTACTTGGGTAAATCATTAATAAGATTTACAAAGCTATCAGTTAGGGTCTCCTGCATGGTAAGGATGAGATCCCTAAATTTGAACATTGCATCGATTTACTCAATCATCTTTAGAGCAGGGCCTTCTTGTACCCCGGGAGTGCCGATTCTTCTTTTGATGGTTCTTTTAAACCTCTGCAGAGAGTTCAAAGAGTACTTGTGGGCACTGATGGGCGTATATATAATCTTCTGTCCATCATTGCCTTTTTACACGAATGAAAAGACAGGCTTTACGATCACAAAATTGCATGAAACATTTTCTATGGCAGGTGAAGTGTCATCAGGGCCTGTAATTGCAAGTTTGTCAACCCCAAGCTCCAAGGCTACTTGGAAGTCAATTTTACTATAGTACTTCACGTGTTTTCTCATCAACTCCTTGATGCACTCGTTGGCAATAGTGAACTATTTTCTTGGTCCCAACCTCTGCTCTGTAAAGGCATGCAATTGTGGTAGATCGTATGGACACAGGTTGATCAGATTTGCATCCAAGAAAACATACTGATTGCCATCTTTTCACTTGGCATACTGATATGCATTGAGAAATCAATGCATTTTCACTCTTTTTCTTTCTTTTAGGATAGTTGTTTTATTTTCAAATCCCTAGTTTGAGTTTTTTTCTATGTTATTTTCCATATTTTTCTTATAAGGCTTAATGTGGTAGTGAAACTTATCTTTATGTTAAATAGTAGCTTATTTTGTGTTTAATGTTTAAATAATGCAGTAGTTAGTCACAACATTCCCGCAACATTGGATGGCAGCAGGCTTTTGGATGTGCTTCATGGATCCAGCTGTCATGGTTATTGGGCCAGACTTTTGTTGAAGATGTGGGCTGTTGATTTTTGAAGAAATCATCAGATTTCCTTTTAATTTTTGAGAAAATGTCAAAAACACTTTATTGTACTTTTATTTGACTTTTGTGTAATCTTGGGCTCCAAGTTTGTCTATACCCATTGGACATTACCCAACTTCTTTTATATAAATAGGTGGGTTTAGGTGCTTGTTTAGTGTGCAAGTATGTCGGTCCAACAATACTATATCAAGTTCTTAGAAACAACAACAATAAGATTACCAACTTGTATTGATTATAACAAATGAGTTACAAGGTTGATCGATTAAGGCTTGGATTTGTGTTCTCTGTTTTTCTCTCTAATACACCTTTAAGTGTGTGTTTGTATGTGTGAATTGTGATCTGATCTTAGAGAGATTGAGAGATATCACATAATATCTAATCTAGTGTGTTGAACACACTTCCTAATCAACTTGCAACATATAATACTAATATAACTACATAATATCTAACAAATAGATATTATGTCTAACTAAGTTAATATATAACTAATAACTAACTTTAACAAACTAACTAATTTAAATAGTATAATAAACAAAAAATTACATTGACATTTATTACAAATGACATAGACTTTAATATCGAGAGTCGATGTTCCGGCTTTAGCTTCAGATTGCGATCTTCAGTTTGGATGATCTTGAATTCAATGAGACTGGGTCTTAACAATCTCCCCCTTTGGATCAAGATCATTACGAAAATGATTTTAGCAATTCATACTTCTTGTTCAGCTCAGAAGATGCAATCTCTTTCTCTAGCTCTTAAATCAGCATGTCTTTTTCTAACAATCCCCTTTGAAGAGTGGACGTGATTCTTGAAACATGTGATCTTGAAACATGTGATATTTGCCATTTCTTGTGTAGTCATTCTCCCCCTTTTTGATGTTAAGTGCAACGACTTCATCAAAACTATTTGTAAGAAATGTCTATCTTGCGGTTAGAGCCCCTGATCCGTCAATTCAAAAGATATTCATCCAGATCTTTTCAAATCCAGAAAAAATAGTCGTGTAACACCTGAATCAACTAATGAATCAGTTAACATGCCTGTCAGTAACACTAAGTCACTATGTGTAACAAATACACATTGGAAAGGAGCTGTTTGATGTTGACTCCCCCAGGGCTTCCATTTAATCATCGAAACACCACAAAGGTAATTTCTATAAACGTTATGACAAAGAAGCTAATTCCTTGTGTGTTCATGCTTGTGTTGAAAGAATTAAGCACTTGATGATTGCTTATTTGCTCAAAATTGTGTAAACCACTGAGACAACAGTAAGTTAAACACAAACTCAATGTGCATGATTGAAGTGCGAAGGTGGGGCAGACTTCCTTCTTTTCAATATCCAGATTTTTCAAATGAAAATCAGATAGCATATGTGCTGCATCCCCTTTGAAAATGTTAAACACTTTCTTGTTGAGAAGAAAATGAGTAGATGGTGAGGTTTGATCAAGAGTTGGCATGGGTTAGTTGCCTGTTTCAATAATGTTCACCAAAGAATTATGAAACACTAGTAATGTGGCTACCCGGCTCAGAAAAAGTTGGTGCAGAGTTATGATATTCTTTTAACTCTGTTCTCACACGCTCTTTCTTTTAAACGTTTTTCTTTCTCTAATCACACTCATTTCTTTTCTATTTGCTCACTTAATCACTATGGATTAACTTCTTGGGTAGAAATCACTGGTTAAGATGATTCCATAGAAGTTGTGTTAATTCCTAGCACAATGATTCTTGTTTTCCTATGATGCATGTGATGCTCAGATTGGTTTAACTATTTCAGTTAAAACACAATTTAGATCATGAAAACATTTAAAAATTACACTCCCAAAATATAAAATCTGTTGAAAAATCGGGAAGTGGTTTGAACATTAAAAACAATGTTTTCCAATGATTGAAAGTTGTCCTTCTTTCAATCATATATGAGATTAAAATAAAGGATTATACCTTTTCGTACGATCGTCAATATCATGAAGCTAAGCTTTAAGTCATAAACATATGAACTTGTAAGCATCTCTCAAAAATTCTGCAAAAGTCTTATGTCAAGTCAAAATAAAATTTATTCACTTAAATTGAAAAGACAAAAAGCAGTAAAACTTTTAAAGTACGAGTTCTGATCATGAATAATCAGAAGTCATATCCGTACTCCCCTTTACTTGAAGAGCTCCCCCTAAATTCTTGCATTACAAAAAAAATTTGGCATTAAAAGGTACATGCAAAATTTTATGAGCTTCCCCTCGAAGTAATATTGACCACTTGTCAATTTCTTCTCATTCTCCCCCTTGGATTTTGAACATTAGATAGAAGTGCAGATATCAATCAGAGTTAAGAAAGAAGAAAACTTTTATAGGTAACTACTGATTAGATTTTAAGATTTAGAATACCAAGCTTAGAGATAAGAAAGTTGAACCTCTTTTCGTCTAAGGGTTTGGTGAACAAATCGGCAAGTTGATAATCAGTTTTTACAAAGAAAAGTTCAATTGTTCCTTTTTCAACATGATCTTTAATAAAATGATACCTGACGTCTATGTGCTTAGTTTTGGTGTGTTGAACAGGATTCGCTGATATTGCGATGGCGCTCTTGGAGTCACAGTATATCGGGATTTTGTTGAAGTGGAAACCGTAGTCGCGTATTTGAGTTTGCATCCATAAGACCTGAGAACAGCAGCTAGCAGCAGCTACATATTCTGCTTTAGCCGTGGAAGTTGAAACACAAAGTTGCTTCTTCAATGCCCAACTTACTAGTTTGTCACCGAGGAACTGCACATGTCCTGACGTGCTCTTCCTGTCTAACATACAACCTGCATGATCTGCATCTGTGTAGGCTGTTAGTTCAAAACTAGTATCTTTACGATACCACAAACCAAGATCTGCAGTGCCCTTTAGATACCTAAATATGCGCTTCATAGCAGACATATGGATTTCTTTAGGATTGGCCTGATATCTTGCACATAAGCATGTTGAAAACATTATATCTGGCCTACTAGAAGTAAGATACATTAAAGAACCTATCATCCCTCGATAAGTCCTAACATCAACAACCTTTCCCGAAGGACCAATGCCAATTTTAGTACCTGGTGCCATTGGGGTACCAATCGTTTTTGAATTTTCCATTTGGAACTTCCGAAGAATATCCCTAATATATTTTGATTGATTGATAAAAATACCCGATGAAAATTGTTTTACTTGTAAACCGAGAAAGAAATTAATCTCTCCCATCAAGTTCATATAAAATCTAGACACCATAAGGTTTGCAAAATTCTTACAGTACTTAGTATTTATAGAACCAAAGATAATATCATCTACATAGATTTGAATTAAAATGATATCGCCTTTTTTCTTTTTGATAAACAAAGTGGTATCAACCGTTCCTTTTGAAAACCCAGACTTGACTAGAAAAGTGGAAAGGACATCATACCAGGCTCGAGGTGCTTGTTTCAGACCGTAGAGTGCTTTATCGAGAATGTAAACGTGGTTCGACTTCTCTTTATTGACAAAATCTTCTGCCTGAGAGACGTAGACTTCCTCCTTCAGAATTCCATTTAGGAATGCTGTTTTCACTTCCATTTGAAACACCGTGAAGTTCTTGTGGGCTGCGTAGGCTAGAAACATTTTGATTGCATCTAATCGCGCCACAGGAGCATATGTTTCGTCATAGTCAATTCCTTCCTCTTGTCTGTATCCTTTGGCTACTAGTCTTGCCTTGTTTCGGATAACGGTACCATCTTCGTCTTTCTTTATCTTGAAAACCCATTTCGTACCTATAATGGTTTTACCATTAGGCTTTGGTACGAGTCTCCAGACTTGAAGTGCATCGAATTGATTCAGCTCTTCTTGCATTGAGACCACCCATTCTGGATCAGCAAGTGCCTCTGATATTCTCGTTGGCTCGAACTTGCTCAGAAAGGAGTCATGCATGCACATGTTCATTGATGCTGACCTAGTTTGCACCGGTTTTGATGGATCGCCAATGATCTGGCTTAGCGGGTGCTCTTTGGTCCATTTATTTTTATGAGGCAGTGGATTAGATGATTGTATGTCGGTTGTATCATCTACAAATCCATTTGTACCTTCTTCTGATTTTTCAGGAGGATTGATGGTTTCAGTTGAAGTGGCAGGTTCAGAAGGCTCAGCAGGTACAACTTGATCTGGCTGTAGATTGATCTGTATAGTATCTCCTACTATTTCAGCTACTTCTGTCTCTTTATCATTTGTCACTTCTTCAACTGTTGGAGTCGGCATTTGAATTGTAATCTCTTGTTGAATCGGGGCGTTTGATTCAATAGGAACATCTGAACTGGTTGGATGAGTAGTCTTGAAGTCTTCCATCCTGTCAACCACAACAGATTTCTTTACATTAGATCCAAGAAATTCATCATAAAACAATTCAAATAATAAATCTAAATCAGATAAATGGTTAGTAGAAGTTGATGCTTCATCTGATTTATTCTGTTGAGACGTAGGTCCTGAACTGAGTTGCCCAGAAGCTAGTATTCCTGTTATAACGGGTTCTGAACGATGTTGTTCGGAAGCCATTTCTTCATCAAATGAGACGTTGATGCTTTCAATCACCGTCTTTGACTTCTTCAGATAAACACGAAATGCAGTTGATGTCGAGGAATAACCAATGAAGATTCCTTCGTCCGCCTTAGCAATGAACTTATTTAGACTCTCCCTATCGTTTAGAACAAAACACTTACATCCAAATATATGGAAATATTTGATTGTCGGTGTTCGGTTGTTGATTAACGCATAAGGAGTCTTCTTGAATCTTCTATGTATCATGGAACGATTCTGTGTGTAGCACGCGGTCGATACAGCTTCTGCCCACAAAAATAGAGGTAAGTCTGATTGACTTAGCATAGTACGAGCAGCCTCGACTAGCGCTCGATTTCTTCTTTCAACCACTCCATTTTGTTGAGGCGTTCGAGCAGCAGAGTATTGATGTGAAATCCCGACATATTCGATATATTCTTCAACCTTGTTGTTCTTGAACTCTGTGCCATTATCTGTTCTTAGAAACTTGACCGGTTTCTGCAGATTCACCTGGGTCGTCTTTAGGAATGTGATGAGAATATATGGTGTCTCATCCTTTGAACGTAGAAACTTGACCCATGTGTATCGCGAGTAATCGTCCACGATCACGAGTATGTACTTCTTTCCGCCTAGACTCTGAGTTCGCATCGGACCGCATAAGTCCATATGCAACAACTCTAACGGAGCGCTTGTACTTGGTTCAGGCTTTGGTTTATGCGGTGCTCTCTTCATCTTCTCTTTTTCACAAGCTGCACAAAGATGTTCTCTTTCATATTTCAGCTCTGGAAGTCCTTTGACGAGCTTTCCACTGACCATATTGTTGATGTACTTGAAGTTGAGGTGAGAGAGCCTTCGATGCCATAACCAACTTTTTTGCATCAAGGCTTTCGTCAGTAGACAAACTTGCTTATCAGTCTGGACATTTGATAAATTGATTGTGTAGAGGTCTGATTCTCGAGTACCGACCAGGAGTTCTTCGCCTTCTTCATTGCGAACTGAACAACTCTTGGCTTTGAAGTTGACCTCTAAGTCTTTGTCACAGAACTGGCCTATACTGAACAAGTTGTGTCCTAAGCCTTCAACATAACTCACCTTCTTGATAGTGACATTGTTATGTTGTACATCACCGTATCCCATGATTGGAGAAAATTGGTCGTTGTCGAATCTTACTGTTCCGCAATATTTCTCTTTAAAATTGGACATTATCTCTTTCTGTCCTGTCATGTGCTTGGAACATCCGCTGTCCAAGAACCATGTATGACTTGTCTGCATAAGAGAAATTAAAAATTTAGATATTTTATACGACAACATTGAAGTAAGCACTTTTGATTATCGAAGTGCGGGTCTTGAACTGATTTGTTCAAAAGCCTATTTTGACTTTGATGTTCGGGTTTTGAACTGCATTATCCAAAAACCTATTTTGACATTGAAGAACGATTCCTGATCTGTACATAATCAGAAGTCGAATTCTCTCTAAGCTTTGTGTGCCTGCAACACAGATTTAGCCATAGGTACCCACTGGAATTTGGGTCCTGCTGTGTTAGCACAAGATTTTGGTACCCATTTCAAATTGGGTCCTCTTTTCTTTTGAAAAGCATTTGAAGAATTAGTATGAGATGAATGCACATGATAATTGCCAAACCAATCTCCAGAATCTTGACAAGGAATAGAAACATGTTTATCATAAATAGAAGACGTTCTAGCAGATAAAGATAACTGAAATAATTGCTTCATTGTATATTGTTTACGGGAAACAACAAGTTTTGAGTTCAAAAGAGCAACATCGGCAATTAAGACATCTTTACTAAGCGAAGTCTTGCTACAATTAACACTACTAAACGATAAAACGGTCTTGTCAAGCTTCCGTTTTGGTTGCCATTGAGAATTAACTTCTGGCCTTTGCTTGCTCAGATCTGAAACATGTGAAACTGGTGAGTTAGACTTCTGAGCAACAAGCGATTGCTTCTTCTTAGAATGACCAGTAGTGTTCGGTTTCTGTGAATGCTGAGATATATTCTTACCTTTAGCATTTTTAGCGTTCACAGAGACTAGTTATCAACTTTCGTTGATTTTGCACTGTTCACAGGCTTACTGGTTTTTCTTGAAGATTTCTTAACAAAGGATGAATGGTTAGGAAGTTTTGTATTAAAGTCAAATTGTTCAAAACAACCATCGAAACTACCGTTAGAGTTAAGAAAATTAAGCTCTTTATTTGATGAACCAAACGTATCCTCAGAGTTTGAAGCTTTTGAAATAACATAATTTGAAAACACAGTTGAAAAAACATTTTGCTCAATATTTATAAAAAGTCTTTCATCTGATAAAGAATTCTCGAGTTCAGAAATTTTACTTTCTAAAACGAGAGGAGGGACATATAGTTTACCTTTAATAGGCTTTGCATCCATTTCCTTTTCAGAATAACTTGGAAAGAAATCACTTGAAAGAGTTTTCTTCTTTTGATATATTGGATTTTCATCATAACTATTATTCAGTTTCGCATAACAAAATGGAAGATGAACTTTAGCTGATTTCAACCGTTTATCCGTTTCATTGGCTTCATCCTTTTCCGATAGTTTAGTCCAAAAAGTTTTAAACTCAGGGATTCTGCGAGCTAATAGCATATTAAGATGATCATAAAGTCCTGGCACTTCAGACATCCCTTTTTGTAGACAGTGAGGATTCTTATAACCGATTCCCCAATTGCCTTTGTTTTCTAACGGTTTATTAAGATGAATGGTTCGTTCACTCTGACCTAATGAGTACAACTTCTTTTTCAAAGCATCTATTTTTGCAATTAAAGTTTTGTTGTCTTCAACACATGAAGAATGCAATTTTGTAAGCTCATATTTATCAATCTCACATTTTAGCAGTTTAGACTTGAGATTTGAATTCTCTTTAAGAATTATTATCTTTTCTTTAGCGTTGGTGTCATTATCTTTATGTAAAACCTCAACCAATACTCTCTTCTCAGCAATTTCATTGCGAAGTTTCTGTATCAATTGGTTTTTGTCAGTTCTAACACCATTTTCTCGCTCAAGATTAGATTCTAACTCTTTTTGTTTTAAACTCATGGCATGCATTTTATTCATAAACTCTAAATCTGATAGATTACATACCTCTTCTTCTTCATCATCTGAATCAGCTTCAGCATCTGATTCTATCTGGCCCATCAAACACATGTTGACGGCTTCATCTTTTTCTTTATTCTCTTCTTCTTCATCTGAGTGATCAAGCCAGTATTCATCCTCAGCCATCAGTGCCTTGCCAGCCTCCAGTTGCTTTGCAAGAAGCATCTTGTTCTTGTAGTAGTCGGAGTTTCTGACCTTTGATCTGCGACAGTCTTTAGCAAAGTGACCTAATTTGCCACAGTTGTAGCACGTTGGTGGTTCTGTCTGGCTTGATCCTTCAGCTTTGAACTTTCTCTCTTCCGGATTCCTCTCCTCTAATCTCTTCCTTTCAGGCTGATACCTTCTCTCTTCAGGTTTCCTCTCTTCTTTTCTCTTCCTTTCAAATCTCCTTCCTTCATACCTACTTCCTTCAACCCTTTCCTTGTGGATATAGTTGTTCGGACCAGAAGAATATGTCTGACTATTTGAACTTGGCTTTGTGTAGAACCTTTTCTGAAAAGCACTTGTCAGCATAAGCATTGCTTGCTTCAGTTGGTCATTTTCATCTATGTCAGAGTTTGCAAAAGCTTCATATTTTTCTGATTCATATACAATCCCCTTGTTCTTCTTCTTCCTGACTACAAGAACGATTGTGTCATCAACTACCTTTCCTTTCTGTCTATTTTCAGCTAGAATTTCATCCACCTCTTTTTCATTCTGACGGAGGGTTTCATACACCTCGTGAAGTGGAATCTCATTCAAGTCTTTGATCTGCTTCATATGTCTTGCAAATCTTTTCCATTCTGGTTGAAGAATGCTCAGAAACTTGACGTTCAACTCAATTTGAGATTTGTGAACTTTGTTCTTGCTAAGTTCGTTCAGCAAAGTCACAAACCTGTCATAGGTTTCTTTTAAAGTTTCTCCCACCCTGCCTCTAAATTCTTCATAATTATTTAGGTAGTTGGAGATTTTCAGCTGATTTCCAACCTTTGAGCCCAGCATCATCTTTTCAAGCTGATCCCACATTTCTTTACCGGAGGCCTTGTAGCTGTCAATCTTTACGTATATTTCATTTGGAATTCCTTGTAAGATGTATGACTTAGCTAATTTGTCGCCTTTGGCTCTTCTGAGGTTATCATCTTGTAGTTCATGATACTTAAGTTCAACCTGAGTCGGCACATTATCAACTACACGAGTCGTCATTGGTGGTCTCATAACCCCTTCTTCTATAGATGTCCTGATGAAATCACCCAGCTCATGTCTGTCAATGAAGTTCAGAAACCGATCCTTCCACTATTCGTATTCTCCTTTGAAGATAACTGGTGGCTTGGTATCAGTTCCTATTGCAAGGGCTTCTCTGGATGTCATTCTGAAGAAAACTTTAAGTGTGGAATAGAAGCTTTGCGTTTGAGAGGGTTTGCGTTTTAAATGAGGAGCGCAAACTGAGGTTTGCGGGTCTAGTGGGAAGCGCAAACTGAGGTTTGCGTTTGTCTTGAGATGCGCAAAGTTGAGCTTTGCGTTTCTAGTTGGGAGCGCAAAGTTGACTTGTCTTTTGAAGAGATGAACACGATGGCTTGAGGTTTGCGTTTCTGTTGGAACCGAGAAGTGGACTTTGCGTATGCTTGAGGACCCGAGAAGTAAGGTTTGCGATTGATGTTGGAACCGCAAAGTAAGGTTTGCGTTTCCTTTGAGAAGCGCAAAGTAGGACTTTGCATTTCACTTGGAACGCGCAAAGTGGGACTTTACGTTTGATGTGAGACGCGCAAAGTTGGACTTTGCGTGTGTTCTTCTTCTGCTTTGCGTATGTTCGTCCTTAAACTTCGAAAAATCGACTAGATTTTGATCCTGAAATGATTAGCAGTACCAAAACACTACCCTTATGTCTAGAAACACTTCTAGAACTGATTGTAAGCACTCGATCTCAATAACACACACTTTTTCGAAATTAATTTGATAGCACAGTGACTTAACGCTTTCGACTGTTTCTTCACTAAAATCACAAAATGGAACTCGATAGATGATTTAAAGTGAAATCAAGCAACAACAACTCGATCTAGCATGCTAATCGATCACAACCTGATCGATTTTAACACCTAAAACACTTTAACACTCGAAATCACTTTTTCAAATAAGAACACAGAGACGTTTTTCTGAAAACTTGATTTAATCTTAATCAGGCTCTAATACCAATTGTCGGTCCAAAAATACTATATCAAGTTCTTAGAAACAACAACAATAAGATTACCAACCTGTATTGATTATAACAAATGAGTTACAAGGTTGATCGATTAAGGCTTGGATTTGTGTTCTCTGTTTTTCTCTCTAATACACCTTTAAGTGTGTGTTTGTATGTGTGAATTTGTGATCTGATCTTAGAGAGATTGAGAGATATCACATAATATCTAATCTAGTGTGTTGAACACACTTCCTAATCAACTTTCAAGATATAATACTAATATAACTACATAATATCTAACAAATAGATATTATGTCTAACTAAGTTAATATATAACTAATAACTAACTTTAACAAACTAACTAAGTTAACTAGTATAATAAACAAACAATTACATTGACATTTATTACAAATGACATAGACTTTAATATCGAGAGTCGACGTTCCGGCTTTAGCTTCAGATTGCGATCTTCAGTTTGGATGATCTTGAATTCAATGAGACTGTGTCTTAACAATGTAAGTAATCTCAAGTAGTGATTATTCTCTCAAACTTCAAGTTAGCATGTACTCTAAAGTTCCAAGTACCTAAAAGCTTTTGGCTCTCAAGACCCAATCGGTTTCATAAACCGATTGTTACATTTTCGTAATCATTTTAATATAAGTCTCGTATTTACTTTATTTCTTGCTTTCTTGTATTTATTTATTTATTTACGCTTATCGCATTTACATTCCGTAATTTATTATTGTCATTTACTTTACGCAATTTACTTTATGTCTTTAATTTTCGCTTTTTATATTTTTTGCAATTTAATTTCCGTCATGAGTAGCTAATTTCATTAGCTTGGGTGTGAGGTAAATGGTGAGTTTTTAAATCAATAGAAATTGGACGTCGTTTCTCAATAACGATGTTCCACCATTTCATTCTAAGTTTTATAAATCCAAACGCACTTCTTGACGAATTGATCGCTTTGAAAGTGGTAAAGTGTAGTGGACTCAGAGATGTGCCACATTAATACACGTCAATTCGAATGACATAGGAAGTATACTTGGAAAAGTTTCTTACCAAGGAATTTGGCAACTATGTTTTTCTAATCGATATATTCTTGACGGGTTGATCAGGAGTCAAAGTGTTAAAGTGTAGTGGACTTAGAGATAAGCCACTTGGAACACGTCAACTTGGATGATATGGGAATTAACTCGAGAGAGTGATTTTTAATAAACTTGTTTATTTATCCATATACTTTGAGAGCACCGTTCGACACTATCACTGGTTCTGATACTGCACAGAGATGTGCCTGGTAGAAGCTAAATCCAAGTGTTACGGCTGAATCCGAGAGAATCGTTCTTAAAGTAGGTGGTGGAACTAGTTGCTGAGAGACACAATGTTGTAGCATCCCTACAGCATTGGTCCACAGAAACTTGCATTTGATACTCACCACAAGTCTTACACCCTTGCTATCTTTATTCTCTGTTATCTTATTTTAACTGTCAACCAATCCAAACAAAGTCTTCAAATTCGCCATCTGAAATCATTTCTTTCATTACACTTTTATTGCACTTTCACAACAATCTCTGTGGGACGATATTCGGTATTTTACCACTTTATTACTTGAAAGACGATATTGGGTCTCATTGTATACTTGCTTTGAGATTCATTTATCACATGTCTTAGTGGTGTGCAAACATCCGCATCACATACATTACAACTTTGTTGGGGAAGGAATGAAGGGTAATTGACATGACTGTCTAAATATCATACACAGAAAACACCTTGCTTTTGTCTTGCGCTGTATGCCAGGACCTTTTCTTAACCTCTTCTTTCATTAATGGATGGATATTCGGCGCAAGTATCACTTCTTCATTTCTACAGCATTGAGATTCAATGTTGTAGCATCCCTACAGCATTGGTCCACAGAAACTTGCATTTGATACTCACCACAAGTCTTACACCCTTGCTATCTTTATTCTCTGTTATCATATTTTAACTGTCAACCAAGCCAAACAAAGTCTTCAAATTCGCCATCTGAAATCATTTCTTTCATTACACTTTATTGCACTTTTATAACAATCTCTGTGGGACGATATTCGGTATTTTACCACTTTATTACTTGAAAGACGATATTGGGTCTCATTGTATACTTGCTTTGAGATTCAATTAGCACACGTCTATAGGTGTATTCCACGCACTATCAAGTTTTTGGCGCCGTTGCCGGGGATTGGCTCGCTAAAAGTCTGTAAAAGTTTTTTAAAAGATTTGATTTTTCTAACACCGTTTGAATCACCTTCTCTTGGTGTATGCCGAGAATACCACGTGGGGAATTGTTCGAATTTGACTCAGACATTGAAAGGACGTTTCGTAATAGGAGGAAAGCGCCAAGAATTGTATTGACCATACATCCTCCCATCATGGAACCACCCCCACCAGGTTTTGAAAATAGGGTACCTAGACTAGAAAATCCACCAAGACAACAACCGATATTCCACGATGCACCACCCATTTTTGGAAATCCACCTGAATTCCCTTTTCAACAAATGCCATTTATATCCAAAATCAACATCCTAATGATGATGATGCAAAATCCAATGGTAACAATGAAAATAGGGATCGAGTTCCGAACATTATTAATCTTGCGAATTCCAAAGAGGGAACAATTATGGACTACGCTATCCCGGATTTTGAGTAATTGAACTCAGGGATAGTTAGACCTCATATGACCGCCCTCCATTTTGAGCTAAAACCCATCATGTTCCACATGTTACAAACCAATGGACAATTTGTCGGAATGCCATCGGAGGATCCTCACTCTCATTTGAAATCTTTTATGGAGATCACCGATGCATTCTTGATCCCTGGGGTATCTAGCGATGCCTTGAGACTCACTCTATTTCCATTCTCTCTAAGGGATCGGGCAAAGTCATGGTTTAATTCTTTGGCACCTGGCTCTGTGCCATCATGGAGCAACATGGCCGAATTTTTTTTGCAAAAGTATTTTCCACCTACCCGTAATGCTAAGTCCAGAAACGAAATTTGCATGTTTAAACAAATGGATGATGAAGCAATTCCCGATGCATGGGAAAGGTTTAAGGAGTTGTTAAGGAAATGCCCTCACCATGGCATTCCCTACTGTATTCAACTTGAGACGTTTTACAATGGGTTAAACCCCATGGCTAAACAAATGCTCGATGCGACATCAGGAGGGGCCTTTACAGCTATTACCTATAATGACGGGTATGAGATTCTTGAAAAGATTTCAGCAAAACCATGGACATTGGACTGATCCACGCGCCCAAACGCAAAAGAGGACTACTGTAATTCATGATGTAGAAGCATATACTGCTTTAACAACTCAGCTCACTTCTATGGCCACTATGCTTAAAAATATAACTATTGGTCAAGGAGCACAGTCGACTGTAACTACACCTATTCCAACAGTACTTTCGGTACAATGTGTTTGTTGTGGTGGGGAACACTCTTATGAACATTGTCCTCATAATTTTGAATCTATAAACAATGTTCATAACAGATCTGGTCCCTACAACAACACTTACAATGTCAGTTGGAAACAACACCCGAACTTTTCTTGGAACAATCCATGTTTAAATCCACCCGCACAAAAACAACAAGGAATTTGAAATTTTCAACCACAACAACATGCAAGTAGTTCTCAAAATCATCACCAAGGTTTTCAAAATACTCAACCATCTTTTCAAAACAACCCACCTCCACAAGCTGATTCATCATCTTCTTTGGAAGCGATGATGAAAGGGTGTATGACCCAAACACAAGCTCTCTTAACCCAACAACAATCCCAAAATCAATCTATGTTTAATCAACACAGTGCAATACTCAGGAATTTGGAAACCCAAGTAGGTCAACTTGCACTCAACCAAAGGAATAGGGCCATTGACACTCTACCTAGTGACACGGAAGTCCCAAGAGCCTTAGGAAAGGAACATGTGAAAGCAGAGACCCGTAGAAGTGGTAAGAAACTGACAGAGGCTGTGCAAAAAGAAACTAGACCTATAACCAAAGCTGATTTTGAAAAAACCATAAAGTCAGAACCCAATGCTACAACATTTCTCCCTGTTGATGAAATACCAACCAAGTATCTAGGAGACCAAAAGTCTGATGAAACCAACCCTATCCCTCAAAGGTCTACCTACCCTGAGTTATTCCCAGAAAAAACCTTGAAGAAAAAGACAGTAGAAAGTAGTGTTCCAACCACACCACAAGAGAGTGCACCAAAAGGCATAAAGGATTCATCTTGCTCAACACATTCAAACAAAGTTGTCATAAAACCAATTCCTCCTTATGTACCTTTTCCCCAAACATTAAGGAATCAAAAGGAAGAATTGCAATTTAAAAAAATCTTGGATATGTTTAAAGAGTTGCATATCAACATACCCCTTGTTGATGCAATTGAGCAGATGCCCAGTTATGCCAAATTCCTCAAAGACATCTTAAGTAAGAAAAAGAAGTTAACTGAATATGATACTGTTGCCCTTACTGAAGGATGTAGTGTTATCTTGACCAACAGAATACCCCCTAAGCTGAAAGACCCAGGGAGTTTCACCATTCCCTGTTCAATAGGTGGGAAGGAAGATGGAAAAGCCTTGTGTGATTTGGGAGCCAGTATAAATCTCATTCCATTATTTGTATTTAACAATTTAGGAATAGGAGAGGCCAGACACACCACAGTCACTCTCCAATTGGCTGATAAGACCATTGCCTACCCGAAAGGAAAAATTGAGAACGTATTTGTTCAGGTTGACAAGTTCATCTTTCCGGCAGATTTTATTATCTTAGATTTTGAGGCTGATAAGGATATTCCCATTCTTTTGGGAAGACCCTTTCTAGCCACCGGAAGAACTTTGATAGACGTCCAAAAGGGAGAGTTGACCATGAGACTCTAAGACCAAAAAGTCACATTTAATGTTTTCAATTCCTTAAAATACCCTGATGATGTAGAGGATTGTTCAACATTGAGTGTGATTGAATCAATGTGTCATGAGCAGGGAGTGAGATAAGCAGATGAGTTGGAGGAAGAGAATAATGAGGGCTTGACCATAGAAGAAGAAATTAATGTTGAGGAGTTCTCCTTAAGAGCAGAAAAGACTATCCCAGTGAATGTTGCAACATTTGAATTGTTGGAAAATAATGAGCAAAAGCCTTTCACACCATCTATTGTTTCACCACCTGACCCGGAGTTAAAGCAACTCCCATCTCATATTAAAAATGCTTTTCTAGGAGAAGAAGGCAAATTGCCTGTCATAATCTCATCCACCCTAGATTTGCATCAAGAAAAGAAATTGGTGGACACGTTGAGAGTAAATACAAAACCCTTAGGACAGACCATCGCTGACCAATTTGTGATGACTATGACACAAGACTTGTTTGCACAAAACAACAGGTACATGAATGGGTTGATTGATCAAAGAAGGAAGTTCATGGACAAAGTAAAGATGAGCAAGGCAGAGTTTGTTGACAAAGGGCAAAATAAAGTCAGAACAGAAGTAAAAGAACTCAAAGTTGCTTTGGAAGCCAACACACGAGGCAAGGTAAGGATTATGGGAGCCAAGTTAAAGAAGTTGAAGGAAGAAAACTGCAGGTTGACGAGGAGAATGCTAAGTTAAGGGAAGAGTACAACAAGATCAAGGTTGATGCTGCAGTTGCGAATGTTGCAGCATCCGATGGTAGTTATGAGGATTTTGAGCCTACTCCTTCGGAGTAGGGCAGGTTTCTTCGACTACTTTAAGCCTTTTTTTCTTTTTGAGTCTAGGGATAGTTTTTATAACTTTTAGGTTTATTTTTACTTAAGATTTCATGTGTTAGAATGTTCCACTTTTGTGTCCATAGCCTAAATAATTCCTTGGTTTAAACACAAACTCACCTAGTAGTTGTTCTTGCTAGAACTAGTTGCATGTTTATGGGACACATAAGATCACACTTCACCACAAGTTCTAAGGGATGAGATAGGCCATCACTTCCTTTCTCATTTGTTGCCGCTTGACACCTTCATACACTACATCCTTAGAAACACATCCAATGAGGACATTGGACATTCCAAGTTTAGGGATGTGAGGGTTACCCCTCCTTTACAAAAAGCAGAAACAAAAAGATCAAAACAAAAGAGCAAAGCTCTAATATGATACTTTGTTGAGAATATGTCAAGATACACCCAAAATGTCCCATAGGGGCAAGGTGCACACTTTCAATTAAAAGAGCACAAAAGTGCCAAAATTTTGAACAAAGTTCAAAATGACAGATATGTTGAGAGGAAAAGGCAAAATGAGGAAAAGATGTGCCAAAATAAGTGAAGCCAAATGTTAAAGTCCTATTGACCTTAGAAGTGGTATGTGTTTGAGCAAACAAAGATAATGTGTAACTAGCTTATGGTTCATACACTTCTAGGAAATGAGTTTGTCACTAAAGATTTATGAAAGGCTATGGATTACAATTGTTGGTTGATTCTTCATGTGTGTGCACTTAATGCCATAATCTTGAAATTTTCAAAATTGAGTCATTTTAGTTGTTTCTTTTAGTTGCTTGGGGACAAGAAACATTTTAAGTTTGGGGATGTGATATGCATTGAGAAATCAATGCATTTTCACTCTTTTTCTCTCTTTTAGGATAGTTGTTTTATTTTCAAATCCCTAGTTTGAGTCTTTTTCTATGTTATTTTCCATAATTTTCTTATAAGGCTTAATGTGGTAGTGAAACTTTATCTTTATGTTAAATAATAGCTTATTTTGTGTTTAATGTTTAAATAATGCAGCAGTTAGTCACAACATTCCCGCAACATTGGATGGCAACAGGCTTTTGGATGGGCTTCATGGATCCAGCTGTCATGGTTATTGGGCCAGACTTTTGTTGAAGATGTGGGCTGCTGATTTTTAAAGAAATCATCAGATTTCCTTTTAATTTTTGGGAAAATGTCAAAAACACTTTATTGTACTTTTATTTGACTTTTGTGTAATCTTGGGCTCCAAGTTTGTCTATACCCATTGGACATTACCCAACTTCTTTTATATAAATAGGTGGGTTTAGGTGCTTGTTTAGTGTGCAAGTAAGTAATCTCAAGTAGTGATTATTCTCTCAAACTTCAAGTTAGCAAGTACTCTAAAGTTCCAAGTAGCTAAAAGCTTTTCGCTCTCAAGATCCAATCGGTTTCATAAACCGATTGTTACATTTTTGTAATCATTTTAATATAAGTCTCGTATTTACTTTATTTCTTGTTTTCTTGTATTTATTTATTTATTTACGCTTATCGCATTTACATTTCGTAATTTATTATTGTCATTTACTTTACGCAATTTACTTTATGTCTTTAATTTCCGCTCTTTATATTTTTTGCAATTTAATTTCCGTCATGAGTAGCTAATTTCATTAGCTTGGGTGTGAGGTAAATGGTGAGTTTTTAAATCAAAAGAAAGTGGACGTCGTTTCTCAATAACGATGTTCCACCATTTCATTCTAAGTTTTATAAATCCAAACGCACTTCTTGACGAATTGATCGCTTTGAAAGTGGTAAAGTGTAGTGGACTCAGAGATGTGCCACATTAATACACGTCAATTCGAATGACATAGGAAGTATACTTGGAAAAGTTGCTTACAAGGAATTTGGAAACTATGTTTTTCTAATCGATATATTCTTGACGGGTTGATCACGAGTCAAAGTGTTAAAGTGTAGTGGACTTAGAGATAAGCCACTTGGAACACGTCAACTTGGATGATATGGGAATTAACTCGAGAGTGTGATTTTTAATAAACTTGTTTATTTATCCATATACTTTGAGAGCACCGTTCGACACTATCACTGGTTCTGATACTGCACAGAGATGTGCCTGGTAAAAGCTAAATCCATGTGTTACGGCTGAATCCGAGAGGATCGTTCTTAAAGTAGGTGGTGGATCTAGTTGCTGAGAGACACAATGTTGTAGCATCCCTACAGCATTGGTCCACAGAAACTTGCATTTGATACTCACCACAAGTCTTACACCCTTGCTATCTTTATTCTCTGTTATCTTATTTTAACTGTCAACCAATCCAAACAAAGTCTTCAAATTCGCCATCTGAAATCATTTCTTTCATTACACTTTTATTGCACTTTCACAACAATCTCTGTGGGACGATATTCGGTATTTTACCACTTTATTACTTGAAAGACGATATTGGGTCTCATTGTATACTTGCTTTGAGATTCATTTATCACATGTCTTAGTGGTGTGCAAACATCTGCATCACATACATTACAACTTTGTTGGGGAAGGAATGAAGGGTAATTGACATGACTGTCTAAATATCATACACAGAAAACACCTTGCTTTTGTCTTGCGCTGTATGCCAGGACCTTTTCTTAACCTCTTCTTTCATTAATGGATGGATATTCGGCGCAAGTATCACTTCTTCATTTCTTCCACTATACAAAAAGTTGTAAATATTTTTGAGAAAAATTAGTTCTTTCACTGGTGGTTTGGGGATGGGTCTCCCCGTTGCGTCCATCGATTCCATAATCTCTGCCACTCTATCTTGAGTTACTTCTGCAACTACATTTGATGTTGAAGGAATAAAATGCTATTGTATTCTGGTTTCAGAGGTGGTGGTTGTAGGCAGCAAAGACTTGAGCTTGGGCTTTGTAGGTATCTCCTTCTATGCATTCTCTTCTAAAGAATTCATTGGTTCTGTATGAGCAAACAAGATTTGCGTAGGATCAACTTCTAGAATTGGATGTGGATAAACAAAATTAATGAACTTGACCAAATCTTCGGAAAGTGTTTCAGCCTCAAAAGCCTCATGATGAAGTACCTTCGGTTAAATCTCTAGAATCAGCTCTGAAGATAATCGGATATCGGTTGCAGAGGGTTCTATGGGATGTTGCTTTTGTTGAGAACCACACACTGAGCTTAAGGGTACTGCAGAGATAGGTTATGAGATTTGGAGACTAGTAGTTGTCCCCCCCCCCCCCCCGCTTTATGATGATTAGAAGGACCAGAGACATCTGACCCTTCATCATCATACTTCTGTGCCTTTCTATAGGCTTCTGCTTGGTATGACACAGGTTCCTTCCTCTTCTATCCACTAGGTTTTAATTTGGATTTGACGCTAAGCTCGATCATATCTACGATATCCCCTGCTGCAAATGTTGCTTTGTTGACCTCGAAGTCACACTTGAATCACATCAAAGTTACATTCTTTTTGATAGAATCTGCAGTAATGTTCGCATATGTCGTAAACTTGTCACCTATTGAGTTTACTTTGTTCAGAAGAGTGCCCCCTAATTTTTACATCGTAACACTTATAATGTAATGTGTAGGAGCAAGGATTTGGTTCTGGGGTTGAGAGACTTGTACCATGGTAGACTGAACCTTATTTTTGATTTTAGAGCGGAGTTTGGTCAAGACTCCCTATGAGGTACTGGTAGAAGTGGTAGGCTCGGCAGATTTTTGGTTGATGATTTCACCAAGGCATTTAATAGCCTCAGTGTTCGCCTTGATGGCCTCTGCGAGAGTATGAATCTGATCTTTGGTTGCTGTAGAGGCTGAAGTAGTTGCAAGAGTCTTGATATCGAAAGAGTTGGCCATAGATACATTTTTCAGAAACTATAGGCGCTCTGACAACTTAGCACTCTGTTGGATAGATTCGTTCTTCAAAGAGTCGACCTGATTTGAATGGCTAGGCATTTTGTTGGAGAGATGGCCGACTGTGAAAGCTCTGTCAGTGGAGGGGGTTACCAAGCTTTTCAACTCAGTAATGGAGGTCTTCATAAGATCAGCAAAGGCCTGGAACTCGACCTTAGTGACAAAATAAAAGGGGTTGACCACTTGTTCAATACATGAACCAGATTTAGTCCCTGTTTCTGGGACACGTAAAGAGCTTGTTTTGGAGTTGGACTCTTCAGGACTTCCATTCGATCTTCGAATATCCTCAAAAGAGAATGATTCTAAGAATGTTCCGGCATCATCATCACCCAGTGGAGATCCAAATTCTTCCATAGGTGTGGTGGTATGAGGACTTGGACGTTGTTATAGAACCTCTTCATTGTGGTTTAAACTCACAAACTGCTTTGGACAGTCTTTGGTTGTTTGCTCGTGTGTGACAGAGGCAACACATGCCTCTGTGTGAGGTTCTGTCGTGTTGGCGGGCAAATCAACACTTATATATGCAACAACATCCTTTTGAGAGGATGAAGCTGAAATGGGATCCCGAGATAAAGATGGATCAGAGAAAGAAAAAGGCTCATCTGTCCGGTCGGTTAGGGTTGGGATCGAGGTGTGCACCTCTGTTTCAATGACCCTTGCTACTAGACTAGCAGGGTCAGATGTGTGGGTAGCACAAGGAAGGGTTTTTTGTTGTGTGCCTTTTATGGCATATTTTTCACCATTATCCTCCTCCGATATTTTATCTATTCTCTCTTCCATCTCATCATCTACTTCTTCTTCCAATTGGGAGATCCCATCTCCCACACTTCTTTCTTGGAATGGTGACACATTCTCTTCATCATTTGACTCTGTATCTTGTACTAGAAGCTCTGTGGAGGTCACCTGAGGTTCTGCAGGAACCTCAGGGGGACTTAGAGAGTCCTCATATAGATTATCAAGAGATGGCAGAGTTTCTGGCATTTGTTCTTGAGGTTGATCCTCTGGTTGTTGTGGACTTAGAGATTTGACTATATCTCTTGCAATCTCGACTGCCACTCTTGTTGGTCTTGGTGGGTTCTATGGTTCTGCCACAAAAGGTTCGTCAATCAATGGTTCTTCAACCACCATCTTTCTCAATTTTTATGTCCCAAAATGCAAGTGTAACAACAATTAATCCACAAATCTCACAAATGTATTGATATGAATCAAATTAAAATAATTTCTCTCTCTAAGCTCTCTCTCTCTCTAAAAGTTCTCTCAATTTGGTTCTTCAAACTGATCTCTATTAAGTTCTAACACCAAGATTACAAAAGCAAAGACTATTTATACCTACAAGGAATACAAAGGAAACTTAACTAATTACAAAACATTAACTTTTATATTAATGACTTTGACTTTCCATTTAAAGCATGTTGACCTTGACTTTCATCAGTGAGCGTTGAATTAAGGTTTTGACTTTGACTTCAAGCTTCATGGTCTTAAATACAACAAAACTTGCACTAACAATCCCCCCTTTGTATTCTTGATCATTCTTCAAACGAATTTCAGCTTTAACTGTATTCTCTCTTGAAGTCAAAACGTCTTTGAAAACAATCTCCTATATGAAATGAATTTAGACTTAATCAATCTCCACTGTAGTATTTAGCAACAACATTCTTTATCATCTTTCAAAAATAATCTCTCCCTTTAGAGGCACAAATCATCTTCAGCAAAGAAATTATCTTCAGCCTCTAACAATCTTCCCTTTCTAGATAATCTTCAAGAAAAATTTCTGAAACTTTTGCTTTGACATCTATGAATCTTTAATATCTTCAACAAACTCTCAGAAACTCTGAATCAACACAACTAGAACTTTTTCTTTCCAATTCTTTATCTCGCTATGATTCAAAATTGAAGTTCGTAATTCTCTTCTTGAAATCATCTCCACTTAATTTATTGATCTATCTCACCCTTTTTTGATGATTGTGAGCATCAAAATCATCAAAACTTTTCAAGAAATGAAATCTTTCTGTGGCCCAAGAATTACTAGCATAAAACACATACAAATCTACACAAACATTATTGTTTATTAATCACAAGTATTACATCAAGATAGAATGTGTTTGTGTGTGTAACCAATGTGTGCAACTATGTGTTTTTACTCTCTTAATCACAACTACCTTTTCACCTTGACTTTCACACACTTAATTCTTGCTTACACAAGTCTTCTTAAAAACAACACAAGAACTTGCTTATATAAAGATCAACATGACCAAGCAAGGTCAACTCTTCTAAGCTCTCTTACAATACACACAAACAACTATTACAACAATTACAACACAGACCCTCATTTAATCTTGAATACAATTATAGTCTAACAATCTCCCCCTTTGGATTCAAGATTAAAAAAATTTGACAATAATCTTCAGATCTTCTTATCTTCAGAATTGATCTTTAGCTTTGAATCCTTTCTGGCTTTGACAACTTTAAAACTTTGACAATTCTTCAAACTTGTCTCTCCCTTTGAATTTGCTTTTTCAAATTCTGAATAAACAACCTTTCTTTCAAACTTTGAATTTCTTCAACTTTTTCTATGACAAGCTTTCTTTAATCTTTGTCTTCAATCATCTGAAAACTTTATCTCCTCTGAAATCTTTAAAACTTCAATCTGATTTTGAACTTTGATTATTCTCCCCCTTTTTAAAGATTTGTAAGAATCAAAATCATTAAAACACTTCAAGGTCAGATCAGTCATTGAATGAACTTTCCACCATCTGATAATCGCAATCTTCATGAACTTTCATCTCCTCCTTTGGATAATGGACATTCTCCCCCATATAAGAAAAGTAAACAATCTCCCCCATTAATATGATATTCTGACTTCTGATCTGGATTGGCCTTTGATTCACAAACATATTCATTTGAATCTTTTCAAATTCAAACGAAATAAGAATGGTAACCCTGAATCAACACATGAAACAGTTAGAAGTGCCTGTCAGTAACACAGAGTTACTGTGTACAACGAATGTACAATCTAAGGAGCTGGTTTGAGGTTGACTCCCCAGGACTTCCATTCAATCATTGAAAAACACAAGGTAATTCTATGAATGTTCTGACAGAAAAACATATTCTCTGTGTGTTCGTGCTTGTGTTTTGAAAGAATTAGCACAAATGATTGTGTTTCATAATAAGGCTCAAAGTATGTAAATCACTGAGACAGCAATGATTGTACATGGACTCAACGTGCATGAGAAAGGATCGAAGGTGGGGCAACTTTCCTTCTTTTTCAATATCAATATCTTCCAAGTGAAGATCCGATAGATTATGTGTTGCGTCCCCAGAAAATGTGAAACATTCTCTTTTTAAGAAAAGAATGAGTAGCTAGTGGGGTTGTATGCAAGAGATGGCATGGGTTATTTGCCTATTTCAATGATGGTCACGAAAGAAATGTGAACCAATCAGTAATGTGGCTACCCGGCTCAGAAAGATGTTTGGTGCAGAGTTCTAATATTCTTTTAACTCTGTTCTCTCACCCTCTTTCTTTTAATCATATAAACTCACATCTAACCATTCTCTCATTTCCATTTTACCTCAACTCAATCCCACACTCAATTCTTTTAGACTCCTCTCCCCTCAATCACTCAAAAGATTTCTTCCTGGGTAGAAAACACTGGTTATCGTGAATCCATGGAAGATCTAATAAGCACTCACACTGAATCCCATATTCCTAAAAGTACATGTTGTTCAATGATTTTCTTGACATGTAAAGCACAAGAAATCATATGTCAGTGTATGTATGCTCATTCAAAAATTAGAAATGAAATTTGAGCATTTTAAACATTTAAGATTTCTCAAAACTTTATATGAATGAAAAGAATAGAAATGTTTTGAGAATCTGACAATGATTAAGATCAGATTAAATTGTCATGAAGAAAAAAAATATTTGGGAATTCAAAGACGTAAGTTGTTTATATGAACAATATATAAACATATTATCAATGAAAGCAAATGAAAAGTGAAATAACGTTTGATTCAAACAACTATGAATACCAAACAACGGGAGTATTACCATAGAAAGATATATCATTTGATACATGGTAATAACAAAGTCAATTTGAAAATACTGAACCAGTGTGTGTATGAATACTTGACAAAGTATATAGAAAAGAAAATACACAAGTATTATTCTTTAAAGAACACACGGTCAGATAAACAATGAAGTATCCAAAAAAAATTATTTAAAAATCACACTTCTCAAATCATAAAAACATGTTAAGATCATGAAGTGGTTTGAACATTTTAAAAACATTTTTCACAAGTGAAAGTTGTTCTTCTTTCACAAGTGTTAGAGTATAAGAATTAGAATGTTATACCTGTGAATTAGAATCCTTAACTCCCCCTGGAATGAATATAACAATGAAAGTATCCTTGACTAGATATCCTCCCCCTTGATATCTGTAAAAAAAAATCAACTTATCAGAAAAAAAATATAACAATATAATCTCTCTTTCAAACGAAAAAACTTCCTGAAATGATGTTATCATGAAAGCATCCTTCAGAAGAAAACATTTGAAAACGGGTTTTGAACTGAATTATCCAAAAGCCATTGTCACATAACATATCCTGTAAGAAAAATAATTTTGGTAATCATTATACAAATGATTCTGCTTTAGTCAGTTATCATATGATGAAATATCCAAAATATATTCAAATAAAGCGCAAAAGTAGAAAACTCCCCCTCGAATCATGAAGTGGCATTTAACATACCAAGTTTGCTAACTAAAAAGTTAAACCTCTTTTCATCCAACGGTTTGGTGAAAAGGTCAGCCAACTGGTAGTCTGTAGTCACGAAATGCATCTCGATATCGCCCTTTTCGACATGATCCTTTATAAAATGATAACGCACGTCGATGTGTTTTGTCTTGGAATGCTGCACTGGATTGGTTGTTATCGCAATCGCACTCTTAGAATCACAGTAGATAGGGACTCGTTGGTAAGTATATCCGAAATCTTTTAATTGTGTTTTCATCCAGAGGACTTGTGAACAGCAACTTGCGGCAGCTACGTATTTAGCCTCAGCGGTGGATGTAGAAACACAATTTTGTTTCTTAGATGTCCAGCTAACCAACTTATCACCTAAGAACTGACAAGAACCAGATGTGCTTTTTCTATCCAGTTTGCATCCTGCATGATCAGCATCGGTATAGGCAGTTAAATCAAAAGACGAACCCTTAGGATACCAAAGGCCTAACTCAATAGAACCTTTAAGATACATAAGAATCCGTTTTACAGCAACAAGGTGTGATTCCTTCGGATTTGCCTGATATCTAGCACAGAAACAGGTAGCAAACATAATATCCGGTCTACTTGCAGTTAAGTATAACAGTGAACCAATCATACTACGGTACATTTTTTGATCTACTGATTTTCCAGAAAGATCTGCATCTAAAAGTGTGCCCATTGCCATCGGTGTTTTCATCACTGAACTGTCACTCATGTTAAATTTCTTTAAAATATCTCGAATATATTTTGACTGATTAATGAAAATGCCTTTGGGTAACTGTTTCACTTGAAGACCAAGGAAAAAATTCAGTTCGCCCATCATTGACATTTCAAAACGAGATTCCATGATTCTTGAAAAGTTTTTACAAAACTTTGGATTTGTAGAACCGAAAATTATATCATCTACATAAATCTGGATCAGAATCATATCATCACCTTGCTTTTTCAGAAAGAGAGTAGTATCAATTGTACCTTTCTTTAATCCTGAAGCGAGTAAGAATTGAGTTAGAGTTTCATACCAAGCTCTTGGTGCCTGTTTGAGTCCATATAAGGCTTTGTCTAAGACATAGACATGATCAGGGTTCTTTGGATCAACAAATTCTTCTGGTTGAGCAACATATACTTGTTCATGCAATATCCCATTTAAAAAAGCTAATTTTACGTCCATTTGGAAGACCGTAAAATTTTTATGCGCTGCATAGGATAAGAAGATACGTATGGCTTCCAGTCTTGCCACAGGAGCAAACGTTTCGTCATAATCAATCCCCTCCTGCTGACAGTAACCCTTTGCAACAAGGCGAGCTTTGTTTCGAACAACAACTCCAGATTCATATCTCTTATTTCTGCAAACCCACTTTGTTCCAATAACAGATTTACCTTTTGGAAGTGGTATAAGTCGCCAAACTTTTTTCCTCTCAAATTGTAGAAGTTCATCTTGCATCGCCAGTATCCAATCTGGATCACTCAAGGCTTCTGAAGCTTTCTTTGGCTCCAGAGAACTTAAAAAACTTGAATATAGACAAAAATTAGCTGATGCTGCACGCGTTTGTACACCAGACTGTGCATCACCAATAATATTGTGAAGTGGGTGATCTCTTGTCCATTTCATTGTACTTGGAATCGGATGAATGTTAGTTTGAGTATTATCTTCCTCATATCCATCATACACTGAAGGTAAGTCTTTAACAACCCCAGATGTGCTCGGGACATCTTGTACAGCCTCTTCTGAAGTAAATATTTCCGGAGCAATAGAAGAATCACTCGGAATTTCTGTTGCAGAATTTGGATCTACATGCACAGAATCAACATTAGTATCTTCAGAATGTATATATTGAGATGTACCTGATGTGGTTGAAATTGTGACATTTTCAGAAGGTCCTAAAATATCTGCTATTATAATCGGAACCTCTGAAGTTGATGCGGATATGCTTGATTTTTCAAAATCTGCACAAATATCCATAAAAGCATCAAAAAATAATAAGTCTAATTCAACTGTAACTTTATTCGAATTAGAAGATTTATTCTGTTTGACTTCAGGTTCTATTCCGTCTTGAATAGAAACTTTCTGTTTAAGCTTGAGTTCTGAACTGTTGTGTTCAGAAGTCAACGTTGATGATTCATCAAATGACACATTAATGCTCTCCATGATCGTCTTGGTTCGTCTATTATAAATTCGATATGCTTTAGATGTTAACGAATAACCAATGAAATAGCCTTCGTCAGCCTTCTTGTCAAATTTACCAAGATTGTCTCGATCATTGAGAATGTAACACCTGCAACCAAAAGTACGAAAAAATTTAATATTTGGTTTTCGACGATTAATAAGGTCATATGCTGTCTTTTTATGTCTTTTGATAACAATCGTGCAGTTTTGTGTGAAACACGCAGTGGCTACGGCTTCAGCCAATAGAAACATTGGCAATTCGGAATAAGCTAACATTGTCCTCGTAGCTTCCACCAGTGTTCGATTCTTCCTTTCAACTACACCGTTTTGTTGAGGAGTGTAAGCAGCAGAAAAGTTGTGAGAGATCCCAACAGATATGAGATAACTCTGAAGCTTTTCATTCTTGAATTCCGTGCCATTGTCACTTCTCAAAGATATAACCGGTAATTGTAATCGAACCTGAATCTTCTTTAAAAACTCAATGATCAGCTCTGCTGCATCTGATTTGTTCTTTAAAAATTCCAGCCAAGTGTATCTGGAGTACTCATCTATCATAACTAAAATATACTTCTTACCATTGATAGACTGAGTCCTCATCGGGCCGCAAAGATCCATATGAATTAATTCAATAGGTGTTGAGGATGAGAATTCTGTCTTTGCTCTATGAGATGTTCGTTTCATCTTTCCCATTTCACAAGCAGGACAAAGAGAATTCTTCTCAAACCTTAGTTCTGGTAGACCTTTGACAATACCTTGTCTCGCCAACTGATTAATAGCATCAAAGTTTTGATGAGACATGCGCCGATGCCATATCCAACTTTCAGCTTTTGAAGCTTTTGCAATCAGACAAACAGGTCTTGATGCAGAAAGTGTTGGAAAATTCACAGAATAAAGATTTGCATTCCGCTTGGCTTTAAAAACTGCACAACCATCTTTATCTTCAATATAACAGCATTTATCAGTAAACCGAACTTGAAATTTACTATCGCAAAATTGACTTGTACTAAAAAGATTATGATCAAGTCCTTCCATGTATAGTACTCTTTTGATCGTCACGGTGCCATTTGTTAAAGATCCGTGTCCTCGAATATATCCAGTTACCTCAGAATTAGCATAACTTACAGTACCGGCAGGTTCCTCAACATAATTATGAAGTAGATGCTTAAATCCTGTCATATGGCGCGAGCATCCTGAATCTATATACCATGTATGTGAGGCCTGCAAAAAAAATAACAACTCATTTCTGTTTAGGTACCCATATCCAGATGGGTCCTTCCTTGTTAGCTTTTTGCAACTCATCAACATCATCTACCTTAGCCTTAATTCGCCACTCATAGCGAGGCTTAGGTACCCATTTCCATACCATTTTAACATTAATCTCATGAAATGTTTTCTTTTTCGAAAAATGATCAATCTTAGCATGAAAAAGTTTAGCCTGATTAGTTAAGGATTTTGAATCTGATTTGACATGAGATGTTTTTCTGGCAATTTTAGATTTAGAGTGAATAGATGAAATGATAAATGCATTATCATGACAGTGTTTGCAGATAAAATTCTTACGTGCAAATGTCAAAAGCTTAGATTTATCCAATGAAGTATAATCAGTCATACAACTTTGACATTTGAGAACGTTTGAATTTTTACACATCAAACTACCACTATCACGAATATTACATTTATTTTTAGCAACTTTATTTTCCTTCACATTCTTCACTCTTTCTCCTTTACTATTTTGCCTTTTCACATCTGAAACAAGAAACAGAATCTTGTTAGTGTTCTTTGAAGAAGATGATTTTGGCTTTGAAGTACAAGAAGCTTCTCCTTTCTCAAAAATACTCGGAGGATATTCAGGAGTAGAAGTATAAACAACTGAAGATTTAGAATTAACAGTATCAAACTCTGGATTAGAATGAACATTCCATTTTGTAGAGTCAAACATCCTTTTCTCTTTTAGATTTTGTTGAAACAAATCATTTTTTAAAATATGTAACTCTTTAGAGAGTTCTTTGTTTTCTTCAGAAGACTTGTTAAGTTTAAATTTGAGATCAACATTCTCATCTTCTAACTCTTCAATTGTCTTTTGAAGATCTATGATTTGTTTTTCAAAATTAGATGTTTGATTTACCTCAGAGTTTGATTCCATCTTTTCTATAATAGGAACAGGATCTGAAGCATTCATCATTTCTGTAAAAATCTCTTCAGTCATAATTTTTGAAAAATCAGAATTAAGGTTTTGATTCATAATATTTTCACTTTCTGAACCATTTGAGGAATTTGACGTGAATAAATAAGATGATAACACTTGATTCTCAACATCAGTTTCTAAATCAGATTCATCAAACTGACACTGAGACTCAGTATTATTTTCTTCAACCTTGGCTGATTCTGTTGGTAAACAAGGAGAAAATAGAGAAGTAAATTCACTAAATTCTATCTTTCTTGTTTTGTAACATTCATTTAAATCTTTATAAGCAAAACCAACAGATTTTAAACTTGAAATAGAATCAGCACAAGATGAAATTTCATCATCATTCACATCTTTACCTTTTACAAAAGTATCATGAATATCGGATTTTGTAGGAATAGAGCCCATTTTATCAAAATTATATAAATTTTCTGGTGCTCTTTTTAAAACAGTGTTTGGTTCAAAACCTAAACCTTTTTTAACATTATAAAATCTGACATCTTGGAGTTTGTTTGTTAAAAGATTTAATGTTTGCTCAGTCTGTCCTCTTTTCAGATTTAAATCCTCCAGTTGCTTGATTTTACAATATGCCTCGTTTCTTTCTTGGAAACATGTTTCAAATTTTAGTTGAAAATCACCTTTTTCAGCATTTAAGTTTACAAGATCTTTTTCAAGCTCAGATATCTTTGAATTTAAAACATCTTTGTCCTTTTTCAAACAATCTTTTTCAGATTCCTTTTCCTTAACCACATCTTTCAACATTGAATTTTCATCACGAAAATTCAACATTGTTTGTCTTTCATGACTAAGTTTGCCTTTTAAAGTTTTAAACTCTTCTTTCATGAACTTAACTTGAGCCTTTAAGGATTGAATACGTACCTCAGAACCACAGTCAGAATGATCAGAAGATGATCCAATGTCTTCATCTACTTTGGCCATCATACACACCTGAGTAAAGTGTGCAGATTCATCATCAGAACTCTTGTACAACCAATTCTCTTCTTCCGCCATTAAGTTCTGACCTTCTTCCACCTTCTTTGCTAACAGTGTTTTCCGAGCATAATATTCAGAATCCTTTGTACGCTTGAACTTGCAATCCTTGGAAAAATGACCTGGTTTTCCACAGTTATAGCATCTTCCATATTTCGGCTCAGTCTCTTCTTTCTTTCCTTCTCTCTTCTCTTCTCGTTTCTCTTCTCTTTTCTCGCCGCTTTTCTCATACTTCTTTTCAGATCTCGGTTTGTACTTATCTTTCTTGTAACTGTCATACTTCGGCTTGGAGTATCTTTTCTTTCCAAAGCTTTTAAACTGCTTTGTGAGAAGAGTCAGATTTTCAGCGAATCTTTGCATATCCTCATCTGAATGTTCTTCACTTTCAGTAGAAGAATTACCAGTGCTTGAATCAGTGACCTCAGTTAGAAGAGCTCTGGATTTCCTCGACTTTGACTTGTAAGAAGAACTGGACTTGAAACTTGACCCTTTCTTACGTTCATACATTAAGGCTAAAGAATCTTTGACCATCTTCTTTTCAGCACCAAGCTGCTTTACTTCATCCTCATGCTGAGATAAAGTTGTGAAGATATCATTGACGTCTTCTTGTGTCATATCCTTGGTCATCTGAATGTTGATAGCATAGCTTTTCCATTTTGGGTTCAAGTTCTTGATGAACTTATAATTGATCTCTGATTCTGACTTGTTCATTCCATTTCTCCTTAAATCATTCAGAATCACATTAAAGCGATTGTATGTCTCCAACAAAGTCTCTCCTTCTTTCGCATGAAAACCTTCATATGCATTTATACTCTGATTCAGCTTTGTCTGAATTGACTTCTTTGATCCTTGAAATTGTCTCTCCAATTCATCCCATAAATCTTTTGCAGATTCTCTACTATCTACGCGATTGTAGATGTCATTAGGAATTGCCATTGTAAGATAGATAAGTGCCTCTTCATCTATCTTGTGTCTTTCCTTTTCCACATCAATAAAGAATTGATATGGTTTTGACACATATCGATCTGGGATAGCTGGAGATGTAGTTGTGGCTGCTTGTCCAGGTACAAAAGATTGTGGATTTCCCGGAGCATCTATGATAGATGTCATATAATCTCTGTTCTTTAGATTTAAGAACTGAATCATTCTTTTCTTCCATTGTGAATAATCTCCGACAGACAAAACTGGAGGCTTCAGATGAGATCCCATAGAAAGAAATTCATTTGCCATGTTTGAAGAATGTATGTACCTTCACAAGATGAAAAATATTAGCTAGTAAAGATTTTTAAATCCAATCAAATCAAGAAAATTACAGAAATCTTAAAAAAAATTCAGAGATTTTGATCACAGAAATAACTTTTGTCCCCCTTCACTATTAAAGAGCATGTTACAGTTTTGAAAATTCTCAGAAAATATTCTAAGTGACAAAACTCGCAGATCACTATTGAAAATGAAACTCGCAGGCTGAGAAACACGCAAATCAAGGTTTGCGCGTTTGATAAACTTTCAAGCAAACTCGCAAGCAAACTCGCAAGCAAACTCGCAAAGACTTGCGCGTTCTGATAAACTCGCTAAGCACTGAAACTCGCTAATCGATAAAACTCGCAAGTGCCTAAACACGCAAGTTACTATTCACGCTGAAACGCGCTAATAGAGTCGTGCGCGTTCCAGAAACTCGCTAGGCACTACTTGCGCGTTTTGAGCAAACTCGCACGACGAAGAACTCGCTGAACACTGTTCCTTCTCAAACTCGCTAGCTTCAATTAGCGCGTTTCTATAACTCGCAACTAACGCCTTGCGCGTTTCGACCAAAAAACGAATTTCTTCAGCTTGCGCGTTCTAACGAAGAACTTGCGCGTTCTTCAGATCTAGCGTGTTCTTCAGATATCTTGCGTGTTCTTCATCTGATTCATCAATTTCAACATAAAACTTCGAATCTGAGCACCAAACTTTGAGAATTTGTTCACTTGATCATCGAGAACTCATTTCCAGCAACTATTTTCGATTTACAACACAAAATCTATATAATCGATGTGTATACAGTGTAAAAACTCGAAAACTCAAAAACACACAAAATCATCAAATTGATGATCAATTACAGTGCAATTATCAAAATGAATTATACAGACTCGATCTATATCTCTTTGCGAACATAACCTGATCAAATTCAACTCCAAATTTCAATTCCAAATTTGAACTAAAACTCAAAAATGATTCTGTGAACAATAACGATGAACAGTACTGTGAACAGTGTCGTTTTTTAAAAAAAAAATCTTGATTTTGAAACGGATTTGGCTCTGATACCAATTGTGGCCCAAGAATTACTAGCATAAAACACATACAAATCTACACAAACATTATTGTTTATTAATCACAAGTATTACATCAAGATAGAATGTGTTTGTGTGTGTAACCAATGTGTGCAACTATGTGTTTTTACTCTCTTAATCACAACTACCTTTTCACCTTGACTTTCACACACTTAATTCTTGCTTACACAAGTCTTCTTAAAAACAACACAAGAACTTGCTTATATAAAGATCAACATGACCAAGCAAGGTCAACTCTTCTAAGCTCTCTTACAATACACACAAACAACTATTACAACACTTACAACACAGACCCTCATTTAATCTTGAATACAATTATAGTCTAACACTTTCAATTACTGACGAATATCATCTGATATCCCCCTTTGAATATTCGAACCATCCATCGATTCCAAAATATAAATCCAAATCTTTTCAAAGTCGGATCTGAGTGGTAACCCTGAATAAACGAATGAAATAGTTATAGTGTCTGTAAGTAGCATGAGGCGACTTAGTACAACGAATGTACTTTTGAAAGAGTTTTATTCATGTTTACTCCCCAAGGATTCCATTTAATCATCGAAAAGCACAAGGTAATTCTCTTATGCCACAAATTACAACATAATTCGATGTAAAATTGATAGAACAAGAGATGAAATTGAGAAGTCATATTCAATACTCCTTTTCTCTCACTCCCCGTGCGATAATGCATCAGAAAAACTTATTAGTAATAAACATATGCAGAAATATTAACTCCCCCTCAAATGTATGTAGATCATCTTTTCATCTTCTCGCACTCTCCCTAAGATCATGAACAAACCTTAAGTTCAGATATCTTTCAGATTAAAAATAAAGAAATGAAGAAAAAAGAGTGTTGGATCCCATTTCAAGCAACAAAAGAAGATACTCCATAGAAATGTAGAGATAAGATGAAAATTAAGAACATAATAATCAAGAACTCATCTCATATGCTTTGATTGATAATCAACGGAGGAGAAAAATGTAGAGAACACCACACTATGAAATTAATCGACTCTCATGGATTCACTAAGTCTGTGTGTGTGAAAATTGTGTTCTCTCCAAAAACCTAATGAACAAATGAGCAATGGGCACCTTTATATAGGGCCCATTTACAAATAAAAGACTCAAGTCCACATAACTATTTAAAAATCCCAAAATACAATTTCTTTATAAAACATTCAATTAAATTGGGGGCTAATTTAATCTACAATCTCCCCCTAATGTTTTATAAAGAAAGCATCATCATATAGTCTCCCCCTTGATTGTTGATCCCAATAATGATGTTCTTAACTTGATTTGACCTTTCACTACACACATATTAATTAAATAGAGTGTGGAAGCATTTATATGGTGTATGAAAGGTAGAACATGCAAAGGTAGTAGACACATAATGTAATCAATAAACAGAATAGTAAAGTATTGCAAGAAATTACTCAAAGAACTGTTTCATTGATTACTGAAGAACACCAAGAACACGCACAAGTGTGTGCTAATATGCTCAAGGATTATACAGACTACCCTTTTTGTTGTGTGTACTCTCTCATTTTGTAAAACGGGAGGTGCTCCCTTCATATAGGAAGTGGAGCACACAATAGTACACGACAAATGCTGACAATCCATAAAAGGAATGCCATCTAGAAAGTAAAACATCGTGGGACGCCCATTAACGATCTTCAGAATCTTCGTACAGCAGGCATAACGTGTTCTGTTAAACCAAGTATTCTAGTTGATAAACAATCACACACAATAAAGATCAAGAGATAAAAAGATCAGAATAACATACCACAATCCCTTGATTAATCAATGAAAACCTTGTGTGTTCTTGGTACCATGAATGTGCGATTACAGATAATAATACGGCTACCTCTCTCTAATGAATATTATGAAAGTAATAATGAGGATTAACCCTAAAACCTAATTAACAAAACCTATAAATACTTAGGCGTATAAGCCTAATGGGCTTGGGCCCAATTACAACTAACTATCAAATAAATACAAATTAGACCCTTAACTTTAACTTTAATCTTGAATACAATTTAGGATCCAACATGTTCTGCACGTGGTTTTGTCTTGAACCATCTTTGCGAATAACTCTAACAATGACCTCCAAAGGTTAGCCTTCACAGAGGCTCTGTGATCACAAAGGCTCTATGATCTGAGTATCATCATCAGGTTTGACCTCGGGTACGTCTTCTGCGGAGTAACCTCTGAGCTTTGTATCCTCTGGTGACTTGGACGATCTTGAGCAGACAACAGAAGTTTCTATTCATAGCCTATTTTTCAACACTTCTAAACTTGGCAGATGGAGCTAACAATCTCCCCCTAAGTGTTGAAATAATAAAATTTTGGAATTTGAAGTATTGGCTAAGCTAGAAACAAAAAGAGCTAAAAGGAACTCAACCTATGAATACTTTTTTTTCATTCAAAAAGGAAAATGCTAGAAGGCAGTTACATTTCATAGCGAATACATGAATGAAAAAAAATTACAGAAGTCCTCGAGGAAAATCATCTATCAGATTGGTAAATCTTTCGTGTTAAACCAAAAATCCCAATCACAACAAGCTAATTACTCAAGATATGATATTAAAGCTCAAGAACTAGAGAGAGAAAGTCTAGAGAGACAAAGTAGATATTGTATTACACACACTCTAGAATTACAATATGCAAATGCCTCTAGTTCGTTACTACATGATTACAAAGGCAAACCTATATATACTACCAACATCTAACAAAGACTTAACGGCTAAGGAAACTAAAACACCTTTGACTTAGACAATGTTGACTTTTACATCATTGACTTTCCTATTAAATCTTGGATACAATATTTACACTTAACAATCTCCCCCTTTGTATTCAAAATTTAATAAAAATTTGATACTGATCTTCAGCTCTTGATTTTTCAGCTTTTGTCTCATAGAAGCTTTCACAAACTTTGCTCTTTTGCAGCTTTTGAAGAATCTTGGAAAGTCTTTTTAATCTTTGAAGCTTTGGAAAGTCAACATGCCTTGAACAAAACAGGAAATTCTTGAAACTTCTTTGAAACTTGAAACTTCATTTCTGAAAAATCTTTCGTCTTCAAACAAAAATGTATCTTCATCACTTTGATCTCTGAATCATCTTTGGAAGAAACAAACTTTCTTGAATCATCAAATTTTCTTTGAACATTCTTCCTTCAGAATCTTTTGGCTTTGAATTTCTTTATCAGACTTGAACTTTAAATCAGCGGAAGCAATTTGAATTTCTGACTTGAACTTTGACAAACTTTGACAACTCTTCATCTTTGAAATTGATCTTTGTAACATTCTCCCCCTTTTTGATGATGTGAGCATCATTATCATCAAAATATCATCAATTTCAGCATAGGCATTGATTTCCCCCTTTTTGATGATGTGAGCATCATTATCATCAAAATATCATCAGTTTCAGCATAGGCTTTGATTTCCCCCTTTGTTATCAACAAACAATCTCCCCTTTGTCAATTTCCGCACTTTGATCTGATGAGCCGAATCATGAACTGTATATATTCGAATCTTTTCAAATTCAGACATAATGAGCGTGTAACCCTGATTCAACAAATGAAACAGTTAGAAAGCCTGTCAGTAACACAAAGTTACTGTGTACAACGAATGTACAATATAAGGAGTTGGTTTGATGTTGATTCCCTAGGACTTCCATTCAATCATTGAAAAACACAAGGTAAGTCTATGAATGTTCTGACAGAAAAACATATTCTCTGTGTGCTCGTGCTTGTGTTTTGAAAAAATTAGCACAATGATTGTGTTTCATAAGGCTCAAAGTATGTAAATCACTGAGAAAGCAATGATTGTACATGGACTCAATGTGCATGAGAAAGGGTCGAAGGTGGGGCAACTTTCCTTCTTTTTCAATATCAGTATCTTCCAAGAGAAGATCTGATAGATTATGTGCTGCATCCCTAGAAAATGTGAAACATTCTCTTTTTAAGAAAAGAATGAGTAGCTGGTGGGGTTGTATACAAGAGATGGCATGGGCTATTTGCCTATTTCAATGATGGTCACGAAAGAAATGTGAACCAATCAGTAATGTGGCTGCACGGCTCAGAAAGATGTTTGGTGCATAGTTCTGATATTCTTTTAACTCTGTTCTCACACCCTCTTTCTTTTAAACATATAAGCTCACATCTAACAAATCTCTCATTTCCATTTTACCTCTGCTCACTCCCACACTCAATTCTTTTAGACCCCTCTCCCCTCAATCAATCAAAGGATTTCTTCTGGGGTAGGAAACACTGGTTATCGTGAATCCATGGAAGATCTATTAAGCACTCACACTGAATCCCGTGTTCCTAAAAGTACATGCTTATCAATGATTTTCTTGACAAGTAAAGCACAAGAAATCATATGTCAGTGTATGTATGCTCATTGAAAAATATAAATGAAATTTGAGCATTTGATCTTTGAAGATTTCTCAAAACAAGAATATTGAATGAATGAATATGAAATCAAGAGAATTGTTTTGAGAATCTGACAATGAATCAATCAGATCAAATCAAAAGGTTAGGGTATCAAAGAATTGGAAATTTTGTTTGTATGAACGAATACAAACAATTTATCAATAAAAGCACAATTATGAACAAGATGAATGATGCTCAACAACTTTGAATTTCAAACGGGGGTATTACCATCGAAAAATTGGTTCTTTTAGAGACATGGTAATAACAAATTCAAATAAAATACTGAACCGGTGTGTGTGAATACTTGACAGTATATGGACAAGATAATACACAAGTATTGATCTTTTGGAAACACACGGTCAGTTAAACAATAAAGCACAAAAATTGGAAAACATTTAAAAATCACACTTCTAAATTCATGAAATCTTTTAAGAATAAGAAGTGGTTTGAACATTTAAGAAATTGTTTTTCATGCTTGAAAGTTGTTCTTCTTTCAAACAATCCGAGATCTAGGATCAGAAGATATTTACCTTTTCAGCTCCCCCTCAAATCATGAGATAAAGATTTTAATCTTTTAAGCTCCCCCTGGATATTAGCACAATATCCATCTTTGATCATTGATGAACGGGTACTGATCTGTCATGTGATCAGAAGCCACCACCTTTACTCCCCCTTAAATTAAGCATCTGAAATATTACAAGTAAAACAGGATAGAGATCAAACACTCCCTTTTGAATTGTTAGACCATCAATATCAGAAAAATCTAGCAAAGAAAAAGTATAGGATAGAGATCAGATCAATTCTATTGGGATGAAGACCATCAATATCCATCGGATGCAAGCATACAGGAGTAAGGTCTTTTTGATCGCTGAGGTCCGAGTCCTAAACTGTTGTGTTTAGAAGTCAAACTCCTTTGAAAAATGGGTCCTAAGCTGATGTGCTTAGAACCCATAATCTTTCATCTTTGAAGTCCGGGTTTTGAACTGTTGTGTTTAAAAGCCATTGTTCTCTTACTCCCCCTTGGCTTGAGGTGCCTGCAACACAGAATCATTTTTCTTCTTTGTTACCCACTGGTATTTGGGTCTAGAAATGTTAGTTGCAGTTCGTGTGGGGGATATGGAGTAAGAACCATACCAGTAATGATCAGTTGATTTATGAAAATGATCATGTGTACAGCAAATAGAACAATAAAATTTCTTACCATTATGATATTGTAAATCCCAATCACATTCAAGCAATTCAATCTCAATCAAGATTTAACAATGGAGTTCTAGAGAGAGAGTGTAGAGAAAAAAGCTTCGTTGTCATAGATCTAACAATATACGTACAATATGTCTAGCATGCTACACGATTATACAAGACCATAGGTATTTATATCAAGGACTAAATCACAAGCTTAACAACTAAGTAATCTCATATTGACTAAACATTCATTGACTTTGTTGACTTTACTTTACTTGACTTTTCCTATTAAATCTTGTATACAATAATACACTAACATTCTCCCCCTTTGTATTCAAGATTTAATAAAAATTTGACATAAGTCTTCAGCACTTGATTCTTCAATCTTTTGTCTCTGACAGTCTTGAACTTTGAAGCTGTTTCTGAAGTTGTTGAAGAATCTTGAAAAGTCTTTAACACTTTGCAGCTTGGGAAAGTCAACAAGTCTTTAAAAGTAAATCTGAATTCTTTGAAATTCTTTAAACTTCTTCTAAACTTTGAAACTTCGAGGAATCTTTGATCTTTGTATCTTCATTTCTGCAATCTCTGATCATTCTTTAGAAAAGCAACCTTTCTTGAATTATCTTCAACATGGACGTGTCTTTAGAAATCTTTGAGAATGATTTCTTTTCATCTGATTTGATCTTTCAGAAAATTCTTTGAAATTGATCTCTGTTGATTTCTCCCCCTTTTTGATGATTGTGAGCTTCATAATCATCAAAAACATCTTCAATTTCAACATAATCTTTGATTCTCCCCCTTGAAAATACATTCTCCTCCTTTTGATCTGAACTGAATCATGAACTGTATATACCCGAATCTTTTCAAATTCAGATGATATTGTAAATCCCAATCACATTCAAGCAATTCAATCTCAATCAAGATTTAACAATGGAGTTCTAGAGAGAGAGTGTAGAGAGAGAAAGCTTCTTTGTCATAGATCTAACAATATACGTACAATATGTCTAGCATGCTACATGATTATACAAGACCATAGGTATTTATACCAAGGACTAAATCACATGCTTAACAACTAAGTAATCTCATATTGACTAAACATACATTGACTTTGTTGACTTTACCTTACTTGACTTTTCCTATTAAATCTTGTATACAATAATACACTAACACGTTAAGTGCTTTGTTCTTCTTTGCTTTGTGCACAGGTACACATGATTTCTTCTCTTTCAGCTCATTTTTCTTATCATCTTTGACTGATTTCTTTTTCCACACCAGTTTCTCTTTCTTGAAACTTGTTCTCCTTGGAAAAGTATCTGAACCATCCAAAAATTCATCATAGAAAAGGTTAGTGCGACGAATCTGATTAAAGGATTTGACTGACCTTTGTGAAGAGATGAATTTCTGATTTGAAGTTGAAATAGATTTTTCAAGTTCTTTGATCTTTGATGCAAAATTATCTCTTTCTTTCACAAGCTTGTCAATCTTTGTTGTGAATTCAGACTTCGTCCTTTGCTCTTTGTTGTGAAGTCAGTTTTTTAATTTCATTTTCAAATATGGATCTTTCTTCCTCAAATCCTTTTTCTGATTCATTTCTCTGGCCAGATAATTCTTTAAAGAATTCTACATTTTTCTGTTATGTGGCCTTCTTTTCTTTCTCAAACTTCTCTCTTTCCATGATCAGTACTTTCTCAAAATCGGAGATTTGTTGAGAAAGTTTTATGCATTTAAGATCAACTGACTTCTTTTCTTCATAGCAAATCTTTGAGAAATCTGAGAATTTCTTTGAAAAACTTTTCTTTTCTCTTTCAAAATCAGCTTTATTTGCAACAAGCTGTTTTTCTAAATCAGATAAATTCTTTCGAAGCTCAGCATTCTCAGATTCCAATTTCTTAACTTTCTGCTCATTGCTCTTAACAGAGACTGTCTGCTGAATTTTAGCTTCCAACTCAGAAATCTTTCCTTTTAGATCTGACACAACTGTTGGCCCTATCATCGTCCATTCAAGATAGTCCCATATCTCCTTTCCTGTTGATTTGTACAAATCTTTTCCTGTCAACTGATATGTATCTATGTGACCTTTAATCTCATGACGAATACTATTCAACAGAAAAGTTCGAGCCATATTATCAGCATTCTTTCTTTTCTCTCGATCCTCAGTACAATCTTCTGTTGGAGTATGAGGTGTCATCTATCCTTCAGTCAATGACAATCTGATATAACAACTCAGCTCATTTGTATCTACAAATTTGAGAAAATCAGCTTTCCACTGCTCGTATCTTCCTATGAGCAAAATTGGTGAACTCATCTCTCTCTCAGAAAATATTGAATGAGAAATCAGCTTGATGAGAATGATCGTTCCCAAACTGTATATCAGAAAATCAAAAATCAGATCAAATTGAAATCTTAAAAAAAAAATCGTGAAAATTGAAATTTGAACAATACTTGTTAGTTCGCAATGTAAAAAAAATATTTCCAAAGATGTAAAAAAAATTGATTTTTTTTTTTTTTTAGAGAAAAGAGGTTTTCGTGTGTTGACCGAAACGCAATGCTAGGTGTGCGGGTCCTTGGTGAAACGCATAGCTAAGAATGCGGGTTGTTGAGGAAACGCATAGTGAGGTATGCGGGTCCTTGAGGAAACGCATAGTGAGGTATGCGGGTCCTTGAGGAAACGCATGGTAGACTTTGCGGGTTGAACTTGATGCGCGAAGAAGAGCTTTGCGGTTCCAACTTGAACCGAAAACCTGAAATTTATGCAAAATTTATGAATAACCCGCAAAATAACATGAATGACACGCAAAGTTTTATGAAGGACACACAAACCGTGTTCTTTTCTGATTCTATCTCAAAACGATTCAAACCTGCAAAATTGATCTCAAAAACTTATCAGCAACATCGACAAACAATTCTAAACACCCAAACACAATCAATTTTCGATTAAAACAACAAATCAAAGGAATTCAATCAAGAACAGAGGTCGAACTCGTTTTCAAGAAAAACTCAAAAAATCGAAAATTGACATCGAATTAGAATGAATTTTGATATGGAATCAAAACAACAATCAATCACCAACATAAATCGAACACAATGAATCCATTTTCTTGCAATAAAAACAAATTTATCAATAAAATTCTGATGAAACAGTAACGAACTTGTTTCTTGAAAATATTTTCAAAAAAAAAATCAAAAATCGATCCAAAAACACACAAATTTCAATTCAAACTCTGATCAAATCATTCCTGAAAAGTTTGGTACAGCTCTGATACCAATTGTTAAACCAAAAATCCCAATCACAACAAGCTAATTACTCAAGATATGATATTAAAGCTCACGAACTAGAGAGAGAAAGTCTAGAGAGAGAAAGTAGATCTTGTATTACACACACTCTAGAATTACAATATGCAAATGCCTCTAGTTCGTTACTACATGATTACAAAGGCAAACCTATATATACTACCAACATCTATCAAAGACTTAACGGCTAAGGAAACTAAAACACCTTTGACTTAGACAATGTTGACTTTTACATCATTGACTTTCCTATTAAATCTTGGATACAATATTTAGACTTAACATTTCGGATAGAGTTTTCTTCATCGATAGAATGAGTTCCCTGTACTTCAATTGAGCATCAATCTGTCCGATCATTGTCTCTGCAGGTCCCGCTTGCACATTCTCAGTGCCCTTCTTCCTCAGAATCGTGTTCTTTATCTTCAGCAGAGTGTTGTTCGAGTACTTGTGACTTTGATTTGGTCTGTACATCTTCTTGAGCCCATCATCGTCTTTGAAAATGTATCCGAACTCAGGCTCTGTGATTAAAGAGTTTGATGGAACATTTTCGATTCCAGGGAATTGGTCATTTGGTTTGGTGATCGATAGCTTCTCGACTCCGAGTTGTAGAGCTACCTCGAAATCCGTTTTCCTATGATATCTGACATGTTCGCGCATCACCTCCTTGATCCTGCCATTTGCTATCATGTACTCCTTTCGCTGTTCAAGTCTTTGCTCTGTGAAGGCATGTAGTTGAGGAAGGTCATAGGCGCAGAGGTTCTTTAAGTCTGCAGCTGTGAATGTGTACTACTTCCCATCTTTTCTTTCAACTAAGTATTTAGAAAACATGATTGACTTGTTGGCGAAGGAGTGCAGAGAGATCCTCATTACTGTCTTGATATCTTCTGTAGAGAACACCTCATTCCTCTCTCGTGCAGTTTGCTCGAAACATCTTCTGATGTATTCTTTGATTAGGATATGCAAATTTGGTGCTAAGAAGACGGCCTCGGGCTCTGCGCTGTAGAGATAGGTGTGTATCTTCTCTTGGAACTTAAGTTCTTTTGGTGGAGGCCTTGGGATTGGAGTTCTCATGGCATCCATCGATTGGACGATCTCTTTCACCCTATCCTCTTGTTGTTTTTGTTCTGAGGGCTTCTTTCTGTCGGGTTCAGAGGCTTTTTGTTCTTTGTTCTGTAAAGGGGTCTCTGATGTATCTTCTGTGTTTACGGGATCAAGGCTTTCAAACTGTACAACAGGCGTGGGTGCAGTGGGCATAAGTTCAGGTCTTGAAGGTTCTATGAACTTTGTGAGACCTTCTACAATGTGTTCAGAGCCAACACTCACCTTACCCATCTGTGACACTGCAGAGGTTGTGCCTTGGACAAATAGAGGAATCGGTTTTGGGTCGTTAGAGGCACATGACTTGAGGTTTTGCTTTTTGCGTACATCTGAGGATGATCTCTGTAGATGTAGGGCTCTCAGAGGAGTGGAGGTGATAACAGCTGCAGAACTTTTTGTTGCTGAAGCCTTCTCCCCCTCATGATGGCCAGGGCCAAAGGCATCTTCATCCTGATTATCATGGTGAGCCCTCTTCTGCGATGCCTCCGCATGGCAAGTCGCAGGTGCCTTCCTCTTTCTTCTCTTGCATAGATGCTCGTCAACATGCCGAGAGATCTTCTAGAGAAAAACCTCTATAGCCAACGACAGTTTGTTGACTTCCAGATCAGATTTGAACCTAATCGTGGCTACAGTCTTCTTTAGATCTTCTGCCACCTGCTTGCCTTGCTGAGAGATGTCAGATGCAATGAGGTTGAGGTTACTTAGAACCATTTTCCCCATTGTTTATAAGTCGGTCTTTGTTGCAAAGGCAGAGAGGTCATTCGCAGAGGTTGAAGGTGGAGGTGAAGAAGTGGACGCCTGTGGTTGGAATGGGACTATAACACTGCGAGTTATATCCTTGATCTCATCTCGAAGCTTGGTCATGTCATCCACCCCTGATTGAACGGTCTTGGTTGCAAAAGTGCCCATTCCATTCATGCAGATATCCCCTAGGGTCTTAATTGCATCAGTCTGAATTTTGATTGAGCGTTCACAGTCCCGAATGTCCGTTCTAGTTACAGGGTGCTCTGTCAGCTTCTTGATATCTGTTGCATGTTACAGTGAAGTTTAATGAAGAGCTTCCAGAGCGTTTGTATTGGCTTTGAGAGCCTCTGCAAGGACTTGATAGTTGGCTTGAGAATCCATTGCAATAGAGCTTTTCAACTCGTCGAGTTTTTGGAACACCATATCAGCAAAGGCTTTAAACTCGCCTTTGTGACAAAGATGTCAGAGGTGGCCTCTAGACCAACACATGTTCCAGATTTAGCCAACGAGTCTTTGGCACCTTCAGAGCCTGTGATTAGGTTAAGCTCTAGAGGATTTCCTTCCAATCCTCGATGTTCCACAGAGGAAGCATCTATGGAAGTTCTGTCAAGAAGTTTCTTGGAGGAGGGTTCAGAGACTCCTTCAAGATCCTTTTTGAATGAATCCTGTGGTTGTTCTAGAACTATATAATCAATGTGTTCTTGCACCACCAACTCTGAGGTGGTTTGGGGGTCACTCTTGTGTGTGGCAGAGGCAACGAATGCTTCTGCGTGCCTATGTGACGTGTCCTTGGGCGAAAATGCGGTCATAGCCAAACAAGAGGACCAAGCTCGAGGCACAGAACCCAAAAATCTCGTGTTTAACAGGTTCTTTGCAGTTCTGTTAGGAGATGCTCTGATAAGAGAAGGGAAGTTACCTTCAGAAGGTAAAATGATCAAAGTCAACGACATGAAGTCGCACAAGCCAACCGTACTAAAGACTGGATATCCTGGAGCAAGACCTCTGCCAGCCCGTATTCTAGCTTACCTGGGTAGTGAAGATACGATTAGGACTTACATTCGTGGGCACATGACTCCTGCACCGAGTCCTGCAACCCCCCCACGTGTAGGATTCCAAGTGGGAGACATAGTTGTTTACCTTAGGACAGAAGTGGGTGAGCGAGCTGGAGTAGATATAGCAGACGAAACCCACATCGGGACAGAGGTTATAGGTTCCGAGAGTGGGATGGGGGAAAAGAAGCTCAAAAAGAAAAGGAAACCCAAGAAGAGAGTCGCAGAAGAAGAGGCTCCAAAATCACCCTCGGAGGTTGCCAAGCCAAAAAATAAGGCTAAGAAGTTAACCAAAGTACCAACCTCTGATCATGCCTTTACACCAGAAGTGAAGGAACCTGCAGAATCAGAACAACCTCTGTAGAGGAGAAGGCAAAAATCCCACATCATTGAAAGCTATGAAGATAGACTCCCTAGTCCTCTCCATGTCGCAATGGACATAGCTACGGAGATACAGAAGTTGCACTCTGCGGACTTAGATAAAACTACAGACGTTGAGATACAGGACATTATGGGGCTTTCAAGCTCTGGTGATGAGGGTATGAAAAGATGCCAAAGGCACACAACCTGAACCAACTCCCTGTGCAACCCATGTTACTACCCCTGCAGTTCTAGTGCAGAAGGGTATTGAAGAAGAACCGCACAGTCCGAACCCAACTCTAACCAACCGGACAGAGGATATTCCTTCATCCTCTGTGCCATTTCTATCTGGGGAACCAAAATCCACCCCATCCTCTCAACAGGATGTTGATGCTGACATAAGTGTCCCTGAAAATAAGTGTTGCATAGTCCAATGGCAAATCATAGTACATGCCATACATTATTGCAAGTATGGTATGGCTACATTGGTCAGGACTTCTTACTTTGCAAGTCAAGCAGCGATTGAGAATCGAGAAGAGAATATTCCACAGAGGTGGAAGGTTATGGCGTTTGAAATCAGTTCTCCTGGAAATCGGTGCAGCGTACCCTATAAACCTGAGAAACTCTAGAATTTCATCATCTGAGGGCTCGTCAGAGAATTTTGTTAGGTTCAATTGGGTCTTGGTAGGAAGTCCGAATACCTCTGAGACTCTTCTACGGTTTATGCGGAGGTCTAGTATTTTAGTAGTGGAGGGATGAGTGGCATAACCTATGACACAGTAGCCATAATGGTCCAGTTTTTCATGCTTAACACTCAACCATAATTGTTGAATGTAAGTTTCTGGGATATCAGTTCCTTCTAGGGTTAGGGCTTTGGTGAGGATGTGGTTTTTCAGGATTTGAAGTAAAGGAGCAGCTTCCTCGGGGTATCCCTTATGTTCCAAGACGAGATAATGATTGTTAGGCTTGAGGTTTAGTTGTCTAGAGTGGTAATCATGGTGTGTGAAGGAGAGCATTCTGCTTGTGAGGACATGTTCTTGTTCAACAGAATGGGAATCAGCCCTTTTGGCCTCAGAATGCATTGAGTTGTTAGATGCAGAAGAACCCTTGGAGTTCTTGTAAGAAGCAGATTGAGATGCCATGGAAAGAGATGAAGAAGGGAGATTCTTTGCAAAGGAATTCTTGAGAGAAAAAAATTGTTGGTAAAAAGAAGATGTAGGGTATGAGAGGGGTTTATATATACAGAGAGAGGGTAAAAAGATTAGGCGGAAAAAAAAATTTGAAATCCGAAATGAGTGGAAACGGATAAGAGGCCGTTTCTGAAAAACGACGGTACAGATACGAACCAATCAAATATTTCCACGTCAGATAATGGCGGTGCACGATCTACGACATGCACCTCCCTCTATTCTCACGCGCTTGGCATTTGCTATACCTTTTTGATAGTGATTATGAAGAAATAACCCGCAGCAAATGACTTGAATAATTTCTCAAGTGATGGGAATGACAGAAGCTCTATGGATAAGAGGCTTCTGAGGTCATAGGCAAGGTTTTGATCAAAAGAGCATTTTAAGAGGAAGGAAAGTGCGATGAAATGATCGAGTTCCTTTTAGAAAGCATTGGTCAAATATCCTCAGTTTTGAGGAGCAAAGTCCCTGTGATATATCGCAGAGGCTCTGTGGTCGACCTCAGAGGTTCTGAGATCAAAAATTTCCTTTTAAGGAAAGATTTTAAAAGTTTTGATCATTTCAAAGTTTAGACATAAAACTAGGTGAAAAGTGGGATCTTTCTGAGGACATAGTGCTCGAGAAAGAATTTTGACCCTTGGTTCAGATGGACTAACCTCACTCTGTAGTCTATGTCGCACAGAACTGCCTTGCTCCCCTGGAATAGTCAAGATCGGTCTTTGTTGGTTCGGTCTGCTCCCCATTCAACTATGCTTGGATCATATAAAGATGAGACTTGTACAAGACATAGATAAAAAATAAAGATAGCTTAAGAAACTATTTACAAACAAGGAATAAGTTGCAGAAAGGTAAATATGTACAACAGAGGCTCTGTGGTCAACTCATGTTAAGCATACCAATCTTGCCAATAAGAAAAGTAAACCTTTTCTCATCTAATGCCTTCGTGAAGAGGTTGGCAAGCTGGTAATCTGTGGGAACGAAGTACATCTCAATCGTCCCATGCTCCACATGATGTTTCAGAAAGTGATACCTGATATCGATATGCTTCGTCTTAGAGTGCTGAACAGGATTGGCAGAGATCGTGTTAAAGCACATATTTATTGGATTCAAGATCATAATTATCTGAAGATGGAAATCTGAAGTTAAAGCTGATAAAGTCGTCTCAACAAATAGTATAGGGTCCTTTTGTAATAATTAGTCAAAGTCTGTTTACGTATTTTATTTATTAGTTAGTTTTATTTTTAGTTATCTTAGTTTTGGTTGTTGGGCCAAACATTGTAAAGCCCATTACAAAGCCTTGCAAAGCCCATTAGGCTTATGGCTTAAGTATAAATATGATTAGGTTAGATTAATTAGGATTAGAAGAGCTAATTAGAAAATCAATATTGAGTGGTGTTGGTGTGGCCCCGTGAACAAGAAAGAGAGAAGGGAGAATTCGATTTCAAGTCTGTAACTCATTGAATCGTTTGATATAATCGTATCAGGTTTGCATAATCGTTTCTGTTTATTCTTATTACTTGATTGAATGATTGCATATTGGGACACACAGTTGGTATCAGAGCACAGTACAGATTGGATTGGATAAGTTTTTATTCGGTTCTAATTTTCTGTCAAAGATTCATGTTTTTTATTGTGTGATTGTTCATTCAAGTTGTTATTGGTTTGATTGTGTTTGTTTTGCATATTATAGTGATTGGGTATTGTTTGATTTGATATTTGCATTGATTTTGTTTATCAATTTGTTGATTCTTGTGTTCTGGGTTCGTTCTTGGAGTCTACACTGTGTTCAATCGATTCCATCATAAAGTGGTTTTTACTGAAATTAATTGGTAGCAATCAGTTCTAATCGTGTAATCGATCGTTTTTGCAAAGTTTGGGAGTTTAATTTTGTGTTTTGATCTGTTTTTGGGCTGATTATTCGAGTTTCTGGGTCGATACTGTGTCAAGAACACTCCGGTCGAACATATCGGTCTTTGTTTCTATCGGTCTAAGTCCACTTCCGGTCGAATACCTTTATCGGTCTATAGCATTCGACCGGGACACTCACTGCCAACATCTGGTCTTACCAACATCCGGTCTTACCAACATCCGGTCTTACCAACATCCGGTCTTACCAACCATCCGGTCTTACCATTCTATCGGTCAAATCCTCGACCGGACTTTACAAGTTCCCGGTCGAAGGCAATATCGGTCCTTTCACTTACCGGTCTTCACATCTATCCGGTCGATTCTCTACCGGTCTTTACTAGTCTCCGGTCGAAGCACATCCCCAGTCATTTTTTGCAAACTGTAATAGGGCATCTAAATGTCAAAAAAAATTCTCTAGGGGCGCTGCCCCTCGACCCCGCAAGGGCGTTGCCCCTGTGCTAAGTCTGCGAAGGGGGACAAAGTTCTATTCGTGATCAGTTTTTTTCTGAATTTCTTTCTAAGATTTTCAGTATTGTGTGATTTTATCTTGACTTCTAACGATCTCATCCAGATGATTGTTTCAATATCAGATAAGTTTGATACTAATCGTATAAGTAAAGATGTCTCGGGAAGCTCTTGCTATTGGAACAGATGTGAAGCCACCAGTACTCTTCAAGGGGGAGTACGAGCAATGGAAGGACAGATTTTTGGACTTCATTGATCGACATGATTTGGGAGATGAAATCAGAAAATCTCTGAAAGACGGGATCATGACACCTCCGACCAAGGTTCTCACTGTAGCTGGAGAAAATGGTCAAGAAGAAGAGACAGAGTACAAATTACCGATTGGTGAATATTCGGAAGATCAGCTGAAGAGACACAAGGGTGATAAGATGGCAAGATCATTTATTCTCCAAGGCATACTGAATGAAATATATGTCAAGATTGACAGCTATAACGCTACCGGTAAGCAAATGTGGGATCAATTGGAGAAGATGATGATCGGATCCAAAGTCGGCAATCAGCTCAAAGTATCTACATGCCTGAATAATTATGAAGAGTTCAAAGCCAAAGCTGGAGAGTCTCTCGAAGCTACTTATGACAGATTTGTCACTTTGCTGAACGAGCTCAGCAAGAACAAGATCTGCAAATCTCATGTGGAGCTGAATGTGAAATTTCTCAGCAATCTTCAGCCTGAATGGAAGAGGTTCACCCGTCAGATGAGACAGTTGAAGGATCTGCATGACATTCCTCTTCATGAAGTTTATGAGATCCTCAGACAGAATGAGGAAGAGGTAGAAGAGATCAAGGCTGAGATGAAAAAGGCTGACAAAGCAGTTGCTGATCCAGTTGCTCTTGTGGTTAAGAAGTCAAAGAAGAAGAAGGTGATAGAATCTGATTCGGAAGAAGCTGACTGTGAGGAAAAGTCTGAAACTGACGATTGTGAAAAACTGATGGAAACCATGCTCATGTTAACCAAGGCTTTCCAAAAGAAGTTCTATAAAAAGCTAAACTCCAATAGTCAGCGATACTCGTCTGGTCCGAACAACTACAAGCATAAAGAGAAAGTTGAAGAAAGGAGATCAGAAGAAAAGAAGAAGGATGGAGCTGAAGAGACCAAGAAAGAAGAACCGATTAAGTGCTACAACTGTGGTAGACTCGGTCATTTTGCCAAGGACTGCCGCAAATCAAAAGTCCGAAACTCAGACTATTACAAGAATAAAATGCTTCTAGCCAAGCAACAAGAGGCTGGAAAAGCATTAATGGCCGAGGATGAATATTGGCTCAACCACTCGGATGAAGAATCTGAAGAAGGAGAGAAGGATGAGACAGCACATATGTGCTTGATTGGGAAGAACCAGTCAGAAGCTGAAGCTGATTCGGAAGATGGAGATACTGATGAGGTATGTAACCTTACTGAATTTGATTTATTGAACCAAATGAATGCCATGATGTCTAAACTCCAAGAATTAGAGTCAAAACTGAGGCGTGAAAGAGGTGTCATAAATGAGAAAAATCAATCTATACATAAACTTAGTAATGATATTGCTGAGAAAAATGTATTAATTGAAACTTTGCACAAAAATATAGACACCAGCGCTAAAGAAAAGACTATAATTCATAAAGAGTTATCTGAAACTGATTCAAAGTTTAAAGAATGTGAGTTTAAATCTAGAGAGATTGCTAAAAGGTACTTTTCTACTTCAAAAGAGAATAAATCTTTAATAGAAAAGGTGAATGCTTTGGAAGAAAAATTACACTCTTTGGGTCAAACTGAACACACTATTCATTTGAACAAACCTAAAGAGAAACCTGATACTTGGGGACTTGGTTACAAGAACCCACATCATCTCAAAAAGGGTATATCTGAAGTGCCTGCACTTTATGACTTTGGGTTTATGTTGTTGGCTCCTCAACATCAAGAACTCAAACCCTTTTGGACTAGTCTGTCGGAAAAAGATAAAGCCAAGGAATATGATAAAAGAAAGAACACAACTAAAGTTCAACTTCCATTTCGCTATGAGAAGTTGAATAACAGTTATCGTTCTAATAAATCAAAATTTCTTTCAAATGATTATTTTGAAAGTTATTCTGTTAAAGAGTTGGAGGCTAAACCCATTGAAGGTAAGCTTTACGTCCCTCCCCTAGTTTTGGAAAGTAAAATTTCTGAACTTGAGAATACTCTTACAGATGAAAGAATTTTGATGGACTTAGAACAAACTGTATTTTCAACAGTGTTCAAAAATTCTAATTTTCCTAAACTCTCCAAAGCTTTAAATTCGGATGACAGATCTGGTTCACTTGATAATGAGCTTAATTTCTTAAACTCTAAAGGTGTTTTAAATAAGTGTGTTTCTCAGTTTGATTTTTCTTCTAAACTTCCTGATCATTCATCTTGTGTTGTTAATTCCTTTGGATTACCCAGTGTTTTTGACAAAGGTGAAACATCAACGAAAGTTGATAAATCAGTTTCTGTGAAATCTAAGAAAGCAAAAGGTAAGAAACAAAAAGCTCAGCTTTCACAGAAACCGATCCCCACTGGTAAGACAAAGAAGAAGCATTCTCTTAATTCTCATCATTCTAACTCTAAAGTTTCAAATGTTTCAGATTTGAGAAAGCAAAGGGTTGGAGTTAAGACTGCATGGATACCGAAACAGAAGATAGATGAGAAAGCTAAATCTAGTTTTATTTTGAATAAAAAGACTTCTAGTAAAGATGATTTGAGTGTGAATGTTGCTACTTTCAAAAATAATCTTGTTGATTCTCGCAAGAAATACTCTATAAAGCAATTATTACAGTTAGCTCCATCTAGTACTAAAAAGTTTTTAAATTATGGTGAATGTGATTATACTTCTCGTAGATATTCTGATTTGTGGTATGGTTCATATAATGTTTCATCCTATCATTATCATACGTCTTATCATGCTTCTGTTTTTCAAAGAAAAACCGGACCAAATTTAAATGGGTGCCAAAATCAAGTACTAACAGTGGAGGTCCCATTTTTAAATGGGTTCCTAAACCTCTTCTTTCTTGATTTGTGTTGTGTAGACCCGTCATATGTGGTATTTGGATAGTGGGTGTTCCAAACATATGACCGGGCAGAAGAGTATGTTGTCTAATTATAAGGACAAATACTGTGGCACAGTTCGTTTTGGGAATGATCAGTTTTCACCTATTCTGGGATATGGTGATGTTGTACATGAAAATCTTACGATCAAGAAGGTGAGCTTCGTTGAAGGCTTAGGGCACAACCTGTTCAGCATTGGCCAGTTCCGCGACAAAGATTTAGAGGTTAATTTCAAGGCCAAGACATGTTCAGTACGCACTGAAGAAGGAAAAGAACTCCTGGTCGGATCTCGTAAGTCAAACCTCTACACCATCAATTTGTCAAAGGTCCAGGCTGGCAATTAGGTATGCCTACTATCAAAGGCCTCGATGCAACAAAGCTGGTTATGGCATCGACGGCTCTCTCACCTCAACTTTCGGTACATCAACAAGCTGGTCAGTGGCAAGCTAGTGAAAGGTCTTCCAGAGCTGAAGTATGAGAAAGAACATCTATGTGCAGCTTGTGAAAAGAGAAAGATGAAGAGAGCTCCACATAAGCCAAAGCCTGAACCGAGTACCAACTCTCCATTAGAGTTGTTGCATATGGATTTATGCGGTCCTATGCGAACGCAAAGCTTAGGAGGAAAGAAGTATGTGTTGGTTATCGTGGATGACTATACGCGATACACTTGGGTTAAGTTTCTACGGTCTAAAGATGAGACTCCCGATGTTCTCATTACGTTTCTGAAGACGACCCAAGTCAATCTGCAAAAACAAGTCAAGATTCTCAGGACTGACAACGGCACAGAGTTCAAGAACAAGATAGTTGAAGAATATCTCGAATCGGTCGGGATATCACATCAATACTCTGCTGCTCGCACGCCTCAACAGAACGGAGTCGTTGAAAGGAGAAATTGTACACTTGTCGAGGCCGCTCGGACAATGCTCAACCAATCTGACTTACCTTTATTTTTGTGGGCTGAAGCTGTATCGACTGCGTGTCACACTCAGAATCGCTCCATGATACACCGCCGATTTAAGAAGACTTCGTATGCGTTGATCAACAACCGCACACCATCCATTAAATATTTTCATGTTTTTGGTTGTACGTGTTATGTTCTAAACGACCGAGAGAATCTGAACAAGTTTAGTGCTAAGGCGGATGAAGGCATCTTTGTTGGTTATTCCTCTACATCGTCTGCATATCGTGTTTATTTAAAGAAGTCGAAGACAGTGATCGAGAGCGTTAATGTTACATTCGATGAGGAAATGGCTTCTGAGCACATCAGTTCAGAACCCGTCGTTACCGGAGTATTAGCTTCTGGACCAACCAGTCCAGGACCTGCACCTCAAGAGAACAAATCAGATGGCGCTTCGTCATCTACTTCTAATTTATCTGATTTGGATTTATTATTTGAACTGTTCTATGATGAATTTCTTGGTTCTAAATTGCCTAACTCTGTTGTGGTTGACAGGATAGAAGACTCGATGTCTACTCATCCGACCACTTCCGATATATCTACTGAATTTGGTTCCCCTATTCAGCAAGAAGTTCCAGTTCAAAAGCCTACTCCGACAGTTGAAGTTGTGACCAACAATGCCGAGATAGAAGTAGCTGACTCCGTAGGATGTACTGTAGGGATTGATCAACAGATTGACCAAGCTGTACCTACTGCTACTTCTGCAACAACTACTTCAACTGAAGCCCCCGTTAATTCTGAAACATCTGAAGGAGATACCAGTGGATTCCTAGATGCGGACAATGATCAACATGCATCGAATCCACTCCCTCATGAACATAAGTGGACCAAAGAGCACCCAATACATCAAGTTATTGGAGATCCTTCTGCACCGGTGCAAACTAGGTCTGCAACATCAAATCTATGTATGTATGAATCCTTTCTGAGCAAGATCGAGCCTACACGCGTATCTGAGGCCCTTGCCGATTCATATTGGGTAACTGCGATGCAAGATGAGCTGAATCAGTTTGAAGCACTGAAAGTCTGGAGACTCGTACCCAAACCGCAAGGTAAAACCATCATTGGTACGAAATGGGTGTTCAAAAACAAGAAAGATGAAGATGGCACCGTTATTCGAAACAAAGCACGACTTGTCGCCAAGGGATATAGGCAAGAGGAAGGAATAGACTACGATGAGCTTATGCTCCAATGGCACGTATAGAGGCAATTCGGATGTTCTTAGCCTACGCAGCCCAGAAGAACTTCACCGTCTATCAAATGGACGTGAAGACAGCTTTTCTGAATGGAGTACTCAAGGAAGAAGTCTACGTCTCACAGCCAGAAGGGTTTGTAAATCCAGATAAGTCGAACCACGTCTACATCTTGGATAAAGATCTTTATGGACTGAAGCAATCTCCTCGCGCCTGGTATGATATCTTATCTCAATTCTTGGTTAAGTCAGGTTTTACAAAAGGTACGGTTGATACCACTCTTTTTATTAAAAAGGATAAAGGCGATATCATTCTTATTCAAATATATGTGGATGACATTATTTTTGGTTCTACAAATCCTAAGTACTGTAGGAACTTTGCAAACCTCATGGTGTCTCGTTTTCAAATGAGCATGATGGGAGAGATGAATTTCTTTCTCGGATTGCAAGTCAAACAATTTTCAACGGGGATCTTTATTAATCAATCTAAATACATTTTGGATATTCTTCGGAAGTTCAAAATGGAAGATTGTAAACCGATTGGTACCCCAATGGCACCTGGTACTAAGATTGGCACCGATCTTTCGGGAAAGGCTGTTGATGTTAGGACTTATAGAGGAATGATAGGTTCATTAATGTATCTCACTTCGAGTAGGCCAGATATAATGTTTTCTACATGCTTATGTGCTAGATATCAGGCCAATCCTAAAGAATCCCGTTTGTCTACTGTAAAGCGGATTTTCAGGTATCTGAGGGGCACTGCAGATCTTGGTCTGTGGTATCCTAAGGATACAAGCTTTGAACTAACATCTTATTCAGACGCAGATCATGCTGGTTGCATGTTAGACAGGAAAAGCACCTCGGGTCATATACAATTCCTCGGAGATAAACTCGTCAGTTGGGCTTCAAAGAAGCAATTATGTGTCTCCACATCAACGGCCGAAGCGGAATATGTAGCTGCTGCTAGCTGCTGTTCTCAGGTCTTGTGGATGAGAACACAACTGCGAGACTATGGATTTCATTTCAATAGAATCCCGATCTATTGTGATTCGAAGAGCGCTATTGCGATTACCGCTAACCCTGTTCAGCATACTAAGACCAAACACATAGATGTGAGGTATCATTTTATAAAAGATAATGTAGAAAAGGGCACAATTGAACTTTACTTTGTAAAAACCGATTATCAGCTTGCAGATTTGTTTACCAAACCTTTAGACGAAAAGAGATTTAATTTTCTTGTCTCAAGACTTGGTATGCTAAATCTTAAGACCTAATCGGTGGTTACCTATTAAAGTTTCCTATTGTATTTCTTTATCATTTCTTTATTATTATTTCCGCATGATACCTGCTCTTTAATAGTTTGTTCATGATCTCAGGGGGAGTGTGAGAAGTAACTTATAGATGATCAATGTTAGTTTGAGGGGGAGCAATTATGAATGCATTGTACTTACTGATCAATGTGTTAGTAGTGCATAAGTTTAGGGGGAGCGATCAAGTCAAAGGAGTATGGCGATGACTTTTGGTTATTTCTGATCAGAACTCGTACACTAAGTGTTTTACTGCTTTATGTCATTTCAATTTCAGTGAATAAAGTTACTTTGACTAGACTTTTGTAGGTTGAGAGATGCTTCAAAGATCATATCTTTATGACTTTAAGCTTGACTTCGCGAGATGTAAGACTGCACTCAAAAGGTATAATTCTTAATCTTCATCTCCTCCATGGTTGAAAGAAGGACAACTTTCAATCAGAAGAAAACATGTTCTTCATTGTTCAAACCACTTCCCAGTTCTCAAAAAGATTTCTTGAGTGTGATTTTAAATGTTTTCTGCTTCATCATTGAGCCTTAACTGATAAAGTTAAATCACCTGAGCATCTTATGCTTCATAAGAAAACATGGGATCAGTGTGTTAGGACTTAAGTGAACTTCTATGGATTCACGTTAACCAGTGTTTCCTACCCATGAAGTTAATCCTGTAGTGGAAGAATTTGAGGAGTCCAACAAGAAATGAGTGTGGGATGTGTGATGAGGGACAATATTAAAAGAGAGTTTGGTTAGCTGTGAGCTTAAAGATTAAAAGAAAGAGGGTGAGAGATCAGAGTAAAAGAATTTTAAACTCTGCACCAACTACTTTCTGAGCCGGGAAACCACATGACTAATGCTTCACAATTCTTTGGTGAACATTATTGAAACAGGCAACTAGCCCATGCCAACTCTTGACTTTACCCCACCATCTACTCATTTTCTTCTCAACAAGAAAATGTTTCATTTTCAAAGGGGACGCAGCACATATGCTATCTGATTTTCATTTGGAAAATCTGGATATTGAAAGAAGGAAGTCTACCCCACCTTCACACTTTACTAATGCACATTGAGTCTGTGTTTGACTACTTGTCTCAGTGGTTTACACTTATTTGAGCGTTATAAGCAAACATCATCTGCTTAATTTATTCTATCACTTGCACGAACACACAAAGAATTTGTTTCTTTGTCATAACGTTCATAGAAATTGCCTTTGTGGTGTTTCGATGATTGAATGGGAGCCCTGGGGGAGTGAACATCATAAAAGCTCCTTTATATTGTGTATTCGTTACACACAGTGACTTTGTGTTACTGACAGGCAATTTTAACTGGTTCATTTGTTGATTCAGGTGTTACCTTTCATATCTATCTATTTTGTCTGGATTTGTAAAGATCTGGATGAACATCTTAATGAATTGACGGATAATCAGTGGTTCTGTTTGCAAGATCAATGGTGGAAGAAATTTCTTGAAGAATCGTTTTGATGAACTCTTTGCTCTTTTCATCAAAAAGGGGGAGAATCGTCAATCAAGAAATGCGGAGATCAAAAGTTTTTAAAAGAATTTCTGAAGATATTATGAAGTTTTGCTGCTTTGAGGAATTTTTCTTTGAAGATGATTTGTTGAAGTATTCCGAGCTGAAACTGGAGATAATTTCTTTCCAAAAGATAGTCTCATCGATTGGGGAGATTGCTACATTCTGAAGACAAAGAGGAAGATTACATGTTCTGATCTTAAAGAATGATCTTGATCCAAAGGGGGAGATTGTTAAAGCACATATTTATTGGATTCAAGATCATAATTATCTGATGATGGAAATCTGAAGTTAAAGCTGATAAAGTCGTCTCAACAAATAGTATAGGGTCCTTTTGTAATAATTAGTCAAAGTCTGTTTACGTATTTTATTTATTAGTTAGTTTTATTTTTAGTTATCTTAGTTTTGGTTCTTGGGCCAAACATTGTAAAGCCCATTACAAAGCCTTGCAAAGCCCAGTAGGCTTATGGCTTAAGTATAAATATGATTAGGTTAGATTAATTAGGATTAGAAGAGTTAATTACAAAAACAATATTGAGTGGTGTTGGTGTGGCGCCGTGAACAATAAAGAGAGAAGGGAGAATTCGATTTCAAGTCTGTAACTCATTGAATCGTTTGATATAATCGTATCAGGTTTGCATAATCGTTTCTGTTTATTCTTATTACTTGATTGAATGATTGCATATTGGGACACACAGGTCGCAATGGCGCTTTTGGAGTCACAGAGGATGGGGATCTTCTCGATGTCAAATCCATAGTCTCTGGGTTGGGTTCTCATCCACAGAACTTGCAAACAACAACTAGCAGCAGCAACGTATTCCGCTTCTGCCGTGGAGGTTGAGACACAGTTATGCTTCTTCGAAGTCCAACATACTAGTTTCCCTCCAAGGAATTGACAACTCCCAGAGGTACTTTTTCTGTCTAGCTTGCATCCTCCGTAATCTGAATCTGTGGACACCACTAAATCAAAGCCAGAGTTCTCCGGATACCAGAGGCCAAGAAACTTGGTCCCTTTTAGGTATCTGAAGATCCTCTTGACAGCATGAAGATGAGATTCTTTGGGGTTAGCTTGAAATCTTTCACAGAGGCATGTGGCAAACATTATATCGGGTCGACTCGTGGTTAAATACAATAGAGACCCTATCATGCCTCTGTAGAGTTTACACTCCACAGACTTGCCTTCTGGATCTGCATGAAGCTTGGATCCAGTGGCCATAGGGGTCTTCATTGGTGAAGAGTCAGAGAGCTTATATTTTTCAAGTATGTCAGAGACATATTTTGATTGATTTATGAAAATCCCCTCTGTGGTTTGTTTGACATGCAATCCTAAGAAGAATGTAAGTTCTCCTATCATGCTCATCTCAAACTCACTTTTCATTAATGATTCAAACTTTTTGCAGTATAAGTCATTTGTAGACCCAAAAACAATGTCATCAACATAGATCTGTACAAGTAGAATCTCACCTATTCTCTTCTTATAAAATAAAGTAGTATCAGTTGTACCTCTTTCAAAACCATTGGCAAGGAGGAAGTTTGAAAGTCTGTCGTACCAGGCTCTGGGGCTTGTTTCAGTCCATACAGAGCCTTGTCCAAAAAGTAGACGTGATTTGGGTACTTAGAGTTATCAAACCCTGGTGGTTGTTGGACATATACTTCTTCTTGAATCTGCCCATTCAGAAAGGCTGACTTGACGTTCATTTGATATACTTTGAAACCTTTGTGGGCTGCGAAGGCAAGAAAGATCCTTATAGCTTCTAGTCGTGCCACAGGGGCAAACGTTTCTTCATAGTTAATGCCTTCTTCTTGACAATATCCCTGACCACCACACCATCTTCATCCTTCTTGTTCCTCAAGACCCATTTGGTTCCTATAGCCGTTTTGCCTTTTGGCAGAGGCACTAGGGTCCATACTTTGTTTCTCTCAAACTGCAGAAGCTCCTCTTGCATAGCTTCTACCCAGTTTGGGTCTTCAAGAGCTTCAGATATCTTTTTGGGTTCGACGATACTCATAAAATTTATATAGTAACAAAAATTTGCAGTACTTGATCGAGTTTGGACCTTGTCAGATGGGTCACCTATAATTTGGCTCTGTGGGTGACTCTTGGTCCACTTTGTCATGCCAGGCAGGTGATCATTAGAAACTTCTGTGGATAACTCCGGAGCACGTTCATCTTGATGTAGATCATTCTCTGTTGAAGGAAATTGATCGTTCGTACTTACCACAGGACTTGGTTGTTCACCATGAGTTGAAATAGAGAGTTGTGTGGAGTCTTGATCAGATATCTCTGATTGTTCTGATGTTGACCCTGTTTGGTCCTCAGAGGGTTCGGCTTCAGAGGCTCTGCGGTCACCTACAGAGGGTCCATCATCATTGAACATCTCTTCAAATAGATGTTGAAGATCATTTGTTCTTGATGAACTACCAGAATCTTCATCTTGAAGTTTGAGTCCTGAGCGGATTTGCTCAAACGTCACCTGAAAAGAGTCATCAAATGAAACATTAATACTTTCAAGTAAATGTTTGGATTTGAGTACACAGACTCTGTATGCCTTGGCTTCATCGGCTTTGGGACTGAATTTCCCTATTTTCTCTATGTCGTTCAACACAAAGCATCTGCAGCCGAACACATGGAAGTACTTGATGTTTGACTTTCTTTGATTGAGTAGGTGGTAAGGGGTCTTTTCATGTCTTTTTACTACCAAAGATCGATTTTGGGTAAAGCATGTCGTGGATATGGCTTCTGCCCAAAAGAAAATTGGAAGTCCTAAGGCAGTGAGCATGGTTCTTGCGGCTTCCACAAAGGTTCGATTTTTGCGTTCAACAACCCCGTTTTGTTTTGGAGTCCTTGCAGCGGAGAAGTTCTGTGAGATGCCTTCTGTCTTGAGATAGGCTTCAATTGTTGAGTTCTTGAACTCTGTCCCATTGTCACTTCAAACTCTCTGAACCCTGCAATCATGAAGAACTTGTATCCTCTTAAGAATATTGATTAGTACCTCAGTAACATATGATTTCTTTCGAACGAATTCCACCCAAGTATATCTAGAGAATTCATCTATGAGTACAAAGATGTACTTCTTACCACCTAGACTCTGCACAGATATAGGACCCCAGAGGTCTACATGAAGCATCTGCAGAGGTCTGGTGCAGGACATGTCTGTTTTGGTCTTATGGGCAGCTCTTTTGAGTTTGCCCATTTCACATGCAGAGCATAGATGATCTTTGTCGAATTTTATACTTGGTAGCCCCTTTACCAGGTCTAATTTCACAAGTTTGTCTAAAGAATGAAAGTTTAAGTGACAGAACCTGTTGTGCCAAAGCCAAGCTTCTTCGTTCTTGCTTGAGACCAGAAAGAGCTTTTCATCTCTGTTGATGGACTTGAAGTCCATGAGATACAGATCATCTCGTCTCTTGGCCCGCAGAAGCTCTGTGGTTGTGTCTTCCTTTAACAGAGAGCTGAATTTCTTTTTAAACATCACATCGAGTCCATTATCACAGAGTTGGCTAACACTTAGCAGGTTGTGCTTAAGGCCATCCACATATGCAACTCTGTTGACGTCGATGTCTCCGTTGGCAATGACTCCATAGTTTTTGATTTGTCCCTTCTTATTGTCTCCGAAGGTTACAGAACCACCTCCAGATTTTTCCTTGTAGGCGTAGAGCAACCCTCTGTCGCCAGTCATGTGCCTTGAACACCCGGAGTCTAGGTACCAAATGAGCACATGCTGTTTCTTCTACGGACAGATCAAGAAGATTTAGGTACCAATTTCCAAATGGGTCCGGGCTTGTTAGGAGTTTTTAAAGATGCCTTAACATCTTTGATTTTGGTTATATCCTCTTTAATAGAGATACCATTTTGTCCTTTTTCACCCTTGAATTTGGCATTCATTTGCTTTGGGTGAGATATAAGACAGGAAGGCCTAGAGAAGTGTTGATTTAATGCATGCACAAGATCAAAACATTTGCAATGAGGAACCTTGAAAGCAAACTTCTTAAATATTTCATTGAAATTGTCAAATGAGTGTACCGAGCAATTTTTACAACAACCCATTTTAGATTCGGGTTTCTTTTTACAAAAAACTTTGTCTATTCTAGGTTGTCTTTTGTCAAAAACTCCACTTGAATGGCTCTCTTTGTGTACTCTCCCTCGACGACCTTCCCTTTGAGCATTTACTGCCACAGAAGCATTATTTTTGTCAATTTTGGGCCTATTTGCCTTCTTTTACCAAGTCAGTTTTTCTTGAAAAGGTTTTGATGCAAAGACAGGGTTTCGAACTACGGGAGTTTGAGTGGTCTAGATCTTTTCATTTCTCAATTTTTCAAGCTCAAGAGAAGTCTTTGCTTGGAGACACATATCCAGAAAGTCAGGACATATTGGTATTCCTGTGGTTCTCCTCTTGGGAGCGATTATCCTCTTGAGAGCGATTATTCCTGTGGTTCTCCTCTTGACCACTTCAAGTTCTACAGAACTTGTCTCTGTTTGGACAGAGGCCTCAGATTCTGATTTAGAGTCTGTGTCAAAAAGTCCTTGTGAATGAGATCGTGACTTTCTAGAAATGCGTTGCTTTGTCCATATGTAGTGTCCTTTGAAGTGTTTAAGTCTTTTAAAATGCATGGAATAACTGTAGGAACACTAAGACAACTTTGAATATCTTGCTCAAAGATTTCTCTTATTTTAGAGGTTAGATCAGGATGGTTGAGAAAATGATTTTCATAGGTTCTTCTCAAGTCGCTTTCCAAAAACCTTTTAAAAAGTTTTTCTTCCACAGAGGCGGGAACAAATTGTGGTGCATCAGAGGATAGTTCCTTTTCAGGGACCATCATGCACATAAAAGCCATTTGAGTTTGGGTTTCTGGGTGACCAAATCTGAAGACCCCTATCTGTTTTTGAGACAGATATTTCTTTTGAATAGGTTTTCTTTTTTATGAGAGTGTAGATGGTAAATCATTATTTTCATACCATACATTTGCAATCTGTAGAGGTTTCCTCAGATGTGGTCCTTCAGAGGTTCTGCGCCTTTTGAATGTGGATAATAGGCTTGGAAGACTTGGTTTTAAAAATTGTCCAGGGCAGAAGAGGCTTGATAAAGATTTGTTTCTTTTATTTCCTGTGAAATGGTCAATATCCTCGAACCCTAATCCTCTTCTGTCGATCTGGGTGTTTACCTTTTCATGAACCTTTTGAGCATCCTGATACCTCTTAATTTGGAGATCTCTGTCGAACAAATCTTGATGAATGACTTCTCTTTCTTTTTGAAAAAAGTTTTTCAAGGAAATGGCATTTAATCGATCACTTTCACTGTTCTTGAGATCTTTCACCTTGTCTTTCAGGGTTTTTTCAAGTTTTGAAATCTTTTCTTTTAACCCATTCTTTTCACCAATATGTTCAGAAACAAGAGTTTTTCTTTCTTGATAGAGATTGTCCTTTTCTTGAGTGAGAAGTTTTGTTTCTCTCTCAAAGAAGGCCAATTTCTTTTCTAGTTCTGAACACATGGTTTTGTAAGCAAGAAACTCATTTTGTAGTCTAAGAAGTTTGTTTTCAGAGTCTGAGTCATAGGAGTTAGAAGTGGATACCTCACTCTTGTTGTCAGAAGAGTGGACTTCTGCCATTCCACAGAAGAGTGTGTTGTTGTCTCCTTCATCAGATGACTCATCAGTCTCAAGGTCTTGTTGCTCCGCCATCAGGGAACTTTGTGTGTAATATTCTGCCTTCTTTTTGTAGAAAGCAGCATCTCTAGTCGGCTTCCCTTTGTTGGCAGAGGACCTGCACTCTGCAGCAAAGTGGTCTGGTTTTCCACATTTAAAGCAACCTTCAGTTTGCTTTGGGGCTCTATCACCACTTCTGCCGTCTGGCCTCTGTCCGCTCCTCTTCTCTTCCTGTCTCTGTTCCTTGAACTCTTCTCTTCCATACTTTCTCACCTCACCAAATCCTCTGCTTCTTTCATCTTATCCTCTCTTCCTCTGTACTCTGGCTTTTCTTGAGACCACGATTGAATTGTCGGGTCATTAATGCAAGAGTCTTGGCCAAAGCATCCATATCAATCTCTTCCTCCGATCCTTCCTCACTTTCGCTTTCTGCCACTAGGACCTTTTTCTTCTTTTTCTTCCTTTGAGCATCCTCTGTCGCTTTTTCTTTTCCTCTGTCCTGACTCTCTGGGGTGCTTCCCACCAATGCTAGAGGACCACCGACAGGGGTCATCAGTTTCGATATCCTATTTTCTTGACTTATCAAAGTCCTGAATAGGTCTGAGATAGACCAAACATCGAGATCCAGTGTAGCTTGCATGGACATGGTTATATGAAGACATTCATCATTCAAGCTTTGAAGGAATCTGACATTGTTTTCTTCAGAAGTTCTGTGGATGCCATACCTTTTGCACTTGTTTAACAAGGAATTGTACCTATTGTATGTGCTCTGTATGGATTCACTTGGTAGAGCCTTGAATGCAAAATATTCATTGATGCATAGAGCCTTGTTGTTCTTGAAGGTTTTAGCACCACCCTCAAGATGTTTCTCCAACTCCAACCATAAGTCTTTCGATGTTTCACAGGAATCAAGGGACTGGAAAATATCGTTTGGGATAGCCATAATGATTAATCTTTTGGCTTTCTTTGCAAGTTCATGCAATGCCTTTTCCTCTTCAGTCCATTCGAAGATTGGTTGGGGATGCTGGTACTCAGGAACTTCAGGGGTGTTTGAAGTGGCAGGAACACGAGGGATGGTTGTCATTGGGATGAAAGGAGGATTGTGAAGAAACTCAACCAGACCAGGATCCACACCTTCGAGAAAGTGAACCATTCTGATCTTCCACTGAGGATATTCATCCCTTAGTAGAGTGGGAGGTTTTGATTGAGATCCTGCACTGAAATAGTTAATAGAGTTCTCCATTTTTTAAATGAAGAGTAAAACAGAGTATGAGGAGTTCTTTAGAGAAAGATAGGGAATGTGTCTAGCAGGGATGATTTGCTGGTATGAGAAAGGTGACAACTAATAAACTGAGCTTTGAATCTGTCTTCAAAGAGTTAAACACACTTGCCTTTGGATCTACGTCAAACTAGTTGAAGTAGCTCCAGAAAACAGAGTATGTTTATTAGTGGAGATCAAGATGAAGAAACAGACTTCAAACTACTACCTGGAGCGTGGGAATCAAGTATAGAACAGGATCCTTTGATATTGAGAATCAAAGTAGGCTCTGATACCAATTGTTGATCCCTATAATGATGTTCTTAACTTGATTCTAGATTTCATACACCATATAAACACTTCCGCACTCTATTTAATTAATCTGTGTGTAGTGAAAGGTCAAATTAAGTTAAGAACATCATTATTGGGATCAACAAAGACAATAACAAAAACTTTAGTAGGTAATCACAGATTAAGTCTTGAGATTTAGCATACCAAGTTTTGAAACGAGAAAATTAAATCTCTTTTCGTCAAGAGGCTTGGTAAATAAATCAGCAAGTTGGTAATCAGTGTTTACAAAATAAAGTTCGATTGTACCTTTTTCGACATTATCTTTAATAAAGTGATATCGTACATCGATGTGTTTGGTCTATTTATGTTGAACAGGATTCGCAGATATAGCAATGGCGCTCTTCGAATCATAGTATATCGGGATCTTGTTGTATTTGAAGCCATAATCTCAGAGTTGTATTCTCATCCAGAACACTTGAGAACAGTAGCTCGCCGCAGCAACGTACTCTACCTCAACTGTTGATGTGGAAACACATAATTGTTTCTTTGATGCCCAACTCACGAGTTTATCGCCCATAAATTGTATGTGCCCCGATGTACTCTTCCTGTCAAGCATACACCCTGCATGGTCTGCATCTGAATATGCTGTCAGGTCAAAACCTGTATCTTTAGGATACCACAGACCAAGATCTGCAGTGCCCTTCAGATATCGAAAAATTCTTTTCACCGCAGACAAATGGGATTATTTTGGATTAGCCTGATATCGAGTATATAGACATGTAGAGAACATTATATCTGGCCTACTAGAAGTTAAATACATCAAAGAACCAATCATCCCTCTGCAGGTTCTAACATCGACAACTTTTCCCGAAGGATCAGTGTCAATCTTAGTTCCTGGTGCCATCGGGGTTCCAATAGGTGTACAATTTTCCATTTTGAATTTTGTAAAAATATCGAAAATGTACTTTGATTGATTAATAAAAATCCCGGTTGAAAATTGTTTGACTTGTAATCCAAGAAAGAAATTCATCTCTCCCATCATACTCATCTGAAATCTTGACACCATGAGGTTAGAAAAATTCTTACAGTATTTTAGATTTGTTGAGCCAAATATGATGTCATCCACATATATCTGAATTAAAATGATATCGGATTTTTCTTTTTTAATAAACAAAGTAGTATCGATCTTACCTTTAGAGAATCCATACTTGACTAGGAATTTAGATAAGACTTTATACTAGGCTCGAGGGGCTTGCTTCAGACCATAAAGAGCTTTGTCTAGAATATACACGTGATTCGGTTTCTCTGGATTGACAAAGCCTTCAGGCTGCGAGACGTAGACTTCCTCCTTTAGAATTCCGTTTAGAAAGGCAGTCTTCACGTCCATTTGATAGACAATGAAGTTCTTGTGAGCTGCATATGCAAGAAACATTCTGATAGCTTCGATGCGCGCCACTGGAGCATAAGTCTCGTCATAATCAATACCTTCCTCTTGCCTATATCCCTTTGTTAATGTATAGTTTAGATCAAGTGTTGACTTTTGTTTTGTATTTGACTTTGACTTTGTATAAGTCTTTGAGAGTTTCTTTTGTTTAGAGAGTTTAGTGTTTTGAGAGAAGTATCATGAGTATAAATAGTTCTTTTCTTTGAGAGAACCATGTAACAGAGAGCTAAGCGTATTCCTTGTAATCTTGTGACTGAAGCAATACATATGACTATTTCCCTCTCTATAATCTCTCTCTAGATTTTGTGTTTAACCTGATTGTAATTGATTGTATATGGATTGATTTGGACTTTAGGTATCAGAGCTACCTTTGTTTCTCTGGGCTGAAGCAGTACCCACTGCTTGCTTTACACAAAACAGGACCATAATAAATAAGCGTTTATTAATGGTCGTAAACCTACTGTTAAATTTTTTCGTGTATTTGGTTGCTGGTGCTACGTGCTAAACGATCGAGAGAATCTGTCCAAATTCCAACCAAAAGCCGACGAAGGAATATTCATAGGATATTCTCTTCAATCAAAAGCGTACAGGGTATATAACATGCGAACGAAGACTGTTATTGAGAGTGCAAATGTGACCTTTGATGAATTTGATATTGTCCAAACAAATCACAAACAATTAAACAATTAAGAACAACAAGAATCAATGAGGGAAATCATATGTGTATTGATGTCACATGTGATGAGTACAGGGTTTCTCTCTAGACTCTCAGGATATCAAAGGCTTAATTATCAACAAAAGAACAAGGAAGACCTTATTTATAGGTCAACCAAGATACAAGGAAACTAAAGGAAAAAGTCAACATAAAGTGTAATACAAAATGATCTAAACAAAATACAATAACAATCTCCCCCTTTTAGATCATTTAACAAACTTGTTCTGGTCCCAACTTCTGAAACAGATTCTTCTGATCACAAGGTGTGCTTCAAACCTTCGGATGTGCTCTCTGAACTCAATCTTCTTGTTGATCTCTTCAAGCATAACTTCCATGTTAAAAGACTCAAATGATCTTACGGCTTCATTCTTTCTTAATCTTTCCTTCTCTGACAAAAACAACTTATCTTCAAGCACTTTCCGCACATACTTCAAAGTACCATCTGAATACTTAGCCAATTCTGATGCTCTCATGAACTGCTTCTTATGAGACTTGGTGTTTACATACATCACACCCAATTCTGGATATCTGGAGATCTGAAAAGGCTCTAGAACTCTGATCTTAGGATGGTTGAAGTTTGGTGCCAGCAGGTTTACTCTTTTCTGATTGGTTTCAATGCTAAGTTGAAAGTCAAACGTGTAAGCATTGTAGACACTCCTTGTCATAAATCTTTTGATAGCATCCAAAGCATAAGCAACAACTTGTGTCCTCTTTCTCTTCATCCTGTCTCTGAACTCATTCACATTAAACATAATGTCTGAGAAGTTCAAGTTATCAAAATCAGCTTCTGTAAAAGTACTGATCTTCATATCTTTTCTTTGAACTGTGAACTTTGGATAGTGGACATTCAGAATCTTACACATGTGAACATTTTGGACCTGAAAAATCTCTTCTCTTTTGGCAACTGAGGAAAGTCTGTTTTGAGTCTTCATAAATCTGATGTAGTTGGCCTGATAAATCTCATCTCTGTCTCCAACACCATAGAAATTTCCTTCATCAATAGGGTGCAGAGATGGGACAAAGATTTTGGTTGTCTCTTCCAGGAATGGTACTTTGAGTGACTTTCTGATGATTTCAATAAACTTCAAAGAGTCGCCCTCAATATCATAGCCAGTATAAGGAACAGAACCAACTCTAACATCTCCTTTGAAAGTAACTTTCCCTATGTCACTGATTACATAGGAGATGAGCTCTTCTTCTTGCATTGTTTCAAGTTCTCGACCATGAGCTTTGGAAAATTCTTCCACTGCCATTGGAGTGACAAAAACAGGATTTGGCTTTAGCTTTATAGAGACTTCAGCTGCACTTAGTATCTTTGGACTATCAGGGTTTCGAATGTAAGGAAGTGTATTTTCTTTGGCTATGGCTGCTCTTCTTCCTCTTTTCTTAGTTCAACTTTTGCTTCCTGGATTATCTGGCTTTCCTCCTCTTCTCTTTGCTTTCTTTCTTTGTTCAGCTTATTTCTGAAGTCTTGAATATCAATAATAATTGGCCTTTCTTCTTCAAGATCTTTTGGTTTGGGCTTTGAAGTAGGAATTCTTGACCTTTTAGACTTCTTGGACTTGTCAGCTTTTGGTTTTTGCTTGGGTTGATTGGCTGGTTCTTTAGAATCAAAATCTTTAGGTAAAGGTAGAGCAATTCTTGGTTCAGAAGCATCAAGATTTTCAGGGACAGAAAAGTTTCTTGTGGGAGAAACTATTGGAATAGCAGTCAAGATTTCATCTTCATCAAACAGTCTATAGGTTAGTGGAGCATAATCAACTGTACTAGCAATCTGTGCAATCTCCACAACTTTTGCTTGTTGAACTGGGAAAGTTTGATCAAGATCTGCAATCTCTTCATCTTCACTTACAAGATCATCAAAATTCTCATCTAAATTTTCTCCAAACAAATCATCCAGCACATTCTCACTCAGAATCAGATTTCCTTGAGAAATGGCATTTTGTACAAACTCTTCAACTTTAATTGAATTCTCAGGATCTGGTCCATCACTTTCAATATTGTGCTCAATAACATCCATTCCTTCCTGCTTTACTCTCCAATAACTGTCATACCTAGCAGCAGCTTGCTCATCATCATCACTTGCATAATCATCTAGGTTGACAAAGTTTTCAGCAGTAACTCCCAACATCTCCATAACTTCTTCAACTGTGGCAATCGCAGGCTTTTCAACCCTTGATTCTGTATTATCATAAATCATCAGCTCTACATCAGCCTGTGGAGCATTCTCATCCAACTGTTCCTGTTCTGACTGTTCTCCATGAACGGTTTCAGCTACTTCAGTCCTCTGCTCCTCAACAGTAACAATAACAGTATCTTCTGCAGTTTTCTGTCTCTTATTCATCTCCCTCTCATGATCTTGATCAGAATCACGATCATGCCTTTTCGTTAAAACTGCATCAGATTGAGCCTTGCAAGAAAGTTGTAATGTTGTGGTTAGGTCTTGTAAGTGCTTCTCCCCTGAGTCCTTGAACTGGTTGAACTGAGATTGTGTAACATACTCTACTGGAACTTGAGAAACAATTGGTTGGGATTGTTGTCTCAATAATCCAATAAGATCTGCTTCGGTTTGCTCAGCTGGAGCATCTGATAACAACTGAGCTAAAAGTAAAGATTTCAACTCGGAAACGGATTGAACTGGTGGTGGTTGTGGAACTGATGGTGGTGGAAGTGATTGCTCAGGCTCCTCAACAACTGGATTTTTTCCTTTCAACATTCTCATCACCTTTCCAATTTCCTCCTCAAACTTTTCAGTTGCTTTATTCATCTCCGACTGAAACTTCTGTGATAAAGAGTTTTCAACGACCTTTAGGGCGTCATTGAGAAATTCCTTTGAAACGAATTCGGGTAAAGTAACACCGGGGCTACTCAAGCTTCCCGTTAACACATCTGTTGAAGATACAACAGTGTGGCCTGTTCTCAAAGCTGGCGTGATGTTAGCAATGACAGGACTTCCACCTGATCCTCGTAGTCCGGAATGCGGAGCTACTATAGATGTTCCGATCGGGGCACTAAGACTCCCGATGGTAGCAGATATAATTGGTTGTGTCCTAGGAATAAAAATAGATGTAACAATTGGTTCTAGACCCACTTGTGTACTGAAAGAAGTCGAACTCGGGGGCAACTGAGTTCTTTTTTCAATACCTGCCTGTTCCGAGTGAACAACAGATATATTTTGTGCTAAAACCCCGTGTAAAGTTGAGACCACTGTCTGTTGAGAGACAGTAGAATGGGTGGTTGAGGTGTGCATATGCATTAGTGTGCGACTAATGTCTGTTTCAATACCTTCTTCTCGCAACACATGCGGCGAGGTAGTAGATGTGGCTGCCCTTCTGGAATGGTAGGTTTGGATACACACATGCTCACCAAGTTCTTTTTCTACATTCACTCTAGACCTCACATTTTCTAGATTTTCAACTAATACTCCCTCTTCCTGCCTTATAACTCCAGAGTCAGATACAACATTCATGATTGTTGAGTCAACACCTTCCAAGTCAAGATCTCTTGCAATAGAACCAAGACTATGGTGTAAAGAAATATTCTCTAAGAATCCAAAGCTATGACCCATGTTATTATCATCATCATGCTGATCATTTCCTTGATTTGCTGCATCTTGTTCTGATGTTGTTGATGGAACTGAAGTACCATATGAGCTTGCTTGTTTAAACGATACAATTCTTTCAGAGTTCTGACTTTCATTGGGATTCTCTTCCTGAGTGCCCAATTGAGGAATGATATCAATCTCAGGTTGAGATGTGGGAATCACTAAATGAGTGGCAGATTGAGCCTGTGTTCCCACACCCTCCAGTACAGAAGTCTGACCCTCTCCTGAACCCCTCTCTAAATTTTCTCTCTGCTCACTTTCCCGTTCAACTACTCCCGTAGTATGTTGAACCCTCACTGACTCCGCTCGACTAACTAGCTCTACGTCCTGGGTAGGGATCTCCGACTCTGGCAATCCCATGGACTCCCTATATTTCCTAACACACGGAGTGTTTGAATCGGCATAAGCAAGCAGTGCAGCAGGTACTGGCATCTCAAAAGTGAAGGATTGCTTCTGCTTTTGAAGATGTGTCATTTCATTTTCTGGGGCAATCTAATGATGTAGTCTCTTTGGAACATCTCGGCTGGATCTCAAAATGCCTCAGACAATAAGTTGTAAAAATCTCTGATAAGGCACATATTTTGGCTTCTTTGAATGTCTCTTGCTCAGAACTTTCTCATACAGCTCAGTACAGATAGCCACAGCATAATCAACATGCAGATCGTAGATGATAGCATGGAAACATCTTATAGTATGGACGTTTGTGTTGTCATGCCCAGAATGTCGTGAAGTCAAACATTTGTTGATCACTGAAAAGAACTGATAATAGAATGGAGGCAAATTTGACTTCTTAAAGTCACTCATCTTTGTAAGGCTTCCAACATATCCTAGAGCAAGAATACCAACAAACATTTCTTGATCTGTTGGATAGGGATCAAAAGTTGTCTTTCCTTCTCTTGAGTCTGGCAAAGGAAGATCTAGAAGCAATCTTAGTCTCTGAAAGGTCAGGATGGATGTGAAATTGTCAATGCGGATTATGAAATGTTTCCTGTTGCCTTGCACCACATGCTCAATGGTTTTCCATGCTTGTTGTAAATAGATCATTGGCACAGTAGCAGTTGCAGTTAAGGCAGTGCAGATTGGATGGTTTTTCAGGATCTCCTTTATCAGTGGTTTGACCATGAGATTGTCAAAGATCACATGATGATTATTTGGCGACAAAGTGAGATAATCTTGAGGATTGATCAATTGAAGATTTGGATCTGCACCAATTTCAGAATAATGGGATCGGGAAGAAGGCATGGGCATCTCCCGTGAAACATTCGGATCATGTTCATCCATCTGAACACTTTGCTCAATGATATTTTCCTCCGCCATTGATTTCCTGAAAAATATCAAAAGTATTGGATAAAATCCAATATGTCAGTATAAATCCAAAAACTTGTTTTTAGAAAACCAATTTTGAAGTACAGAACAATGTACTATGAGATATTGCAATCGAAAGCACAATAAGTTGCAGAAAAACAAATTGCAACTTCAGATGAACAGAACTTCACAACAACAACACAAAACACAAAAAAAAATTAATAACGACACTTAACATTTTGAATTTATTCCGTCAAAATAATGTTGAATTTAAAAATAATACTTAATATCTGGAAATTACTTATAATACTGATTCTGCAAAGGTTACCCATAATTCTTAGACTTTTTAAACTTGAAAAAAAATTTGAACTCCAATTAGAATTTCTCAAAGCTTGGTCAAATTTTGCAATTTACTATTCATTTGAAAATTTGAAATTCAAATTTGAATTTCAAAATTCAAATATTTCACTTATTTCAAAAATCTGACTTTTAAATCTTATTTTAATCTTGAACAAGATGATTAATTTTCATGAGTTCATCCATTCATCCATTCATCCAGATCAGTCCAGTTCTGAACATAAGTTCGAGTTCAGTCCAGTGCAGTGCAGTTCATATATTCAAGTTCAGGTCAGAAGTCCAAAAGTTATGGTAAACCTGCAAGAATAAAAATTTCGAGCAAACCCCAACAAATATCAAGTATGATTTGTATTAGTTTGAAAGAATAAACCCAAATATATTAGTGTCTGTCATTTCAGAACACACAGAACCAAGAAGATGAACAGTTCAAAGAACTGAATCGACAAACTGAAATGAAACCCTAGAATCGATACTGAAAAAATAAGAACAAACAATCAAAGAAACATGAAAAAGTTAACCTACACTTAATACTTCGAGAGAAATGAACTTGAAAGTCGAAAATCGCAAGAGGAGTCGAGAGAAAAAAAATCGCAAGTGCTGAAAGTCGCTAGTTGATAATGAGAGAAATGAAGAGATAGAACATATATATACTCGACAAAACGCGCTATGTCAAGATCGAAAATTCTAAACAAGAATTTAATACAAACTCAGAAACAATGTTAAAGAAGTCGTGGAATAACACTTTAAAAATTAATCAAAAACACAGAATATGAACTCAAATCATAAGTTTATATTGCATAAAACTTAATAATTACAAACACAACCTCAATCTGTTGAACAGACTCAACAGACGTTCTATACTTCTCTATAGAAAGGATCAATACTAGTCTTGAGGTTAATTCTCTAAAAAAATAAAAACTCATTCTATAATCTATAATTATCTAGACTATATATACAAAACAGATTATAAGATAATTACAAAGAAAATATTATTCTTCAGAATCCAGTCCATAATTATCTTCAGCAATATCTCCAACTCCTATTCTTTCTTTCCAAGCAATCATTCCATCTTTATCTTTATAAGCAGCACTAATCATCCTCGGCAGTATTAATCATCCAGCAGCATTAACTTCATCTGGCAGTATTAACTTCAACTAGCAGTATTAACTTCTTATGGCAGTAGTAATTTCCAAGCAGTATTAATTACTAGCAACATTAATACTCAGCAGTAGTAATCTTGATGGCCTAGCAGTAGTAATCACTTAGCAGCATTAATCATGAATACTGAGCAGCATAAACCATACTTAACACATTCAGACCCAACAATCTCCCCCTAACTTAACTTTTCAGAATGAGAAATTAAGTTCTTCAGCATAAGGTCTTCATGATGCTTTCAATACTTCAGCTTATATTCCCAAATCAGGATTCAGACCTAGACTTTGATTGATGGTTCTCTTGACTACTATCTTTGCCATTTCTGAGTTCTTTGGGCATACCAACTTTGCTTTCAACATTGCTTGCAGTTTAGCTTTGCTGTGATCATAGATCTTATCCACCAGATAGTATTCATGATAACTCTTGTCAATACTTATCATATACACTCCACAGTTTTCATACAACATCCAGTAATCAATCCTTTTAAACAAGAATTTAATACAAACTCAGAAACAATGTTAAACACAGTGAAGAACACAGCTTGTTCTAAATCCATCAAAATTCTTTCTTCGGCCAGAGTATTCTCGAGTTCAGAAATTTTACTTTCCAACACGAGAGGAGGTACGTAAAGCTTACCTTCGATAGGTTTAGCCTCCAACTCTTTTGAAGAATAATTCTCAAAATAGTCATTAGAAAGAAATTTTGTTTATCAGAACTGTAACTATAATTCAACTTCTCATAACGAAATGGAAGTCGCATTTTAGTTGTGTTCTTCCGTTTCTCTTTTTCTTTCGCTTCATCCTCTTCTGATAATTTGGTCCACTTAACTTTGAGTTCAAGGTATTGTGGTGCCAGTTTTAAAAATCCAAAGTCATAAAGCGCAGGCATTTTTGAAATACCCTTTTTGAGGTAGTGTGGGTTCTCGTAACCAAGTCCCCAAAACTCACTACTCTCTTTAGGTTTGTTCAGATGAATAGTATGTTCAGTTTCACCTAAATTGTAAAGCTTTTCCTGCAAAACATTCACCTTGTCAGTTAAAGATTTATTATCTTTTGAAAGTGATGAACACTTTTTAGCAATCTCTTTTGATTCAAATTGACACAGTTTATATTTTGAAGTAGTTTCAGCTAACTCAGTGTGAATTATAGTCTTCTCTTTAGCGCTGGTATCAATATTTTTATGTAAAGCTTCAATTAATATGTTCTTCTCAGCAACATCCTTGCTAAGTTTCTGTGTTAATTGATTGTTTTCTTTCATGATACCTTTTTCGCGTTCATGTTTAGACTTTACTTCCTGGAGTTCAATCATCATAGCTTGTATAGCATTAAGAAAATCAGATTTAGATATATCGCATACCTCTACGTTGTCCTCTTCATCAGACTCAGCTTCAACTTCAATCTCTATCTTTCCCATAAAGCACAAATGGGCTTTCTCTTCTTTCTCTTCCTCTTCATCTGAATGGTCAAACCAGAATTCATCCTCAGCTATAAGTGCCTTGCCAGCCTCCTGCTACTTGGCCAAGATCATCTTATGCTTGTAGTACTTGGAATTTCGAACTTTTGGCTTTCAACAATCTTTTGCAAAATGTCCGAGCTTACCACAGTTGTAGCACTTTGTAGGTTCTGGCTGTTTCTTCTCTTCAGCTCTGTACTGCTTCTCATCAGACCTCTTTTCCTCTATTCTCTTTCCTTCAACTCTCTCCTTGTGTTCATAGTTTCTGGAACCAGAAGAATATCTCTGACTGTTTCAGCTAGGCTTTTTGTAGAACTTTTTCTGAAAGGCTTTAGTCATCATCAGCATAGCCTGCTTTAAGTTCTCACAATCGTCAGAATCAGAATTATCTTCACTCTCCGCCTCTTCGAACTCAGAAACTATGACTTTCTTCTTTTTCTTCAAGCTCACAGACTTTTTCTTCACCACAAGAGCAATCGGATCAGCAACTATCTTCTCAGTCTTTTTCTATTCATCTTTAATCTCATCAACCTCTTCTTCATTCTGCCTTAGAGTCTCATATACCTCATGGAGTGCTATTTCATTCAAATCCTTCATTTGCTTCATGTGCCTGGTAAATCTTTTCCATTCAGGCTGCAAAATACTGAGGAACTTTACATTCAGTTCAATCTGTGATTTTCTGACCTTGTTCTTGCTTAGCTCATTCAGCAAGGTCACAAATCTGTCATATGTTGCCTCGAGAGATTCTCCTTCTTTGGCTTTGAACTCCTCGTAGTTGTTGAGGCAGTTGGAGATTTTGAGTTGATTGCCTATCTTTGACCCCAAGCATCATCTTCTCTAACTGATCCCATATTTGCTTGCCCGTGGCATTGTAGCTATCAATCTTTACATAAATTTCATTTGGTATGCCTTGAAGAATGAATGATTTCGCCAGTCTATCAGCTTTTACTCTGTTTCTCTGCTCTTCAGTGTATTCCTCAAGTGGTAATGGGTACTCTCTCTGTTCCTGTTTTCCAGGTTCTTCTACATTATGAGTCTTTATTGGAAGTTTCATAACACCTTCATTCAAATATTTCTTGATATAATTCCCCAACTCATGTCTTTCTATAAAGTCCATGAACCGGTCTTTCCATTGCTCGTACTCTCCCTTGAAGAGTATTGGTGGCTTTACATCGGTTCCAATTACAAGTGCTTCCCTTGATGACATCCTGATTCAATTAACCACAAGATTCAATTAAAATGATTCAGATCACTTTAACTCTCCAAAACACAGTTTTCGTACACTTTCTCTCTCTAATTCTCTGCGAATACAATTCTTCTAGTTACACACTCAAATTCACACAAAAATCCAAAAATTGATACAAACTCTATGAAACAGTGTCGAGCTCCATTTCTTTACAAAACTTCTTGATTTCTAATTGAATTTGCTCTGATACCAACTATTAATCCCAGTTTTTTATGTCAAATTCTTATATAAATGCAATTACACACAAGATTAATCAATCTACCAGATTCAATTAACCACAAGATTCAATTACAAATGATTCAGATCACTTTCTCTCTCTAAACACAGTTTTGTACACTTTCTCTCTCTAATGCTCTACGAATACAATTCTTCTAGTTACACGCTTACAAAAGAACCCTAGTCATATATCTATTAAAGGAAAACAAAGATACATGCTTACAAACTTACAAACACAAAGACACTTTGAGCTTTGACTTTCTTTGACTTTTGTAACATCCCAGGCCAACCGTACCAGATATTGTCCGCTTTGTCCACACACCAAGACTCACGGTTTTAAAACGCGTCTGGTAGAGGAGGTATCTCAGTCCCTTATAAGGTAACTTTTGTTCCCCTCCCCAATCAATGTGGGATCTTACAATCCACCCCCCTTGGGAGCCCAGCGTCCTCGCTGGCACACTAGTCCGGCTCCCGGCTCTGATACCATTTGTAAGTTCAAGATCACTAGAACTTCTAGAGGGAGAAAGTAGAGAGAGACAATAGGAGCGCAAGATGTGAATTCTCAATATTGTGCGTGTTAGACTCTTACAACCAACAAGACCAAAGGGACTTAAATACCCTTGGTCAGATACAATACTGATAAGCACTAAACACAGTATTGACCAAGCCCTATAAATACAATGATTACTACAAAATCAGACCTAACAATCTCCCCCTTAGTAATCATTGGCGCTTTGGTCTTCAAAAATTATCTTCTATAACAACACGGACCAACAAAGCGACTTTCAGAAGCTTTCTGACTTTTAAGAAAAAATTTCTTCTCAGCATTTTGCAGATTGAAAATTTTCTTTGCTGCTTAAGCTCAAGACGATACACCTCTTTTGAATGATCTTGAATGAACTGTAATGTGCGGAGCAGGAACAGCAAAAGATTTTGTTGTAGCTGAGAGAATAGAATCTTCGAGCGAATCTTGATCAACATATAATCTTTTGAACTCTTTGTCTCTTTAACTTCTCCTTGACTTCTCCCCCTCATGACCTTAATGATCTTGATCAACTTAGTCATGCAAATGTTGGAGACGAGACAACTTCAGATCTGCAAAATCAAAGAAACAGAGAAAACAGGGGTGGTTTGCGTTCCATGCAGGAAGCGCAAACTAAGGTTTGCGTTCCACATGGGAGACGCAAATCAAGGTTTGCGTGCCATGCTTGATACGCAAAGCAAGGTTTTCGTGTCATGCTTGATGCGCAAAACAAGCTTTGCGGGCCATGTGTGAAGCGCAAAGCTGCCTTAGAAAAATTTTACCTTTGAAAGCTCTTTTACTCCCCCTACACAAATGCATTAGATAAGACAATTCGAGATAACATTCATGTAAATAAAATCAGACACTCCCCCTCAAAAACAGATATAATCTTTGAAATACATCTCTTTGTTCACTCCCCCTTGAATAATGCATAAACCCATTAAAATATATTTATGAGAACACAATGATCAGAAATTAATGTAGAAAGAAAAATACACTGAATGTAAATTTTGAAACAACTAAACATATAAAATTTTAAATACTAAACAAATTAAATTCTACAGAGTAAAATATTACAAATTTATCAATCATTTGAAATCAAACATATGTTGTAGGATACAAGAACAAGTTTCATTGCATATCAAGTTAAGACATGTTCAGTTTCAAAAACTTCCAGCAATCTATTCAGTGTGCTCACATGTGAATCTTCAATTAACTTCAAGAAAATGTAATTCTAAAAATATTATAGAGAACTTTGCATGTACTAACACTAAGCCATCAAGAATTAAGATATTCATAAATTTACAGATTTATCGCAACTCAAACATATCACTAAGTATCATGAGATGTGCGCTCATTGGCATCTTTTAGCATTGTGCTCATTGGCATCTTAACATGAGTGTGCTCTTTGGCATCTTTTAAGCGCGTGCACTTTGGCATCTTTTGATCAAAAAGTTTATTAAGTAAAGAACATGTCGTAAACGTAACTTTCTATCTGACCCTATTGCAGGATTTGGGTCAGCCACTCCCAGACCAGTTGGCCTTAGGGGACTAGGTGACAAGCACCCCTTGGAACTTACTCTCCTAGATCAGAAAGGCTACATCAATATATCCTAAACCCATTCATACCAGTAGAACATGACTTTCGATCTGATTCTATAGAAGGATTTCTGTTCGATCACTCCCAGACCAAATGACCTTAGGGGATCAGATGACAAGCATCCCTAGGAACTTACTTTCCCAAACCAGAAAGGTCACAGGTACAAACTTTTAAACTTAGAGATTTCTGTATTTTAAGAATTTAATATTCATCTCAATCACTCAGATCAACATCTAAATGCTTAGCCCATATTTTCATTCCAATCTAAAATTTTGATCGTTTAGATAGTCTAAGCAGAGTAAACTATAAAAATTCCGACTCACATATCTTTAAAGCAGAAATAAAAGTTTCAAACATGTTGCTGACTTTTCGACTTTTGTAAGACTTGAAATTTGACCATATAAAAACTTTAATATAAGCAAAAGAACTTGAAAATTTATCCTAGACACGTATTTTATTCAAAGGAAAGAAAAAATGTAAAACTTTACTTTATAGAATAAAATTTGTAAAGATTTAAACTTTTAATTAATATTTAGTTGGAACAAAATAAAATTCAACTATTTCATCTTTCACATTATAAATATAATTTGTGTCTCATATTAAAAGAAAATTTTGGGTAATACAAATTCATGAGATAGATAAACAAACTCAGATTCTTGAAACATTGAGAAAAACTGGAACACACCGTAATCAGAGATATATGCAGCGGAAATAAAATTGATGTACTCACAGTATTTCATTAGTCAGAAGCTTAACTATGAAGAACGAGTTCTAAACTGTATGTGTTTAGAATTCAATGTCATTGAAGCACGAGTTCTAAGCTGAATTACTTAGAAGCCATAATTCCCTTACTCCCCCTTAACATGTGATGCCTGCAACTTTGAATCAGATAAAGATTTGGGTACCCACTTGAATTTGAGCCCGTGTTTGTTAGTTGCAGTTCTTATGGGGTAACAATAGTTGACAGAATTGACATTAGAAGCACGAGGAATATTATCAGAAAAATAATCACAACCATCAGAAGAGAAAGCATGATCATATGAACTAGAATCAGAAGACAAATGTGAGACATTTTTGGAAATTTGAAACATTTGCTTTATAGAATATTTTCAAACTTTATTACAAACAGCAAATGAATCACTATTATAAAATTTGTTTACACATCGATCTCCATCAAACATATAATCAGTTGATGTCCGCCTAGCTCTCCAGATCTGCTTCTTTGACCGGCTCACAGTCCTATCTGAAATAATAGTATCGCAAGAACTAGAATTGCCAGTAAAAATTGTATCTCGTTTCTTCGACTTCTTTGACCGTCTTCTTTTACGCTTGGGTTTATAATATTGATCATTAAGCGTAAAAGAATTATCAAGAATTTTAGAAGAAATATTTAAATCAGAAGAAATAAATTTATCCAAGCAATCAATCTGATCAACTAATAAATTTGAATTCACCTCGGAGTCTGAATTATTTTGAGAAAGGATTTTAAAATTTGAAACTTTCTTTTTATTTTCCTTAGAATCAGAAGATATGCTAGAAATAGAATCTGATTTTTGAGAAAATAAATTTTCTTCAAGACTAGAAGTCATAAAAGAAAGAATAATGTCAGATTCAATTTTCTTCAAAATATTTTGATCTTCTATCTGATCTTCAAGATCTATGATTTTTCCTTCTAATATTAACGGAGGAGTATATTTTTTTGAATCATAAATGATTGGAGAAATATTTTCCTTATCAGAATCAGGGGCATAAGAAGGAATAAAATCATTAGACACTGAAGATTTAACAGAAGATATATCATTTAAAACTCTTCTTCCTCCTCTTGATTTTTCCGGAAAATATTTGGCATTTTCGGACGTATAAACAAAAGGAATTTCATTTTTCTTTTTATATATCCTTTTATCATTTTCGAGATCTAACACTTCCTTTTCACTAGTCCAATGAAATTTGAACTGAGGAGCATAATGAGCAAGTGTCAGATAATCGTATTTATATAAGGTGGGAACTTTGTCTATTACTTTGTTTAAAAATTGAGGATTATCAAAACCAAGTCCCCATCTCTGTTTTAAAGCCTCTTCACTCCTCGGCTTGTTCATATAGATTGTTTGTTCAGATTGGTCTCTTCGATAAAGCTTTTCTTCTAACTTAATTATTTTATCAAAAAATTCATCTTTTAAAGTAGTCATCGATGTCAAAGATTCAAGATAAGTTTTGTTTAAATTTTCCAAAGCATCCAGTTTCTTTTGAAAGATGTCTTTAGTATTTTCTAAAATAGATTTTTCATCCTTCAAAGAAATTTTCAGCTTTTCAATTAAATCTGACTTTTTAGAATTTAAAACTTTTTCAGATAAAAATTTAGAGCGCAAATCAGACAAAGCATTAATCATGATATCAAACTGAGAGGTAATAAAGTTGTAGTCAAATTCAGAATATACCTCATCCTCATCAGTGTCAGAGTCATCTGACTGGTCATCTCCAACTAAGCACAAATGGGCGATCTCGACGTTCGATGCTTCATCATCGGAATAATCCAGCCAGAATTCTTCTTCTGCCAGCAAAGCTGTTCCATTCTCTCTTTTCTCAGCCAGCTCCAATTTCCTTCTGTAATAAGCTGAGTCCTTAACTTTCTTTGCTCTACACTCCTTTGAGATGTGACCCGGCTTTCCGCAGTTGTAGCAAGCAGCAGTCTTTGGCTCGGGTACTTTTACTTTAAGACCGGAAGTGAAGCGAGAAGAGTTGGAACCCGATCTAGGTTGGAACTTCTTCTGATAGTGTTGGGAGAGAAGAATCATAGCTTTCTGTAAGGCCTCTCCATCGTCATCAATTGATCCGGTGTAAGCGTTATCAGACAACGCTTGTTCATTCAGTTGTTTCGTGAGAAGAGCAACCGGATCAACTGTCTTCTTGTTCTTTTTGTCTAACTTGGCATTTTTCTCTATCACCAAGCTCTCATCAGTTAGCATAATCTCATACAGCTCTTGAATCTGCATCGTGGAAATTCTGACATCGTTTCTCAGTCTATGACATGATTTATTCCATTTAGGCTGAAGAGAATTAAGGAACTTCAGATTCGTCTTCAGAGCAGTCTTTTCCACTTTAATCTTTCTAAGATCATTAATCACAGCGCAAAACCGGTCAAAGATAGCCTTCAGAGATTCATTGTCCTTCGCCTTAAATTCCTCAAAGTTGTTCATGAAGCGTGTCTGGCGAATCTGAGTAGCAACTGATGACCCAAGCATGATCTTTTCTAACTGAGTCCACATCATATTCGGATTATGTTTGAAACAGTCAATTCGATTGTAGATCGTGTTAGGTAGAGCTAGCATCAAATTGGACTTTGCTTCTCTATCGGCTTTTTCACGTTTGATTTCATCATCTGTCAAAGGAATGTCACCTTTTGGCTTGACAAATGGTCCTTCAGACAAAGATTTCATCATGTACTCTCCGTTACTCTGACGCTCAATGAAATTTATGAACCTGTCTTGCCACTGTGTAAACTCATCTTCGTTGATTAAGACTGGTGGACGAGTATCTGTTCCCAATTGCATCATTAGATCATTTGAGTAGAACCTAGCTTGGAAAGCAAACTTGGCAGAATCCATTGCTGAGGTATCTGCAAAACAAAATCAGATTGAATTGAAAATTTTCGAAGAAAAAAATATTAAAATTTGACAATTTGAAAAACACTTGAAATGACACAAAGATTAAAAAGGAAAAAAAATTTAGATGACACACTAAAAAAAATTTCCAGACTAAGACAGGAAACAAGAGTTTTGCGGGTCTAGAAGGAAACGCAAAGTTGAGCTTTGCAGGTGTGGAAGGAAACGCAAAGTTGAGCTTCGCGGGTGAAGAAGGAAACGCAAAGTTGAGCTTTGCGGGTGAAGAAGGAAACGCAAAGTAAACTTTGCGGGTTGAACTTGAAACGAGAACCAAGAATTTTTCGGTCGAAGGCAGGAACGCAAATCAAACTTTGCGTTTGTAGAGGGAAACGCAAAGCAACATGAATGAAACGCAAAGTGTTTTGAATGAAACGCAAAGTGTGGATCTTGAATAAACCGAACGCAAAACACAAAAACTTCTAAAAAACTCGATTTCAACACCAAATTCGATGAACTTTCCTTTTACAAATAAGATCGAAAACACCTTTTTCGCTCAAATCAACCAACAATTTCAATTAAAAACCATAAAAATGAGATTTCGATGATACAACAGTAACCAAACTCGTTTTTCCAGAAAATTTTAAAACTCAAAATCGATGATCCAACACTGTTTTTCTTGAAAAACAACCTGAAACAAATGTGATCGATTATCAAAAACGAAACTAATGATATCAAATTCAAACAAAAACGATCACAAACACATCCAAATTTGATGAGAAATCAAGAAAACGAGATTTTCTTGAAAAATTCAAGAAAATCGATCAAATTTTCGATTTCGATCACCAATTCGGATTAGAAGAATGAAATCTCTCAATTCTCTCAAAATCTAGCTTGCTCTGATACCAATTGAAACATCCCAGGCCAACCGTACCAGATATTGTCCGCTTTGTCCACACACCAAGACTCACGGTTTTAAAACGCGTCTGGTAGAGGAGGTATCTAAGTCCCTTATAAGGTAACTTTTGTTCCCCTCCCCAATCAATGTGGGAGCTTACAATCCACCCCCCTTGGGAGCCCAGCGTCCTCGCTGGCACACTAGTCCGGCTCCCGGCTCTAATACCATTTGTAAGTCCAAGATCACTAGAACTTCTAGAGAGAGAAAGTAGAGAGAGAGAGACAATAGGAGCGCAAGATGTGAATTCTCAATATTGTGCGTGTTAGATTCTTACAACCAACAAGACCAAAGGGACTTAAATACCCTTGGTCAGATACAATACTGATAAGCACTAAACACAGTATTGACCAAGCCCTATAAATACAATGATTACTATAAATACAATGATTACAGCTTCAGTGATTATGATCTTGTATCAAAAAAATATGTGCACTAACAACCCTAAATCTAAAAAAAACAATAAAGACCAAATTTTACTAAAAAAATGGATATCAAATAAAAAACAAAGCCAAGTTGTTATCCATCTTATGCGGTCATCCCCTTGGTTACACCAATTCTTATTTTGACAAAATAAAAAACAGGCCACCAACAGTATTCCAAATGATAGTTTCCATACTTATCATTATTTCATTTTGAAAATAGCCTATGAGAGATGGTGGCCGGTAGCGGCGTTGGTTGACGTTGGAGTTCCGGTAGATGACGAGGGTGAAATCGTCTTTGTTTGGTTAGAGATAAATGAAAGAGAGAGTAGCGATGGTGTTTTTTGTGCCTCATGACCATCGAGGGTTCGAGCGGTGAGCCGCCATACACGACGGCAAAGGGCTGATGGACGACTAGTTTCTATGAGATAACTATGGAAGGTATGGGGTATGAGAAGCCATATACGAGAGAACAGAGAGAAAATGGAGGGGTTAATTTCCTAATATAATGCCTAAACCCCTAGGAATAAATTGATGAAATTTAAAATTACAAAATGATAATGAGTTGTCATTTAAACTAACAAATTACAAACATACCTTCTATTATTAATTAACGAAATATTAATATAAACCCATTTAATATATTTTTAATTAAAATAAAAGAGTTGTTATAGGAAAAGCATGATAGAACAACAGTAAATCTATCAGAAAAATCTATCATATCAGAAAAATCTATCAGTGAAAAAGTATAGGATAGAGATCAGATCAATTCTCTTGGGATGTAGACCATCATATCCATCGGATGCAAAAACACAGGAGTAAGGTCTTTTTGATCGCTGAGGTCCGAGTCCTAAACTTTTGTGTTTAGAAGTCAAACTCCTTTGAAGAATAGGTCCTAAGTTGTGTACTTAGAAGCCATAATCTTGACATTGAAGTCCGGGTTTTGAACTGTTGTGTTCAAAAGCCTATGTCTTCTTACTCCCCCTTGACTTGAGGTGCCTGCAACAAAGAATCAGTTTTCTTCTTTGGTACCCACTGGTATTTGGGTCCAGAAATATTAGTTGCAGTTCGTGTGGGGGTTATAGAGTAAGAACCATACCATAAATGATCACTGGTCTTGTGGATATGATCATGTGTACAGCAGTAAGAACAATAAAATTTATCACCTGAAAACCTGAGTAATTGATCTTTTGAGTATTTAAGGTCAGGTTTACCTTTATGATCTTTGTTCTTCTTTGCTTTGTTTACATGTACACATGATGTCTTCCCTTTCAGCTCATCTGTCTTGTCAACTTTGACAGATTTCTTCATCCAGACCAGTTTCTCTGACTTGTAACTTCTTCTTCTTTGAGATGTATCTGAACCATCTAAAATTTTATCATAGAAAATGTTAGTTTGACGAATCTGATCAAAATATTTAACTGGCCTTTGTGAAGAGACGGATTTCTCATTTGAACTTGAAACAAACTTCTCAAGCTCTTTGATCTTCGAAGCATAGTTGTCTCTTTCTTTCACAAGCTGGTCAATCTTCTTCGAGAACTCAGACTTCGTCTTCTGCTCTTTCAGCGCAGTAGCAGATAGTTCAGATAACTTTGAAGTCAGCTTTTTGATTTCGGACTCAAATATGGATCTTTCTTTTTCAAATCCTTTCTCTGAATCATTTCTCTGACCAGATAATTCTTTAAAGAATCCCACATTATTTTGTTCTATGGCCTTCTTTTCCTTAGCAAACTTCTCTCTTTCCAAAATAAGTATTTTCTCAAAATCGGAAATTTGTTGAGAAAAATTTATGCATTTAAGCTCAACGACTTTTTCTCTTCAAAACATTTCTTTGAGAAATCTGAGAACTTCTTTGAAAAAATTTTCTTTTCAGTATCAAAATCAGCTTTATTTTCAGCAAGCTGTTTTTCAAAATTAGATAAATTCTATCTAAGCTCAGCATTCTCAGATTCCAATTCCTTTATCTTCTCATCATTCTGCCCAGAAGATCTTTTCAGAAGATCTTCATTGATATTCTTTAAAGCACTGATTTCCTCTTTCAATATGATGCTTTCTTCATAATGCTCTTTTGACTTTTGTGAATGAAAGTCAACAGCATGACCCAGATTAATTTTCTCTAAATTCAGCTTTCTAATCTTCTCTTCAAGTTCTACAAAATATCCCATTTTGAATGAATTCATCAACTTGATATGAATGATCGTTCCAAACTATATATCAGAAAATCAAAAATCAGATCAAATTGAAATCTAGCACAAAATATTTAAAAAATGAACACTTGAAACGCAAAGTAGAGGTTTTTGCTATTAGAGTAATGTGCAAAATACACTTCTCGGAACCTGTGGGAGATGCAAAGTAGGTTTGCGTAACCCACTGAAGATGCAAAGTAGGATTTGCGTAAGAGTCTTGTTGCGCAAAGTGAGCTTTGCGTAATATACTTGAAGCGCAAAGTACAATTCTCTTGAACCGTGTATTGCGCAAAGTAGCTTTGCGTGAGACTCGGCTTTGCGAGACCAACTAGATACGCAAACGAAGCTTTGCGTGAATCAAAGGATACGCAAATTGAACTTTGCGTGAGCCAAAGGATGCGCAAATCTGACTTTGCGTGATAGCCTTGTAACGCAAATGGAACTTTCAAAGTCCGGAAAATCTTGCGCAAATGTCTATATACTCGAGGATGAACTTGCGCAAATCGAATGAACTTGCGTAAACCGTGAATCTTGGTTCTTTCAATCTCAAATCGATCCAAATCTGCAAATTTGATCTCAAAAACTTATCAGTATCATCGGCAAACAGTATTAAACACAATATTATAATCAATTTTCGATTAAAAACATCAATTTGCACATTTTTCAATCAAGAACAAAGATAACCATAAAAACTCAAAAATTGAAAATTGACATTGAATTTGAACAAATTACAATATGGAATCAAAACAAGAATCAATCACCAACATAAATCGAACTCAATGATTCCATTTTCTTGCACTAAAAATGATTTTTCACAAAAAAATGGGATAAAACAGTGAAGAACACGAGTTCTTGAAAATTTTCAGAAAAACTCAATTTTCGATCTAAAAACTCCAGATTTCAATTCAAACTCTGATCAAATCATTTCCGAAAAGTTTGGTTCAGCTCTGATACCAATTGATAATCAATAAATCCCAATATATCAAGCAATTACTCAAAAAAGATCAAGAACTAGAGAGAGAATCTAGAGAGAGAAAGTAGTTCTATTAGTCACAAGTCTGAAAGTTGCAATATGGTTTTCTAGATCGATACGTTCCATCCAGATTACAAGACACAAAGCTATTTATACCACTACCTAAAACAAGACTTAAAGGCTAAGGAATGCTAAATAAGCTTTGACTATTCTATTACAAAGACTATGTTGACTTTTACATCTTTGACTTTCCACATTAAATCTTGGATACAATATTTAGACTTAACAATAAGCCCTTTAAATAGGGAGAAGTTTACAAAGAAAAGGAAACATTCATTATGGTAAATTCTAATACTAGGAAAATATTATATCAATCACTTACTTTTGATGATGACACATAATCCTACAACACTCCCCCTTGTGCCGAGTCCAAGGAGTGATGGTGCACAATTGTTGCCTCGTTAAAACCTTACGCCAAAATAAAAACCTAGTGGGATAAAAAAAATAGGACGAAGGAAAGAGTACAACGCACCAGTTTCTTTGCAATATATAGACTTTTCCTTCAGTCTAGTTTTCTCTTAGATTCGTACATTAATCATGATGGTATATAAACAGTTGTCTCACTAAAACCTTACACCAAGGAACAAAACCCAATGGGAAAAATAAAACCTTGGTTGAAGGAAAGAGCACAACATACCAATATCACAAATAGAGTAGACTCCCCCTTTTGTCTAGTACCCCCCCCCTGATTCGTGCATTAATCAAGGGAGTTTGGAAAACATTTGCACTTGCTTTCTACATGTTTCCCAATATATGGTTTTAGGTAATGATTTGGTAAAATGTGTCATGTTCTCCTGACATCTTACTTGATTGAATTGAATCTCGATGAGAGTTTTCGTATTGCTGATTGTATAAGACTTAAGCAGAATATTTGATGTATCTTATGTTCATTTCTTCGATACATGATGTATTATTTCCATATATGCAAGTAGGATACTGGTTGAACCCAGAATTACTAGCTCATCTACTATATGTAATGATAGTCCTTAATCATATACATTATTTACCTATCATGGGGAGTAATATTATTGGATTAGTTCAAGGGGGTAGTTACAAAGGATTGCTTAATTCACTTCCAAGCAATCGGCGTGTTCCTTGTGGTAATTCTTTATCCAGTTTGGGAACAACCTTTGTATGGGTCAGACATATACCTAATATCAGCAAAGACATTCCAAGATATTGTTTGGTGTTTTTCTATAAGAGCTAGTACTTTTGTTGCTTACATTCTCAGTAGGTATTGAAGTTTCATTATCAACCCCATTTTTCTTTCTATAGGGAAAGTATAAGCCTATGTCAATGGTTTCAAAAGATTAATTTGATATCATTCCAATGACGTTGCGTTGGCACTGAGCTAAATCTAGCTAACAAATTCACTGAGAAATACAATATACGGTCAAGTGTATTGTGATAAGTACAATAATGCGCATATTGTACTTAGATAGGGAATTCCAACTCCCAACATTTTTCGTCATCATCCTTTTAGACGAAATGGATCTTTCCTAATATTCGAAGCTTCGACCGATCATGGGAATGCTAACCGAATGTTTTTTGTCCATATTAAATTGCCTGATTATTTTCTGGACATATGCGATCGGTGAATTAATATTTCACAAACTCGGTGTCCTAGCTCAAATATCTAGACAAAACAAAGTTTTCCCAAGATCTTTCCTCTCAAAATAAGATTTCAAGTAGCTTGTGGTTCCTCTTATTTCATCAAGAGTGCCTATTATGTTCATAACATTGACATATAGAGCTACTTTGAAAATCTGGAACTTGTTTTCCATAATAAATACGCAAGGGAACAGTTCATCGTTCGTATACCAATCAAGTATTCCTTTAGTTCTTATATATCCTTTATAGATTGCTTTAATCTATAAAGTGGGCGTTTCAATTTTATTGCAAATGCATTTCGTGGTTTAGAGTTACTTGATTTTGGTAATGTAATATCATCAAGCACTTTTATATATCTTTAAATCTAGATCCTCGTAGAGATATGTGGTAACCACATTTATGAGATGCATTTCCAGTCCTTCGGAAACTACTAAGCTAATTAATTAGCATAACGTTATAACGTCCATCACGGGAGAGTAAGTCTTCTCGTGGTCAAATCAGGGCGTTGTGAGAAACCTTGCGCCAAAAGAGGGTCTCATACATTATGACTTAATTATTCTCATTACGCCTTACGACAAATGATTTATCTATGTCTTACAGGCTTTACACTTGGTGGGTTAGCACTATCAAACCAAATACCTGTTCATTTGTCAAATAATATGATTCTCCTGGATTGCTTATTTAGGCCAATTTGCTCTTTGTTGATATTTTTCAACTGAGCATGGTTCGATGCCAATGTGCTCTATCATCTCATAAGCAACAATATATGTGAAATATATCATCAATGAGTATGTATGATCTGTCCATCGACTCATATGCACTCTCATAATTCATTTAAGATTTCTTTAATATCTGGAATCAATATTGTTATTCCCATATTCTAGTTCCTAATCACAAACAAACAATCAAACAAATAACAAGAATTCAATTACCTATTTGATTTCACTTTCAAATACCAAGATTACAAACTTTCTCTCTCTAGAACTTTCTCTTTCTCTCTCTACAGATTTCTCTCTCTAAAACGTATTCTCAGATTCTCAACTAGACTTCTACTAAGAACAGAAAATACAAAGCTATTTATACCTACATCTAAAATACAAGAAAAACAAATACAAAAACAATACTTTGACTTTTTATTACAATAGACTTTGACTTTGATGAGATTTGACTTTCTCAGCTTTGACTGCTTACACTTTGACATTCAGTCTTCTTGATCTTGTATCCAACAGATTTATGCTCTAACAAATATTAACTTTGGAGTGTCCTCCAGTAATGATTCATAGACATAGTTTAATCAGAGACAATCTCATGAGAGGTTTATGTATTGATGACAAATAGTTGTGCCTTACTCTTCTCTTCCTTTAGATGAGTATCTATCGAACCAAGTAGCTTCCCCTATTTCCGTTTGGGAGCTACGACCTCAACCACACCTCCACCATGTGTGATTGCAACGCACTTTCCAGCGACGTTGTGCCCTTGTTTGGGGACTTTAACCTTGTGAGTATATTTGCAGCTCGTATATGTAATCTTGTCACTTCTGGAATAACATTAAACGTATCAGGTATCGAGTTTGATTCGTTGGACTTCAACATTACGTTGTGAAGTTTTGGGTATCAAAATGAGACAGAGTGGGAATATTCAATGACACTTCCTGTCGTTCCCATGGAAAATCCTTTTTCCTATCTCCCCCTAACGACGGGAAGACTATCTCATGAAAGTGACAACCCATAAATCTAGCGGTAAAGAGATCACTAGTCAAATATTATGATTAGCGGATAATTGTTAGGGATTCATATCCAACATATACCAAATCCTCTTTAAGGACCCATTTCGATGCGTTGTGGGGGCGTAATTGGCACATATAATCAAACATGCGTAAATGTAAAGTATTAGGCTTATATCCAGTTACCAACTAATACGCATAAGGTTGGTTAGCAAGCAGTGGGTCTAAAAATGAAAAAAAAACTGCATATAATAATTGCATAACCCCAGGTAGATGTGGGTAAATTGGTGCGCATTACTAATACCCTAGATGTCATCATATTCTTTTGATAACAACTTCTATGAGACCATTTTATATATACACATGGGGTATAGGAAACTCTACATTGATCCTCATACATATGCAATTAACATCAAATCCTAATGATGTAAATTCTCTAGCATTCCAAGTCATGTAGACTTGATGAAATAATCAGTGTGGTGAGCCCTTAAACGTATAGCTAGTGCTAGGAGTGCAGTATTTCATGTGGACAATAATACGACATGCGTTCATCGTATCGAAACCAGAACCATAAAGTTTTAATGGCCCGCATTCTGGATGTTTATGTCCATAAATATCACCTTGTATTCATTGTAACAATGGAATATTTTTGTATTATGTCTTTAGCTTTAGGATGATATCATTCCTGTCTTGGCTAAGGATTAGGGTATATACAAAAGTTTTAGGTATTCGAGAGGGCATATTATGATGGCAATGTTGTTTCTTATGCTGCAGAAGTCAACAGTTGCAATTTGCCTCATTTTGCCTATCACTCGAAAGAGAATGTGTCTATGTGTATTTTGCAATACACGGATCACTATGTCATAACCATGGTGTCCACATGGTCATGTTGAAACATATATGAGTCATTTCCCTAAAGTTCTTTATTGGTGACAAAAATGTTTCGATGACTCAATAATCTACTAGCTAGTTTGACACATAGTTTCCATGATATATGTTTACATTCAAATTCATTAGAACTTATGTATATATTCTCATTATAATTTCCATTTGATATGAATATCTTTACAATGTTCCTATTAATCTTGTACCAACAAGAAAATGACAGTTCATCGTCTAAGTATTTAGGTTGAATGAATTATAAAACAAGTATTTGTCTATCATTTTAGATTGTGTGGAATATTCTACAAAAACTCAAGTTCTCCTTGATACATTCCTATATGGAACGAAGAATATTGATAGTTTTATTATTTAATTATTTATTTAGATGTATTTCTTTACATCTATAATGGTAACATATTCGATTTTACTTAACCAAAAGAAATTAATTAAAATGCTATAAAATAAATTTCAAAGAAACCTATACGTTATCATTCTTAAATTAATATGATATAGTTCATTTTTAACCTGTTCCCTTTTCGACAGGAACACTCTTTAGTGCATTTCTTATTTGATTGTCCATTTTCACCTAGGGAGGTAATTGTATCTCTACTCCAGATGTTGAAAAATCATTGCCGACTCTTACCGAGACCCTGACCCTGTTCTAGGGTTTCGTCCACATAGTGCATAAATGTCACATGTGTGAAATTGTTTTTAACTCTCTGTTCTTTGGAGTTGTTTCCACCTTTAAGGATTCATTATTGATCTCGAGAATTTTCTTTGTCTCGACATATGCGGTGTTGTTATTCGAAAGAACCTTGTTATGTCTCTCAACCACTTACAGTAGGTTGATGAGTTTGTCTAAAGGTTACTTTCCAACGTATATTATTTCATTAATATTTTTGATATATGAAAGGTGGAAATAATGTTACGAATCATGTCATCTTCTGTGAGTTCTTTGCCACAGAGATTGAGACGCGTTTTGGATATAACATTTCTTTGTTGAAATCAATTACCTTTTTGTAATCGGGTTAAGTGAGTTTCATTCCACTGTACGATTAGTTCGGTAAGTACATATTCATGACTACTCCCTATTATCCCTTTCGGGACATCCCACATTTCTTTAGGGGTTTCTAGTAAAGGTACTCCTATGAATCTTAGGATTTATATGTCGTCTCAAAACATGAGGGTATTTGCTTGTAACTTTTCAAGGGGTTGGTTTTAGAGTCAATTGGGGAGTTGATGGACTTTAGGTATTTTCTTGTACCTTTTCAAAAGGAGGTTTATTTACTCATTTATGATACTCAGATTCTTTTGAGTTTATGACGTTGATTTTGGGATGAGTTGTTTCAACCATTTACATATATAAAGGATAATATATGATTTTCTTTTTTATAAGAAAATGGATTATGGTTATGAAATTTCATTATCATAACAATATGGGATTTTTGTATGCTTACATTTTGTTGATAACACTTCATCAATATTTCAATTTGCGAAAAAAAATCACTTAATCTATTGGATCTCCATGTAGTAGGGGAATCACATGGATTTCTTAAGTCCCTACAACCTTAGGACTATTTACACCCGTTTGACAAAATCCAATCGATATTTTGAGATTTATTTAATTTGAAGATAACATTATTAATTATAGAGCTTTTGGTATGAGGCCAAAATGAATATGAGTTTGGCATATGAAGCCAAATTTAGTGTTTTAATACCTTAATATTATTATAGGAGATTCTGTTACTAGACTAATTGTTAGATCAGATTTTATAGTAATCATTGTATTTATTCTACTGCTTTATTAAGTGTTATATGTTTTGTTATTGCCTTGGGGTATTTAAGTCCCCTTGGCTTGTTAGTTGTGTAACGAACTTACAGAGTTTAATCTGAATATACAGTTGCTTTCAAGAGTTCACTTTCTCTCTCTAGATTCTCTCTCTACGATCTTGTGATCTTGGTTCAACAATTAATAACAATTGGTATCAGAGCCTCCAAGATCTTGAGAGGATTGAGTTTTAGTGTAATTACTAAATGTTTTGTGTGATAAATTCGGAAAACTTGATCGAATGTTTTTGTTTTTTCAAGAATATTCTCGTTTTCTAGATTTTCATTAATTTTACTCTGTTTTGTGATTGAATTGTTTAGAAATTGATGTTTTTAGATGCGTTTTATATAGTCGATCCAGTTTGTTTCTTGTTGATTTGCATAAAAACATGATTTGGTGCTTCAATTTTAAGTTTGAATAGATTCTGAAAAGTTCGAGTTCTGTTGTCTGTTCTATTTTGATTTTGAAGTTTCAGTGTGTTTTGATCGAAATTGTCATATGAAGTATATTAGAAACTTGTTTTCGTTCAATTCTGTGCAATCTGTTTGGATTTAATTCATTGTTATATTTGAATTAGAAGATTTATAGTTTTGTGTTGAAATGCGGGTCACTCATATGAAATGCGGGTCACTCATAAGAAATGCGGGTCACTCATCTGATATGCAGGTCAATCATCCATATATGCATGTTTGTTATAGATTGTGTAGTATGCGTGTGTTTAAATGAAGAATGCGGGTTATTCATATTCATATTTTAATCATTTCTTCATTGTAAAACTAACGTTTGAGTGTTAGTTTTTTCTCAGGGTGTAGATTCATTGGACACGCGTTTCTACATTTGCGGGTCAGCCTTAACACGCTTTTCTACAATTGCGTGTCAGCCTGAACACGCGTTTCTACAATTGCGTGTCAACCTTAACACGCATTTCTATAATTGCGGATCATTCTGGACACGCATTTCTTAGCAGTGCGTTTCATCTACGACCCGATTTTCTCTCAACACGAATTTCTTAGGAGTGCGGGTCATCTTCACTTGGTTATTTTTTCTGAATTCCTGATTTCATCAATTATGTCTCTACAAGCTCAAATTTACAAGAACGATCTCATGATGTCGTTGGGATCTGAAACACGTCCACCTGTTCTGATTAATGAGAACGAATTTGAACAATGGCAGGACCGATTTGTTAATTTCATCGAAAGGCAATCAAATGGTGAAAATATGATGAAAGCTTTGACTGAAGGTCCCATGGTCAAACCAAGGAAAGTGATACCAGCTGTTGGAAACATTCCTGCCACTGATACAGAAAAATCCCTAATAGAATATGATGCTGATGAACTTCTGAGATACCAAGCTGACAATCAGGCCAAGTCTAATTTGATTCTTGCTCTACCAAATTCCATTTACAATAGAATCGATTGTTTCAAACACAATCCTATGCTAATGTGGACACAATTGGAGAAAATCATGCTTGGTACTGCTATGTCAACACAGCTTCGTCAGACAAGATATATGAATAACTTTGAAGAGTTTAAGGCAAAAGATGGAGAAAGTCTGAAAAGTGTCTTCGACAGATTTTGGACTGTTATTAATGATCTGTATAAGATCAAGGTGATAAAGAATGAGTTGGAGACCAATCTGAAGTTCCTGAATGCACTCAAACCAGAATGGGAAAAATCATGTCATCGCATGAGGAATGATCCTAGAATTTCCAAAATGCCCATTCAAGAAATGTTTGAAATTCTGATGTCTGATGAAGCAATGGTTCTGAAGAAGAAAGCTAAGTTGGATAAACAGAAGCCAAAGACTGTGGATCCAATCGCTCTTTTAGCTAGCCAAATGGCTGAGCAAGCCTTAACTGAGTCTGCTTATGATGGATCAACAGATGATGATGGCGAAGCTTTAGAAAAAGCCATGATACTTCTAAGTCAGCATTTTCAAAAGAAATATCAGAAACGGACAGGATCAAACAATCTTCGTTTTTCTTCTGGATCAAAGAAGATAGAACCCGGTTCTACATCAAAGCCTTTCTTTCCCAAGTATGAGTCTGGTACAGCAGATGAACCAAAGAAAGAAGAGAAAAAGAATGTGACTTGCTACAACTGTGGCAAACCCGGGCATATTTCAAAGGAATGCAGAACGAAGATTGTGAAAGATGTGGATTTCTATAAGAAGAAATTAGCTTTGGCTGAAAAGAAAGCAAGCGGAACAATTTTGTTGGCTGAGGAAGAATATTGGTTGGATCACTCAGATAACGAAGCTGACAATGTTGAGACTGCTGCGATGTGCTTCATTGGAGACGATAACAGTGATGATGAGGATGAGGACACATCAACTGATGAATCTGAGCTAAATCAATTATGGTATCTGGATTCGGGGTGTTCCAAACACATGACTGGCAACAAATCTCTACTTTCGAATTTTAAAGAAAAATGTTGCGGTCGTGTCAAATTTGGAAACTGCGAGACGGCTCCCATTCTTGGTTATGGTGATCTTATTCAGGGTAACATAACTGTCAAAAGAGTAAGCTATGTCGAAGGTTTAAGTCACAATCTCTTCAGCATCGGAAAGTTCTGCGACAAAGATCTTGAAGTCAGTTTCAAGTCAAAAAGGGTTGCTGTAAAGAATAGTAGCGGCATGGATTTACTTGTTGGAAAGAGACGATCAAATCTATATACCATTAATCTTTCCTAAGTAAAGGTTCCATCAGATGTTTGTCTTTTATCAAAAGCCTCTATTCATGAAAGCTGGGTGTGGCACCGTCGACTAGCTCATCTTAATTTCAAATATATGGATCGCTTGGTCAAGAATGATTCAGTGAGAGGTCTTCCAATCCTCCGTTTTCAGAAAGACCATCTCTGTCAGGACTGCGAGAAAGGAAAGATGAAGAAAGCATCTCATAAGCCAAAGGTTGAACATTGCACTGCGGACATTCTAGATATAATTCATGTTGATTTGTGCGGACCAATGAAGACAAAGAGTATTGGGAAGAAGAAATATGTTTTGGTTGTTGTTGATGACTACTCCAGGTACACATGGGTGAAATTTCTCAAATCTAAAGACCAGACGCCTGAAATTCTCATCAACCTCATCAAAATAATTCAGACAAATAAGCAAAAGCAAGTCAAAGTTGTGAGATCAGATAATGGCACAGAATTCAAGAATTCAACTCTTCAAGCATTCTATGATAATCAAGGTATACAACAACAGTTTTCTGCTGCAAGAACACCTCAACAGAATGGGGTTGTTGAAAGAAGAAACAGAACGCTTGTAGAAGCTGCTAGATCTATGCTTGCTTATTCAGGTCTTCCTTTGTCTCACTGGGCCGAAGCTATTTCAACTGCTTGTTATACTCAAAACAGATCAATTCTACACCGCCGGTTCGACAAGACTCCATATGAATTGATGAATGGTATCAAACCCAACATCAAATATTTCAAGTCTTTCGGGTGTAAATGTTATGTTTTGAATGATAGAGATAATCTGAACAAATTTAGTCCAAAGGCAGATGAAGGCATTTTTCTGGGTTATTCTTCCAACTCTGCTGCTTACAGAGTTTTTCTTCTCTCTGCAAGAAAAGTGATAGAGTCAGTCAAATTTGATGAAGCTGCCAATTTGGTTTCTGGACAACACAGTTCAGAACCCGCTATTACTGGAAATTTAGCTTCTGAACAAATTAGTACAGAACCTGCACTTCAGTCAACAAATCAGGATCCTTCTAATTCTCTGTCTAATTTTACTGATCTTGATTTTCTGTTTGAAAATTTTTATGATGATGTTCCTAAACCAAACACTGATAATGTGTCAAATGTTTTGAATCAGGAATCTGAGAGTGCATCAAATCCTAATTCCGCTGCATCAATCTCTGAACCTGATGCTTCTTCAGAATCTCCTGCAATTCAAGATATACCTGCTGAACATCATCTGGATCAAATCGTTAATGAACCAGAAAATGCTGAAACTATTCATGAGGAATCTGTAGAAGATGAAGTTATTCCAGAAGAGAATGTTCAACAAGAAGTACAAACTATATCTGGTCAACAAGAACCTGAATCTGATGTCATGGAAATACCTCCTCTTCCAGTTGAAACCATATATGTATCATCTTCTGATATTACTCTTTCTGAAGATCCTCCTCAAATTGAAAGTATTACAATCCCTTCTGAAGAACCTTTCTCTCATCAACTAGAAGTGATTCAAGATGTAATTGATCCTCTCCCTCATACAACAAAGTGGACAAGATCTCATCCAATTCATCAAATCATTGGGGATCCTCAAGCTAGTGTTTCTACACGTTCCAAGTCGGCTTCTTCCAACGAATGTTTGTACACTTGTTTTTTAAGCAAGATTGAACCTAACAAAGTATCTGAAGCGTTGGAAGATCCGGACTGGATTTTAGCAATGCAAGAGGAACTGAATCAATTTGACGCGCTCAAAGTGTGGAGACTTGTACCAAGGCCAAAGGGTAAAAGCATAATTGGTACAAAGTGGATATTCAAGAATAAAAAGGACAAAGATGGTATCGTCGTTCGGAACAAAGCAAGGTTAGTAGCCAAAGGATATCGACAAGAAGAAGGTATTGACTATGATGAAACTTTTGCACCCGTCGCCAGATTGGAAGCTATCAGAATGTTTTTAACCTTCGCTGCTTATCGCAACTTCACAGTATATCAAATGGACGTCAAGACAGCATTTCTCAATGGTAAATTGAAAGAAGAAGTATATGTATCTCAGCCAGAGGGATTTGTTGACAAAGATCGCCCTGATTACGTTTATTTTCTCGATAAAGCTTTGTATGGTCTGAAACAAGCTCCAAGGGCATGGTATGACGAGTTGTCAGCTTTCTTGATCAAATCCGGCTTCACCAAGGGCTCGATAGATACTACTCTATTCATTTATAGAACTAATCTTGATATTTGCTTAGTACAGATATACGTAGATGATATTATTTTCGGTGCGACTAACAAATCTCTGTGTAATTGGTTTTCTGATTTAATGACCTCTAGATTTCAGATGAGCATGATGGGAGAACTCAATTTCTTCCTCGGCTTACAAGTGAAGCAGCTTCCGGATGGAATTTTCATCAATCAGTCAAAGTACGTATTTGATATTTTGAAGAAATTCAAAATGGACAAGTCTACTTCAATTGGCATGCCTATGGCTCATGGTGCTAAACTCGGACTGGATCCAGATGGAAAAGTTGTGGATCAAAAGACATACAGAGGAATGATCGGATCACTGATGTATCTTACTGCAAGCCGCCCGGACATAATGTTTTCAACGTGCCTGTGTGCTCGCTTTCAAGCTAAACCAAAAGAATCTCATCTTTTAGCAGTCAAACGCATTTTTAGATATATTAAAGGAACTCCTTATTTAGGATTATGGTATCCCAAAAGTTCTTACTATAGTTTGATTGCTTATTCTGATGCAGATTATGGTGGTAATCAATTGGACAGAAAAAGTACTTCTGGTCATCTTCAGTTTTTGGGTGACAGGACTGATAAGCTGGGCGTCGAAAAAGCAAAACTGCGTTTCAATATCAACAGCCGAAGTTGAATACGTCGCTGCAGCTAGTTGCTGTGCTCAAGTGCTTTGGATGAAAACATAACTTTGCGATTATGGAATGCTATACAAGACTGTGCCAATTTATTGTGACAGCAAGTCCGCAATTGCAATTTCAGTAAATCCTGTCCAGCACACAAAGACCAAGCACATAGACATGCGATATCATTTTATAAAGCATCACGTGGAAGAAGGTACTATTGAATTATATTTTGTACCAACTGAATATCAACTTGCTGATATATTTAAAAAAGCTTTAGATGAAAAACGATTTAATTTTCTGCTTTCAAAACTTGGCATGTTGAATTTAAAAGTTTAAATCTTTACAAATTTTATTCTATAAAGTTTAATATTTCAGATTTTCTTTCAGTTGAATAAAATGTGTGTCTAGGATTTTTGACAAGTTGCCTTATTTATATTCAAAGTTTCATATGTTCAATGTTGAAATCTTTCAAACATTAAAAAGTCAGCAACATGTTTGACGCTTTAGATACTGCTTTAAAGATATGTGAGTCGGCATATTTATGATTTACTTTGCTTGAACAATCTAAGTGATCAGAATTGTAGATCGTAATGAAAATATGGGCTAAGCTATTCGATATAGATCTGAGTTATTGAGATGATTTTATTTTTATGCATTTTAAAATACAGAAATCTTTGAGTTTAAAAGTTTGTACCTGTGACCTTTCTGGTTTGGGAAAGTAAGTTTCGAGGGATGCTCGACATCTGGTCCCCTAAGGTCAATTGATCTGGGAGTGATCGAACAGAAATACTGCAATAGAATCAGATCGAAAGTCATGTTCTACTGGTATGAATGGGTTTAGGATATGTCGATGTAGCCTTTTTTATCCGGGAAAGTAAGTTCTAAGGGGTGCTTGACACCTAGTCCCCTAAGGCCATCTGGTCTGGGAGCGGCTGACCCAAATCCTGCAATAGGGTCAGATAGAAAGTTACGTTTACGACATGTTCTTTACTTAATAAACTTCTTGATTAAAAAGATGCCAAAGTGCACAAAGCTTAAAAGATGTCAAAGAGCACACTCATGTTAAGATGTCAATGTGCACACAGCTAAAAGATGCCAATGAGCACACATCTCTTGATACTTGGTGATATATTTTGAACTGCAATAAACCTATAAATTTGTGAAAGTCTTAATTCTTGATGACTTAATGTTTGTACATGCAAAGTTCTTCATTTTATGTTTAGAATTGCATTTTTCTTGAAGCTAATCAAAGATCGCATGCTAGCACACTGAATAGATACATGCAAGTGTTTAACTCTGAACATATCTTAACTTGATATGCAATGAAACATGTTTTTGTATCCAACAACTCCCGTTTGATTTCAACTGATTGATAAATCTGGAATATTCTTCTGAGTAGACTTTAATTTGTTTAGTGTTTAAAAGTTTATATATTCAGTTGTTACAAAATTTATATTCAATATGATCATCTTTAATATTGATGTCTTTATGTTTGCTATCTGTGTTTTTTTTTTTGTAATTTTGTCTGTGCATTTTTTTCGAGGGGGAGTACATTTCTTGTTACTATTTCTGAGAATATTCTGGTTTTGAGGGGGAGTGAATGTTGCTGATTAATTACTTCGTGTGCTGATCAGAAATTCATAAGGTAAGTATATATGAATTTACTATGCAAATGCTAAACTATTTTGATAAATTTTGTGCATTTGTGTAGGGGGAGTAATGGGGGTTTATCAGGTATTTTTTTTTAGTGGTTAATATTTTTTTTAGTTTTTTTTTTTTTGCATATATATAGGTGTAACAGTGTCATTTTTTTTATTCTTTTTGAACTTGGTTGTCTATTCACCTTCCCTCTTTCCTCTCTGCGCGTTTGCTTCTTTGCGTTTCTAATCTGTTCATTTCAGATTGTGTTATTGGAAAGATCAGGTATGTTTGATTTTTCATTATATGTTTGTAGATTGTTTAGTGTTTATTTTCTTAGTTTTGATTTCTTTATTGGTTTTGTATTGTGTGTATTAATCTGACTTGCGTTTTTTTTTTCTCTTTTTCACTGTTCATAGTTTTTTTTTCTAAATCACAGATTCAAGTTCATATAGATCGATTTGCTTATTGGGTTTAGTTTAGACCTTATAATCGACTATCAGGTATGTTTCTTTTACTTTAATTTCGTGTTATTTTGCTTTAATTTTTAGTTTTTATGGAATCGGGTTCGAACAGCCGATTTGCTAGGGTTTCGTCAAGAATGCGTTTCACCTGTGACACGCATTCGTCAAGAATGTGTTTCACTTGTGACACGCATTGTAAGAAATGCGTTTCTCTTATGACCCGCATTTCTGAACAATGCGTTTCATTAGTGACCCGCATTTGTTGTGTTTTTTAATTTTTGTTTGTTTGTTTGTTTGTTTGTTTTGTTTGTTTCAAGTATGCAATGCGTTTCATTAAGGACACGTGTTTATTTCTATGTGTTTCCTTTAGGATACGCATTACTCAGAAATGCGTTTCCTTCTTCACCCGCAATCCTTATAATGCGGTTCATGAAGGACCTGCATTCCTCTTAATGCGTTCCTTTCTTCACACGCATTTCTCAAATGCGTTTCCTGAAGGACCCGCATTTATTCCTTAGTGTCTCCTTAAGGAACCGCATTCCATACTTAGTATTTTTTTTATTTTGTTAATCTTTGAAATGTGTTTTGTTTCAGGATATCATGAATTCTCAAACAAATACTGATCCTATGATTCAAGATGAGAATGTCATTCTTCAGGATCCGGCAGATCAAGCATCTCATGATAATCCAATGTCGTCTGTTCCATATGTTGGAGCTGATCTATCTATATCACGGCGAACTCCAAATGATGTATTTCCGAATCTCATGTACATGCCTTATAAGCATAACAACTACTTTGTTTATTTTGATCGCATCAAGATTCATCTTGTCATACGTACTATTCTTCGTGGACATCCACTGTCTCAAGCTCTTTGTTCAGTTGCAGATGTTCCAGAAGTCTATGTACAGCAAGTATGGAATACCATCACTAAGAATGAACGGGCACGTCCTCATCGATTTGATCTTCAAATTGATCAATTTGATTCATATATGTCTTACAAGAGGTTAAGATTGATTCTTGAGCTTCCTGAGCCTGATTCAAGACCTGGAAGGACAACATATGATCAGTTTCCATCTGAAGAAGAAGTGTATGAAGGAATCAAAAGACTAGGATATGTTGGTCAACTGAACAGGGTTGTAGACTTTGACAAATCTAATCTTCCTCCTGTCTGGTATTCTTTATTTTCGGTCATCAACAGGTGCTTAACGTCTAAACATACCGGCACGGATAGTTCTAGTCTTCACTATCTTCGACTGTTCCATGCAGTAGTCTATGACCTGCATGTCGACTATACGATAATTTTCTGGAACGAGTTGTCTGAAATAGTGCAAGACAAGTTAACCAACAAGCGTCGAAAGTTCATTCCTTTTATCAGGTTTCTCAAGTTGATTATAAGAAGCATGTTTCGAAGTAACCCGGCAATTCCTCGAAGATTATCTTGGCCACAAGTTGAGGATACTGAGATGCTTTTTATTAAGAAACAGAAGAAGTCATTCACTTTTTCAATGACCATTCCTTATGGCCTAATTGCCAATTATGTTGACATGACAGATCCTAGTGTCATTGATTATTGTTTAGAAAATGATTTTGAAGAGGCTGAACAGGAAGTATCTTCTCATGGCACTCCAGCTGGTTCTACTCATGAAGAGCAAGTTCAAGCATCTACTCAGGAAATAGTTACTACCGTTGTAACTACCATAGCAACAGATGTTGATCCTTCTACAGTTCTACAAGATGTTGCTACACTTCACATAGAATCTGTCCTTGCTGATGTTAGAGAGGATGATGATGATGTGACTAATACTGTTGTTGCTGATGATGATGTGACTAATGCTGAGGTTGCTGATGATGATATGATTGATGTTGATCTTACTGTTGATGATGCAACAAATGCTGATTTTTCTGATAATGGTGACAATACAACAAGTGATTCAGATGCTGGTGATGATGATGCTGATCAATCGCGCATGAAAGTGTATGAAAGGAAGTCCAAGACACCGGAAGTGGATGTCTCAACAGAAGTTCTCTCTGATGATGATTCTATTCCAATTAATCCTTCAGTTGCACATCTACAAGTTGATGAATTGGATACAGCTTTTGATCAAGCCACAGAATTGGCTCAAAGTCAAGCTCCAGCAACTACACTTGCAGTTATCCAGTCTACTTCATCAACTTCAAATTCATCAGCTGTAGAGCTTACTTCTGCTCAAGCTCAGATTTCCACTGACAAATTCTCAACTTTGAACGATGTAATTCGACAGTTATCGGATAGAATGGATGCTGAAAAGGAAGCACAGATTATGAAGTTAAAATCTTTTTTCAAAGGTAAAATGCCTGAAATTGTTACTTCAGCGATTCATACAGATATTCCGTTCAAACGCTCATCTGGGGTTGTTATTAGAAAGTCATCGTCTACTGTTCAATCATCTGCTCCAGCGATTATGTCTATTCCTCTACCTCCATTGTTCACTCAGTCTGCTGGTATTTCTATGTCTGCTCCGACTGATACTTCTTCCAGATCTTCTCTTCATGATACTCCGATTTCTGAGCTGTCTGATCTTCTTTATGCACGTCTTCTATCTATGTCTCCGCCACAACATCAAGATCGGGATTTGATCTCTCTACTGAAGAACTTCCAGCCATCGCCGCCTCCAGTTTCTTCATTTTCTGATTCTGATCGCATTACTGCTTTATCTCAAGAATTTCAGGACTTCAAATCAGAAGTTAGATTCAGTTTATCTGATCTTCGTTCTTTCATGACACAAGCTTTTTCAGATCTATCTAACAAGATTGATCATCTAGATCAATCATGCAGGACTGAAGCTGGTCCGTCTCTTAAACGCCGACATGACCAAGATGATCCCGATCATCAAGGCCATGAGGGGGAGATGGCAAAGAGACAAAGAACAGAAGGTTCTTCTGAAACACAAGAAGTTGGTCAAGAAGGAGTGGTTGGAGATAGAGAAAAGAATGCTGATACTGTTCAAGATTGCAGTATTCAAGACTTATTAGATGTCATGATTGATAATGTTGATGTATCTGTCTTGCATAATGATTTTAATTTGTCTGAAGCAAATTTGAACAATTTACAAGTTGTAGTTTATGTGGATCCAGATGTTTCAGGTAGAGCTAATGAAGTTGAAGAATCAGAAGCAGCAAATGATATGAGATCTTTCTTCGCAAACTTCATTGAGATAAATTCAGATGATGATGAAGAAGTGAGATTTGAGAAAGTTGCTCAAGTTAAAGAAGAAGATTGCGACAATATCATTATCTTATCTGATACAGAGGATGATAATGTTTTCATGGATGCAACAGATACAAAAGAGACTGAATTGTTATATGTTGATCTTCCAAGTCAAGGTGAGATTCCAGAAGTTGATCAACCTTTGTCTACTCATGTAACTACTTCTTCTCTGACAACCAAAATTCCATCAAGTGCATTTGAAGTTGGTGAGTCATCTAGAACTCAAGCAACTATTCCGTCTTCTGAACCGATAATTCCTCCATATCTTCTAGAAGAAGGAGAAGTTTTATCCAGGCAGCAAAGACAGAGAAATCTACAACAAAGATATATGGCTTCTAGACTCAGAACTGCATTTCTTGAAGATATCCAAAGCAATATCTTTGTTTCTAGTAGAAGGACACTCAACATATATGCCATTCTTGGTGTAGAGAAAGAATCAGAAGCTTATCAGCATGAGTACTTAACATTCATCAAGTGCCAGCGCAAAAGAAATAACTCTGTTTCTTCTCCTCATTTAATTGTTCGAGTTATCAGTGTCACAATTAATAAGTTCATGAACATATGGTATCCAGACCTTGAAGTGGAAAGAAGAGACTGTAATCAATACAAATTTTCAAAAGTTGATTTCGTTGATCTTTCAATTGATGATATTGAATTTTTATATGATCATTTCAGGAATCTTTATCACCGGACTCAGGATATTTCTCAAAATCTTTTTGTCATTAAACGGTTCATTCGAAGGCAGATCCGATTCTTTCGTGTGTTTGACTTTCAGATGGCAGTCGAAAGTTTTCAGCCTGTGGTCAATCTTGAAAGACCCAACAGAAGTTTGAAGAATCTAGAGTCGTATCCATTATTCACCATTATTAAAGATCCATTCGGAGTAGTTTACAAGAATAACTCAAGTGAAAAATGTTTTCTACGATTTGATGAAGTTGGATATTACTCTGATGGTACTCTAAAGGTGATCAAACTTCAGTTGGAGCATCGTTTGCAAGAGGCTAGAAGAAAGTTTTTGGAATCAAGAAGAGAATTATATATTCTTGAAAATGATGAAATTAGTCTGATACGTAGATCTCTGAACACTATTCAAGACAGACTGAATCTCCGTTCAACTTTGCGACGTTTGGAAGTGTTAGTTGGGCTGAACAGATTACGTCAACGAGAAGAACGTCAATGATCTTTCAAGTCGTCTAGATGGTCAATGCTGTTTTTGAAGATTTCTTTTAGACCTCGGCGCCAATGATTACTAAGGGGGAGATTGTTAGATCAGATTTTATAGTAATCATTGTATTTATTCTACTGCTTTATTAAGTGTTATCTGTTTTGTTATTGCCTTGGGGTATTTAAGTCCCCTTGGCTTGTTAGTTGTGTAACGAACTTACAGAGTTTAATCTGAATATACAGTTGCTTTCAAGAGTTCACTTTCTCTCTCTAGATTCTCTCTCTACAATCTTGTGATCTTGGTTCAACAATTAATAACACTAATAAATATTGGTTTTGACATAAAGTCAAATTCAAATTTTTAATTAAGATATTACTAATATTTTTGGAGCTTTTGGTATAAAAAAACCCAAAATATATGAGGATTGGAAGTGTACCTTCCAAAAAATTAGTTATAAGATTATGAAATGCAATTAAGATATAACATTTAAATATTATGTGGGGAAATCAATTAAATACTAAATTCATAATCAAGTTTATAAATATTTATTGCCCCGAATTAAATTAAAAATGGCAAACCAAGTTAAATAAATTAACTATCATATCTAAATAATAACTAATTAACCATTAAATAAATATTTAAAGGAAAAAAGATAACATATCACAGCAATTATAAAGCTACCGTCCAAGAAAGAACAATTTATAAGCATGAACACATATAAAAAAATCAAGACTTGATAATCAAGATTTTAAAATAGATCGGTTTTCATCAGCTTTTTTTTTTTTCGTGATACACCTTAAAGGAAATTATTTTTAATTTAAAAGGTGGATTAAATGTAATATCAATTAAGTTTTTGTGTGAAAGTACATATATGCAACAATATATTTTTAACGGTTCAGGGTATCAAATTTCATTAGGATAAATATGAAAGAACCGAAAAGATACATGATTTAATTGACAGAACTATAGCGTACACGAGATCATCTCGTAACAGAAACAACGGTTTAGGTTTGGTGTCGGGTTTGATAAAACATTCAATGTCAAAATAAAACATTCAATGTCAAAATAAATAAACTACAAAACATTTTAACAATTATATCATTATATGATCCTAAATCGCAAATATGACTACTAAGAATTTAAGTGACTTCAAATATGCTTAAATATTAATATAATATTTAAATATTACAATATAAATGATAAGAACGTATTTAGATTTACATATCCATATATAGTTGGTTTAAAATAGCAACTAGAATATTAAATAACTCATATCATTGAATCAAATAAATTATCATATCTTAAATTAACTTGTTATAAAACAATACATATATGATAAAATTATATATTTTAAGAATATTTAAAAAAATCTATAAATTATTTGATTAACCAAAATAAAACACCATAAAAGTTAAAAACATATTGATTTTGGATTCTCTTTTTTTTCGCCAAGATCAATTGAACAAAAAAAATAAAGTTTTTTTTTAATCCGTTAGGTGTTTAATCACAAAACAAATAAATTAAAATTTTCAAACGAAGTAGTAGATATTTCACAATATTAATTAAGCATATACTATAAACATGAAATCCTAGATGTGCAATAACATGATGTTAATCGGGTTATCAGGGTATCAAAGTTCATTACGATACTAAATGTAAAATAATCGAAACTATACCTGATTTAATTGAAGGAGTAGTAGCATAAAAAGGCAATATTTTGGTGTCGGGTTTGATAATCTTCATAGAACATACGTGCTGATAACGTGTTATAGGAAAATCATGATAGAACAACAGTAAATAGAGAGAATGAAATATGTAATTCTCATTAATCATAAGCCCTTTAAATAAGCAGAAGTTTACAAAAAAAAGAAAACATTCATTATGGTAAATTCTAATACTAGGAAAATATTATATCAATCACTTCCTTTTGAAATTTATATATATGTGGTTCAAATGGGAAGTCCCATAATTTAAAAAATGGAGAAGAAATCTCAACCACTAGTTTAAAATTATGATTTTCAAATCTTTTTACACTAATTAAAATAAGTATGGAAAAAATCAACGAGCCTGAATTATCTCCGACTTTTCTATATCTTTTTTTTTATCCAATGGTCCACCTTGAAATCATTGGAATTTTACAATTTCTAGAATTAAATCTCATTTGCCTAAATCTTATATATGAACACGAATATCAATGTTCTTCATTGGTCATTTAATACGGGGATAATTAGGTGTATATTGGTTCATATGTGAACTTGTGAATCCTAACATAGATTCACATTAAAATTATAATATAGATTCACATGTGAATCTTAATTAAACTTGTACGTGAATCATATTAAACTTATAACCAAGATTCTGAATCAGTTTAAAATTCATATATGAAGATTCACATGTGAATCCTAATGTAGATTCACATATGAATCATAATACAAATTCGTATATGAATCTTAATTATAAACGGTATGTGAATCAATTTACAATTTATAATCGAGATTTTGAATCAGTTTAAGATTCATTTGTGAATCATAATATATATGTGTATATATATATATATATAAGGGTTAAATCAAATGAAAACCACAATTATGTTACAAACATGTGAGAACCGATATAAAAATATTTTTTCACATGATATATTTTCACCAAATGCTTGGATTTAATATATTGTTTCACATATATTTGTTTCATAGTATGATAGTTTTACATGTATTTGTTTCACCACATTAATATTTTTTACCGGTATTTTTCATTTCACTAGATGAATCAAAAATCAAATTTCACGTGCAATCTTTTCACAAGGTGAACAAAAATATAGGTGAAACAATATCTTAAATCATAGGTTTTGATGAAAAAAAAATCATGTAAAAAAATATTTTTACATCGGTTCTCAAGGGTTTGTAACATATTTTTGGTTTTCATTTGATTATCCGCCTATATATATATATATATATATATATATATATATATATATATATATATATATATATATATATATATATATCATGAATCTTTACAAATAAGAGTAAATTACACCGTTGGTCCCCATAGTTTGCTCTGAATTTGGACATGGTCCTTATTTTGAAAATAAGTACACCAGGTGTCCATGTCGTTGCATTCTGAGTCCCTATCACTAACATCGTTAAATTCAGTATATTAACTTAGGGGCAATTTTGCCAATCATCTATTAATTAAACATCTTTTTTAAAACTCCATTTAGATATTGACATGTGTCCACCTATCTAACTTTTAACCCTCCCCCTCCCCCACCATCTCCTTCCCTTCCCCTCTTTCATCTACTACTCAACCCATTCAATCTACCATCACTGCAACTATTTTATTGAGGAAAAACCCCCAAGGAATGAAAGTTAGATATTCAAGAAATAACCCAATTACTTCATCTCTCTTTTTTGCTTCAAAAATCAAACACACTCTTCAAAAGGTAGGAAAATGGTGGAAAAGTGACTACACACAGATAACCCACTTAATACAGCCACCATGGAGAGGTGGGTGTACATCAAAATGGTGATGGCAGGATGATGCATGCTCCATCACTATGATGGAATCAAAATGGCGATGGATGATGCTCCATTTTTTGGACAATGATGGAGGGCAGTAACAGGGGGAAACGAAGTGGGTTGAACAATAAAAATGGAGGCAAAACGAAGTGATGGAATGAAAAAAGAAATGGATGGAAAACGAAGTGGTGGCTGGAGAAAGCGATACGGTTGCTGGAGATAGATGGTGTTCACGATGGCAGAGGAGTGAAAAAACTTCGGTGGTGGTTGCTAGCAGCAATGGTTACTAGCAGTGGTACCAATATCGAAGGTCACGGTGGTGGTTACGAGTTATGGTGCCAGTTCAGTTCGGAGGTCACGGTGGCGGGAGGTGAAGGAGAAGAGGAAAGGAGAAGATAAAAAAACCCAGCAGCGGCAATCATGGCTGGTGCTCGTTGGTAAGTATCGACAGTGGGGAGGGGAACAACTAAGAAGGTTGGTCGACAGGTATCACGGTGGGGGTTTGGGAGAAGACAACATATGTGTGTTCATTGTTGTAAGAGAAGGGAGGAGGTGGGTTTCACAGTGGCCATGAGGGTGAAGGTGAATGGAGAAGGAGGCAGGAGGTGGGGGAGGAGAACCGGAGGGTGGGATGCAGGTTTCATATGTGTGTATATATATATATAATAATTATAATAATTTTTTGTTTTTAATTTAAAATGAGACAACACATAAATGACATATTTATCCCTAAGTTAACGGATGCTTTTTAACGGTGTTAGTGTTAGGACCTAGCATGAAACGAAATGCAAACCACATGGACTCCTGGTGTATTTATTTCAAAATATGAACCATATCCAGATTCGGAGCAAACCACAGGACCAATGATGTAATTTAAGTTCTCGTTTTTTTGGTATAATTTATTTAAATAAAATATTGATTATATTTTAGATAATTTAATTTTAAAAAAAATGAGTAATCTAATATTTTTTTAACAGATGGTGGGTAAATCTTTTGAAAAATGAATGGGTTGGTGATTTAATGTCTAAGACAGTGATTTAATTATACAAAAGTTTCAAAATGTCCCCTTATTAGTCGCAATGTTGTTTATATTTACATATTTTGACTTTAAGAACTTGACCATTGAAAAATCTCACATATATGTATATATATATATATATATATATATATGTGTGTGTGTGAATTACATCATTGGTCCGATGTTATTCCAGATTTGGTCCCTAAAACGCATTAACTTTACTGATGGTCCTATTTGATGCTTTTTTTCATAATAGATACCCATGCATAAACACCAATACATCCTTTTTATCGGGCATAATCACCATAATAAATTTTGGATCCTTGTACCGAGTTAACACCATTAACTCAAACTTCGTTAGTCACCTCATGTGCTCCTCATGTAAAGAGTAATTTTGTCACTTTACCACGGTCTTCTTTTTAAGAAAGATAAAAATGAAATATTATTTTATATTATTTATGTAATAAATAATATTTTATAAACCACATTCTCTTCTATCGGTTCATACTCCCTCCATCTCAACCCTCTCCGACGACGACCCACAACCGATTTCATGACCCTCTACCGCCATTAAGACCACCACTACCACCACCTTCATCCTCAACCATTGTCGAATACAAATCCGAAAACAAATAAAAAATTCAAAACCCTAAAACAAAAACAATGATAAACACAAAATAATATTACAAGAAAATTAAGACGGAGAGACAAATAAATAACAAATGTATGCAAAACTTATGTAAAATCAAAATCTTAAATCAAATCTTGATCCCTACAATCAAAATCCTAAACAAATTTTGGATGATTGCTTCTAGATTAAAAGGTCGTTTACCAAACGCTTACTTGGATAAGTGCTTACCAATAAAATTTAACACAATCACTTACTTAGCAGGTAAGATTTTAGTCCACCAAAACGGTATCGTATTCAACAATTTTCCCGATAAGCGCTTACGGGTAAAATTTAACACTATCACTTACTTACCGGGTAAGAGTTTAGTACACCAAAACGGTATTGTATGCAACAATTTTCCCGGTAAGCGCTAACCGTGGTAAGACTTTTCGCCATCACTTACCAGGGTAAGACTCTGGGTCCTTACCTTAGCTCTTACCGAGTAAGATTCTTGGACATTGTCATCTTCATCCATAAGGTAAATGACTTGGTAAGCGCTTACCCGGGTAAGCGTTTGGTAAACGGCCCCTAAAACATGTTTAAAATAAAATAGGATAACTAAACATCAACTACATAATGACTTGTCCAATTCAACTATTTTTTATTATTGTGTAAAATTAAACAAAAAAACATTACTTATTACGTGCATAGGAATAAGCCATTAATTTTTTTTTAAGTCGATTGAAAAAAAACGAAGAGTCTAAATTATAACCTATAGGGTCGCATCAAAGGATGTTCCAATGCGAGATATGGAAGAGGGCTCCAAATTTTTTATATTTTTTAGGTTTAGCCTAATTATACATGTTATAGCCTAATTAAATGTTTTAATATTTTAGTTCATTATAATGTTTCGTCAAGTTGACTTATAATTTTTGTACATTTGTAACAGGACCTCCAAAAAGATTGGAATGACCTGATAAGATGATCCAACAAGTTACATCGGAAACAACTGGGGGTTGTTACTAGGGGTGTCAATCAAAACTACCAACATGCATCCAACCGTACCAATTAGATTGATACCAACTCAAGTTGATTGGTACAGTATTACCAAATATGTAAACTTGGTTGGTAAACGGTATGAGAAATCCTATATCACTGTACTACCAGCAACGACTTTACTCATTAATTATTTCTTTATTATTAATTAATAATTTAATACTTGATGTAATCAACTATTAGTAAATATTGTTCGGTTTGTGAAGATCCCTTGAAACATGCCCTTATTTGAACGACATCTAACCATGTATGTAAACGACTTCCTTCTTTCTATGACCAGATCAGGAGTTGCATGATCCGATGAGCTATCATCTGAGAGATGAGTCGATCGGATTCGTATAGATAACGCAAGAGAGAACTTATGACCCTGATTGTAGGAAGCCCACTCTAAAGTCTGACATGCTTTCCGTAATGTTCGCTCTTCAATATCTCAGTTGCTCAAGAAGTTGCTTCACCTCCCCTATAGGTAAAGGGCAAGCTAATTGAAATTAACTTCCCTTCGGATAAGTGATACTTTAATACAAGAACATGGAGTTAGTTATAATGTGACCAGCCATATATTTTGCCTTAAAGCCTTAAAGACGGAAAAGGGGAGGAGCAATTATCTATGTAATTACGGTCACAACGATGTTTTTCAGGGAGTCCATCATGCAAAATCCGTTTTCTTGCTCGTCACCACTTGACTTTGATTGCATAGCCTTTTTAGGCTTTACTAATAACTAAAAAAATAGAAAGGACTTTTCTCGTGACTATAGAAGTAATAAGAGTTCGGTATATATCACTATTATTCGTCGACTTTCTTCTCGCTCAGGGAGTTGCTCATCCTCCGGGGACAGAGAGGCTGGGGAACTTAAAGAACTTGGTTAGTTTTTGAAGTATTGACCATTGAACATCGTTACTTCACCTTTTGTTTTTTGACTATCAAACATTATAACATGATTTCAGCTTTTACAAATTACAATGTTGATACAGAACCAATACTATTATGTGCTAACCCAAAAACATCGTACCAAGTAAGTTGGTACCAAGTATAAGATATTTTTTTTTAACCTTGTGGGTTAGCTTAACTAGCAATAAGGCTTGGGCCTTTGGGGATTCTACTCAGAGGTCACTCGAGTCCTACCAGGACCATTAGATTAATCGTGGTGCGCGTAAATTGGCCCGGACAATCACGATTAAAAAAAAGTATCCGATTTTTTATACCAATTGTAATTGGTTGACAAACACTATATTAGAAAAAAAAAATGATACCATGCCCTTTTAAACCCTATTTGTTATGAAAACAGACTCTTTTACTTCCGAAAATAAATGTAAGCTTTGGATTCATCTTACCTTCTTTAAAAGTTACCATTAGATGTCTTTGATTGGGTTGGGCGTTTTTTGACATTTTTACAACCTAACCCAATTACGGCGGTTTGAAAATTCTCAACCCAACCCAACCCATTCAAAAGTATAACCCAACCCAACCCTTGCGGGTTAGGGCGGGTTGGGTTGGGTTGGGTTGGCGGGTTATAAATATACATAAAGTTGACGACTGAAATACGATCAATAATACTAAAAATGTTGCCAACAAAGTTATTAGTGATTACAAATGTTTGAGGTTCTACATCCCATTTTCTTAAACGTGTTTGATTTATCATTGTCCTCGATTTTTGGAGACTTAGGAGTATTTTCCATTGCTCGTATACATAAGAAATATGATATAAAAATACAAAGTTACAACCTACAAAAAAAACATATTATATTTCTCTACGCAATAAAAATCAAACTTTTAACAACATCAATGCAATGAAAACAAAAATTCATGGTTCCAACTTCTATTTTAAAACATACTCCTTATATTCATTTATGTTTATACTTCTAATTTAAAATCTAATGTTTGAAACATACTTCATATGTTTATTTATGCAATGAAAACAACAACGTCGATCTAGTTGTTTCAGTGCTCATGCATTCGTAATTATTGAGACATATCGATCGACCTAATTGAATTAATTCGTGTCTTTACGTAGTTGGATTAATTTTGGGCTTTAGGTTGTAAATTGGACTAATATTTGTATATATATTTTGGGTTGTTAATTAGACTAATATATGTATATATTTTTTGGGTTGTAAATATTATATATATATATATATATATAAATTTATCGAAATAATATATATTAGCGGCGGGTTAGCGGTTTGGGTTGGGTTGAGTTATGCTAACCCAATTTCAACCCTCCTAATTAGCGGGTTGGCGGTTTAGCGGGTTGACGGTTTAGCGGGTGAACGAATTGAGTTTAATTGGGTTGTTAGAGGGTTGGGTTGGGTGAGTTTCACGGTTTGACGATTTCTTGTACACCCCTAGGTTTATCTACCGCTAGTTTTCAAGATGGGAACAATTGGTGGGTCCAAAAGATAGAGAAAATGACAAGTGAAATGGAGTAAAAGTTGGACGTTGACTAATAAGGGGTCCACAATTTCTAGAATGGTCCCTTTCGTAGGCGCAACCACACTATACATATGACCCCACATCTTTTACACACCACATATATATGTGTATAAATAAATAAATAGATATAGATATAGATATATAAGGTTGGGTTCGGTGAGAATCAAAGTTATATGAAGGGTAAGAGGGGATATCCACCCTTGGTTCCACATTAGGATGAGATGCATCGGAAATTCCCGTATCAAACATGGTTCATTGGTAGGTTTGAGATTAAGGGCCGTTTGCCAAAATGCTTATCGGGTAAGCGCTTACCGACAAGGATATTACCCTTACTTATCTTATCGTATAACATTCTAGACCATAAAAATTGATTGTTGTTAGGCGTCTTAAATCTGGTAAGTGTTTACCGAGTAAGAGTCATTTCTCTCACTTACCGGGTAAGACTTTACGTCCTTGTTATGGCTCTTACTGGGTAAGATTCTAGGTAGTTTTCATGCTCAATAGGTACGGACTGTAAGGTAAATGAAACCGATAAGCGCTTACCTAGGTAAGTATTTAGTAAACGTCCCCTAAAAGTGATCAAAGGTACATCTCACACATGACCCTATATATATATATATATATATATATATAGATGGATGGATGGATGGATGGATGGATGGATGGAGAGAGAGAAAGAGAAGCAAATTAATTTGTAAAAAGACGAGAAGGAATATTGGCCGCATACCTTATTTAATAAATGGATCTAATAAAAATATTATTAAATTATATTAGAAAATATATGATTGTTATTTGTGTATAACATTATCTGTAACCATGATAATAATCCCTATAAATTGGGATTGAGTTTGTTTTCCAAAACCGATTTTAAATAATCCCTGATACACTGATTTCATCACAAAGATAAATTCGTAACAATTTGATTATATGCTTTCATCACATATGATAATTTTATCTATGATCGTATGAATCATATGTGATAATTGTAGATATTTTTTTTAATTATATGTGATTATGTATATGTACATTTATAGATTTTATTGTGATGCAAATATTATTACATGTGATAATACGTCAGTTATATTCAGACGCATATTATCACATATGATAATACGTAACTTATATTCACACACATATTACCAAGTGTGATATGTTCAAAATTCACAAAGTGGATCATATGTGATACACAACCAATTATATGTTAAATGCAACTAATAACGTGTGACTCAAAACATGAATCTAAAGAATAGAGAAAAAATGGTGAAAAAGATAATGGATTGATTGTGGATATCACATGTGATATTTGAAAAAAATGTTTAAAAATCTTGTCAAAAGTGTATCTAAAATATTGTAAAAATCATATAAAACTTGACAGAGAATTATGAGTTAATCAAAATTAAAATATAAATAAATCTAAAAGATATATAATGAGATTTTTAAGGGGTTGTTTACCAAACGCTTACCCGGGTAAGCGCTTACCGGTAAAATTTAACACTATTACTTACTTACTTGGTAAGATTTTAGTTCACCAAAACGATATCGTATGCAATGATTTTCTCGATAAGCGCTGACTGTGGTAAGAGTCTCCGTCGTCACTTACCGAGTAAGACTCTTGCTCTTGCCTTAGCTCTTATCGGGTAAGATTTGTGGTTCTTACAATATTCATCCGGTAAGATATTGACTTGGTAAGTGCTTACCCGGGTAAGTATTTGGTAAACGGCCCCTAAAAATGTTATTATTGCAATGGAAACCTACATTAGATTGGAAACTTTGGAAACCATCTAGATACCATTGATCTTAGTAATCAATGGTCAAGATTCATTTGATTTAAATATGGTAATTGTAATTAGAGATTATATTATTGATTTTCTTATTAATACAATGAAAGAGTACAATGATATATATAGGCAAGAAAGCTAGGAAAAAAAGGAAACCCTAAAAGAGAAAACCCTTAGGGCCCACAAGCTAATTGGGCCTAAGTAAAGTAATTACATATTTTACATTATAACACTCCTCCTCAAGCTGGAGCATATCCAATTTCATATATGCACATCCAACCATTTATACCTAATTTCATATATGCACATACAACCATTTATACCCAATTTCATATATGCACATAACTTTTTTTGTCACCCAGGTTGCTTTACACTTAATGAGAGAGGTTCATATACACACATAAAATACAAGTTCATATATGCACTTCATATAGGCACATCAAACACAAGTTCATATATGAACATCATACCCCAATTTTGGAAACTACCATTTTAGACATGTCGTGAATAGCAGTGCATATATGAACTTTTGGAAATGGTAGTTTCCAATTTTGCACATCACAAAATTGTGATACATTGTGATACACAAGTTCATATATGCACATCACATGTTGTGACACATATATAGATTTTATTGTGATACATAAGCTTATATATATAGGGGCCTAATCATATGAGATCCTAGTATTTTGTGAACAACTAAGAAGGTTGGTAAGTATCGACAGTGGGGAGGTGAACAACTAAGAAGGTTGGTCGACAGGTATCACGGTGGGGGTTAGGGAGAAGACAACATATGTGTGTTCATTGTTGTAGGAGAAGGGAGGAGGTGGGTTTCACAGTGGCCATGAGGGTGATCTCGTCAAGTTAACACCATCTCTGACCTAAAAATTAAGTTACACTTGTCAATTATGGTAAGATAAGGAGATCTTTACCGAAACAACTGGTCTACCCTTTAGGATTTGGGGTAGTTCTACGTACACCCCCCCCCCCGCGCGGCCCCCTACCCCAGCGGGACACAACCTTTTGGGATAGAGGAGAAGTTTGCACTCATCCCATCCCCAGACACTGCTTTCACGGAAGACACTTGCTTTTGAAAGTGGTAAGACGAACTAAAGCAGGGAGTAATAAATCTTACTCAGAAATAGAAACCGCAGGTAATCTAAATCTCCATGATCAAAAGCAGGTCGTTTCAGTTTATGGAAGATCTCGTCCATCTTATAGAACAACCTTTTGACAAATTTTACCCATGATAATAGAGGGAGTAAGATTTATCCATCTTATAGAACTGGAAGACACTTGCTTTTGAAAGTGGTAGGACGAACTAAAGCAGGGAGTAATAAATCTTACTCATAGTTCAAAAATGGTAGTTTCCAATTTTGAACTTGTGTATCACAGTGCATATATGAACTTTTGGAAACTACCATTTTTTTGATACACAACTTATGTATCACAATGTATCAAAGAAACACATAAATGGAAGCTTGTGTATCACAATGTAATAGCAGCTGTTTTTTTTATACACGGTTTATGTATCACAATGTATCAAAGAAACACATCTTTAACACAACCGACGTTTGTGTTGATTTAACAAAATGGAAAAATCACAATGGAAAAATCATAATGTATCACATCGTTGTTGCTTTAACACAACGGTAAAATCACATTTAAAATTCTAATATGGGAAAATCGCTGGTGTGCCTTCAACTTCACCAACATAATCACTGTCACAGGTTTATACATAATCATAATGTAACACAGGTTTTTGCAAGACGATCATAATGTATCACATCGTTGTGGCTTTAACACAACCGATGTATGTGTTGATTTAACACAATGGGAAAATCACAATGGGAAAATCATAATGTATCACATCGCTGTTGCTATAACACAATAGGAAAATCACATTTAAAACCCTAATCTGGGAATGCCAAAATTATCGATCCACCCCTAAATTAGATAAAACTGAATTTCAATGTTTTTGACATTTTTACCCTTTTTACCTAATTTAGTGGACTAAAATTCTTTTTTTAATTAATATTTCTATTAATTATTTTAGACACTTGATTATTTAGATGGATGGATGAGATTGGATCTCATAGTTACCACAAAATACTAAGATCTCCCATATATATATATGGGCTTAATCAAACGAGAATTAGGTAGTTTGTGGTAACCGTGAGATCCAAACACAACCAATCAATTTGTTCTATTTAATGATTTTATATATTAATTGGTGAGGGTATATTGGTAATTTGATTATTTTTGTTTAATAAATAATTATTTTATTTTACAGATTTATATCAATCAAAATCAATCAAGAGTACGTTTCCTAATAATACTCAACTAATTGATTTTTCAAAATCAAACCTATTCAATATTCACGATTCTAATTTATTTTGCAGGTCTGAAGAATTACTGGATGAAGAAGAAGTTGTTGGAGGAAGAAGGACGTTGTTAAAAAAAGGAGGTCGCTGCTTGTGTTTGCCAAACTATTATGTGATTATTATCAAAATGTATCACACTGTGATACATTTTGATATCACAATATATTCCAAATAATCAACAACTGTGTATCACATGATACATATCTTCAGGTCGTGCACCTTCAAATATTCATCTTCATTGTGGTTGGTTTGCCTCAGCAAGAATAGTCAACCCAAGATTATTCAACCAATCACAAGGTATCACCCTATATACACATACACGAAACCATATACAATAAAATAATGGAGAAGATATCCCCTTAGTTGGTTTGTGGTTCAATGTGATCACCTTATTAATCCCATTTTGACATCCATGGTGGTTCAATGTGATGATCCCTGGCATCCCATTTCCATTCATATTGTGATCTCTATATTCGATAAACAGAGTATAAACAACCACAGTGAACCACATATGTCGAATCAAATCGTGAAATAGGGAAAATAGTTACAAACTGGTACCCATCTTTATGTGACAAATAGAACCACGTATCTTGAATCAAATTATGTATCACATATTTTTCTTCTCTGATATACCCATTCATCAACAAAAATCGTACAGATACCCAAAAAACCCTAAATTTAGTTTCAATCTCTCTCTAATTCTTTATTTGTTCACAGCCAAAATCGATCACCATGTAAGGGTTTTTTAAAATTGATCTGGTATTTATGATATCACTTCGTCGGTTAGAAGATTGAGATTGATATGATCCCATAATTTTTGGTGGGCGCTCAAAATAGATCACTATGAATCACCAAACAAAATGACTTATTTACCCTTTTTTGGGTATAAATTGATTATTAACGCCCTGTTATTTATGGTTATTTAATAATAAATTTTCAATTTTTTAAACCATTGATTATGATTTTGTGTCGATGAGATTGGATCTCACAGTTATCACAAAAATAGTTAGTTCTCCCATGAAGGGCCCCCTATATATATATATATATATATATATATATATATATATATATATATATAGGCCGATAATCAAATGAAAACCAAAAATATGTTACAAACCCTTGAGAACCGATATAAAAATATTTTTTTACATGATTTTTTTTCATCAAAACCTATGATTTAAGATATTGTTTCATATATGTTTTTGTTCACCTTGTGAAAAGATTACATGTGAAAAATAAATTTTGATTCACCTAGTGAAATGAAAAATACAGGTAAAAAATATTCATGTGGTGAAACAAATACATGTAAAACTATCATATTATGAAACAAATATATGGGAAGAAATATATTAAATCCAAGCATTTGGTGAAAAAATATCATGTGAAAAAAATATTTTTATATTGATTCTCACATGTTTGTAACATATTTGTGATTTTCATTTGATTTAGCCCCATATATATATATATATATATATATATATAAGTGTTTTGCATCACCTCCCTGTCGTACAACTCCCCGCCTCCCACCATACAACTCAATGACTTCCCCCAGCGTCCGACCTCCCCCATCGCCTCCCCACCGTGCCACACCAACCCTACCACCGTCACCTACCCCATCACTCCATTTTTTTCGACCACTATTCCTTGTCCCCACCATTGTCATCTCACACATAGATACATGCCCTAAATCGTTCCCCACCAAAAAAACCCAAAAATTGTGACCCTAAACTACTGATCCTTATCCCCTACCTAGCGGATCCAACTCTCATCCTCACTTCAAATCACGATCCGAACTCCAGGATCTCGTCGTCTTTCCCCTCCTATGGTTGATCCACTCTTCTTCATCTTCCATAACGACTGCTCTCACCGTCTTTTTGTAACACCCCAAATTTCGTTATGTAACCTTGGTATTCTAGTGTTAAGCTTTTGTCGTTAGCACCGTGTTTGGTTCCAAGTTTGAGTTTGGCTTTTTGTGGTTTTGGACAAACCACAGTGAACTACGCGAGTTGCACCGCGACTTGAGGTCGCGGCACAACCCGCGAAACCCTCTAGATGGGATTGGTTTTGTGTAAGCGGGCGAGTTATGCCGCTGGTTGAAGCGACATAACCCGCGAAATCAGTTGGACCGACTTAAGGGTTTGCAGATCTAAAATATCTCTCATTTCTCAATCTCATTCTCTCTCTTCAAATTTCTCTCTCTCTCTCTAAGATTTCTCTTTGGTTTCTTCGATCTTTGAAGCTCCGTTGATTGCTAGTTTTAAGTGCATTGCTCGAGGTTTCGGTGTAGAAGTTTCACCTCTTCTTCGTGGTCGATATCTGGTTCTTCGGGTTTTCGTATAAACCTATTGGGTGAGTTCCTACTATCATTTTAAACTTTATACATATCAAAACTTACCTTTTGGAACTCCTATATATCTCCATGGTTTCAGATTTAAGTTTTCTACATATTTGATGTAACTTGAGTTTTGGGAGATTTTAGGGTTCCCGATCATTGTGTTTACTAAAATGATGGATCTTATCTTAATGAAGTAAAATGATGTTTTACTTGTACATTATGTGGATATATAAAAAGAATGTTTAAGAAATCATTTTAATGATTTTCATTCTTACCAGAAGTTGAACTAGAAATGACATTTTGTTTCTAAAATGTGTTTATACCATATGTTTATTTATGGTTGGTCACATATGTTCTTGTGACGAGTCTGTACCATTACTAGCGGATCCCTAGGTTTTGAGTCGACTGATATTATATGGTGGTTACCAAGTAAAGAAAATGTAGAGTTGCATGTGCATTAAATTGTGAGGCTCTGGCCGTTAACAAATAAGAACTACATGTGCATTAAATTGTGAGGTTCTGGCTGTTAACGACTTATTGTTGGGATGTCACATTCCCCATTTTGTAGTTGTGGATGCCTATGATCCTCGGGGGCAACTTGGTACGGTTATGTGAGGCCGGATACTAGCCATGGTTCATAGTGATCCTAGTGAAGGAGTATACATTGGTTTTGCTTGGGGCTAGATCTCACGTTGTAGCACGGACTTATATGTTCGTATCCTCGGATTCCAATTGTTTAGCTCATAACTCGGATTTGTGGTCTACTTTGTGTTACACCACAATCCTTGGTAAAATGGTTCTTTTGTCATCGTATGATGAGTTTTGGACCGAAAAGGCCCGGTTATGGCGAAATGTTATCTTTTATAAATTAAACCTTTATGAAAAGATTTCCTTATGATACTGATGTTTATATCTCTGATTTTGAATAAACTGTATGTTCTCACTAGGCTTTAAGCCTAACACTTTTTCTCAAATGATGTGTATAACAGGTTTCCCTTAGCGGTGAGTTGCACAGGGTCTTTGAGAGTCGAGCGTGGACTCGAGGCATATTTTGAGATGTCTAGTATTTGGTATTGGGCATTGTTTAAGTCCCATCTTTTAGTGAATTTTGGTCCGTCAAGTGTTGTAGTCTAGACGGTTATGTTTAGATTAGTTTTGTTGATAAATTCTATATCCGTATGAGTTTTGTATAGTCATAAGGACTGATCCCCTTTATGGGAAGTTTATATCATTACGGATGTCTTGTTGCCATATTTCCAGGTTTTAATTTACTCTGAATTTTAGAGTGTTACAAGTTGGTATCAGAGCTCTAGTTTAAGTGAACTAGGCATGAATATAAGATGTCTAGACTTAGACTGAGTTTGATAGACAATGATTGTGAGATTGGGTAGAACTTCTAAGATGGGTTAGTCTTAGAATCGACGGAGGTTATGTTAATCAAGCGTTGTGATGATGGTAACAAGAACCCTTATGTGTTATATGTTCATAATCTCACTTAGCTAATGTGATTATGAGGATATTTTACATGAGTGTAATTGGTTTGCTAATGTTATGACAATTGGTAGACGTAGCGGTACGTTTCTTTCGTGCGTGTTTCAGTTAAACTCTTCCTTACCCTTTCTCGTGCTTGTGTTTACCTGCTCTACCTTGGTATGTTGACCGTTAGAGTAGTGCGGAAGTTTCTAAGCGAGTAAGCTAAGGAATGATTTTTGTTTATAGCAATGTCTCTTTGGGATGATAGTAAGTGCGTTGAACGCATTAAGTTAATCATCTTGAGCCAGATTCGTTGGTGGAATTAGAATTATATCTTGTTAGATCGATTCTATTTCGAGGAGTTTTGTAAGTTAATTAATGGGATGGTTGCCCTATTATGCCTGAGGCATCCGGTTGATTATAGTACGTCAGGATGTTGGGAAGTGTAATATTAAGATGTGAGTGCCGACCGAATTCATGCATTAAACTTATTTCTAAAATAAGGTTGCATAAATTGCTTTTCATGATCGCCAACCATAAAGTAAATTACCTTATAACGTTTTGGCAAAACATTTAGCACTCAGCATATTTTTAAACTATGAGCATAAGCATGCTAAAAATGGTTTTGATGCACCTGATTTCAAATTGTTATCAAAACTCTCTTTATTCACATCTTGTGTTTAAATGCTATTTTTGGATGTCTGTGTTTTAGTGCTTTTGAGTTAAGTGGGCAAGTAGTCGTGGAATTTTTGACCCTGACATTGGATCTCTTCCACGTACGTCAATGGTTTTAAAAGATAAGTTATTCCCATGATTTGAGTCGAAGTTTCTTGGAGATTTTAGTTTGTACGAGTGTTATTGAAATTCATGGAGTTTTGTTTTACGGATTCTTTTGTGTCGCGTAAATAATTTCAGGAACATGTGCATATGCATCATTGTGTGCGTTAATTTCGGGGTTTTGTTATCATAGGTCAACTGTCGTATACTATGTGCATTGGATTTAAGTATAACGTTGGTGTGAATGATTGCATAAACGATGTATGTTAATTTTAAAGCAGGATTTTCATTCTGGTTGTATCTCCATCATTAACTCTTACTGTTAAAATTTCCGCAAAGCATTTAGTGAGTTAACGGTATTTTGTCGTTGTATTTTTTATTTTGGTCAAATGTGTTTATCTTTACAACGTGAAGCTTTTAAACTCGATTTGAAATTTTATTTGCATCCCCGTTATTTTACCGCTATTTGGGGAATGAATTGTTGCATATGGGGTGAGTTGAAAATTCTTTTGCTGCAACGCCTCTTGGTTATAGAGGAGGAATTTTAAAGATAAAATTGTGATTTTCCTTTGGGGTTGTACAAACAATTGTTGCACATGTTGAAGTGCAAGAACCTATTTTCACGTTTATAGTGTAAACTATTGCATATGTTTTACTCGGTATTTCTCAAGGTGCGAGTATTTTGTTAAGTTTTCGTATTCGGTAACTTGGATTGTTTTAACATCATAAATTGCTCATGTCGAGCTTGAATATTTCAACAAGTAAATAGCGTGATTTACATATTCTGGGTGATTTTGTACACGTAAAATCTACATTATGATTTATGCATCTTTGATGATTTTGTGCAAACAAAGTCTATTTCATGACATATGCATCTTAGAATATTTGCATTCATAAAACCATTGGAAAATCTTTGGTCCCAATACGTGTTGAGTTTTGAGAAAGCATGTCTTTGTGGTGTGGGTTTTCATAAGCATTGTTTAAAGACATTTCATTATTTGGGGAAAACCGTTAGATGTCGGCTAAATGTGTTTTAAGGTTTACGAGGCTTTCGTTGGAAATTTACGTGAAGTGTCGGGCCTTTGGCTCGGGTTTTGACTGAATGAGTCATGTGGACATTTGTCCGGATTTATAACCGCAATGAAAGATTTTAGTATGATGGAGTTTATTTGTGTTTTTGGTGAGTTAAAGTTGATTTGTGAAAACGGTGTACATGCCAAAATGTTTATTTTAAAGTATTTGTGTTTTACATTAAATTGTTAACTGCTGATAAGTTTTGGTTATTTTGAAATGTATAGTTTTATGAACATGTTGAGACACCCATTTTGGGATCTTTGGTTATTTTGGTAAATAAATCATGTTGAAGTGTTTCTTTGATAGTTTCACATATATAATTGGAGTTCAATTGACGTAAGTGTCATTTGGTGTATTTGATATTATAAACCTTTTTCAGAAAATGCATATTATTGTGTTATGAGGCATTTTGAAAACATAAGGGTATGAGTTCATTTGGAAAACGGTTTGTTTCAACCAAGGATGAGATTTGAGTTAATTATACTTTTGGTCGTGTTTGCATAATAGTTGGTCAAACGTGTTTCAATATTTATATCGGCTTTCATTTTGGGTATTTACGTAAACTGTTGGGTCGTTGGCTCAGTTTTGACTAAATGGAGTCTTGAGGACATGTGTACGGTTTAAAAACAATTGTGGAATTTTTGGAGTATGATGGCGATTATTTCATGCCATTGGGAGTTACATGTTTTGGGAGCCTTGTTTTTTTTTCCAGTTGGAGTCATGTAATGTTAGACAGTGTTGTAGATCCATAGACAGTCTGTCTGTTTTGTAAAGCCTGAGGTTTTGGGCTACACTTAGTGACCGCTTGGGTTTGCTAGCAAGTAGACAATAGGTGGCACGAGCCACTGACTTGGAACTCGTCTGGATTGGATAGGCACCCGTGTCCGTAAGCCCTTGAGGTGGAACTCGACGGAGTATGGCAAGAGGAAATAAACGGTTTGAAGTTGTGATGTCTGGTATGGCATGGGAACTAAGATCGGGATACGTGGTGAAATCCAATAACATCACGGGTGGCCCCATTCATTTGTTCTCGCCACCCAAGATGGAAATGTTTAGAGGTCATGCGAGGAAGTTGTATGGGCGGCCTACTTGCGTGTCCTTCTATTCTCTTTGTGTACGGGTCTCTCCGTCGTAGACCCGGGGTATTTTAAACACTAATGTCATATTTTTATCAACTTTGGTTATGTGGAGTCGACGGTAAATGATGGCTTTAATATTGAGTTCTCCCCACATATATTAAGGTTTGAATGAAATGTGTTATTCCTGCATGCTGATATTTAGTTTTCTTTCGTTTTTGGTCGTGTGAGTATTGGGCTTAGTGTCCATGTTTTCGAACGTACGATGTGGATGGTGTTACTAATGTTTCATACTTCAAGTTAGTACAAGTCGTGTCGATTTATAAAGCATCGTTGAAATGAAGGATCCATCTTTGAAATTGCATAACTTTGAAAAGGAGTTGTTCCATATTTTAAAATTCATTATTTGAAAGGTTTTGTTTTAAAAGAGAAGTTCATCAATTTAATTGCTTTTACTTATGTAAAACTCTTGAGCTCTCCAGGCGTTAAGCCTAATCCTTTTTTTTTCCAGCATGTGCATCAGATTCCTGTTGAGGGTTTTAGTAGCGCCCGTCCTTTATAGTCTTAATGTGTAGATTGGGGGTACGTTTAGAAGTAATCTTTATTTTGTGGTTGTAGACGAAGTATTTATGGAAGTATTAAGAAATCTGAATAAGGGCTATTTCCATATTTGGAGTCGGATCGGAGTTGAGTGATAGCAGAATCTGTGTTAACCGATTGCCGAAAAGACGTATTAGTGCGCCTTGTAAGAATATCCTTATCGATATTAGGAATGGATTAGTGAAATCTGAGAGTTTTGGGAAGATTAGCGTCGACCGTTAGCTTTGAGTTCGGAACCATGCAGTTCGAAAGAAATTGGTAGATGGAAAGTTGAGGTCGCTAAATTCCGGGAGGTAGTAATTGTCACCTAAGGTTGGGAGACAACCGTAACCTTGTGAGTAAAGGTTACTTTAGAGAGTTGCCCAAGAAGGGTAGCTATTTCGGGTGTCGGTATTAAGATCACGTTATTGATTCTGGCATTTGGGTTTGAGACGATATTTTCTGCGAACAGTGTTCCATTGAGAAGAGTAGATTTCGAGGACGAAATCATTCTAAGGTTGGGAGGATTGTAACACCCCAAATTTCGTTATGTAACCTTGGTATTCTATTGTTAAGCTTTTTTCGTTAGCACCGCGTTTGGTTCCAAGTTTGAGTTTGGCTTTTTGTGGTTTTGGACAAACCACAGTGAACTACGCGAGTTGCACCGCGACTTGAGGTCGCGGCACAACCCGCGAAACCCTCTGGATGGGTTTGGTTTTGTGTAAGCGGGCAAGTTATGCCGCGGGTTGAGGTCGCGGCATAACCCGCGAAATCAGCTGGACCGACTTAAGGGGTTGCAGATCTAAAATATCTCTCATTTCTCAATCTCATTCTCTCTCTTCAAATTTCTCTCTCTCTCTCTAAGATTTCTCTTTGGTTTCTTCGATCTTTGAAGCTTCGTTGATTGTTAGTTTTAAGTGCATTGCTCGAGGTTTCGGTGTAGAAGTTTCACCTCTTCGTCGTGGTCGATATCTGGTTCTTCGGGTTTTCGTATAAACCTATTGGGTGAGTTCCTACTATCATTTTAAACTTTATACATATCAAAACTTACCTTTTGGAACTCCTATATATCTCCATGATTTCAGATTTAAGTTTTCTACATATTTGATGTAACTTGAGTTTTGGGAGATTTTAGGGTTCCCGATCATTGTGTTTACTAAAATGATGGATCTTATCTTAATGAAGTAAAATGATGTTTTACTTGTACATTATGTGGATATATAAAAAGAATGTTTAAGAAATCATTTTAATGATTTTCATTCTTACCAGAAGTTGAACTGGAAATGACATTTTGTTTGTAAAATGTGTTTATACCATATGTTTATTTATGGTTGGTCACATATGTTCTTGTGACGAGTCTGTACCATTACTAGCGGATCCTTAGGTTTTGAGTCGACTGATATTATATGGTGGTTACCAAGTAAAGAAAATGTAGAGTTGCATGTGCATTAAATTGTGAGGCTCTGGCCGTTAACAAACAAGAACTACATGTGCATTAAATTGTGAGGTTCTGGCTGTTAACGACTTATTGTTGGGATGTCACATTCCCCATTTTGTAGTTGTGGATGCCTATGATCCTCGGGGGCAACTTGGTACGGTTATGTGAGGCCGGATACTAGCCATGGTTCATAGTGATCCTAGTGAAGGAGTATACATTGGTTTTGCTTGGGGCTAGATCTCACGTTGTAGCACGGACTTATGTGTTCGTATCCTCGGATTCCAATTGTTTAGCTCATAACTCGGATTTGTGGTCTACTTTGTGTTACACCACAATCCTTGGTAAAATGGTTCTTTTGTCATCGTATGATGAGTTTTGGACCGAAAAGGCCCGGTTATGGCGAAATGTTATCTTTTATAAATTAAACCTTTATGAAAAGATTTCCTTATGATACTGATGTTTATATCTCTGATTTTGAATAAACTGTATGTTCTCACTAGGCTTTAAGCCTAACCTTTTTTCTCACATGATGTGTATAACAGGTTTCCCTTAGCGGTGGGGTGCACAGGGTTTTTGAGAGTCGAGCGTGGACTCGAGGCATATTTTGAGATGTCTAGTATTTGGTATTGGTCATTGTTTAAGTCCCATATTTTAGGGAATTTTGGTCCGTCAAGTGTTGTAGTCTAGACGGTTATGTTTAGATTAGTTTTGTTGATAAATTCTATATCCGTATGAGTTTTGTATAGTCATAAGGACTGATCCCCTTTATGGGAAGTTTATATCATTACGGATGTCTTGTTGCCATATTTCCAGGTTTTAATTTACTCTGAATTTTAGAGTGTTACAAGTTGGTATCAGAGCTCTAGTTTAAGCGAACTAGGCATGAATGTAAGATGTCTAGACTTAGACTGAGTTTGATAGACACTGATTGTGAGATTGGGTAGAACTTCTAAGATGGGTTAGTCTTAGAATCGACGGAGGTTATGTTAATCAAGCGTTGTGATAATGGTAACAAGAACCCTTATGTGTTATATGTTCATAATCTCACTTAGCTAATGTGATTATGAGGATATTTTACGTGAGTGTAATTGGTTTGCTAATGTTATGACAATTGGTAGACGTAGCGGTACGTTTCTTTCGTGCGTGTTTCAGTTAAACTTTTCCTTACCCTTTCTCGTGCTTGTGTTTACCTGCTCTACCTTGGTATGTTGACCGTTAGAGTAGTGCGGAAGTTTTTAAGCGAGTAAGCTAAGGAATGATTGTTGTTTATAGCAATGTCTCTTTGGGATGATAGTAAGTGCGTTGAACGCATTAAGTTAATCATCTTGAGCCAGATTCGTTGGTGGAATTAGAATTATATCTTGTTAGATCGATTCTATTTCGAGGAGTTTTGTAAGTTAATTAATGGGATGGTTGCCCTATTATGCCTGAGGCATCCGGTTGATTATAGTACGTCAGGATGTTGGGAAGTGTAATATTAAGATGTGAGTGCCGACCGAATTCATGCATTCAACTTATTTCTAAAATAAGGTTGCATAAATTGCTTTTCATGATCGCCAACCATAAAGTAAATTACCTTATAACGTTTTGGCAAAACATTTAGCACTCACCTTATAACCCAATAGACTTTAGTGTTTTGAGTGATTAAGTCATTGGACAAGTTTTTGGAACAAATAAATCCTTATTACTTAAAAATGTAACTTGTAACCTACATAATAGGTAAAACTACAAATTAGAAGAAAAAACAAAAAAGATGTCACTTACTTTATCACCCTACAAATAAGAAAAATAAAAAAATTAATTAAAATAGTCAATCTCATCAACAAAATTAATTTTTTAAACACTTTTCAAAGTCTTCTCTTAAAATAGTCAAAACATATTATTATTTTTACTTAAAAACTGTTTTTGGCAAAAAAAAAAAACATCTTTATAATTTGTTATTTAATTTACTTTATATCTTCTACCTTTTTATTTTCATTTTAACTTTTTATTATATTAACACATAATCGTATATTAACTAAAATATATAAAAAAACGTTTTTTACAAATTACACCATTATAATTGTCTCGTCAATACATTTAAAATGAGCCTAATACTGATTTTTTTGGATTTAATCTCATATTATTAAATATCATAAATACGTAGTAATTATATTTAATATTTACACTTTCTATCCTTTAAGGTTATTTATTTAATAATATAAGATTAATTTGTAATTATAAAGGGTAAATATTAAAAATAATTTGTACGTATTTATGATATGAATAATACAAGATAAAGTTCAAAAACAATATTGAGTTCATTTAGAACATATTGACGAAACAACTATAATGGTGTAATTTGTAAAAAAACTAACTTTTTTTGATATATTTTAGTTAATATCCGATTGTGTATGTTAATAAAATAAAAATGTAAATGAAAAAATAATTGATATAAAATAAATTAAATAACTAATTATAACTTTATAAGAATGCAAAGTGTAAATTTTTTCTAAAACTATAAGTAGAAAGTGAATCTTTATACATAAAATTTTCTACATAAGGATGTTTGTTATTTTTATTTTTTTGGAAAAAAAACAATCATTACGCTAGAAAAAAAAACATTATGTGTAAACTTTGCCAATTTTAGGAAAAAAAAACTTTGAAAAATGGTAAAAGAAAATTAAATATGGTTGTTGAGATTGGTTATTTTAGTTAATTTTCCCATTTTTAATTTGTAGGCGGATAAAGTAGGTGACTTTGTTTTTAATTTGTAGTTTTACCTGCTATATAGGTTACAAGTTAAATTTTTAAGTAATAAGGATGTATTCAACAAGTTATCAAAAGTCCAAGGATTTAGTTAATAGAGTTTGAAATGTCCAAGGACTTATTTGTTCCAAAAAATTGTCCAATGACTTAATCACTCCAAACACTAAAGTCCATTGGGTTTTTTTGGACTTTCCCTAAACAAATTTATGAAAGTAGAATAGTATAATAAAGAAATTTATGAACGTTAATTGCTAATTCATGTATTTAACCCAATTATAGACCGTCAATTTTAATCTGATCAAATGACATTTTGCACACCCCTAAATTACATACATATTCGCCTTATATATTACATATCTAACTTATCCGGTAGCAAAGTTTTTAAAAGGTGGAATCAGGCCTCAAGGCTTTTTCCTCAATGAGGCGAGACATGAGCCTCGAAGAGGAAATATAAATACACCAAAATATGTATATATACTACACAAATATATAGGCCGATAATCAAATGAGAACCACAAATATATTACAAACCTGTGAGAACTGATATAAAAATATTTTTTACTCGACTTTTTTGCATCAAAACCTATGATTTCAGATATTGTTTGATATATGTTTTTGTTCACCTTGTGAAAAGATTACACGTGAAAATTAAATTTTGATTCACCTAGTGGAATGAAAAATACACGTAAAAAATATTCATGAGGTGAAACAAATACATGTGAAACTATCATATTATGAAACAAATATATGTGAAGCAATATTTTAAATCCAAGCATTTGGTGAAAATATATCATGTAAAAAAATATTTTTATATCAATTCTCATATGTTTGTAACATATTTGTGGTTCTCATTTGATTTAGCCCCCAAACATATATATATATATATATATAGGGGTTGTTTAATTTGCAACCCTTAAAAATGTTGCAAACCTTGCAACCCACATCTTAACCGTCGGATTCATGATCGGCGGTTATGGGGCCCAATATTTTTAATTAAAAAAAATAAAAATAAAAATAAACTAACCGTTAATCAGGAATCCAACGGTTAAGATGTGGGTTGCAAGGGTTGTAACCTTTTTAAGGGTTGCAAAATATCCTTCCAATATATATATATATATATATATATATATATATAGGGAGGATCAAACGAGAACAATAACTATTTAAAAAAACACGAGAACTAACAAAATCATTAGTGATTTTACATAAACGTGCAAAAAAGCCACGTGGACCTGAAGCCACGGTCGAAGTCCTTTTTTCGTGTGTTAATGTAAAATCACTAATAATTTTGTTAGTTCCCGTGTTCTTTTAAATAGGTAACTCTCTCTCTCTCTCTCTCTCTATATATATATATATATATATATATATATATATAGGGGTTAAATCAAGTGAGAACCAAAAAAAGGTTGAAAACCGTGAGAACCGATCTAAGCCGTAATTTGGTTTTGATCTCATGATTTTAATTAAAAATTGTTTCACCATATGAAGAGGGCATAATCGTCATTTTGTAACAGAGATTCACCAGATGAAACACATTATTTCATCTCATGAAACAAAAACAAAATTTTCATAAGTATGATATTTCTCCTTATGAAATCCAAACATAATGTTCATATACATGTTATTTCACCACATGAAATCAAACACATTTTTTACTGGTAATCAGTTTCACCCATTGTTCTAAAAAACTCGCCGCACAGCCGCCATGGCGCGCCATGGCACCAAGGCTTGTGTGTCACGCCACGTTAAGCCCATGGCACGCCATGGCCTAATGCGCAGTTATCGTAATGAGATATTTGATTTTTCTTTATGTTTTTAATGTATTATTTGCAAGTTTTTAACATATAACCTAATTTAACTTACTTATTACTATTGACTCATTGAGTAACACTACAAAACATACGTTTTTATATATAATACTATTTATGAATTATAAATTTGACGCCATAAGTCACGCCATGGCTTCGCCATGGCTCCTAAGGCTTGAGGCTTGGCCTCGCCGCCACGCCACGCCTCACGCCATTTAGAACCTTGGTTTCACCTCATGAAATCAAACACTAGTTTTGTCTATTTGCTATTTCACCTCATGAAATCAAGTACAATTTTCGTATATATGTTATTTCACCTAATGAAATTAAACAAAATTTTGAGAAACAAAAAACCCCAACTTTGAACAAAATCATAAACCCGTATAATATCGTAATAGTTGATTAAATCATCTAAACCGTCTTCATCGCATTCTAATCCACTAAAGATGCTAGAATCTAAAATGGATTATTAATTGATTTACATCCTATAAGCATTTGGAAACAAATATGTTGATTCCCCGACGAAGACCCCGGTCGTTGCTCTTTGCTCAACCCATCACCAAGTTTCTCTATGAATCTGCTCCTAGAACACCTGGTACCCAGATCGGTGATTCAAGAAAACTCAAATTATACACAAACCCAAACATGATGATTGCGGGTGATGATGGAACTGTGTGTGAAAATCCTATCTTCGTGACCTGCAACTTGGTATCGATTGGTGTTATCAGGGCACAATCAAATACAAAATTTGGATCGTAGCAGGAATTAAAACAACTACGTAAAGATTGAGGGTTTCGTACAGATCTGGATCTCAAATGCCTTCACCTCCATCAAATCCATCTTCGAAAATTTCCATCTCAACAGAATCGATAAAATTACCAGGATATTACAACTAAAAAGGAAGGTAGAGATTTCTCCAAACCAGTTAAGAAAAAATTACCAGGGCATTAAATCTGGATCTCGTCGGAAAGTCGGTGGCGGTAGTGTTCTGATTCTTTTTGGGAGTTGCTTTTGAAGGGTTGTGTTGGTGATTGTGTTGATGGATTGATGACATATGGGGGAGAAGATGAGGACGTGAGAGGTAGTTTTGATGTCTCAAATTACAAGTTTACCCTTAACACTTTCAAAACTTTCACTAATATTATAAAAATGCCACCATATTTAATGACCATTGATTAAAATGCTTTAATGACTGAGATTAGTCCTTACGGTTCTTAACCTTTTTACGGTTTTCATTTGATTACCATCCTATATAATATAGAATACTAAATTACTAAGAGGCGTTACAATTTAGTGGTGGTTCTTGACAGAGGAAATAGTGAAACCGTGAGATAGGTTGAGAAGGGGAGGAAGAGGAAAGGTCAAACCACACTTCTTGATAGAGGAGAAATTACTAGGTTTTTGGGTTATAAAATATTAAAAGTACACAAGGCTTCGACATCTAGTTTAAAAAAAAAAAAAAAGATTGTACTATAAAGAGAACTACTACTACTATTACCATAAAGCTTATAGAAAAAGAAAAAAAGCATTACCAAAGCAAATGATTTGAGGCATACACCTCGACACCGCCTCACGCTTCACCGAACCGCCTCACTGAACCAAGACGTAAGCCTCGTCCAGGTCCAGGAAGCGCCCCCTCAGATGCGGCTGCCTCGCCTCGAGGCATACGCCTCAAACGATTTTTAAAACCATGTCAGGTAGTATTGTAAATACATTTTCAGGTAAGATGTAAGCAAACTGACCTCTACCCCAAAGAAAACCGACTGATCTATGCAATAGGAAGCCTTTTTGGTTCGACAATCGTATGTAAATGCTAAAACACTCACTCTTCTCTCGTTAACAAAACCGAAGACCAAAAGGCGGTTACAAGAACCAAATTAAGTCTAGATTTTCAACTTCCAATCTTACATTTCTAAACTGTCACTGTAATCTGTACATCTAACGACCTTCCTTTTAATAGGTTTCCAATTAATGTTTTACGTAGCAAACTCCATACCGAAAGACTTGAATTGGTATTAAATCTTACCCAGAAATAGAAACCGCAACTAATCATGTTTGTCTTCATCTCCATGCTCCAAAGCAGGCCGTTTTAGTTTTCTGCAATAGTTAGATGTATCTTTTAAGTATCAATCTCCATAATCAAAGACTTGAATTGGTACACCCGTCCCAAAGTAAATGTCCACAACTAAAAAGGCACGCCGTTTTAGAACTGTGTTACAATTACACTTTTTCATTAACAAAATGACAAATTTTACCCATGATAATACAGGGAGTAAGATTTATCCATCTTATAGAACTGGAAGACACTTGCTTTTTAAAGTGGTAGGACGAACTAAAGCAGGGAGTAATAAATCTTACTCAGAAATAGAAACCGCAGCTAATCTAAATCTCTATGATCGAAAGCAGGTCGTTTCAGTTTATGGAAGATCTCGTCCAGTGAATCAGAAGAAGAATTTCGAGGGCCAAGCCTAGAATCGTCAACTTGAAGCAACGGAACGTACTTTTTGGCTTGGATGTTTGCTTTCAAACTATGAAGGCCGGATTTCATTGACGACCACGTTGAGGATAATCCAGAAGACGGTGATCCATTGTCACCATCAAGCAAGGAGACTTTAGCCGAGGCTATGTTGTCAACCGGCTTTGTTTGTTGTCGTATGGCAGCATACTTGCTGCTCATAGCTTCTCGGCTCCCACTATATCTTCTGACCTCCTCTCTTTGATGTCGTGATGAACTTTCCTTGCTATTCTCCTTTGAGAGGCTGGTAATCATCGTCAAGTTAACACCATCTCTGACCTAAAAATTAAGTTACACTTGTCAATCATGGTAAGATAAGGATATCTTTACCGAAACAACTGGTCTACCCTTTAGGATTTAAGGTAGTTCTACGTACCCCCCCCCCCCCCCCCCGGGGGGGGGGGGGGCCTACCCCAGCAGGACACAGCCTTTTGGGATAGAGGAGAAGTTTGCACTCATCCCATCCCTAGACACTGCTTTCACGGAAAATTAAGTTACAATTATAGTAAGATAAGCCAAGAAAAACAGCTACTCTACCCTTTGGGGTAGAGGACAAGTCTTCATACATACCATCCTATATCTGTTTTCACGGTTAAGTTATAATTGTGAACTACAGTAACATAAGACAAAGAAACAGCTTCTTTACCCTTTGGGGTTGAAAACAAGTCTGCATACCCCCCCCCCCCCAAAAAAAAAAAAAAAAAAAAAAAAAAACCAGACACTGTTTTCACGGAAAGTTAAGTTACAATTGTCAACTATACTAATGTAAGCCAAAGAAATAGCTGTTCTACCCTTTGAGGTAGATGACAAATCTTTGTATATTCCAACCACATAACCTACTTTTGAGTGAGATATACTGAATTTATTTGATTTGGTTTGGTTAGAAAGCTAAGGAGAATGGAGAAATACAAACAGGTCAAGTATTGCGTGTTTGGAGGTGAAGAGAAGGAACACACTTCAAAAGTCGATGAATTTGTAGATGTACATGTTCACAGTTCAAAGAAAACACATTTTGTTGTCAAGGAAAAAGCTCTTTGCATATAGATTATATTAGACAAGGTTGTGGGCATGAACAACTAAAAGCTAGAGACGAACAAGCTAAACTACAAACTTAATTCTGATTCTATCTCCTAACACCCTTCATGTTGGAGAAGATAAATTGCATATTCATACCTCGTAAGCAAAAACCAAGATTATGGTTTCAACATAACTCCTAAGCAAAACCAAAATTATGGTTGAGCTAAAAAAATACTGATTATGAATTCCATTTTTAATAAATTTGGATGTGGAATGGAATTGAATTCCATTTTTAATAAATAATTTATAAAAACAAATTATAAATAATTATAAATTAAATTACTTTTTTTTTAATTGATTATGATAAATCAAATGCTTTAAACATATTTTAAGACATTATTACACACAAATCCTACAAAATCCTGCGAAATACCAACAACCCCCATGGGATTTCTAAATCCCATTTTGCGCCCAGATTTCAAATCCAAGCAATCATTCAAACCTAACATGGGATTAGAATGGAATTGAATTCCAAATCCTATCCAATCCTACAAACCAAACGGGATCTCAACTGTCTGACTATACAGAATTGTTTTTACAACTTTTTGGTCGTGCAAAATAGTCCCTCATGTCCCAGAAAATTTAAAATTGCACCCTGGAAATTTTGCAAAATAGTCCCACATAGTTTTTACAACTTTCTACAATGGCCACTGGACTATAAAGAAATTTCAAGATAGCTTAGTTTCTAGCTACTTCAAATCTAGCAACAATATTTAAAGAAACACAGGCAGAATCACAATTTTCAAAAGAAACAAAATAATCTGGATTTTCCAACAAGACTCGGGAGGTATGCCAGAGCACAAGGGGAGGTGACCTGTTCTATAGTGAAACACAAGAAGGTGTTGACCATAAAGATACAAGATGTGTGATGCATATGAACTACAGATGACACCATATCGACACCAACAGATCTAGACACATGAGCAGGTGACAATGAAGACACCAGAGGCAGACAAACTGTCGAATGGCTTCTCCTAGAACTCTGAAAACTATGTTTTGGGCTCGAAGATGAAATATATATATATATATATATATATATATATATATATATATATATAATATATATATATATATATATATATATATATATTACTAAAGACACAAATTTAATAGGGAATGAGTATAACAACATGCACAAAAGGGTATAATAGTCAGACATGTCTTTGTTGGTTATGATGGCTAGAAATTTAGAAATTGTTTGTTCGACCACAATAATAGACTTGCTTAAAGGTAAACAAGGACTGAATTTTGAACTATTTGATGAGAAACAAAGAATTGGGCTTTTTTTGCAATGTGTTCATATAAATGCAAAGTTAAGAGTATCATTACGTATTTAAAGCTCAAATTAACCACATAATAAGTATTCCAACTATGTAATGCAACAAAAATAAGAGATTACATACTGTGCTAGTGTTTCCTGGCTCTATGTCCATGCTTGTATCGTTGAAATATCTTGCCAACGGAACAACTTCTTCGCCAATGTTGTGCCCTTGTTCAAGCCAAGCCCGCTCTATGTATACAAGGACAATTAAATATTATACAAGTGAACCAAATTATATACCTATAGTACTGAAATAAGTCCGACAGCATTCCTTGTCAAGCATTCACATCGTATAAAAAGAGAGCTTTCACAAACAGAATTTTCAGGATCCAGAATCTTACCTTTTTGCAGAATAATTAATCCTGATGGATCAATACCATCAAGATCATCTTCTTCGTTTTGGAATGCAATCCTCCTCCACTTCCCGATAATATTAATTATCTTGTGAAAGAAACCGCTTGCAACTAAGATAGTGTATACAACCATAATAAGCGGATAGAGTTTGTTGAATCCTTTCCCAAAGAAAGGGACGGCATTGTCAATGTTTCCCATCCGCTGCATTCAGAGTATATTACAGCAGAACATCATTAACAAGTATCAATGAGGTATTAATATCTAAATGCATTAAAATGGAAAATGATAAATTAGAAATAGAACAGAAACCGAGCACCAACAAAGTTAAAGGAAATAGAAGCAAGTACATATGAAAGATATATTTGAAGATGAGGTGATGCATATAGCATAATGAAGAACAAGATGTATGGAAAACAAGATCAAAATGCACACATGCAAAAATCCATATTGTAAGTTGAGAAGTTGAATTTATATGAAATTGTTGACCTCTCATTTTCATCAACTCTGGTTCATGTGTTCTTCCCACCTCCCCATTATGTTAGTAACATACGTCTATCTAAGACTCCACATGCTAGTCAGGATCAAACTTGAGAAGCATCTATAGGATTTATATAACTGTTTGGCGATCACTACCATCCTATGTGTTGATAAAATATACTATTAGAAAAACTAACAATAATATGAAGTTTTAAGATTTTGCAGTTATGAACATCTAGAGCATCAATCATCACCAAAAGTAGACACTTAGGATAGATGAAACAAGAAAAATGGGGATATGTTTAGATATCCTTTTTAAAAAAGATTGAAATATGAGGGTGTAACAATCAGCAACCACACAAAGTTTCATGACCACACACTCAACTCCTGCATTATGTAATCATACCATGCACTTTCAGTGCTTGTTACCCACCTTTTTGTGTGGTGGTACTTATGTGTTCCTCTAATAACACAACTATATCAGAAGTCGCTGGTTATTATCAAATGTTGCATGGTGTAACTGTACATGTAAAAAGATGCTTTAAGAGATGCACTTGGGAACTCGCATCATACTTTCTGTGATAACTGGTTATATGCTTTTTCATTTGTAACATTATAGAACACAAAGCCACTGCAGGCTATTCCATGTTATTCATGAAAAAGTATGCAACACATACGGTGCTTTGTAAACAAAACAAATAACATACTAATCTACTAATTGAAGCACTGACGCTTAAATGTTACCAGCAACAAGTTCATGGTAGTTTGGCAGCATACCTTCTCAAAGATAGTTTTCTTATTCCCATCAAGACGAACGAGATTGAGAAAATTGTAGGAAATTGGAGGTGCATAGCGTGCAACCATCCTGAAGCAGATTGTTAAAAGTATTTTCCAGCTTAGAAACAGATTATCGGATAAATAAAATATTTATATAAACTAAGGGATGTAAACCTTACGAGCATATCATGAGCAAGCTCACAGAGCTTGTGTGTCTCGGTGTAAATGAATAAAACATCAGCATACCAATTTTGAACAACGAGTAGTATGTGCAAATGCACATGTAAAAAAGAGGAACAAATGCAACAACCTACATTTCAGAGAGAACCCAATAAGAACAAACTGCCACTAAGTGTAACATTCAAACAAACTGCATGTGATGATAAATTTGGAAAATGGTTCAATATGAAAAATAGGAAAACATAAATAACAGCACAGCACGGGAAAGAAAGAAAAATAAAAAGCAAGAAACATTGTAGTACTTAAAAGCCTTCACCAATATAAGCATATTAGTTACTTCCACTTTTTGCAACAACTTATGGCAATCTCTTTAATATTATAATATCTAGGATAGACATAGTAGAATGTTATGAACCAGATTCTAAATCAATAACAAACTAAGAATGAAGATGGAAAGAGACTAATTGATTGGTTACTTGAATTGAAAACAAAGGTAAACTCTAGCATTCAAGAGGCTAGGACTCTCCCAAAAAGAACTCACTAATTTTCTGCATACACTCCTCTCCACACCCCTATTTATAGTTTTATACTAGATATTTATTCTAATTACCCAAAATAACCCTTCTTAACTATTCTAGAATATTACTTGAGAATGGGCTTGGGCCTCTAGATGGGTGCATGACATTACTCCGCCCCCAAAGAACCACCTTGTCCTCAAGGTGGGTAGAAAAAATAGAGAAATTGAAGCAGCCCCGTTACAGTATCTCCCCGACCAACTGCCATTGAAGTCGATCCCTTAGGTGTCAGCTTCCTGTGACCTTTACCACCCAAAACAAGAGTCTGGGTCCAATGGTTTTCAGCCAATCTGCCACTCCCACAATTCTGCCAGCATACAAACTCATCCAAATTCCCTTGTATCCAATTGTTCGTATCCCAAATGTCGAGTCCTGCAACTTGAAATTTGATGTAATAATCCTATTATGTGTTTTGAATGGCCTTTCCAACCCCAAAACCAAACATTGTCTTTCCCCTCTTCTTTCAAATCAAGTATTTAGTTTTCTTGATTTTAAACTCACGTCCCACACCTATTCCTTCTCGATTCTTCACTATGACGACTTCCTTCTCGTTTTGAATGGCCTTAACAGCAGAAAACTCAACCTCTAGTTTCCCGTTTTCTGCTCTCCTATCAAACTCGACACACACATCAGCCCTGTTACTCGGTATTGGACAAGAGAATAACAAAGTGGTTGTATAAAACGGCCGAAACAACTGATTTGGCAGTTTTAGGTTTGGTTTTGAATTTGAATTTGAATTTGAATTCGAAACTAGTTTTGGATCTAGATTAGGTCTCGTTATGAAATTGGTTGGGGTTGAATTCAAAGAGGATTTTGGAGACGGATTAGGTCTAAATCGGAATCCAGGTTGGGTTAGGCTTTCGTTTATAGTATTATTGAGTTTAATAAAAAGTGGAAACAATGAAGTTCTTAAACTCACAGTTCTTGATCGTTTACCCATGAGACTTATGATTTCCTGATCATTTGTTGCTAGAATTTGCTCATTCATCGTTGATCTAACAATTTCCACAGGAGGAATGTGATACAACCCGGCTTAGACTATTTTGGGCCATTGCACGGGCCTTGTGTTGATTGGGCCGAACATGATCCCCTTTCTCCTCCACGATTGTGATAGATGAAGAGTGGGTCAAGGAAACTATTTCAATCATCTCCCTTCTCTCGGTCCTAATGGAGATGGTGGACGAATCCCCCTGTGATCGAATATGAGGCAGTGAGAAATTAACGTCTGGCGGTTTTGGGTCCGGATCTAGACGAACCGATCAATAGGATGATTCTTCTTCCTTGGTTCGAACCCTTCCATGTTGGATATAAAATCTAACGTCAAGTCTCCTACGGTAATTTCTCTTTCCTCCTCTGTTTTCTTCTTCGCTTCTCCTCCCTCTTCTTCAATTTTCATCGTGACCATACCCATATCTAGAATTGATTTCGTTTCATTGGTGAAATCACAAACCTGTTCATGAATGCCCTCCTCGTCGATTCCATTAACTGTTGTAACATTGGTGTTACCGTGGCTCAAATTTGGAGTATGAACAGGCTCCTCATCACTTGCGGTGAAATCTCCAGATGTAATCTCCCTTGGTACAGAACCTGATTTGGATCGAACATCACGTACCTCTTCACGAAGATTTTGTGCCACCTCCGTCAATTTTTGATTGAGGACATTCATATGGTCTCGAAACTGTTGTTGAATGTCCGCCAAGATGGAATGGATTTCAATAACCACCTTCTTCCTGGGTTCAATGTGGAATCATATCACTAGCCATAGCTTCATACACACAATATGAGGACCATTTTGATTCCCTGGCCATGGATTCTGAACGCTTTGATACAAATTTGTTATGAACCAGATTCTAAATCAATAACAAACTAAGAATGAAGATGGAAACAGACTAATTGATTGGTTACTTTTGAATGGAAAACAAAGGTAAACTCTAGCATTCGAGAGGCTAGGACTCTCCCAAATAGAACTCACTAATTTTTTGCATACACTCCTCCTCTCCACACCCCTATTTGTACTAGATTTTTATTCTAATTACCCAAAATAACCCTTCTTAACTATTCTAGAATATTACTTGAGAATGCGCTTGGGCCTCTAGATGCGTGCATGACATAGAACTAGGTCTTTCATTTACATATGCAAGTGACAAAAGATAGTACCTTGTGGTTCTGTAGGCAGGACATCTTGTGAACATACGCAACGTATATGTCTATTAGCATATTAGTACAAGTAGAGAAGCACATGGTCCAACTAATACTCCAATATATATAGGGGCATGTTCGTTTAGGAACCATAAATAATTTGGGAACCGTATAAACCAACTATTCATAAATTAGTCATGATGAATATCATGAATAATGAAAACGCATGATGAATAATATTCATGAATACTAATCATAAATAATTCGTGAATAGTTGGTTCTTACAATTCTGAAAATATTTATACTTCTTAAAAGAATTGGCTATATAGGGCCAGGTTCAGAGGAAAGCCTAAAAAAACAGAAAACTGAGGAACACACTGGTAGCCCTTCATCTGGACGGTATGCATTTGTGCATACAAGTAAATTTAGTTGATTTTGGGTTTTATGCACAAGTGCATAAAAACCCAAAATCAACTTAATTTACTTGTACGCACAAGTGCATACTATGCAGATCAAGGACAACTAGAGTGGTCCTCAGTTTTCCATTTTTTTGAGGTTTTCCCTTGAACCTCCCTCCCTCTCTCTCTCTATCTCTCTCTCTCTCTCTCTCTATATATATATATATATATATATATAGGTGGGTTCATACGAGAACAATATCTATTTAAAAAAACACGAGAACAACCGAGTACATCCAAAATCATATATGATTCACGCGACTTTGCCTCGTGACTTAAGTCGCGGCCAAAGTCGCTTGCGTCCAATTTTTGTCGTTTAATGTAAAATCACATATGATTTGTACATGATTTGTTGTTTTCTTAAATAGTTAACGTTCTCATTATTTGAACCTTCCTCTCTCTCTCTCTCTATATATATATATATATATATATATATATGTATATATGTATATAGGCCAAGGTTAATTTGCAACCTATATAAATCTTGTAACCCATGCAACCCACATCTTAACCGTTGGATCAATGATAAGCGGTTATTTTATTTTTATTTTTTTATTTTTTTAATTGAAAATATTGGGCTCACATCTATTGTAACCGTCGATCATGAATCTAACGGTTAAGATATGGGTTGCATGGGTTGTAAGATTTACATAGATTGCAAATTAAACCACCCCTATGTATATATATACAGGGGCTTAATCATTTGAGAACTCCAAAAATTTTGAGATCCGTGAGATCTATCCTAAACCACTAATTTAAGATAATGAGATAATTATCGTTATTTAATAAATTAAAACTAATGCATTTTTTTGGGTAATTCCATACATATCTCTCTCTCTGTCTCTCTCTCTCTTCTCTCTCCATATTAACATACATACATACACAATTAAATGTGCACACATTATGAACACAATGTAAACAACTTTAAGAAATTTTTTACTAGGGTGTTCACAAGGTTCACATACATGGTGTTCACAAGTGGCAGGTTTAGATTTAGTTTTATTGATTTATTTGGTATTCACGATATCTTCACAAGCTATACCAGATCTCTTAGACTTAGAGTGTGTTCACAATGTGGCCACTCGTGGATTTAGAGTGTGTTCACAAACTATAATAGTGCTTCTAAGAAAGTATTCGCAATGTGTTCACCTTATATGCATATTCAATTATGTGTGTGTATGTGTATGTTACGAAAGAGAGAAGAGAGAAAATAGGAGAGAGAAGAAAGGAGAGATAAGAGAAAAAAGAGGAGAGAGAGGGAGAGGTTTTTATGATATATTATATTTTATTTCTCTACTAATTTTTGTGGTCTAAATTGGATCACACAAATATCATGAAATAGAAAGTTCTCAAAAGAAGGCCATATATATATATATATATATATGTGTGTGTGTGTGTGTGTGTGTGGAGATTCAAACGAGAACACCTTCACTTTAAGAAAACACGAGAACACACTTATCAAATGTGATAATATACATGAGGAGACCTAGTGGTGTGCGGACGACTTGGCCCGTGATCTAGGTAGCACCAAAGGTTGGATGTGTCTCTGATTTAGTATCACATGTGATGGGTTATTATATCACATCAAGAACATCCTCATCACATGTGGTAATACACGTTATGGGGCCTAGTAGTGTGCGGGCGACTTTGCCCGCAATCTAGGTCATGCCAAAGGATGATGTGTCTCTGATTTAGTATCATATGTAATGGATTATGGTATCACATGTGATTGACTATAATAAAAGGGTGTTCTAGCGTTTTCGTAAGATGAACGTGTTCTGGTTTGAACCTTTCCTTGTGTGTGTATATATATATATATATAGAGAGAGAGAGAGAGAGAGAGAGAGAGTCAGGTCCATACAAGAACGGTAACAAAATAAAAGAATAAGAAAACAGTCGAATCACATGTGATTTTTACACTAAAATCATGTGTAAAATCACATGTAATTCACACGAATTTGGTCGCAACCTAAAGTCGTGGGCCACTCGCCCGCACACCCTTACGTTGACCCTTAGTGTAAAATCACATGTGAATTTGCACATGATTTGGTTGTTTTCTTATTCTCTTATTTTGTTACTATTCTCGTTTGAACCTCTCTCTCTATATATATATATATATATGAGTAAATTACACGATTGGTCCCTATCGTTTACATAAAATTGCACTATGCGTCCCTAAATTGAAATAATTATGGAAAACGTCCTTATGGTTTACATTTTCACACGCCTTTGGTCCCTATGCTCTAACACCGTTAAAAGATTCTGTTAAGTAGGTTAAATAAAGGGGTATTTTAGTCTTTTTCCATAATTTATTTAATTTTTTATTTAAAAACAAAACCCACATTGAGAATCACACAGGTTTGATCGGTGAACCTTTCCACCACCGCCGGTATCCGGTTAGCTTCATCTCTAGAAAAACTTAGACGATCCAACCAACCCAGTCAAACTCCGAATACATAGACGATCTCCACTCCTCTCCTCGTCTTCATCTTTTCTTTACTCACCACAACCAATTTCCCCATCACCGTCGATCAAACCCTTCCCCCCTCAAACCTCTGATCAAACCATCGATCACAACCCTTCTCCCAATAAACCACCGTCACCTGATAAAAAACAACTAGTAATCCTCACAACCACCTCCACCAGCTACAGAAACGGTGCAGTAAATCAAGCCCTTGATTCCCCTTGATTTGGTCTCTTTGAAACCACGGTTGTAGGTCGAACTCCATTTGCTTTGATGTATTATCTCTGTAATTATTTATGTGAATACACCTGCATAAAAAACCTAAGCAAAACCCATGTTGGCATTATAATCGACTTGGTCTGCAGGTTTAGAGTTAAAGTGGAAGAATAGGCCAAAGCTTTGATCCAGTTCCAAGAATAACCCATTTTGAAACCATTAAGTATTGCTCTGTTCTTGAAAAATTTAATTTAACCCATTTTGAATTTTTTTCTGCAACTGCAACACAAACTCTCGAGTCTCGATTGCCCTTGATTAGGTTTGCTTGGTTGTATATTGGGATTTGGAAGAAAAAATAAAATCAAACAGGAAGAGTTTTGCTCAAATAAAACAAACCAAAAATGAGTTTCTTTGGAAATGGGGTTGTCATCAGGTAGTTTATGTGGTGGTTGAACTTGGACGCCAAAGTCAGACCGCTGATTAGGGGATGGGGAGAACATGTGCCTCCTTCATCCCTGTGAAGTGTTATGTGTATGGGTTGCAGGTTTTGATGAGACGGTGGAGGGGGTGGGGGGAGTGGGCAGAGGCGGCGATGGTGGTAATACTAGCACCTTCTATGTCGAGCCACACAGTTGAATAATAGGCATCATGCTTAATCTGCATCTAAAAGGTTGGCAATACTAGCACCTTCTATGTCGAGCCTCATATGCTGACACGTACCTGATCTGAACTTAAAAAGGTCTCTCTCCCCAAGACACCTCTTAGATACCTTGAGATACATAAGAACACCTCCAGGACCACTATAGCAAGCAGACATAAATTGGCAGATTTAACTATGCTCACTAAGTTGGAGACATTAAAGCTAATAAAGATCATCGAGTTTTCCATCCTTGAGTAATAATTCATTAATTCTCATGCCAGAGTCATGAGCTCCCTCCCGAATTACTATCTAAGAAGACCATGGGGCTGAAAGGTATAAAACACAGGGAGTACACAATAGTGTCAAATCAAATGCCCCTTCCTTGAAAGAATTAACAAGTTCAACATAAAAGATTACAAGTCATCTGATATTTGTAACCTCATAAATTTATCGATCATCACCTAAGAGGACAATGTCATACACGTCCACAAAACCCAGAAACAATACCATTGCCGCTCCTTGACTGATCAAACTACCAAAGAGCTGGAAAATTTGCACTAAGGAACTGTTTCAAACCACAAAGAGACCAACAAAAACCCGAAAATATTGGACAACTCTATCTCAACTAAAAAAACTAGGTGTTGGTTCATGTATAACACCCCTTAAAGAAGTCACAAGAAAGACATTCCTTATTTATAGCTAAAGGAGAGATATGATGGCACAAGATCAACACAGATATCAATTGAAACAAACTTTTCCATAGGAGAAAAGGGATTCCTAACAAATACCATAGGCCTGACAGAAAACCTATAATAATTTATATGTCTACAAGCATTATGGTACAAGTACAAAATTCAAGTCCAACAAATAATTTATATTTCTAAAGCAACCCTCTCAATAATTTATGTTTTACTTTTTTCTTCACTATATATTCTATTAAATATATAAATTAGTTATATAAATATTTCATTCTAGACTATGCTGCTAATATCAGTGCAATAGTGGTGCAAATTGCAATAGTGGATATCGGTCCTTCACGAAATTGCGGTGGTAAAATAGCGGTCCTAAATTGTGGTTCCGCTAATAGCGTTGCAATTTGCCACTATTGCACCAATATTTAACACAAAATATCGGCCTGCTATACCGCTAGTTGAGATGGGACTTTTTTTGCATAACAAGCTGCTGTTTGGGATTTTTTTAAATGGTTGTTTGGGCTTTTTTTTAAATCAGTTAATCACTTGGGCCGTTATTTCGATCTGGACATGGTTTTATTAATGGTTTAAACCATTTAATCCAATATTCTTTAATAGCCAACGGATATATTAGGTTTTCTACATCATCGTTCTCAGTCCTCAATTCTCAGTCCCACGCCCCAGCCTCCTCCTCGAGAACTTGACAGACTCCTTCGCTTTCTTTACAGCCACGAGGCCACAAATCATGTGAACTCTTTTCCTATTTTGTTTTGTGAAACTTGTTTGTTTAAGTTGATATTTTGATGCTGAAACTTGAAACTATATTTCTAATTAATGCATATAATATGTTTAAGTTATGTATGCATATATATATATATATATATATATAATTCTAATAAATACTATATGAACGGCTATTTTTGGACCGTTATACCACCGCGATAACCGCTATTTCAAATATCAGTCTTCGCCGCTATTTTGTATTTTGACCGCTGTAACAGCATAAATTCTAGGCAAGATACTTCATTCTATTTAAATTCATCGTTTTCCTCTTCACGGATAAGATAACTTTAGAGGCTATGACAAAGTTTAGCAACTACCATTCACACATAAAAGAATGGGTGGGACAGAGGAGGACATTTCTTGAGCTTAAAAACTGACTTGGGAGTACATGCTAGATGAACAAGCGTTATTATATAGGCAGGACTCTCTGCAAGTGGTAGGTCGCTAATGTACCCTCGTGTAAACAGTTGTCCAACTAACTTTCTTCCTCCAACTTCTGTCGGACCTAATTACTAGCCTTTTCTTGTTCAGAATTTATGGTTTTATTTTGTGTAATTTTCTAGGAAATAATCTACATAAATTATGATTATAATGTTTAGTACGTCTCTTTCCTTTTTTTCGGCCAGATGTAGCCACATCGACGGATAAGGCGGGTTAGGCAGTGTCATGAACAACGTAAAGTGCTGCTCTTCCGGAAGTGATTATAAAAGTGGGAATGCTGTCAGTAGAACCGACCACACAAATAGGGGTGAAACCCGGATGGATGGGGTGATTCAGGAGTTAGGCCTTTGTATGGCGGCTTGATTGATACCTACTCCTCCTCCCAGTAAGTTGCTATTCTTTATGTTAGTAAGTTCGGAATAAACTGTTGGCGTGTACACACCTTGCAAAAGCTATTCCATTTGTTGATGGAGTTACAAGTATAAATTTAAAAAGTAAATTCAAGAGACAAATAAATGAGGCCAAACTGCCTGTTTCCAGGCTCAAAAGGCTCCCCATGGTAATTAAAAGGTAAGAGCATTTGGCCATATATCAAGGTTAAAACAAGAACCAAAACCCAGAACATCTCAAACAGACAGTTAAGGGTTACTGAGTTGCAACTAATAGTCAGTATCGATTTAGTAAACAAGAAAGTAACTTTCTTGATCAACAGAAAATAGATCAATTTACAGAACAGCACAAGTGTGAACACATTAAATAAAGCCTAGCAACAGAAATGAAGAAGCTCCATAAAAAATAAAAAGGAGACTTGAAAATTTACCTGTACAAGCATCTCCTCTGTTCCTACTGAGTTTATCGTAAATGAGAAAACAGACAAATCGACACCACTAGGCAAGAGAGTTGCCTCTGCTAAAAGGATAGCTGCCGACATGCAACCAAGAAAGGCAGCAAACAGTTTTTCAAGTTGCCTCCACACGATGCATCGCCATATCAATTCTACAGAGATCACACCCATCAAAAATCTTAAGACATGTAATTTACCTTCAGAAATCGTGTTTTACATAAAATCATTTCGAGGATCCTGAACTGGCTGGGAGACCCCCTAATCCTGTCAACATTCTTATTTTTCAAATAGTTACAAAGATCTGATTATGGGTTATCAAGTGGGAAATAATCAAAATTACAAAATGGAAGGTGTGTTCCTAAGAGTCCCAACGAATTCCTAAGTGGAATTAGGGGGGTCCCCCAACCAAATATAAGGTTCACTCGTAATAGTTACGATGCTACCTTTTTCTGGACAAGCTTTACAAACGTTGTGTCCAACAACTGTTTTATTTTAACTTTCCCAACATCCTTTATTGCTAATGTGGTGAGATGAGTATAACAGAGAAGCACTCAATTGGTGAAATGGTGAACTCTAAGGAAATGTAGACAATAAGATAACTGAAAAAAATAATCAAGGCATGTGACCAGCCTTCCAGTGAGTGGTAACAATTGTGTAGTCTTGCTGGTTCATTTGTGTAACAAATTTATTCCCTAGTCACATTTGCAAGTTGCAACACACTGAATAAGAATGGAAAAGAAGATGGTCACTGGACCACATCAAGTACCCATTCTATCAAGATAGCTTCCTGATGTGTCACTCCGTTCAGGTCTGAAGCTTGAAACAAATTTCCTGCAATAGATTTTAGATATCACCAAGATGTTTGCATTTATAACGAAAAAAATATTTTAATTTATACAAAACAGATCTGAACAATCTTTGAATAATTCAAGCATATAAATGAGGTTCTAATTTAAAAAAAAAAATCACGAGATGTTCAAAAAGCAAATTGCATACCAAATCTAAAGCCAGTAGACAGAAAAGGTAGAGAAGACAAATACCTACTCATACAAGTAACAATAGGAACAAATAGATACACAGATCTTCTACACGATAAATTTTATCTCCCTCTCAAAACCTATCTATATTCCTATTTAGTTCGTCCTGAACTAAATGACTTTTTTCATGGCACAGGTGCTTTCTCGCAACTGAATTGGAATGGAATTTAATCAGGTTTGACCACGTTTGTTGATGCATTTGTTGTTCCTGATCCAGATCTTCCATGTTTGCATCATCTACCATCTAAACGGGATCTCTAGCTCTATTTCCTTGAGCTCGATTCTTCCCGAAAACATTCACAAATCCTCAAAAATGAGAAAGTCCTGTTTTCCATTTTGTTGCCTCTATGGATCTATCCATATCACAAGCTTTAACTAAAAAAGTAGCTACTCATAATTAAATATATAACATAATAAACTAACGTGAAACTATTCATATTATAAGATTTCTTTTTGATCGACTACTTGTGCACATCTTCCTTTCTTTAAATTAAAATTGACCTTGTTCGATGTCTTTTATGTGTTTGTTTTTAAATACTAGTAGCTACCTTTTTGATTGAATGTTTATGATATGAATAGGCTCATAACCAGACAATGAAATGGAAAAACAAAATATTTTCTCACTTCGAGGATTTATATTGTTTCTAAAAAAGATTGGGCTAAAGGAAATAGAGCTAGAGATTTTGTTGAGATGGTAGATGACGCGAACATGATAGATCAGGAACAACGATCGGATGATATTATGAAGTATGAAATAAAAAGTAGCCAGTAATGCAACAAATATGTGAGGTGAAGAATGTTCGAATCAAAGTAAGAAGAGGAAAAGTAGAGGTGATTCTTTTCATGACGGTCCTGATAGTGTGGTTATCTTTCTTGGGGAGAAACTTGAACATGCATCAAACGACGTGGTAAGAGTTGAATTGGATTTGCGAAAGAAAACTTCTATAGTTAGTTCCGAAATTGTAGAAATTCATTCACTTTCTTCAATTGAAAAGTTCAAAGAAAGTCAAAGATAGCTCGAGGTTGAACAGGTGTTGAATTTTTGGGATTTGGAAATAGAAGGGCGAGAGACTTCCATAACATATTCTGAAAGAATGACATTAATTATGAAATATGTACTTCAGTACTATTAATTTGGGTTATTTAGTAACACGTGTACGAACAATTACGGTTATTAGTATGTATGAACAATTTGGGTTATTATCATGGTTTTATTTGTGTTATACATGCTCATGTTTATATTAGATTTAATAAATAGTAGTTTACCAAATTTTACACATTAATTGGTAATTTTACTAATATTTACAAGTTTAACAACATTTTACCAGAATATCATCAAAAAGGAATTTGGTCATTTATCATTATTTCATTCCAATTCCAAAGCTGCAAGATGCCAAACAAACAAACAAATTCCAATTCTTTTAACAAATTCCATTCTAATTCCTGCCGACCAAACACGTGGTCAAACATGATTAAATTCCGTTCAAGTTCCTTTGACAGATTTCACTCCTTCAAAAAATATTTTGCGAACCAAAAGCCACCTAACATTCCAGCTAGGCTAGGCTTTTTCCTCGACTCAAAAGAGAACATTATGGTAATATAACCCATGCATGCCATTGATGGGGTCTGCTCAGCCCTTGTAGGAATGCTGAAGTCATAACTCTAAAGCCATGTAGCCACTTTCCTTTTTCTTTTTCTTCTTCGATGGCAAATTTAACAACCTTTTCATACTAACAGCTAAGGGTTGTTCTCTTTGGTTCTATCTTCTATGTAATATTAACATGCATAAACTCATGTGATGATGATATTGATGGATGGGTTACTATGTTAGCGTCATAAAAAGCAGCACGTGCATAAGCAAAGAATAGATCATTTGCAAATGGTAGAGCTTTGACAGTCACAGGACAGATAAAAATATAGTCAAATCGTGCACCAAATTCTGAAGAGAGAATAAGGGGTCATCTTAAGAAAGTTAGCTAATACTAAAGCTAGTATCCATATGTAAACACATAGGAATCGAATATTGAAGTAAGAGTAGCCTCCAGTAACTAGAACACATTCCATGTTTCCTATTGATTGATTAGAAATTCTACAGCTTGGCATAAAAGTTAGAACAATTCAGTTCATTTTTCCTTTCGATTATCATGAAGAAAAGATTTTGCCGCTCTCTTCAGTCCAAAGCTTCAAACACATTTCAAGCAATTGTTGTCCAAGTAACAACTAGATATTTTCATCCACCTGAGTTTTTCATATGATGAACCATACATATCAGAATACTTGTACAGTATAGACTCCGTTCGCTTTCCCAAGGAAGCATCAGGAAAGTTCCGCAATCAGTGATTGATGCCTCACTTGAACTCAGCGACCAAAATGTCTCCTTGGTTTGGCATGAAGCCAAGCCGCTACATCAAGCCAACAGCTTTCCTGATGGAAAACCAAGCAAATGACTAGTGGTACAAAAAAGGTCAATACTTCTATTATGCATTTCTCTTCTTATCAAATGAGTAATATATCTTTTGCATCTGCTTCAACTTAGTAGAGGCCTTATGTTTAATAGTTACTTTATCATAACCTGACGAGTATACAAGGCCATCTCTTTTATTGCACTAAACTGACAAACCTTTCAGATAATAACTGACAAACCTTAAAGCCTGCACTTCCTTACTTTAAAATAATTTAGCCCATCTTAGCACAGCAATTTGCATCTATTCTTACAGGCAGGCAAGCAGCGATGAAATTTGAAGCCATCTTACCCTTTCTTTTCTTTCATTCTTTAATTATATATTTTTTGAATATTTTAATTTCTTGGTCAACTCTACTGACCTGATATTATGAAAAAGCCATCTGAACTATGACTTGGATAAAAATTGATCAGATTTTACAATCCTCTATTCAATTCAAGCAAAAACTTTTAAAAATGGATCTCCTTGGTGTTAATTAAGTACTTTATTGAATAATCACGATAATTTAATATGAAAAGGTTATGCTTCGATGATATACCAGATTTTTATAAGAAGAATAAAGATAAAGCAAAATGCAATACTACAGCAAGTCAAATGTTTTCAATATAGCTGAAGTTGCACAGCAATTATCCCAGTTTCCATGGTGTGCTTCAACACGTCACCCAGTCTCATCAATCTAACGCCATATCACGGCCAAAAAAACATACACCATCGTCTATCATCTTATATTTCCTTCATTCTCAATCATAGTTAAAGAAAAGAAGGCAGATTCAACTTAGTCATGTGCTTTTATACTCGCCATTATCCATCTCAATGATCACTTTGATAATTTTGTTTGGGGCATTCTTCTTCTTGAAAGGCATTGACAACATATCAGGTCTCATAACGAGTTCAAGAACAAAAAAATATTATAAGGAAATCCTTTGTATGTCCACTGTATCTGTCCATGAATTTCCGAGACAGTAGCATTTGTTGCTGATCTCCCTCGCATAAAACTAAATAGACTTTCCAACACCATAACCACATCGCAGCTGCATTTCTTCTATGCACATCTTTAGCAGGTTTTATTTCTCCCATGTAGAAATTAGCTTTTAACACTCATGGAACTTTCTATTACCTCACTCTTCAAACCATCAATTCATCAACCCCACACTCATCATATGACTAAGCATTATGGTCTCTCATCCAAAAAATGGAAGATTTTTCGTCCTAACTACTTGTTTGGACATGCTTACCACATCTATGCTCCTAATTAGCACAAATGATACCGCATTTTGTGTATATGTATTCACAATTAATCTAAACATTTTGAAGTCCAAGGTGCTTCATACACCTCCAACTTTGGATTAACAAATGAAAATTTGAGTTTCTATACTTAAGTGCCCCCATATATCAAAATATGCTCCAATGTTCAACTATTGAAAAACATATGGTGGTCTTTTTTTAATTACAAAATATACCCCCTCAAGGCCTCACCCTCTCTTTTTGTTTCAATCTTCTCCTGGTTTTGCCCTCTCCCTCTCTTTTTGTTTTAATATTCTCTCGCCCAAACCTATGACAGCCACCAAAAGAAAAACCTCCAACAATTCAATGTGAAAAATACTCAACAGGATAATTGAAGATGAAACCCAAATCAAAATGACAAAGAATAAAAGTAAGAGAAAATCTTCAAGACGAAACCGAAACCGAAATCCTTCATCTTCAGCTGTTGGGATTTGCTATGATGATTCAACAAGAAAAACAGATTTGGAGCATCTCCCAAGCTCAAAGATAGCTCCATTATCTCTCTCTCTCTCTCTCTATAAAAAATCTGTAATGAGATGGAGCTTGATGGTGCTCGATGGTTGCTCGATAGGGGCACAATTAGCTTATGTTCAACTAGTTTTTGATTGTTTTTCAGTAAGGTTTAGGAAGAAGCACGATGTGTAATGTGTTGAACATTATTTTTATATCTTGATATAGATTATTGATAACTCTCATTTTGAACGTTATTTACAAATTGTTTGTGTGTGTTTTTCTTCCCTTTTAGTTGTGTTTCCTCTTTATGTGTTCGTGTTTCATCACTTCATTCATTTATTTTCATTTGGAGTTGTGGCGACAATTTGTAGTTATTTTCAATGCAAGTAACTTTTAAGTATTTCTCTTCCTCTACTATGTTCTTTGCTTTTAAGTATTAGCTAAGCACCCATTTGGGTGTGGGTGTGGGTGTGAGTCGAGCCTATGAGTAGTAGGCAACACTTGGGTGTTGCCATCATTGCTAACTCTTGGGCTTGGTTATTCGATAACATGGACAACCCGATCAATTGAAAGTGTGTTGAGATTTACTCAACAAGGATTGCAAAAAAAAACACGATGAAAACCCTAATTTGTATTTTATGAACTCAACATTCGAGAGGTTGAGAGTCTCTCCTCACAATTCAGTTTTCTTACAAGCATACCCCAACAGAGAACCCCCGACACCACTTATACCGACTTCCCTCCTAACAAATTCACTATTTCCCTCTCTAATGAAAAGACCGAATTACTCTTGAACTCTATTCTTTCTAGAATATGTAAACTGTATCTCAGGTCTAACATTACCCGCCTGCCAAAGATTCACCTTGTCCTCAAGGTGAAAATCTGGAAATTGTTGATTGCTCATGGCAAAATTCTCCCATGTAGCCTCAAACAATGGCAAATCCCTCCAGCTAAGTAATACTTCCAGCTCTCCTACCTCATTAGTTCTGCATTGTAGCAATTCGTTTGGCTCCGTCTCTAAAACTCCTTCCTCATTTAACTGTGGTGGAATATCTGGGGACGACAAACATTGGCCAATGGCTCTTCGGAGCTGCAACACATGGAATACCGGATGCGTGCGGGCTGAACTGGGTAACTTAAGTTTATAAGCTACCTTTCCTAATTTCTCCAACACTTCAAAAGGACCATAATATCGTGCTGACAGCTTCTGATTTTGTTCCCCACGTACTGTTTTTTGTCTGTATGGTCTTAATTTCAAAAACACCATTTCACCCACGTAAAATTGAACCTCCATTCTATGTTTGTCCGCCTGATATTTCATCCTTTGTTGGGCTCGCATCAACTCCAATCGAATATCATCCAACATTGCATCTCTTTCCAATAACATCTCTTCCACTGCCTGTAATGTCGTTGTTCCTTCTTTGTATTTAAGAAAAGTCGACTTAAATGGTGAACAATGCAAGGCGGAATGAAATGTCGTATTGTACCAATACTCCGCCAATTGTAACCATTGTTTCCATTTTCTGGGCTGGTTTGATACAAAACATCGAAGGTATTGCTCCACACACCTATTCACTCTTTCTGACTGACCGTCAGTTTGAGGATGGTATGCTGTTGAAAAAGCCAATTTTGTTCCTTGTAGCTTGAAAATCTCCTTCCATAAGTTGCTTAAGAAGACCTTATCCCTGTCCGATATGACCACCCCCATGTAGTCTAATGACTTCTCTAACGAAGAGGGCAGCCACTCCCTGAGCCGTAAATGGGTGTTTAAGGACTAAAAAATAGGCAAACTTGCTCAATCGATCCACCACAACCATGATGGTATCCATACCTTCTGACTTGGGCAACCCCTCCACAAAGTCCATTTTAACTTCATCCCATACTTGCATCGGTAAAGCTAATGGTTGGAGTAACACCGCTAGGGAACTCCTAATGCTTTGTTGCGTTGACACACTTCACAATAATTCCGCTTTCATGCCACTCCAAAAATAATTTTGCTTTAATTCTTTGATAAGTCCTTTCGACTCCAGAATGTTCCCCCATCAATGAGGAATAGAATTCCTCTAAAATTGTATTTATGAGAGATGAAGTATGAGGTAACATCAAACGACCCTTGTACCACAAAAAATCTTGCCTGACCTCAAACCGTTTGTGATTCCCTGTTCCCTCCTACAACTCCTGTTTAATTCGACCCAACACTGCATCGTTAGCCACCTCTTTATTATATTCCACTGCCTCCATTGTGGACCTGCCCAACACTGCACACTCGATCTCTATCCTGGACAAAGCATCTGCCGCTAAATTATCCTTGTCGGGTTTATAAACGATATCAAAATCGTACCCACGTAATTTCACCAGCAATTTCTGGTACTGAGGATCCACAACACGCTATTCCAGCAAATATTTATATTTCAGACTCTGCTGGTGAGTTCTACTTGAAATTGTCGGCCTAACAAGTAAGGTCGCCACCTAAGTACTGGGAACACAATCGCCATCAACTCCTTTTCATAGATGGGCATCTGTTGAGCTTGAAAACCCAAAATCTGACGGTGAAATGCTATAGGCCTTTCTTCTTGCATTAGGAAAGCCCCTAGACCACCCCCTGATGCATCTGTTTCAATGACGAAAATCTTTTCAAAATCAGGTAAAGCCAACACCGGTGCCCGTGTAAGTGCTTCCTTGAGAGATTCAAAAGCTCTTGTTGCCTCCTCATTCCATTCGAATCTCTTTTTCTTTAACAAATCTGTCAGAGGGCGTGCAATTTGTCCATAACGAGCTATGATCTCGATAACCCAAGAAAACCCCTTAACTGAGTTACATTCTTTGGTAGAGGCCAATTCACCATTGTTTCGACTTTGGTGCCATCCATAGCTACTCCAGCTCCTGATATTATATGACCCAAATATCCCAATTCTTTCCTTCCAAATTCACATTTTTTTTGTTAGGCGATATTGCAACAATACTTGAAATGTTTCCCTTAGATGCTCACATTGTTCCTCCTCTGTTTTGCTGTAGACTAAGATGTCATCAAAGAAAACCAAAATAAATCTTCTCAAGAAAGGCTTAAAGATTTCGTTCATTAAATCTTGAAAAGTGGCTGGAGCATTGGCTAATCCGAAAGGCATTACCAAAAACTCGTAATGGCCTTCATGAGTTCTAAATGTTGTTTTATGAACATCCTCATCCCTCATTCTAATTTGGTGATAACCAGACTTTCGAAAACAAACTTGCACCACCCAATTCGTCAAGTAACTCGTCGATTATAGGAATTGGGAACTTATCCGGAATAGTCCCTTTGTTGAGAGCTCTATAATCGATACAAAACCGCCAACTTCCATCTTTCTTTTTAACCGATAAGACTAGCCTTGAAAAAGAACTTTGACTATGCTTGATAATCCCGGCTTCGAGCATCTCTTTGACCAACTTTTCAATCTCGTTTTTCTGTTATTGCGGATATCTATACGGCCGGACATTGACATTATCCACCCCTTCTTTCAAGATGATTGCATGCTCCCTTCTCTCTTTGGCGGTAACTCGTTAGGCCATTGAAAAACCTCCTGAAATTGTTCTACTACCTCCGTTATTCGGGCTGAACAAGAATCGTGGGTGGTCTCCGATAGCTCCACCTGTCCAAATTCCACCCGTACTCCTTGACCTTTGTGCCTTAATGTCTTGAACATGGACTTCAAAGACACTAATGATCTACCCAACGAAGCATCCCGTTCTAATTTCACTTGCTCTCCTCCCAATTGGAACTTCATTACCTGTGTACTCCAATTGACATGCATGGTGCCTAGCGTTGACAACCATTGAATGCCCAGTATTACATCAGAATTACCCAGATCTAGTGGCAGAAAATCTTCACACACTTCAACTCCTTGTATCCAAACTTGGACCCCTATACATACTCCCCTTCCTTTCATTGCTTCTCCTGGAAATATTGTAACCATTGGTTGGATGTACGTGGATTCCCATATTCTCAACTAATCGTCTCAAAATGAAATTATGAGAAGCCCCACTGTCAATCTGTACTACAACCTTTTGCTCTTCAACCAACCCCTCCATTTTTATGGTTCTTGGAGTAGAGAACCCCACTAATGAATTCAAAACAATTCCCACATCCCTTACTTGGTTTAAATTGGCCAATTTTGTCTCTAATTCCTCCTGTTCTTCTTGATCTTCACCATCCCCACCTTTGTAGCTCCAAAACACCGAGTTCCTTTCTCTTGCAACGATGGCCCGACGCGTATTTTTCATCACATCGATAACATAAGCCCTGTTGCCTTTTAGTTTGTAATTATTTATCGGGTAACCTCCTGTGTATTCACGAATCATACCCGCTGGTCGGATCGCTCCCGTCGTGGTTCCTTTCTCCTCTGTACTTTCATACGATCTTCTCAAATGGATTAACAGATTTGAACGATCTCCCTTGATTCACTGCTTTATTTCTTTCTTCCACCATCAAGGCCATCTCCATTGCTTTATTAAGACCCACTGGAGAGAGAAGTCTCACCTCTGCTCGAACTTCCAGTGAAGGTCGTTTATAAACCGACTTACAAACGCCTCTTCCGAAATTCCATCCAATGGCGCCGCCATATCAATGAACTTTCTTTTGTATTCTTTAACCGTGCCTTCCTGTTTTACCGACAAAAATTGCTCACAAAGAGTCCCTTCAACGTTTGATCTGAATTGGGCCAACAAAAGCCTTTTAAGTTCTTAGGCATCTCTTGTGTTCCCATTGAAACCATCGAAGAGCATCCCCTTCAAAAGTGATGATGTCTACTTCTAAATCTTTCTTCATTGTTTAGACGATTTAACATCCAATATCGATCTGCACAAAAAATCTATCCATCAGGATCAGTTCCATCGAATACACAGGCATCTCCAATCGACGACCCTTGATGGCCAAGAATGGGCCCGATTCTGGATCTCTCATCACCACGCTCACGTCTTTCTCCCGAAGTCTGGCGCGTTCCACCCTCAGTTCGATTTCGCGATGATTCTTCCTGAAATCGCAAAAGCGTGCTCAATTGTGCCATGATGGTCTGAACGTTTTCTTCTAGGTTTGTCACCTTCGACTTGTCTTCGATTTTCCTTGAAGTTGTTGAACGCGTCATTATGCCCCAGGTTCCAAAATCTTGCTCTAATACCAATTTGTTGAGATTTACTCGACAAGGATTGCAAAAAAATCACGATGAAAACCCTAATTTGTATTTTATGAACTCAACATTCGAGAGGTTGAGAGTCTCTCCTCACAATTCAGTTTTCTTACAAGCATACCCTAACAGAAAACCCCTGGCACCACTTATACCGACTTCTCTCCTAACAGATTCACTATTACCCTGAACTCTATTCTTTCTAGAATATGTAAATCGTATCTCAGGTCTAACAAGTGTTAATATTAGGTCCTAGACTCGGAGATGGGCAGATTCTGAAATAGGGCTTGAGTGATGCAAGAAGATTTGAGAAGGTTTTTCATAATCACGTAGAGACAAGGGTTTTAGCATGATTTTGTAATTAAGGTTCAAACGTCGGTCGAGAGTGGTGTTACATAGAGATGTAAGCATTCTCTCCATACCGGTAGAACTAAGATTCCCTAAAATCTACTTAGTTCGGTCGGCAAGCATTCGGTTGGTAAAAGTGGTGACTTTGTGGGAAGACTGTGGCCACTCTCTATGGAAGTAGTTCACTTTCGAGAGATGGAGACTTTTATAAATGTTTGTGACCAGTCTACTTGACCATCTGACCATCTTGTTAGTACCGATCTCTTAAGGTGACATTTACACTCATACCCATTTTTAATTACTTGTTTAGATTTCATTATGAAAATCATCAAACTCGCTCAAATATATTTTCTTCTTCTCTAATTAAAATCATTGTATTCTCAACCTATCACTTGAAACTCTGAAGTCCAATCCATGTGGATACTATCTCGGTATTTTTACACATTTATTACTTGAGTGCGATCATAGTGTCCGGTGTATACTTGCACCGCCACTTTGGTGACATTGTGGCCACTTTGGTGACATTGTGGCCACTTTGTGGACATACACGTTTTCCGCTACCAATTATTCTTAGGACAACAATGGTGTTTGTGTTTTTTATGGTATACCACCAATAGTCCACTAAAGTTGCATTTGTTTGCCTATTTAGTCTTACCTTCTATATTAACTTGCAAACGTGAAGTAATTTTTTGCTATCTCTCATATAAGAAAGCTTGTTGGAGCTTTATAGGTTGAAACATGTACAATATTTTGTGTGTCTATATTTTGGCTTTCCAACTGTTATATTCAATGTTTAGATGAATAAAGGCTCATGAAAGTTAAGGCTAATAATGATATCAATATATGATTTTTCTTTTCCAAATTAATTTACATTGTTAGACATCATTGAGCAATGATAGAAAACATATATGTATATATACGGACTAGCCAGCTTATGTCACATCTCAAAAAACGTCAAAGCCTTGTAATGGCTCCTATTTCCCGAGATTTTCCCTAGCCACCACTCTACACCCGACCTCACACCATTTAGTACCTTAAGTAAAACATAGACAGTTCCTTCGTCTACATTGTCTAATAGAGGGGCATAAGCCTAAAAGGGGGATGCATTCCACATTTCTAGCCACCATATGCTAAGATCCAATAGTTGGAGATGAAAAACTAAATTGCTATTACTTATTGTTCTTTATAACCGCTATCTAGCATGATGTTGACTAACACCACATGAAGCTTCTAAATACAATTTAAGTCCCTGACACTAGTCTCATCAATCAATAGAATATCATCAACAAAGGACATACTGTTATGTACCCACCTTAGGCCTAAGCCCATCCATAGTAGTTATTCTAGAAGGGGATAGAAAGGGTATTTTGGGTAGTTTCTTTCAATAAATCTAGTATAAATAGGGGTGTGGAGAGGAGTAGTGTAGGCTATAAATTAGTAAGTTCTATTTAGGAGAGTCCTAGCCTCTTGAATGCTAGTTTGTTCTTTGTTTTCCTTTTCCTTGGTTAATTGAAGCTTTTGGTAGTGTCCTTGTCATTTGATTTTCAATTCAATTGTTCAATCAATTCGGTTCATAACAAATGGCATCATAGCAGTCCCGATCCATAGCTCTGGATATGAGTTTCCAGAAGGTTGACTCTATGACGAAAAAGAAGGTGATTCCGTTAAAATCCATAGTTTCTGATTTTCAACAACTCCAAAATCAAATGGCAATATTCAATCAGTTCCTCAATCAGAAACTGGATGAAATGGCGATTGAGAATGCCAAAACTCACGCCATCATTCGAGAGGTACTCATTCTTCATGATTGAGAATGCCAAAACTCACGCCAAACAATTCCTCACAGTTGGAGATCGAATCTGGTGGTTTCACCTTGAATAGTGAGAAGGTTGCGTATGGACCGATTTCTGATCTTAGTGATAACAAACCTGTCATCACAACAACGATCGTAAATAAAAGAGACGAATATAAGGAGAAAACCGAAGAAAAGGGAGATTCGGTAGATCATTGTGGAAGCGATTCAGTTGGGGTTGAATATGGATTACGGTCAGGACCGATTCAGCCAGTCCTCTCTACGGTCACAACCAATTTCTCCAACCAGTGCATCGAGCCAATCGATCATTAGGTTAGACAACCATTTAAAGCCACCGTTATTGTTTCCTCCACAACCATCAGGTCTTTGGCCTGGTGGCCAGCTCTACTCCGTAAATGCCTCCTACATGTGAAGAGGCCTAGTGTTCGAATCATGGGGGGGACAGGAGGACTTTTCCGGTGCATACCTAAGGGGCTAGGGTATGTAGGGTCCACAAAAGTGGACCACAGGGCCTTGGGTCCCTGCCATGAAACCTTTTTTTTTTTTTTTTTTTTATTGTTTCCTCCACGATCGAACGCAACTGAGAGAAGATCGAGCGTAGGATAACAGTTTGTAACCGCTGAGGATGAAAAAGCAGGAAATAAAGCCCATTTTCATTATCATCCTGTGGCCCAAACCCAATCCTGTTGTTTTAAATTGGCCCAAGGTTGGCCCAACATAATTCGTATTCCCAGTTCCACGACATACTCCATATTGCCGACTATGGGAGATATGGTTGGAGCGACGATCAACGGGAACTGCCTCCACCACCACCGCCCCCACCTCCGCTGCTACCACTGCTCTCGCTGCCGCTGGCACCAAAACCACGTGTGGTGACTCGATTGACGCCTAATACCCATGGTACGTCACTGGTTAAAGAAATCGAGAAGAAAAATCAAAATAGTGAAGAAGAGAATCAAGGGGTGGACCGTTTTTAAAAGAGAGGTCAGTAAGTGGAGCATTTTAGGGATAAAAATCAGAAAATGAGGGTTTTCTTTAACTTCGTAGTGGGTGCTTGGGGAATTGTTTTGGATTCAAAAATTATAAAATTGGAGGGGTTATCAGGTGGCGGGTTGGGAGTTGTTTAGTGGGGAAGTTTATTAAGATCTATTATGGACATTTTGGAAATAAAAACACATAGTGGATATCTTCAACAAGTGGACCCATTTCAACATTATCCACCGGGTTTTCAACTCTTATTCAAAGTTCTAACTTCTATGCTACTCAGTTTACTCAATTTGCTGCTATTTTGAAAGAAAGGGGGGGGGGGGGGAGACAAGGTTTGGTGTTGGAGTTCGTTAGTCCACTCAACACAGGAGACAAAAGGGGTCTCTATGCTTCAAATTGCAGAACTTGACCGTTGGTCTTTGACTATGATTTTGAAAAGCAAAGGTGAAAGGATGTTGAATTGCAAGGGTTTGATTTTGATGCCAGTTGGTTGGAGAGTTGTGGTCACCGAGCAGCAACGGTTCTTCTATTTTTTCTACCCACCTTGAGGACAAGGCGGTTCTTTGGGGCGGGGTAATGTTATGTACCCACCTTAGGCCCAAGCCCATCCATAGTGGTTATTCTAGAAGGGGTTAGAAAGGGTATTTTGGGTAGTTGCTTTCAATAAATCTAGTATAAATAGGGGTGTGGAGAGGAGTAGTGTAGGCAGAAAATTAGTAAGTTCTATTTGAGAGAGTCCTAGCCTCTCGAATGCTAGTTTGTTTTTGTTCTTTGTTTTCCTTGGTTAATTGAAGCTTTTGGTAGTGTCCTTGTTATTTGATTTTCAATTCAATTGTTCAATCGATTCGGTTCATAACACATACACCATGCTATATTATCAGTGATGTCCTTCATGGGCTCATCTATAGCTAAAGAAAAAAAAAGTATGATTCAAAACTCATTGTATTAATAATTAATAGGTAGAGTGTTTGCCATGTTGTTACATGCATTCACAGGCTTTGTTACATCATAAACATTTTTAATCACATCTACATACATAGTATGTAGATAATTTGCATTCTCAAGATCAATTAATACAATATGAAAATTGTTTGCATGTCCACATCTCCCTGCATGAGCACTTCAGATTTTTTTTTTTTTAGATTTGCAACACCTAAATCACAACCCTTAACCTGTGTTCAACACAACAGTTGACGATAACTTATATGTTTGTAAATGAGGTGATAAAGACGTGTTGGGTGGCCAAGTTTAGTACATGCACCACTTCGATCCTCAATATGATGTGGCAATGTGCGAGTCGGTTCTAAGAGCAAGTGATGATTGTCAAAAATATTTTGATTACCAAGGTGTAGATGTAGCTATTATAGTTGGTTTCTTTACCATTTACATGGCAAGGCAATGGTAGATTCATACAAATTATAGGAGCATGAAATGCATATTCACAAAGGTCATGGTTGGAGTTATTAAAGGCTATAAATGAATAGGGTATCTACTTTGCCCTACAAAAATCCAGAATTAATTTAAAATGGGAAAACAAAGAATAATGCATGGGTTCTAAAACATACCACCTTGTCTCATCGCGTTGATCATAATTCTTTATTGTGTCTTCTAACTTGAGGGCTTCCATGACATATGTCAAATACTGGCTGCAAAAAATAGAAGAATACAAGGACTTCCTTATTAGATAAATGGTGCCACTCTAATGGTAAGGACATAGATTGCACTTAAGTCCTATATATAGGCGTCATTGATTCCTCCAAAGAGTACCCATGTATGAGATGTGAACAAGTTCAATAAGGAGCTCGTAGTTTTATACAACGGACGTTGGAAGATCTATTAAACATGCCATGATGTAGCTCAACCATCCTTCATCCCAAACTAGTAGAGTTAAAAGAGCATGGCATTAACTAGTAACAAATAATGTGATTACAAAAAATACAAAATCTATGGAACCTGATTATCAAGTACACAAGCATGAAAGCAAGAACATATTAATTCACTTTTAGTTTCATTTAGTAATTGTTATGACTTCATAATATGAGTGAGCCAAGATCTCGTTATACGAAAAAGTTCTTCCCCAAATAATAAAATTACCAAAATATTACAACAAACAAAAAACATAAAAACTCGGCAAACAAATACCCTTGCATTTTGCTCATCGTTACAGTATAATTTGTGTTGTGTTTTTGTGCCACTTGGTCAATCATGTGTCCGAGTGTCACTACCACCGCTATAATTTTGGTTTTAAGTCTTCCTTTTGTTACATTAATTATTGCCAAGCCATCACAAATTGAGGTGTTTCGCCGTTTTAAATCTCATTTATCATATTATGTGATATATGGTCATACAGCCTCAATAACATCCATAATAACTCGGGTAACTCCAACTAGAAGGAACTTTATAATCACATAAAACACTTAATGAAAGCAGGCTATTTTGTCGGCCTTTTCTTGTGGGCCAACACCTTTATCCACTCCTTTGACAAGTTGTAAACAATAAGGACCATGTATAGCAACGTACAAATAATGTCAATCTTACTTCTCATTGATCTTAAGACTTCGATAAAATGATCATTTTCACATTTTCTGCATAATACTCTTGGAACAACAACTTCCCATAAGCTGTTATCCAACTTCTCTGAAAACTAAAGAGGTTTCGACTCACATTCAGAATCAGATTCGGTAATATAAAGCTAACCCAAACATAAGACCATGATAGATTACATTTCATGAATCACCCGCCGTCAAAATCTGAAATAGCGGTCAGAACCCTGATTTTGATATAGCGGTTATAGCGGTTTCATCTAGGCTCCCAATTCCACGCTTCCAAACTTCCACTTCGTCCCTACTGAACTTCCAATTTGGCAACTCATCCTTTCGAGTTCCAGATACTTCCAATTTGGCAATTCACCCCTTCAATCGTTTGGAGTTTGGAATTTGCAAAAAATACTAATGGCTTATGTTTTCTAATTGGACATCCTTTTTCGACTTCATGTTGAACATGGTCTCTATATTGTATTTTCTATAAGTGATGTTAATGTTTGGATTGACATCACTTTGTTGATGACTTAACGATTGGACAATTGACACCACTTCGTTGATGGTTTATGCTCACGTAGCATTAAGGGGTCGTTTGCCATTTACCAAACGCTTAGCGGCAAGAGTCACCACCCTCACCTTATCGGGTAACATTATCGGACATCAAAATGGATTGGTGGTAGACTTCTCTTACCCGGTAAGCTCTAACCGGGTAAGAGTCTTCTCCCTCATTTACCAGGTAAGATTCTCGATCCTTGCCATGTTGTCCCGGTAAGGCAACTGATACTTGATAAACGCTTACCCGATATGCCTTCGATAAGCGGCCCCCAAGTATTCTTATTTCTTACAAGTTACAAATCAGTAAATTAAATATATAGGGTTCTTTATACTTATGGGACTTGATTTGTTTTACTTGTATGTTTTGGACAAATTTACATATTAAGTTTTGTGTGTGTGTGTATGTGTGTGTATATATATATATATAGATAGATATATATTGAGTAAACTTTACTTTTGGTCCCTAATGTTTGTCAATTTTAACGGATTATCATCCCTAGACTAACGAAACTCGGATTTGATCCCTCACATTTGCAGGCCCGTTCCTGACATTTTATAGGCTCTGGGCAAAATGTAGAAAAGGACCCTCGATATATAATTATGAAAAAAAAATCTTTGATATATTGTTTTTTATCATAAGAAATAAAATTGAATTCAAGAATAACTAATAATTCATATAAAATAGTTTTTTCGAGTATTCCTAGACGCAAAATCAATTAATCAATAATTTTTCCAAGTATTCCATCTCATCTTAGGTTAATGTTTTTCATTACCGTTTTAAACTTTTAGGCTGAAACAAACTTTTTTCGGAACCATCAATCTTAAAATCAAAACCCATCTTGGTTATAACTTAAGATTTTGTTATTGTTTTTGAGATAGGAGAGTACTCAAGATTCATGCACTCAATATTAAGTAATAAAGAGTCAATAATGTTTGAAAAAACAAGGGTATAATGGTAATTTTTTTCAAAAAGGTAGGAACGCCCTCTCTCAGTTTTTTGAAGGAAATTCCGGCAATATTATAAAAGCAAGAAAAAAAGACAAATCGAATTACAAATTAATAACAAGAAATCTATTATATTCTAATACAAATACAGAATTCTAGCGGATAAGATAATTAAAAGAGTTGGTGGGAGATGAATGATGAATAATATATCAATATTTTCTAGGTAAGTAGTTTTAGACGAGAAACAGTACGCAATACTATAAAATAAAACTAATTAACTTTTTACATATTTATTTTTCCAATGTAATTAATTAATACATGTTTGGGCCTCTAATATAATACAAAACTCTTTGGGTTCCATTAGACTTTGGATTTGATTTCTAGCAGGACAAGTGGGAGATGAATGGTGGAGAATATATCAAAGTTTTTTTAGGCAAATATTTTTCGAGTTTGATCCTAGATAAAAAAACTTAGAGAATAAACAATACCATAAAATGTACAACCAATTAACTTTTAACATATTTTCTTTTCCAATGTGATTAATTAATACATGTTTGCGCCCTAGTGTAATACGAATGTTTGGGTCCTAATAGACACTAAAAGAATTTGTCTCCTTTATTTACTACTACTATATACTAAAAAAAATTGGGCCCCTATTTCTCGTGGGTCGGGGCCAGCCTGCCCTCCTTCAGGCACGGCCTTGCACGTTTGTCATTTCACTTGGTTTTGGTCCCTCCTCCTAACGGTCGTCAACTTTTTCCGTTAAGTGCAATTAAATGTGGGGTATTTTGGTCATTTTGCTATTTTCATGAATTTTATATTAAAACTGAAAAAATGATTTATTACAAAAATAATATATATGTATATATATATTATACATTTAAAAAGGAAAAGAAAAAACGAAACTAAAACCCACCCCCTTTTCTTTATTTCTTCTTCCCCATGATCTACCGTCGGCGAGGAACAAAATCACCCACTATATGGAGATGAATACAACCTCCACCGTCACCGATCACTATCTCCGGCCAGATCTAAAATCCCATCTCCATCCTCATCTCGTTCTAAATCGAAACCACAAGTAACATCCGTGGGAGGGGTTTCTGTAACTAAAACCCACAGGGGGAGGGGTTTCTAGGTCTGGTTTTATTATTGACATTGATGGAGACGCAAGGGGAGAGGCTTCTCGTTCTATGTTCGTGACATTGATGGGGACACAAGAGGATGGGGATCTGGTTCAATTCTTGACATCCGAAGGTAACAGGGGGAGGGGGTTTCTACTTCAGCTCGTGAAATCAACAGGAACACAACGGGGTATGTGGTTCTGGTTACCAACGGGGAAGGGGGGAGGGCTTTTCAGGCAATATCGAGTTTGTGTTGGTGGTCCATATCTACTTCCGGGTCATGATATGCTTCAAGTTCAAGATGTCTCTAGTTCCCAACTAATTCAAGGTATATGGTTGGTTCACAATCAATGAAGGCTTTAAGTTTGATTTATCTTAGGTTTGTTCTAGAGATGATGGTTGTGGAAGATGAAGATGAAGATGAAGATGATGAGTTTGTATGGTCTTGGATTATGTTTGATTTAGTTTGTTTGTGTTTTTGTTCTTTGTGGAAGAACATGATGATGAATGAGGAGAGAAAGTGTTAAAGGACTTCTTTTTGCCAAAAAGAAAATGTAAAAATAGGTAATAATAGCAAAATGACTATAATATCCCTCATTTAATTGGATTTAACAGAAAAAGTTAACGGCCATTAGGAAGAGGGACCAAAACCAAGTGAAATGACAAATGTGAGGACCAAATTCTGGTTTCGTTAGTTTAGGGACAATATCTGTTACGTTAGGGACCAAAAGTGGAGTTTACTCTCTCTCTCTCTCTCTCTCTCTATATATATATATTTGTATTTATTTTACAAACCTAATGTTTTACCGTTATACCACCTTTTACCTTTCAAATTATTTTGAGTATGGAATTATTTGGGAGCATGTATGATGTATAGACAATGGAGAATGGTTGATTTGTTGACCATTACATGCATTTTTAAGTCATATATTTGGATGTAAATTTTTAAATTCATGGTTTAAACTTTAAAGCCAATAATTAGTCCAAGTTGCCTAAACCGTTGGACCAGACCACATTTTTTAGGTCTAATTTGGCTAGCATGAACACTTCATTTCAAAACGCATGATTTGAAAAAAATTCCCAAACTGCCACTTGCAGTCGGGTAAAATGCTTAAACCGCCCATACCAGACCGCTAACATCCATAACGAACACGATGATGACAGGAAGACAACGTTTAAGTCGAAGAAATGGAGTGGAGAAGCGATGGATTGTTTTGAAGAAGATGGATTGGAGCATGATCGAATACAACATGGAATTAACTTGGATTAGGGCATCTCCAACCATAAGGAAAAAACCCTAATTTGCAGTGATGAATTCCAATTGACCGCTAAAACGGTAAATCTTTTTGCCGGTCGGAGAGGAAAAGGGAAGAAGACGACAAATATGCACTGTAACTATTCACACGCCAAATGAGTGTGGCCCACCACTTCTCACTTTTCAATTTATAAATTTTATTTTATTAATATAAGTGTCTCAAATTTAAATATTTATATTAAATACAAACGAGTGGGGCCCATAAATTTGGTGTTTTTTTAGAGTATGGTTGGAGTTGAAGCTTTTTTTAGTGTTAAGGGACCCACAATTTTTGATGTTCTTATTGTTTTTTTTTGTTGTTGTAATCAGAGATTATATTATTTACTTCTTGTATCAACAATGAAAAGGTACACATATATATAGACAAGAAACATAGAAGAAAAGGAAACCCTAGAGGAGAGAAACCCTAAGGGTCTATGGGCTAATGGGCCTAAATACATAATTTTACATTCTAACACTCCCCCTCAAGCTGGAGCATAGATGTTAATCATGCCCAGCTTGTTACAAATAGAAGAGATTCGCGAACCAGGTAAAGCTTTGGTAAAGACATCTGCAAGTTGACTTCCTGTTCGAACAAAGGGAGTTGAGATGGTTCCATCTTCTAGCTTTTCACGAGTGAAATGACAGTCCACTTCGATATGTTTTGTTCTCTCATGAAACACGGGATTGTTTGCAATGTGGATAGCAGCCTCATTATCACAATAGAGATTCATCGGTTTACTTTGAGCAAACCCAAGTTCACCTAGTAGATTACGCAACCATATCAACTCACAAGTGGTTTGAGCCATAGCCCTGTATTCAAATTCAGCACTTGACCGGGAAACAACATTCTGTTTCTTGCTCTTCCACGAGACCAAATTCCCTCCAACCAACACACAATAGCCTGTCGTAGACCGCCTGTTCGTAGGATCCCCATTATAATCGGCATCTGTAAACCCTTCTATGACATGATGGCCGTGATTTTGATAAAGAATGCCAAGGCCAGGGGCATGCTTTAGGTACTTCAGTATATGCCTAACAACCTCCCAATGTGGAGTTCTTGGGGATGACATAAACTGACTTACAACACTTACTGGAAAAGCGATGTCAGGACGTGTAATCGTCAGGTAGTTTAGCTTTCCCACAATTCTTCTGTACTTTTCTGGATCCTCAAGTAGATCTCCATCGTCTGCTTTCAATTTCATGTTCGGAATCATTGGGGCCTCACACGGTTTTGTTTCAATCATCCCAGAGTCATTCAATACATCCAAACAATATTTCCGTTGAGACAAGCAGATCCCTTTCTGATTACGAGATACTTCAATTCCCAAGAAGTATTTTAAAGGACCTAGGTCCTTTGTTTGAAACCGAGACGCAAGAAAATCTTTCAGCTTCTTGATCCCAATCTCATCACTCCCGGTAATCACAATGTCATCAACATACACTACTAATAGAATACATCCAGAAGAGGACGAAGTAAAGAAAACATAATGGTCATAAGAGCTCCTCCGTAAGCCAAACTCGGTTACTACAGCATTAAACCGTCCAAACCAAGCACGAGGGGATTGCTTTAAACCATATAATGATTTACGCAACTTACAGACTCTGCCAGACTCCCCCTGAGCAACAAATCCAGGTGGTTGCTCCATATAAACTTCCTCATGTAAATCACCATGCAGGAAGGCATTTTTCACATCCAGTTGGTGTAGTACCCAGTCGTAAGTGGCGGCTAATGAAATAAACAGGCGGATAGAGGGTACCTTGGCCACAGGAGAAAAAGTCTCGTAGTAGTCGACCCCATAAGTTTGAGCATATCCTTTGGCTACCAACCGAGCTTTCAAACGAGCCACGGATCCATCTGGATTAACTTTCACAGTGAATACCCATTTGCAACCAATTGCCTTTTTGCCTGCAGGTAACTCTACAAGTCCCATGTATCATTATGATCGAGAGCATTTATCTCATCAATCATAGCATCCCGCCATCCAGAATGGGTCAAAGCTTCACCAACCGTCTTAGGAATAGAAAAAGAATCAAGTGTAGAGATCAAAGAGCGAGAACGTGAAGAGAGTTTATCATAGGAAATAACAGAAGAAATAGGGTAAGTACATGAGCGTTTACCTTTCCGAAGGGCAATGGGGACATCAAGATCAGGATCCTGTGTATCGGAAGGTGGTGGATCACTCGAGGCAAGAGGATCATCAATAGGCGGATCTGCAGACGAAGACGAAGATGGTATAGGGTCAGGATCTGAAGTAGGTCGTTGCCGCCTACTATACACATGAACGATTGGTGGTTTAGCAGGATCTTGAGCCTGTGTGGAGTCGGATAGGATAGGAGACTCGAGAACCGGTACGGTATATATCAACAAATCATCACTATCTCTTGGGTTGCAAAGAATGGACACCGGAAAGAAAGGTATATTCTCATGGAATGTAACATCACGAGATACAATGTAACGATTAAGCGTGGGAGAAAAACACTTATACCCTTTTTGAAGTCGAGAGTAACCAAGAAAGACACATTTCAGAGACTTTGGATCTAACTTAGTTATGTGTGGTCGGGTATCACGGACAAAACACGTACTACCAAAGATCTTTGGGTCGACAGGAAACAATGACTTTGTAGGAAACAGAACCGAGAAAGGACTTCTTCCATTCAAAACAACAGAGGGCATTCGGTTGATGAGAAAACAAGCGGTAGCAATAGCATCAGCCCAGAAGAGTTTTGGAACAGTCATCTGAAATAATAGAGCACGGGCCACCTCTAACAGATGACGATTCTTTCGTTCTGCAACCCCATTTTAAGCTGGTGTGTCAACAGAGGAAGACTCATGAAGAATACCATTTTGAAGCATATATGACTGAAATGTTTGAGACAGATATTCTTTTGCATTATCACTACGAAGAGTTTGAATGGAGACTTTAAATTGTGTTTTAATCTCAGCATAGAGTGAACAAAAATGTGTAAACACCTCAGATCGATTTTTCATAAAGTAAAGCCATGTAGTGCGAGAGTAATCATCAACAAAAGTAACAAAATACTTAAATCCAAGTTTTGAAGTAACAGGACAAGGTCCCCAAACATCAGAATGGACTAACTCAAATGGGGACGAGGCCCGCTTATTCCAGACTCTAGGACTTAAATGAATACGTTGATGTTTGGCATACTGACACGACTCACACTGTAGAGAAGATAAAGAAGAAAACTCAGGACACAACTTCTTCAAATTCTGTAAAGAAGGATGACCTAATCGACAATGAACTTCAAGCGGAGACGATGAGTTGGAACAGGACAAAGAGTAGGGTATCTGATGTTCAAATATATATAGGCCGTCAGTTTCCCGCCTTTTACCAATAATCCTCTTCGTCGACAGATCCTGAAAGACACAGAAATCAGGAAAGAATGAGACACAACAATTTAAAGCACGGGTAATTTTGCTGACTGATAACAAATTGAACGAGAAATTGGGTAGGCTCAATACAGAAGATAACGAAACAGATGGGGTAAGATCAATGGTGCCAGAACCAAGGACAGGTGGGGTAGACCCATCAACAATGGTGACATGTGATGGAGACGTATGTTTATTGAAATTGGAGAAGAGAGTGGGATTACCTGTCATGTGATCTGAAGCACCTGAATCAATGACCCATTTGGAGGCAGAAGATAATAGGCATGTACTAGAGTTACCTGTCTCAGCAAATGCAGCAGTCGGAGCAGTGGAATTCTCAGTCCCTAAAAGCCGAGCATATTCTTCCGCAGGTATAGTTACCGTACTATCCGAGGCAGAGGCAACATGTGCTGATGAGCTCCTCGGGTGCCTGGCCAAAAGCTTCTTACAAGTACGTTTGGTGTGACCGAACTCATGACAGTAGTAACACTCAACATTATCAGAATCTGGAATAGTAGTCCGTGAGTCAGTTGGTCGGTCACTGTGGCCACCTCTAGAGCCCCCTCTATGACCCCCACGAAATCCTCCTCAAGAGCCCCCACGGAATCCCCCTCGACTAACCAACGCACTGTTGTGATCCAAAGTTTGTGAAGACTGAATATTCTCATTCCGAAGAACACGAGCAAATGTTTCTTGAAGAGAAGGGATAGCAGATTCATTCAAGAACTGAGATCTGATAGAGTCGAATTCTGGTCGTAAGCCAGTCAAGAAACTGATAACAGCCACTTGTTCTCTCTGAGTCTGCATGGCTTTGACATCATCACTTAATGGAAGAAGAGAGTTAAGCTCCTCATATACTTTCTTGAACTCCATGACATAAGTAGTGAGTGAGCGGTCCTGTTGTTCTCCACGATGAAAAGACTTACACACACTATAGATTCGAGAGATGTTACTTTGTCCAGAATATAAAAAATCAAGATAATCCATAAGTTCCTTCACGTATTCACAGTGACTAACCAGAGACGAAACAGAAGGCTCAATGGTGTTGATAATTTGCAAGTACAAACGAGCATCACTTTGTAACCATGAGTCGGAATCGGAATCATTACCTTTAGGAGGATCAGATGTGAGATGAGAACCCATTCCCATACTTCGGAGATAGATACGAATGGTCTTGCTCCACTCAAAGAAGTTGGAGCCATTAAGCTTGTTGTCAGTGAGTCTAACGTTTACTGGAAGTATCTCGGGTACCCGTGGACCACTGTTACTACCAGAGGGTTTGTTTTCTCCAGTCATCTTCCAATGAATCACGAACCAGAAAGTCAAAGTTGGACAGAGAATGCACTCACAGGGTGCCAGAAAACCGACGAACACAAATGAAAACGAACAGCGCACTCACAGGGTGCCACAAGACGAACAAGAATGAAATAAAACGAGAAAAATCTTCGATCAAAAAAAAAACGTACCAAAAATTCGGGAGTACTGTTCACGCCGGAGCACTATTCATGCGAAACACTGTTCACGCCGGAGCACTATTCACGTGAAACACTGTTCACGCCGGAGGATGGTAGAAAGTGGGACGACTGCTATTAGGGTTTTGGGAGTGGCGGCTATTAGGGTTTTAGAAGCGACGGCTCTGATACCATGTAATCAGAGATTATATTATTTACTTCTTGTATCAACAATGAAAAGGTACACATATATATAGACAAGAAACATAGAAGAAAAGGAAACCCTAGAGGAGAGAAACCCTAAGGGCCTATGGGCTAATGGGCCTAAATACATAATTTTACATTCTAACAGTTGTCATGGTCGGAGATGGTCTTATAAATCCTTGGTAGGGATTGTCGAAATCTATCTTGCACCTCTTACGAGAGGCTGTGAAACTACTTATTGGTCGCCCTACACGGTTGCCAGTTTGGTGCACATGACAACAAGATGTTTTCACCAAAGGATGAAATTGAGCATGAGCAATACAAAGGTTTTTATTAATACATTGCATCAAACTTGTAATCACCCGACAAATATATTTGCTTAGAAATGCATGTGTATCACAAGTAAGGATCGAGAGATGTGACGGGATTAGAGCTCTTGAGAGTGGTCATGGAATTGTATAGTTCTGACAAAAATAGGAATCGTTATAAAGGGGGTATTAGCTTTTATGTTCTAGTTCGTATTCCTGATGTTGTAGATGTTGGTTCCACCATTTGTAAAAAGTTTTTAATATGATGAAATTATGTTTTAAATCATTTCTTGAAGTTTTATCGAAGTTACTATATATTCTGTTTTAAGATCATCATCAAATAAATGTAACACACCGTTCGGGTCTCAGTTTCGAGCCTCGAAATGGGGTGTTACATTTTCCCTTGAACTACACTATATTATATATAAACTCGGGTTTAGGGGAAAACCACAAAAAATGGAAAACCGAGGAACACCTTAAGAACCATTCATCTATACGACATGCACATGTGCATAAAAGTAAATGAAAATGTTTCTTGGTTTCTATGCATGTGTGCATTTTATGCGCATGTGCATACCGTAACAAATTACTTTTATGCACATGTGCATACCAGACAAATAACTTTTATGCACATATGCATACCACACAGATGAATGGTTATTAGGTTGTTCCTCAGCTTTTCATTTTTTTGTGGTATTCCCTGAAACCAACCCTGTATATTTACATATGTATATATATATATATATTCTTTGAACACGTTGCGTTATGTGTTATACTATATTTTTCGTTGTTGATATTATATATAACTATTTATTTTCTTTGTTAGTGATTAGTATATATACTTTGTTAGTGATTTCTATCGAACGGCATTTTGTTTGTGTTATTGGGTATTCTATAAGATGCAAATATTGTCTACACTCCACTATTTAGAATTACAATTTCTGTGTCTATTGTCCAATATTTATTTAGAACTACAATTTTTGTGTCTATTGTCCAATATTTATATTATGTCCAGTATGTAAATATATAGTTTTGTATGTAAATATATAGTTTTGTATTCGATTAGTATATAAATCTGTGACTTTTTTGGTTTGTTTGCCTCTTTCTCTAACCATGTCGGAATGAGACTAAAATTGGATCACAAAGAATCATTTGTGCCACGAATTTTGTGGTGGTGGTGTTGAAATTGAAGTGTTGGGAGAGGGCGGAAAAAAGAGATGCAAGTATATCCAATGCAACTATTGCAGCAAGATTATCAAGGGGGAGTGAAAAGAATGAAAAAACATCTTGCTTGCACACACAAAGATGTTGCATCATGTCCAAACGTATCCTTAGAAGTCAAGGACGAGATCAACCAATACTCGAAAAAGTTCCAAAATACAAAGTTTGCTTTTCAAAGCGATTTTGAGAAGAAGGTAGATTATGGAGCCTATTTTGTTGGTTATTATGGTGGTAGTGGACATGAAGTGGCAATCCATCGGAGGGCATGAACTCTTGTCCTAGTGGTAGCGCTAGAGAAGTTAGCTAAGCAGTTAACACGGTCTATTGTGGAAATTGCGGTCAGGACCTAGAATTGCGGTTGCGCTTATTACGGTGAAATATCGAAATAGCGGTGAAAAAAAATAGGTTCATAAATTAATAGGAATATATATATATATATATATAAAACTTAATAATTAATATTTTGTATTCCTAGCACATATCAAGTCAAATAATTCATTAATTCAAAAAAAGTTTCAAACCACACAAGCAACATAGTAATAGAGTTTATAAATCTCGTAGATGATTAAATGAACTAATTGCAATCCACTGGCTCGATTAGTGGACTGAACTGATGAAAAAACGAATTAAGGGACTGGAGATCGAGGAACTGATGAAAGTGTCGATCGATTGGAAGTGTTGAAGGGAAGGGAAGGGAATGTCGATCGAGTGGAAGTGTTGAAGAGTCGAAGGGAATCGAGTTCGAGTTGAAGGGAAATCGAGTGGAAGCGATCGAGTGGAAGTGGACTGGAGATCGAGGAACTGAACTGTGATGAAAAACGAATTAAGGGTTTGGTTTGGAGATGAAATCGTGCGACCAAAGTGTGAACTGATGAAAAAGTGTGGACTGATGAAATCGTGCGACCAAATGTCAAGCCCACAATTGAAAAAGCCCAAACACATAGCCCGGTAAATTTTCGAAATTTCGGACCGAAATATTTTACCAAATTTCGGTGAAATTTCGGTAAATTTCACCGCAATTTTCGGTACCGCAATTTTGTACCGCAACTTTCCTAAGGACCGAAATCCGAAATTGCACCGCAATTTCGCCGAAATTGCGGCGCAATTAACTGCATAGGAAGTTAGAAGACCGATGGATCGGTTTGTAGAGAATAAAGAAAATGATACGAGTGCTAAAGAGACACCAAGTGCCAAAGAGCACCACAATCAAGTTTGCTTCGTAATTGAAAGATTTCTCGTTGAGAATATGCAAAAAGCCCGTGACATTTCAATATGTTGCATTTGTTGGAAATTATGTCGAGGACTAAAAGCTCCAACAATGCATGAGATGAGTAATTGGATCTTTAACGAAGTGTAGACAACATATGATATTGTCAATGAAAAAATATGGAAAAAAACAAGGGTTGCTTTGTGATATGGTGGTTGTCTTGTTGGTCAAATATAGGAAATAGAAGTCTTATCAAATTTTTAGTCACGATCAAAATGGATTGTTTTTTCGAGAACCCTTGATGCATCTGATAATGCGAAAGACGCACAAAAGTTATTGAATTGCTTGAAGGTGATATAGAAAAGATTGGAGAAGATAGTGTGATATAGGTGGTTACTCATAATGCAAGTATGTACATAGGCATTGGGAATTTGTTGATGATAAGATGAGTTTGCGTTGGACTTCATGTGCGGCTCATTGTATAGATTTGATGTTTGAAAAAATTGGAGAATTTCCACAGTAAAAAAATGTTTTTCTCAAGGCAAAAGAAGTAAGCAATTTCATCCACAGTCATCAATAGTGTTGATTTTATCGAGAAAGTTTGCAAAGAAAGATATTCTCCAACCCAATGTCACACGATTCACCACTACAATTGACACAACCAATACAAATGATGTTTGTTTCAAATGAATGGGTACGTTGTGCATAGGCAAAAAAAAAACCTAAACAGAAGGTTGTGAAGAAGATTATGATTGATAAGGTATGTTTTGCCCTAGTGTGGTTTAATCCATTAAAACCACAAAGCCCTTGTGCATGTTTTAACAGAGGTTAATGGTGGGACTCTCCTACAATGGAATTTATTTATGGAACTACGAATGAGGCAAAAGATAAGATAGCCTAGAACTTACATGAATAAGTGTATTCCTACAACGAGCAGATTTGGGATATAATTGATACAAAATAGGAGCTTCAATTGTATCGTTACTTGAAGCAACTGCCAATTTCTTGAATCCTCAATTCGGATCGAGTCCATCTGCTAATGTGTGTGTGTATGTGTATATATATATAACACTGTTAGGATGGCTTTGGATAGACTTATATTTCTCATATCCGACCAACCATCCGATAACAAAGAAACCGTTTTTTCCATGTTGCTTTTTTCAATTGACAAGCTCGGATGAAGACTCATCTCATGCATTGTTAGAGCTTTCAGTTCTCGGCCATAATTTCCAACTGAAATGCAACATATTAAAAACTGACGCCATATCATACATACAATAAGTTCTTCCTTCTCCCCAAAACCAACGATTATCTTCTCAAAGTAATAGGGAGATCCTTTTCTAGTTAACCGCCCCTTAGCCCGGTGCTCAAGACGCACTACGAAACCTCCACCAGCCGATCAAGCAGACGCTACTCTTAGCTTTAAGCCGCTATCGTTCGGTTCGGATAAGTCAAGTTATGAAGTCAACATAGATGCGCGAGGTCCGTTATATGAAGGGCTTCTTGCATAAATGAATGGAATCTCATTCTCAAAGAGTACTCGTTCAATTACCAAGCAAACTTGATTGTGGTGTTCTTTAGCACTTGTTGGCGTCTATTTAGCCCTCGTATTGTCTCCTCTGTTCTCCACAAACTGATCTATCACAGTACTCTTAACTCCTCTAACACTACTTCTAGGACAAGAGTTCATGCCTTCATATGGATGGTCACTTCGACTACCATCACGACCACCAACAAAAAGTAGGTTCCACAATCAACCCCCTCCAAAAAATTGCATTGAGATACAAACTTTGTATTTTGAAAGTTCTTCAATTATTGGTTGATCCTATTCTTGACTTATAAGAATACATTCAACATCTTTGTGTGTGCAAGCAAGATATACTTTCATTCACTTAAGCCCCCCCCCCCCAAATAACTTTTTGCTACAAAAGTTACATTGGATATACTTGTATTATTATTTTTACCCTCCCTCAGTACATCAATTTCAAAAGTATACTTCCACGAAAGATCCTTTTGTGATCACGTTTTTGGTCCGTTGCTAGTCACCATTCCTAATTAATTACTCAAAGAGGCAAACAAACCAAAAAAACACAACTTTATATACTAATTGGATTGGTATATGCATTGGACAGAATATACATATCAGACAGTAGACATAAATATTGCAGTATTGGACAGTGGAGCACAGGCACAAAATATTTACACATTGCACCAAATATATACACAATACAACATATGCTAACACAAAACATAATACCACCGAACAAAAAGCATTAACGAAGTATATATACTAAATTACTAAAAAAACATATATACATACATAAAATACATCTATATATACTAAGCAACTGACAAAGAAAAATATATACAATATACATACATAAAAGAGACGTATACTAATTATGAAAATAGGCATATGCACACATATATATATGCACACATAATATACTACATAAAATGCAGCAAGTTCATAGGGAACATACTGAAATAAAAATATATACGTATACACACATAAGTATTGTCTGCAACAGGTATAAGCAATACAAGCTCCGAATGCAGCAACCAACACGTATAGAGGAAGGGTTGTGAGAAGCGTCAGTAGGGAGGGAGATGAAAGAAGGTTGGTTGTGCAAGAGATGGAGAAGAAAGCATGTCAATCACACGAGGGCGAAGATGAATCACTAGTGAGAGATAGAAGTTCTTTTCTTTATAAGTTCAGTGACTTTAGTCTTTTATTAAATAAAGATAGGCAGGTTTCAAAAAAGATAATAAACAAAGATAGTGATTTGCACGGCATATAACAGAGGCATACGCCTCTCTATTGCCTCACCGCATGCAAGGCGTACAACTCAGCCAAGATAATAAATAAAGATAGGCAGGTTTCAAAAAAGATAATAAACAAAGATAGTGATTTGCACGGCATTTAACAGAGGCATACACCTCTCTATTGCCTCACCGCATGCAAGGCGCACAACTCAGCCAAGCACCGTGCATGAGAGGTGTCGCCTCAAGTACATTTTTGGGCCACCTCGCCTCGAGGCGCACACCTCAAACGCTTTTTAAAGCTATGCCCCAGTGGCATATACTAGGCGACTTTGATTTGGTTTTAGGTTTCTTCTTACTCAGTAATTCATTGGGATGTGACATTCAAAGTATTTCTAAAAGTGCCCAGTTATTGATTTTTCGTTTATAGTTGGAAAAATTGTAATGACCTTCAACATTGTCTCTTTTGACACACTCGAGCACTTGACAAATGAGCTTACATAATGTTCAACTTATCATTTATTTTCCTGGTGTAGTATGATAGGAATGTGCTAACTCAGCATATTCCAAAGCCTAAAGTGTTACAAGTCTATTCAAGGAGGGGCAAAAGAGAAAATGTGGCAAGTGGAAGTGGCTAAAGCGTTCGGTTGGAGGAGAGAGAAGAGGAATAAAAAGGAGGGAGGTTGGATTGAGAAGGGTATTGAGAATTATTTTCTGAATTCGTTTGGGCTCTTAGCTTGTAGCTTTGAGAGAGGGTGTAACCCTGGTAGCTGTAGTGTCTTCTATTTTCAGTACTGTAATCTGGTTATTTTCAATTCAATCAATCAATCCTTCCCTCTTCAATCCGTATCATTTGTTATCTGTTTTCGATTCTTCATCATTGGTCCGACTTGCCTCGACCTGCCGATTCCTTCATCATGGTGCAACCTCCCATGGAAACGCGTTCTCAGACCGCCCGTTTGGATTTGCACGAAGAACAGATTGCCAAAATTCAGTCTAATCTTCTGGACATCAAGGCGTCGTTAGATGTTGATCGCACAGATGCAGCTGAATTTCGTAAGGTCATGCTGGGTTGGGTTAAGCAGCAAGAGAAGAAACCGATTCCGTCGTCGGGAGGCGGGGTTGGGGTCGATATGGATACTTCCCCACAGGTGATTCATGAGAGCAGCGAATTCTCGAGTTTTATGCGCGGGAATCATAGACACCTAGTCCAGTGGGTGGATCACATGACGGATTACCGTGGTCTGTCAAGAAGATTAAATTGCCTGATTTTTCTGGCTTCGATCCTCAAGGCTGGATCCAGAAGGCTAATATCTTTGAAATCAATGGTACGCCTCCTCCATTACGTATTCGTTTAGCCCAATTGAGTATGATTGGTGTTGCACAACACTGGTTTACAATTGTTAATCAGGTTTATGATTCGATTACCTGGGAGCAATTTCAAATTGAATTGCTCCAACGATTTAGTGGGTTGGAAATCCATAATCCCTATGAACAACTTGCGACTCTTAAGCGGGGGGGTTCGATTTATGATTATATCGACGATTTCGAATACTTGTTGTCGCTGGTTCCTAAACTTCCAGAATCACATTCTGTGGGGTATTTCATTGTCGGGTTGAGGGAGGAGGTTAAACGGTGGGTTCGCTTGCACCGTCCCACTTCGCGTTTGGATGCCTTGTATCTTGCACGGGATATCGAAGGTATGTTAAACCCTTCGTCTACGAACAATACTCTGTCTCGATTTCGTTACCAACATGGGCCGGGATATGGCGTTTCTCACGAGGGAAGGCCCATTTTGGGGGGTCGTCCTGACTCATTTAAGCCCACCTTATCGCTGCCTATTGACAAATACCCTTCAACGGGACGATCGGATAACAATTGGTCATCCATTCCTCGTACCCATGGGGCGTCTTCCACTGAGTTTGCTAATCTGTTCAATCGAAATAGGGGTCTCAAATCTCTCACTCGCACTGAGTGGGAGGATCGGCGGAAGAAAGGGTTGTGTTATCGGTGTGGTCAACAATTCGGCCCTACTCATAAGTGCCCCGAAGGAAAATTGCGGGTGTTATTATTGGGAGACGATGATTCGGATGAGGAGTGTGGAGCTATTCATAATCTGGAAGTAAATGTGGTCACCCCGAGATCATCTGTGGAAGAGAATTCAGCTAACCTATGTTTAGCTCTGGGTTTTCTCGGTACTTCAGCTGAGTATGTTTCGGGTGGTAATACCCTTAAGTTCGAAGGGACAATCGCTGATATTCCAATCATGATCCTGGTGGATAGTGGGGCTACTCACAATTTTATCTCTCGGAAATTGGTCAAATTTTTGGGGTTATCGGTAGAACCTTTTTCGGGAATAAATATCCAATTGGGAGACGGCCATAAAATTCGGGTTACACAGCGCTGTCCTTTATTAAAAATTCAAGTCGGGCCGTGCGAGTTCGTCATTTCTACTCTTGTTTTTGATATGGGACATCTCGATCTTGTTCTCGGTATGGAATGGTTACAAACCGGGATGTGATCCATAATTGGGAAAGATCATCCATGAGGTTTGTTTTCAAGGGGGTGTCGGTTCTTCTTCAAGGATCGACTAAGTCAAGACTCTTCACAATCTGCTTTACAATCGTGGCTGTCTCTTCCCTCACCGGTGGGTGCTTCCTGTTCTTTATTTTGTTCCACTTCGACAGCGGTTGAGGGAGGGCTTTCCTCGTCTCAACATCAGCAGTTACTTATGATTCTGCAGCAGTTTGATGATGTATTTCGTGAACCCACGGGGTTACCTCCTTCATGACCTCATGATCATGTCATTTCCTTGGTCTCACCACACGAACGATCTGCGTTCGTCCTTATCGTTACCCCCATATTCAAAAATCTGAGATCGAAAGGCAAGTACGGAGTTGCTCAAATTGGGCATGATTCGCCAAAGCAAAAGCTCGTTTTCGAGTCCGGTTATCTTGGTTCGAAAGAAAGATAACTCTTAGCGCATGTATGTGGATTATAGAGCACTCAATAAAGCTACTATTCCTGATAAGTTTCCCATTCCCGTGGTGGAGGAACTCATTGATGAGCTCAAGGGGGCACAGTTTTTTTTCTAAATTAGATTTAAAATCGGGTTATAATCAAATCCGTATGGCACCTTCTAGCATTGAAAAAACCGCTTTTCGTACACACGATGGTCATTATGAATACCTTGTAATGCCTTTCGGACTCTCGAATGCCCCGGCAACCTTTCAAGCGGTAATGAATGACGTTTTCCGACCATTACTACGAAAAAGAGTGGTGGTTTTTTTTGATGATATTCTCATATATAGCTCAACGTGGCAGCAACACTTGGTGGATTTGGAAGAAGTTCTGAAAATTTTATGGGACAACCAATTTGTGGTCAACAAAAAAAAATGTTCTTTTGGCCAAACGTCCATGGAATACTTGGGCCATATTATCAATGGGGATGGTGTTGCTATGGATCCTAAGAAAATTGAAGCGATTTTGGATTGGCCGGTTCCAAGACATATTAAAGGTCTACGGGGTTTCTTGGGCCTCACAGGTTATTATCGAAAATTCGTACGACATTATGGTAGTATCGCACGACCTCTGACGGATTTAACTAAGAAGAATGCTTTTGTTTGGAATGAGGAAGCACGACATGCTTTTGTTTCATTAAAGGAAGCTATGGTGACGGCTCCTCTGTTGGTTCTTCCAGATTTCACTTTACCTTTTGTGGTGGAATGTGACGCGTCGGGTCGTAGAATTGGTGCGGTTTTAATGCAACAAAACCGACCGATAGCATATTTTAGTAAGGCTCTTAGTGATCGCAATTTGGCAAAATCGGCTTACAAAAGAGAAATCATGGCTTTGGTGTTGTCAGTCCAACATTGGCGATCTTATTTGATGGGTACGCGTTTTGTAGTATATACCGATCAAAAGAGCCTCAAATTCCTTTTACAACAACAAATATCTACTCCGGATCAACAAAATTGGGTGGCTAAGTTGTTGGGGTATGATTTCGATATATGCTATAAACCGGGGCGTGAGAACCGGGCGGCTGATGCCTTATCCCGTCGAGCCGAGGACGGTGAATTTCATACGGTGGTGTCAACACCTATTTGGTTACAAGGCGCACAATTGTTGGATGAGGTTCGTGGAGATGTGGGAATTCAGAAAATTATGACGGAATGTGTGACTGATCCGTCGCGGCACCCCGGTTTTTCGGTTCGTCAGGGAACTCTGTACTACAAGGATCGTTTGGTGATTCCTCGGGACTCACGATTCATTCCTATGTTACTAAAGGAATTCCATCAGTCCGCTTCGATTAGCCATTCGGGGTATTACCGCACTTATCGACGACTCGCGGCCAACATCTATTGGCCGGGTATGGTGGCTGCGGTTCAAACCTTTGTAAAAAATTGTGAAATTTGTCAGCGTTGTAAGGAAAGTTCAGTTGCTCCAGGGGGTCTTCTCCAACCCCTACCCATTCCCATCGCCATATGGGAGGATATCTCGATGGACTTCATCGTGGGGTTACCTAAGTCTCGAGGTTTTGATGCTATATTAGTCGCTGTGGATAGGCTGTCAAAATACAGCCACTTTCTGTTGCTTAAGCATCCATACACGGCTAAGTCTGTGGCAGAAATTTTTGTCCGCGAAGTAGTACGGCACCACGGTATTCCGAAATCAATCGTGAGCGACCGAGACCCTCTATTCTTGAGTTCGTTTTGGCAAGAGATATTTCGTTCTCAAGGGACTAAGTTGAGCATGAGTTCCGCGTATCACCCCGAATCTGATGGGCAAACAGAAGTTGTCAACCGTTGTTTGGAGACGTATCTTCGGTGTTTTGCTGTCGATCAACCACGTTCGTGGTCGCTGTGGATTCCGTGGGCTGAATTCCGGTACAACTCGACTTTTCACGGATCAACGGGGAAGTATCCCTTTGAGGTAGTCTATGGCCGCAAACCACCCACGGTTTTTCAGTTTGTACCAGGGGAAATTAGAGTTCAAATTAGAGTTCAGGTTGTCGGTCAAGAACTTCAAGATCGTGATGAAGCCTTGAAGCAACTCAAACAACATTTATCCAATGCCCAATTTGCGATGAAGGACCAAGCAGACAAAAAGAGGAGAGATGTAACCTTTCTGACGGGAGAGTGAGTCTACGTTAAGTTGAAACCGTATCGGAAGATGTCGGTAACTCAACGCATTCACCAAAAGTTGGCAGCAAAATTTTTCGGTCCATTCAAGGTGTTAGAAAGAATTGGACCTGTAGCTTACAAATTGGAATTGCCCCCATCGTCGAAGGTTCATCCGGTTTTTCACGTGTCACTGTTAAAAAAGGTGGTTCAAACATTTGCCGAGCCCCACTTACCTCGTGAGTTGGAGTTGGGACCACACGATATCGTTCTTCCTGCTGCAATCGTAGCTACTCGATCCATTACGGAAAATGATGAGCAAGTGCAATAGTGGCTGATTCAATGGAAGGGCTGTCCAATTGAAGAGGCAACTTGGGAAAATGTTGCCAGTATCCAAAGCCAATTTCCTGACATAAGTCTTGAGGACAAGACTTTTCGGAAGGGGAAAGTAATGATAGGAATGTGCTAACTCAGCATATTCCAAAGCCTAAAGTGTTACAAGTCTATTCAAGTAGGGGCAAAAGAGAAAATGTGGCAAGTGGAAGTGGCTAAAGCGTTCGGTTGGAGGAGAGAGAAGAGGAATAAAAAGGAGGGAGGTTGGATTGAGAAGGGTATTGAGAAATATTTTCTGAATTCGTTTGGGCTCTTAGCTTGTAGCTTTGAGAGAGGGTGTAACCCTGGTAGCTGTAGTGTCTTCTATTTTCAGTATTGTAATCTGGTTATTTTCAATTCAATCAATCAATCCTTCCCTCTTCAATCCGTATCATTTGTTATCTGTTTTCGATTCTTCATCATAGTACTTGTATTTTGCTGAGAATTGTTGCTCATGTTATATTTCTAAACCCTCCAAGATGAAATAATTTAGCAGAAGGATCAAGCTCAAAGAAAGAAAAGGTGAGTACCAAAAATTCAAAGATAAGGTTGTCTATGAAGTTCTGGGAGTATGACCGAGTCATTTATCTTTTGTTAACTTATATTACTTTTACAACCATTAGATGTTCAAAGCTGAAAGTAATAACCATGTTATGGGACGTGAATGGTTTTGACAACCATTAGGACATGTAATTATCATAGTTCTGCTTGGTTTTACTATTGCAATTATAATACCTTGCCACATCTTTAGTAGAGAAGACGTACGCTTGACAATTTGTCATGGTACTTCTGACCCAAATCCAGTCTAGAAGGTTGATCAAAAGAACCGTGGCTGATGTATGTCACACTAGCATACACTTTTCACCATAAAATTTGGTGTTTCCTCTTCATGGAGCGAACTTGTATAATCTTTTCTATTCTAAAGTTATCACATTGTTTATCATCAGTAGCTCGCCTCATAAATGTAACAAAAGACCATCATTTCGCTCTTGCATATCAGCAATTGTGCACATTTCTAGACTCTAATATAGCAACTACAGAAAAAATATATATGATGCAATTAGAATATACGAATTAAATAGATAATTAGCAATCATATCAAGCAGAAGAGCATGATGTTATAAATTCACACAAAGGGAATTACCACAGCTGCAATTAACATATCTTTATAGGGTATTACCTTTTATATCGATAATATTCTTCGCGGGCTCCCCTTAAATGACGTCTCAATGTTGCCATAGATTTTTCATCTGTATCATAATCCATATCATTTTCCCCTAAGCAACCTCCTTGTGGTTTGAAGGATGGATCTTCATGTAACTGAAAAAAGAGAGTAGAAACAATGTAAGCAAGGACCATCTAATGATGTCAGTTACACTTACACAAGAAGCAGAAATACCATTTGATTTAACAAATTGTCAATAATATTCATGTAGGGCCTCAATGGATCACGCTTGGACATTTGTTTCGATGTAGCCTGAGCCACCTGACAAACGTTAAAAATTTAACAACCAGAAAAACACAAGTTAGAAGACAATGAAAACAGCACATAAAAGACAAAAGTATAGAGTTACCAGAGATGTACTTGCACGATAATTGCTCTTACAGGAGTGAAGAACTAATGATGCATGAAATGTCGCAAAAGATTAGAGAAAGCATCATGTTCCCTAAACATTGTGCTTTTAGATCAATGAAGGATGATAACTCATGGTCCCCATGGATATCAGTCATATCACTCTATTTCAACATTTAGCATATATAGATTATATGTAGAATCTATTGTATAAGAACTCAAAAACCATACTAGCAGTTTATCATCATTGTATTTATTTGTATCTTCATCCTTCTACATATTTGCTTATAAAACTTCAAATCCTAGCCAACAACCATCCTTGCAGTTGACTCTTTCAAGTGTCAACTCGTATCATACCAGAGTGAGTAAAGTCATACCAGTGCATCCCTCCTGGCCTCTACCCTCTCCTACATCAAAATAGTTTAAAACACATGATAGAAATAGCTAATGCATAAAACAGCCGACCACAACATGTCTCGTGCTTGCTTGGATGAAATCGACTGTGAAGACCTCCAAAAACCTAATCATATAATCCCCTTGGTCATGATCATTACTATAGCCACTTCTCATCATCTCAAACACATATTCAGGCTATTCATCACCATCATCTCTCTTCTAAAGAAACCTGACTCATTCATTCACAATTATATCTCTCGATCCAAACTCGTTGCTGATTTCCTGTATGATGATTTCTCTGCCTTCTTGCTTCAATGAGAATCACATCATCAAGCTGGATAGCACCCTGGCCCGAGCTGCTTCTGAGCTAGGCACCGCACATAATGTCTTATATAATGAGTCCAATATTCATCTGGATCATAATCCTGTCTTCATGTACAAACTCATCACATAAAGTCGATTACACTTTAACCACAATCACCTCGTCCACAGTGCACATCATGTTCAGTTTCTTCAGTCTTCAGGTTCACTCAATAAAGGAATGAGGCAACATGGATCAGATTACTACCCCATTGAGACAACATGCTAGGTACAGTTGTACAAATATGTACTAGAGAATGAGCAGCTAGTGCCTACTAAGAAGATATGAATCAAGCAATAACACATGATAAATAGCATAGTTTGGATATACTTTCAGAGGGTAAAAGTCAAACACTATGATATATATATATATATATATATATAGATTCAAATAGGACTAAGCGGCTGTTTCTTTTTGGCTTAATGGACTGAATGGTATGGGGAGTTTATTCTTTCAACCATATGGCTTAATGGTTAAGCCATTAAGCCGGTTGGCTTGTTCTGTAAGCACTCCCTTCTTGCCTTTATGCATTAAGCCATATTTCTTCACTTTATGCCCCTGTTTTGTATTGATATCTTTTCTTTTCAAAAACAAATTGGTGTTGTTTGAATTTCTTATCATTTCAATTTATTTTTTGTTTTGTTTTAATTTATTTTCTTTTCAATTTCAGTTTAAAATATAGTTCTTGATTCTATGTAATGTGATATCATAATTTAGATGTTGTAGAGTCGATGAGTCATATTTTATAGTTCATAAATAATGCTCTTTTTTTTATTGTATCGTGTTTAACCAAACATAACAAACTAGTATATCCCACAGGAGGAAAGGTCTGGAGGTACTATGCTTCCTCTGTCTCAAGAGACAGAGGGTGTTTCTAAGAAGACCCCGACTTACGAATTATTAGTTTTAGATGATCCATGGAAGAGGTAAAATGATCATTTTACTCATTCAAATCGTTAATTCAGCACACAAAAGAAACACGGATTTATCGTTAACCAAACGACGTCTTAATCAAGACAAGACTTAGGGGCTGTTTGGTTGTTTTTTCATCAAGTCCTCTTTGAATAAAGTTGTTTGTATTGATAAAACTGTCTGTATGCTTTAATCAAAACTGTTGTTTGTTTGATGTGCTGCATAGAAGGTCTGAATAACATAAATGACAATTTTACCCCTTAAACTAAATTGCTTTTTTTCTCCATTAAATCAGTCTCCTTAAACACCTGCAAGAACTTCAATTAAGCAATAACCCAACAGCAAATAAAATACAAAAGCAATAAAATTAACCAATTCTTCTTCCTCCTAGGGTTCTACAATAGTTATCATAAAAACCCCCACCTCTGTCTCTCTTTCCTATTTGCTTTACAGTGTTTAAGGTGATTCTTGAATTTGTTCTCTTTCTAGTGCTCGTCATTTCTTGATAAAACAACTAACAGCAACAATTTTTTGAAAACCCTATGAAAAAGGATCTTATAAAAACCAGTTTCATAAGGTAGAAGAAAGATGATGATGGAGACATGAGTCTAGCCCTAAAACGAGTTGTTCCTTCTTTTTTCGGAGAATCCCATGCTTTCTTCTTCTATCTTCTTTTTCGACTTCTTCCTAAAACCAGGGTCATTACAGCCACGGGGGACGGAGGAAAATTTCACGTCAAATCTGTTTGAAACCCATATTTGTTTGAAATCCAAACTTTCTGTGGCAGAGACGATGACGGAGATCGACAAATCGTTTGAAGAAGAGCTTTCGAGGTGGGAGAGACAATGGACATTTGAGAGACAGCTTTTGATCGAAACTCTTTCTGTAGCATAGACTATGAAGGTGGGATATGTTGAGAGGGTTGGTTCTGTTTCAATCAGGAGGTAGGGGTGGAAATAAATTGGTTCTGTACAAAACTTCCCCCTTGGAGCTTACAGAGTAAGCCACTTTTTGTATGATTAAGCCACTACCAAACAGTTATATATGGCTGACCGAAAAAGCCGCGAGTCTTATTAAGCTCAATAAGGGGGTGTTTGTTTTCAACTTAATGAGCTTAATGGGTGGTTAGCTTAATTGGTTAAGTTATATTGAGGTGTTTGATTTTAACTTAATACTAAGAGATTTACTTAACATGTTAAGTTAGCCCATCCTATCTTAATGCATTAAGTTAGAATTTTTCCAAAATTACCCTTGTCCTGTAATTTTTCATCACACGTCTCATTAAAAAATAAATAGTTCACCAACATGCATAAATTAAAAAACTTGTAATCAAACATTAATACTTTATTGTTTTAAATATATTTTAAGTTACAAGTATTGTTTTGAACTAATTGAATACATATTATTTATGTTATTTTAAATAATTTATATTATTTTAAATTTTTTGTCATTTTAAGTATTTATCAAACAATTTTTTTTTATTCCAGCACTTATGTAGACATAAGATTAAAATGGTAATTTTTTATGTTCAAACTATTTATTCAGGACAAAAATCAAACAACTTATCTTAATTTATCGGGATAAATTAATGCTTATAGATAACTTAATAGATTCAGAGCTTAATAGATAAAAAATCAAACAGCCCCTAAGCCATTAACAAACACGCCCTTAATGTGAGGGGGAAAAAGAAACAGCCCTTTACAGCATGTAGCATGACTTTTTGACAATGACAATAGCAATGACTGTTCTCTTTTTTTCTTGTACTCACTCCATCCATGTGTCTTGCTCCATTTGGATATTTCTCTTTTGACTGAGAGGATCAAAGTAAACTTCCCAAACGCCTATATGAAGGATCCTAGACAGTCTATTTAAATTGAATATCGAACCCACTAAAAGACTTAATTAAGAAGAAAAAAAACAATTATTTCACTTTACAGTAGAAGATTTTAGAAATATGTAGAGACTAAATGACTAAAGATGATAAGGTGGCGTCTACCCTTTTTTTTAAATGACTAAAGATGATAGGGCAGGTATTATTTTTTCTAATTGCAAATCATGCACTGTTTCTTGATTTCTAAAACAGGCATTTAAACTAAATTGGGAACAATCATATGAACAAGGCCTTGATTATTGCTCATAGGGTTCAAGGAAATTCGGAAAATTTAGGACTGATTAGAGCATCTTAACTCCACCTTCAAAGTGGCTTCTCAACAATAACATACCAAATTTCCCCACATTTACTAGTTTATTAAAATATGACACACAGCAATGCTAGACTTGTAACCATATAAACATAGTCCAACCATTAAACGAAGTTCAAGATCAAGCCAGATAAATTGGACTCACAAAAACCTTATGACATGGAAAGTTGACTTGAAAAAAAATAATCCTACAAGTACTTACAGCAATAGCATTTGATAGCTGTTGATGAGCCTCATCAAGCTTCACAGCCATTTTCGCGATTTTATGAGAAAGAACCTTTTGGCGAGAGGTCCAATCAGCTTTCCTCCAAATGGCCTTTGGAATCTCGCTTAAGCCAAAACCAAGGAGAAATGCACCAGTAACAAGTCCAAAAGTATTGGAGCACGCCATGGCTAGACCCAACACACCTCCACTCCTGTAAATAAGCCAATAAATATAAACACACACACGCTGAGAGATCAGGTTAAAACACTAATGAGATCACTATAAATACAAAGACAATGATACTATCATACTACTTAGAGTGTCAACTAGCTGTTAGAACTACACATGCTCATGATCTTGCATCACTTCTTCGGTACTATTTTCCTCAAGATAGGTTGCATTGTCTTGGGTCATATTTATTATTAGTCAAACAGTTCTCAATAGATACAGAAAGAATGACAATATCTCAATATCACAATTTCAAATAATGCCCTTCATGACCACTATTCTCAAGACAATCTACTTGAAAATGATTTTTGAAGCAGGTTGCCTACTGGTAACTGGTAAGGGAATCCTTATTTGTCTGTAAAAGCAATCAAGTAATTTGGATATAGACATCAGAAAGAACTCTTCTTTCTGTCTCCACAACGACAATCTCATGCAAGCCTCCTTCAATAATTTCACTATAATGATAACAAGTAGTCAGCTACTAGAATCTAATGACAGCCATCCTTCCAGCTCCACTGTTACAATTATAGCTGCTAGAAGCACATGACCATACATCCTAAGTTCCACTCTGAAAGTACCCCTGCTTCTATAATTGTTTTTTTTTTAACATTCAACAACTGTATGATGGAAACTTCTGTGCAAATTCAGGTTATGCAATAGCACTATACTAAAGATTTGAAACTAGTTAATAATGGAGACAGTTGTTGGTTTCATCAATCCTTGGAAGTAGGGTTATTTAATTATCATCAACCAGCCCAATGTTTGATTATGGGGAAACAGTCATGCAGGTAAACTCGCAGGTAAAGAGCCAACTTTCATTTCTGAAACTTGAGACCAAACTTCCATGCAGTGGAGGTTATAGTAGCAGTGAGCGAATCACTAAACAATAGCCATTAGAATCTTTTGTGCACGAGATAGAAGGCATCATCAAGAGATAGAGACCCAGCTGTCAGATGGAAATTCTTGTGACAGGGAGAATAAAGTAGTAATGAACCTATCTGCTTTAATTGGTCCAGTTTTATGGTTTCTTCCGGGACGAAAATGATAGTTAGATGAGCCCTCACATTTCTAAGTTCTAAAATTGCAATCATTGTGCTAACATTCTGACAGAAGTTATTAAGATTCCCCATGCCCGTCCACTGGATAGTGCTCAAAGTAACATTACATAAAGAATGTCATGAAAATATGGACGCAATGTACTTTAACTGCAATGTAATGGGCTCAAAATGCAAACTTGGCATTCATAAATAGAGAATCCATATGTGAAATATGAAGAGAAAATAAATATGCATCAAAATCATAAAAAAGGTTTACAAGGAAAGTAACAAACCAATCTTTTCGCATCATGATGAGCAAAACAAGTCCAATGAACCCAATCAATCCCAAGATTAGATAGAAAACTAAGTTCACGTGGATACTAGTCTTTAGTCTCTCTCTCACAGTAAAATCTCCAGCATCTTCATACCCCTGAATCAAGGGGACGACTAGCCTACTCAAAGCAAAAGTATATATAAGTATCATTAGCCAAGGGCATGAAAATACATGAACTGTTTATTGAAAATTTGAACGGCTATTCATCAATTAAATGAGCACTATGGAGCAAGATACAAAAACAATGTCATGCCAACTATGCTGATTGGTACGGTTTTGACAACTCACTGCATACAACAACTGCAGCGTCATCTTAGACATCAGATAAAAGAAAAAAAATATCTGTTAATAGGATTCAAAATCCGAGGCACATAACCAAACCGGATCACACAATCAACATACCTAAAAGAAATACTTGAATATGTATGTGAGTGGCCTACCATCTAAAATTCATTAAGAAAAATAAGTTAATAATATACATAATGCTTAAGAAAACATTATTAAGGTGTTGGTGAGTGAGAAAGAGAGTTTTTGGGTAGCAGTGCTTCAACAATTTAAATAAGTTACACAGCTAATGTGACAACAATCATTTAGAGTAACTTACAGCCTGTTTAACTCCTTTTTGTGTCTCTAGTTCGTGTCACGGTCTATCTTTTAGCTAGTTTTTAGTCCATCTAGTCTTTTATGTTCCTGGAACTATTGGTATAGATAGGTCTTTCAAAGGTCTATGCTGTTCATTGTTTTGTTGATTATCAAATAAAATTACATCATAGTTTAATAAACGCTACAGCATGAGAAGTGAAGCTGGAGGATGCTTTGACAAATTATGTGATGACTTTATGAGAAGTGCGTGTGGGTGATGTTGTACATGCTCAGATTTGACGAGTTGGTGAAGTCTTCTCCTTGTTAGGTGAAAAGGCTTTAAAGGTGTTGTATCATTGTAAAACGCTATGGTTTTAGACTTTTAGTGAATAATGTATGCATCTTTACTCCCTCTTGGTAAAATTTTGATACATATTTTGTGTTATATTATACGTGCAGGGGGTGAGACATTGACACAAAAATGATGCAACGATGGTGCATTACGAGCATTTGATGGATCATTGGAAGTAAACATGCTGTTGGAACAAAACACAACAGAACAGTCATCGTCAAGCAACTAAAGGTACCGGGATTGGACAAGGAAATGAAGCAATAACAGCAAGTTGCAAGTGTTTAGGTGACAATTTGATGTGAACAGGCACATTCGAGGGACAAAACGGACAAAGAAAAGCAAAAAAAGATGCTGGATAGATTTACAAGGCTGTGATATTTTGATCATATATCACTCATTCAAGCGCTGATGAAGGCGATTCAAGGTTCTCTGGAAAGCTACCAAACAGATCTTAAACTTAGATGCTTTGAGTACTGCAAATTCTAGTTGAGGTTTGAAGATCTGTGCTGGACAGCAAAAAAAAAAGGAGAATGCAAAAGGGAGTATATTAGTCTTCTCATTCTAATATTTGAGCCCACTATACAAACATCAAATGGGGTGAAGTTTAGGTTATCTTTCTCATTAGTTTTCCAAAGCCGTAATAGGAATATAAAAGGGAAGAACAGCCGCTGAATTAAAAGAGACGCAGAGCACTAAGTTAGGATTCGGGTTGACAGCCGTAGGTGAGGAATACAAAGAAGTGTTCATCTTTGTATTTTCTGCTCTCTTTTTTTCCAGCAGCAGCAAGGGATTCCACGACCAATAACAGCCGTGAATCAGGTTTCGGGCTTCTGCTTCTTTACTTTTCTTTTCTTTTTTCTTTTGGTTGATTGTTTGAGAGAGCCATGGGGCTGCTGCTGAGGTTGCCTCTCATCACTTGGCAGCCGAACAGTGGAGAAGAAAAACAGAGCTGTGGAGTGGGAAACGAAGGAGGGAGCTTTACTTTTTATGTTGTGGGTGTAGATTTGACAGCAGCCATGTTGGAGAGAAGCAGAGGAGACGGATCTGTACAATTCTAAAAGCTTGGATATGTTTATTAATTGATTGTTCTTCTATTTTCTAGTTAATTCTTCATAAAGACAGCATCTTTCAATTAGTTTGAAGGGAAATATTGAGAGGGGGAGGCAGTCGTAAAGGAAGAAAAAAAGACAAACAGCAGCCATACTTCCCCAAAAACTCTCGAATTTTTGGGATTTTCCTCAAAATTTCTTTGATGTTTTTTACAATATAATTGATGGAGATGATGATTGAAGCCTCAATTGTGTTGATTTCATCCAAGATGCAAAACAAAATTCACCGAGATCACCCCAAAAGGGAATCCCCAGGTGTAATTCTATTTTAATTGATTGTGTAAAATCATAAATCTTTCTATTGGAACATCTAAGAAGCGCTTGTCGGTTTTGAATGCATAATATGTGATAAATGTAATAAGTTTTTGAATGTTTATATTCATCGATTGCCAATAGAAATATTCTTCGGTAATATACCTGACCATGCCAAACACAGTTGATTAGGTGAAAGAATTATTGGTTTCGATGGGCACGAACTGTGTCAAATGTTGGATTGATTTTGTATTTATATTTGTTTGAACAATGCATTTCAGTTGACTGAATATTTGGAATTGGTTGAAATCGATGAAACACCTTGATTAATAACAAAAAAAGATGGTCTTTGTTTTCGTTCTAAAATTGAAGTTCCAAATTTGAATTCCGTATTCCGATACTTAGGGCTTAAGTTCCGAAGTTTTATTTTCTTATTCGTCTTTATTAATTAAATGCAACTCTCAACTTCAATGATTATCAAAGAAATATTGTAATAACTAATAAATAGATTTAGTTTTGAAGTTGTTTTGAGCTTAATTGATTAATTTGAGTAGTTTATCTAAGTGATAATGTGAAACTTAGATTTCTACAAATTGTAAGCTTAACCACGAGATTTACTTTTGTGATGACTTAGCTCGGTTTAATTTATAAATTATACACCTTGCTCTATGTTTGACGAAGCATGCAGCAGGTGTGGAGCTCAAAGCCCATAATCAATTAATGTAAAGTAGACAACAAACAAAAAAATGGGAAGAAAGTTGATGCCAAGTAAAATTTCCTGTGATGAAGAAAGAAGTTGTGTTCCCCAATCCCCACCCCTAGGTAGAAGAAAGTCATTTGGCTCCGATTTAAGTGGGTTTTTGTGAAGACAAAGAGTCGTTTAGGTTGATTTAAGTTGTAAAACATTAAGCACCAACATTTATTTTCTCTGTTGTTCGAGCTTCTTTATTTTCCTGTGTTTAAGATTCTGTCTGTACTATATAAGTCTCTGTGTTGTACGTTTTTTGCTGCAGTATTAATTTGATGATCGTTCAAGTTCAATTTATTCTTACTGTTTTCTGCAAGTATGTTATGGGCTAATCTCCCTTTTAGTATGGGTGTAAACAAATCCTGAGTTGCAGCTGCAGTATTAATTTGATGATCGTTCAAGTTCAATTTATTCTTACTGTTTTCTGCAAGTATGTTATGGGCTAATCTCCCTTTTAGTATGGGTGTAAACAAATCCTGAGTTGCAAACATGCAGGAGTTACTTCCTGTTGGTATCCTCACTCTGTTCTTTCAAGTATTTAAATTCTCAAGTGTTTTGCGAACACGTTAGTCATTCTTGTAAAGTGTTTAGTTGTATTGAGACTTGAGACTAAGGAATGAGTTGAACATATGAAACATTAACTTGAATCATGCAAGAGTAAGTTGGGAAAAACTTAGTAAACACATAAAAATGTATGTCTTCTATAGCTCAAAGGATCACAAAGTTGTACCATGGCTTGATATGATTTCTGCATAGGAATATGATAACATATAGGTCTTCTGAATCTATGGTCTGTGCTAACAGGGCTGAGTTATGTTGCAGGATGCTGCAGCATTTTATTGTTGTAACTTGATGTTGCAGCTTTCGATAGTCATAGCAATTTAGGAGGAGTTTATACCCATGCTATTTGATTTATTTCCGAGTTAGTGTTAAAAAAACAAAACCTAATTATTCTTCAAATTCACCATCTGATATCAGTTATTTCTTATCTTCAGTTCTCTACACTGATCCTAACCCCTGTGGACACAATATCGGGTACATTACAACTTTCTTACATGTGAAGGACGCCAATAAATGAGTGTATACTGTCACGAGCTTATTACTTATTTTTGTGATAACATATGTCTTGGTTATAAAATCCACAACATAATCCTTAATTTTCAGTCTATGCTAATAAATTAGCATTCATTACGACTTTTAGGTGACATCTGCTTATATTTTTTTTAGAACTATATGCAGGCTGCAAATGAAGATATCCAATAAAAGGATCAGGTATAAACGGGTAATGGTGTTCATTATTAGTTCACAATGTACAGCTTGAGAATAGAGTAAATTAGAACAGCATACAGACTGACCTACCAAGTAAGCAAGAAGGTGCTCCAATATGACCAGCTCCAAAAGAAAGAGATACCTCCGTTGTCATGACCAATAATTGTCTGAGCATAAAACGAAAGAGAAGAAATTTTACATTAAATAGCTTCATAAACATATGAATTAGAGCAACTCTTTACACAATATAGAAATAAATATTTCTTTCGGAGATTATTATACTGTAAGCCTTTGCCACAAACTAGTTGGAGTAGAGCAAAAATGAAATTTTTAAAAATCCAGATAACTAAGGACTCTAGGCCAAGACTCAGCCTATATGAACATCGCGGGAGCCTACATGAACTGCATTCCTACACCTTCCTTCTGACCAGTCCCCAAGTCCTTTAAAATTATAACTCATGTTGTTTTCAGCTTATTCCTACCTCACTGCGTTCACTACTTTACGCATATACAAATGACACCCCACATGGCCAAGCATGCAGCAAGTTCCAAAATTTTCCTATGCTGAGACAATTGTTACTTCATGGCCAAATGATGATATGACATGAGCTTCAACAGCTCTCTCTCTCTCTCTCTCTCTCTCTCTCTCTCTTTATTGAAAGGATCCACAATGATTCCTCATCCTCTATTTTAACCTTTCTACCATGCAATACCAGATATTCCTTTATTACTTACTTTTGTTTCAGCACTTTTCATCTACACATGCTAGGATACATCATTTTTTCTCTCTTATATCTGTTCTAAGTTTATTTAAATGCTGGTCAGTTGCATAAGGTAATATTCCCTCTTCCCCATTACCAAAAATTGGCTGGCATGGGAATCATCTTTGCTCCAAAACGTGAATCTCATTAGTGTATGTAAAATATGGGTCTCCAAAAGTTTGGCATTACATTAAGAAAGTACATAAATAAATAGCATACACATTAGGCAGGTCAGATGGCAAAAAAAAAACCCAGGAACAACCAAAAGGTAAAATGCAATGACATAATCTTCACATAATTGTGACACTCCTCAACATGGAGCATAGAGATCAAATATTCCCAGCTAGTCACATATAGGATTGATTTGTGCTCTCCAGCATGGCTTTGTCAACATATCTCAAGAATACACCCAAAATGATTAGGTAGAAGCAAATTTGCAAGATGTGCCCAACTAACCTCTACAAAAGCACGAGTTTACCTCAAAAAATTTGTCGCGCTCCATGAAATTTATCTTTGTGTGTATACACACACACATATGCAAATATCATTCTTATGTAAGCCATAAATCTCAAAGAATGCACCTCATCTTGCGCTATGCCTAGGAGCTATGGACACCGTTGCATCTCAGTATGCCTCTAGCGAACAATGTTAGATGTCCTCAAGAATGACATTGAGAAACGTGTTCTTGATATCAAGTTGATGACAACCATTCGCAGCTATGATCCATAGTAAATACCATATTAGACCTTGGTTTGGATGCCTGGCTCTACATAATATTCTTTGTAAGCATCCTTCAACAACAACCTCACTTTTAGTCTAGCGTGGGGCCACATCTTACCTCTTATTGTATCCTAATGCCATCTTACTCACGAGACCTATCATAATCAAGCTTAAAAATATCCATCATTTGCACTTGCACATCATAACCCTCTTCACAATCTTTTAATGATAGAAGATCAACAAGATACCAAGTTAGATAGTTATCCTTCACAGCCCAATACCAAGTATAAAGCACCAGGCCTGAGAAATACTCCAAGGAATAGGAGACGAATGCATAGTGGCTAAAGCATAAACGAAAATTCAAATTAACACATTATTTGCACATAATATCTCAGCAATTAAGTTCTACTATCGATTGGGAAAATATGAATATGATAATTGCTATAAATAGGTGTACCAACTACCAACACATGTCCATCCTTCCTTAAGTTGGTATCTAAGCATATCATAGGAAAGCATCATTAGAATCATCAACGAGGAATGAGGAGGAGTGATGGTTTTTAGGGGTTGTGTCGATGGGTAGCAGGTAGAATGACCACTATGCATAGGGTTAGAAGGAGGAACATCTGTGCACTCCTAAGCAGCTAAGTATTATCACCCAAGAGTTCATGCAGCCAAAATTGTAAACAATATGTAGACCAATCGCAATGTAAATTACAGAAGAAACTTGAAGCAATAACCGAGAAATTAGTAGAAAAATTACCGAAGAAATGTCGGCAGGTACGAGTATGATGATGGAGATAGAACAGAACCAAGTATAGCCGACGGTGAAGAAGACGTATCGAGGAACATCAGGACCAGCAAAGTACTTGAGCGTTAGCAAAACCATGCCTAGGGTTAACGGAAGCGAGATCAGATAGAAGACCCACATGATGATGATGATCTCTCTCTGATTCCGTTTTTCTTTCTGCAAATCTGGTTTCTTATGGTGATGCAAAGCCGGTGTGCACCACCTGTGAACTCCTGTCTCCGGCGACTACCGAGTCATCGACGCCGTTGTAGTGGAAAGGATGATCATAAACACTCCTTGTCAGCTTTTTCAAAAAACTATAGACCAAAAGGAAGATGTTAGATGCAACACAAAGAAGCCCGAAAACTCCTCATTGAGCTTGAGGCCCTTTGCTAACGATAGGTCGCAGATATGGTCCAATCAGTTGGCTCATGGAAACCACAAAAAAAATTACCACCAGTTATTTCATTTCCTTGTTTGGTTCAACTTTTCGATAGATGGAATTTTTGAATTCCAATAAAATCTATAGATATAGATATAGGATTTGAACATTCCACCTAGAATTTCAATGAAATGGAATCTCATATTTTGATAATTACAAAATTACGCTTTACGTCAAACTAAACCCTACTGATATTGATTATCAGCAACACCATCCCTCTCTCTCTCCCTCTCTTCTCTCTCTCTCCCTCTCTCTCCTCTCTCATCTCTCTCCTCCCTCTCTCTCTCCTCCCCCTCTCTCTCATCCCTCTCCTCTCTCTCTCTCCTCTCTCTCCTCCCTCTCTCTCTCTCATCATTCGTATGTTAAAATAATCAAAGCAATTTTAGTTAAAAATTAAACTATTTAATGACTATTTCATTAAAGTAATTTTTGTTTAAAAAATTTAAAATAATCAAAAAGGGTATTTTGGTCATTTACCAAAATTCCATTCCATTTAACAGATTTCATTCCAATTCTGTCAACCAAACAGGTGGTCAAACCTGACAACATTCAATTCCAATTCCTTCAAAGTCAAATTCCTTTGACAGATTCCATTTCATCCAAAAACATTCTGCGAACCAAATGCCCCCTAATGGTTCCATTAAGAGGCAGCCTCTGAATCGTTAAGAGGTAAATCATGTTTGGCAAAAAAAAATCTGTCTCTTAATGGTTCCAAAACCCTCTGAATAATTTTGTATCTTAAGTTCTTAACTCTATCTTAATCATTCAAAGCCCTGATTTCATTTTAACAATTAGCAAACAACCATATTTCATTTCACACTATATCATAAGAGCCTTTTAATCATTCTGACCACTTAATCATTCTGCACCAAATCATTCAGCAACTGCTAAACAACCCCTAAAAATAACTTATATACCATATCAAAACATAATAAGGAGTTGTTAGTTTGGTTTTCCATTAAGTCCGGATAAAACTGTCTGTGTAGATTAATCTGTCTGTATAGATTGAAAATGTTTTTGTTTGGGAGAGTTTTTTTATAGATGGAATGAGCATGTTTTTTAAATGGGAGGGCCAAGTTTGGAAAAAACTTGGCTTTCTGCATAAAGCTCCCCCAATAAGTTTACTGAATAAGCCTCTTTATATATCATTAAGCTACTACCAAACACTCATGTATAGCTGACCGAATAAGTTGTAAGTCCCATTAAGCTGCTAACAAACAGGTCTTACGTCATTTAAATAAGCAATTCCAAACACCTCTAAGGGGTGCTTGGGATTGCTAATTTAAAAGTGCTTATTAACTTATGTGATGTCAAAAAGGAGATTTAAAAAAAGTGTTTGGATTAGCTTATAGTTGTACCAAAACACAATAAGCTCATAAGGAGTTTTTTAGTGTTTGGCAATTTTTGCTTATTTCTATAAAATGACCGAAAAGGACATTCCATGTTATTGTCTCCTTGAAAATGATGGTGGGAAACCAATTGCTAATGGTGGTACTCCATTGCCAATTGGTATCAATTGCAAACAAAAGCAACATAGAAGAATTAAAGGAAACTATAGCAGCGTCAAAATCAGTAGCTTCAAGAACACAGCTTCAAGATCCAGATTCTTATTTGACTTTCTTCAAGCACCGATTTTGAAAACCCCACACACCGATTTTGAAAAAGAAAGATCTGAAATTGGTTTCTCTCGATTTCATACCGCAAACGACAGGTTAAGAAGAATACAAATCGGGAGAGATGGAGAGGAATCGAGAACGAACCAGATGAGAGGAGAGGGGTTGTTCTTCTCCGGCGAGAGATGTAGAGAACGTCCGACGATGGGTTCAGAGAGGAATCGAGCGTCCGACGATGGGTAAAGTGTGTTGTGATTGATCAGATGTGATTAGGTTATAAATTTGGGGGCAAATATGTAATTTGGTGAAATAAGTTAATAAGGAGTTTCAAATAAGTCAGTTGAGAATGACTTATCAAAAACTGCTTATTAGCGGGGTGGAAAAGTTATAAGCCCTTTTTTTCCAATCCAAACACTCAAAATAGCTTATTTGCTGTTTGAAAACTCAATAAGTTAATAAGCAGTTCTAATAAGCAATCTGAAACACCCCCTAAGTTAACTTGGAGCTCATTTTTTATTGAGTGAAATTCATAAATGGTCCCTCGTGAATGCCTCCTTTTTGGTTTTCGTCCCTTGAAAGGTAAAAGTACACTGGTGGTCCAAAAATCGTGTTTCGGAGCCCAAACTGGTCCCTCCCACTAACATCGTTAGAGTTGGCTCCATTAAGTCAATCACGTACACCTCACGCGAGAGGTATTTTAGTCTTTTTTACTTTTCTTTATTTTCTTTTAAAAAAGAAATGTATTAATAGTTTATACTATATAATAAATAAAAAATAAATACTAAAAAACAACCCTTTCCATTAACCAGTTAAACCGTCCCCCCCTTTTCCAGATTCCGATGAATCGCCCCCACCCCCTTTTCCCCTTACTTTCAAGTGTCAATCATTTTTATTGAACTTTCTTTCAGGCTAGCTCTGGGCAGGGCGCATACACACGAACCCACTTTGAGTTGGATTCGAGCTCCAGTAGACAGCAAGACAACCATTGTGGTAAACGGGAGCAAATCAAGGGAAAGAGAGGTGAGTGACGCTCCCGATCAAAAAGAGCGTGCAGGACTTCGAAGGGGCATTCAAACATGAGAAAGTAAGTCCCGTCGCTATCACTACAACCTTTCACTTTAACCGGGCATAGGCATGTGTTAAGCATATAGCTAGCTTCCTTCTAAGCCAGGATCAAACTCTTCTTTTGACTATGATTTGGCCCTTGACTATTGGGAAATTTCCATTCGAGAAAGAGATGTACGACTAAAAGAGCGACTGTAACTGCTATCATTTACAGTCAATAGTTCTTAACAAACCCTTTCTCTTAAAGCTTTACCCCACCCCCTTTCCAGAATCCGGTGAAATCGTCCCTTATTTGTCGAGAGTCTACCGATGCAACAGATCAACACCACCACCAGCAGCACCATCGATCGTCGATCTATATCAACACCATCACCAAACCCATCATTGTTCATCCTTTCTACCATGCCACCATCCACTACTAGTCGTCGCACCACCGTCCTACGCTCTTATTCACCAAGACCCGAATATCTAAAAAAACCTCCCTTTTGTGAACACCTTTAAGATTTGAAGCACCCACAAAGACGGAAACCAACTCCATATCTGAAGTACCCAATAAATAAGGACTAAATGTAGATTTGAAACACCATGAAACGGATACAAAATCCAGGTTTGTAACACAAATCCAAAGTCGAAATTTTAGATCTGTTTAGGGTTTGAAGTCGAAATCTATATTTGTACAGGGTTAGACGCTTGTTTAGGTTTCCGATTTCATGTCTGGATTTGTATACATTTGTGTAGGGTTCTTGTTGGATCCCAGATTTAATCTTACAATAATAATGATATAAACAACAAGAGTAATAATCGCGGAAGCAATATAGTTTAACATCAAAAGCAGATTCAAATATCACAGTTCATATATTAAGCAAGTAGAAAGAACAAGATCTTCTTTGAAATATATTCAGTTGAATCTTCGAATACAAGATATCAAAAAACACACTCTTGTAAATGGAGTGATGGTCCTATTTATTGGACCATAAAGTAAACAGTGCGCTTTCCTGACAATAGAAGCATGATTGAACAGTGACCTACTCTAGAAAGTAAATCTTATCACTAAGTGACGTGTCATCTGTTAGGTTCAATGTATCTTGATCTTCAAAGAGAACATATTTAGAGTTCTAAGGAAGTCTTCAGAGCCTCTGATGAAGCCATCTCTGATGTCTTCAACTGAGAAGTCCCTATCTCTGGAATGTGCTTCAGAGGCAGTCACGTCCTCTGAAGCCTGTCTCTTGAAGTCATCTGAAGTAGGACTTGGATATTTTCAACACTTTTACAAATTGAGATTTGGGGCTAACAATCCCCCCCCCCTAAGTGTTGAAAAAAAAAATAAGAGTAGCAAAGAACATAAAATTTAAACTAGAAAGCATAGAGGAGAAAATCATCCTCTTAAATATTACTTCTCAAACATTTGGAAATTCAATATAGAGAAATGTTAGAGCAGAAATATGTTGGATACAAGATCATGAAGACTAAAGGTCAAAGTACAAGAAGTCAAAACTGGAAAGTCAACTCTCATGGGAAGTCAAAGTCATTGTGTAATAAAATCAAAGTCAATTGTATTTGTTTTTAGTTTCTTTGTTTTTAGTAGTGGGTATAAATAGCTTTATTTGCTGTTTAATTTTTAGATGACTAGAATTTGAGATTGATTTTCAAAGAGAATTGTAGAGAGAGAAAGAATCATCTAGAGAGAGAAAGTTGTAAACACTTTGAATTTGAATTTGAATCAAACAGGTATTTGTGATAATCTTGTTTGTTTTGATTAATTGTAAATGAGAAACTTGAATCAGGGACATACAATTGGTATCAGAGCAAATCCAATCGAAATCAAATCAAGAAAATGGGTTCGACACTGTTACATTGAGTCTTGAGTCCGATTTTGAGTGTTTGTATGTTTTTCGAGTTGGAATCGATTGGTTAGTGGTCTATTAGAGTTTTAGAATAAGTTTGTATCATTTGATTTGAGTTTAGCACTGTAATTCTTAGTCAATTTGTTGAATTTGTTGGTTTTTGAGTCTCACAAGTTCGAACACTGTTCTATTGATCAATATGTTCATGTGTGTGAATTTTGTTGTAATTAGTTGGTAGAAATATGTTCTAAATGTGTTGTAGATCAATTTGTCAAAGTTTCGAGTTGTAATTCGAAGTCTAGATAGGTTTTTAGGCGAATCAGATTGGTTTTTGTTTTCGAAAGTTCAAGAACGCACAAAGGAACCCAATAACACGCAAGATCTACAAAACGCGCAAGATTCATCGGAAGAACGCGCAAACCAAAAGATATTGATTTTGGACTGAAACGCGCAAAGTGCTATTTGCGAGTTCTAGAAACGCTCAAATCGAAGTTTGTGTGTTTGTTCTTCAGTCTGCGAGTTTGAACAAAACACGCAAGTAGACATCTGCGAGTTTAGCTTGCGAGTTCGATAAAACACGCAAGTAGGCATCTGCGAGTTATCCAAACGCGCACGACTCATCTTGTGAGTTTCTCAGTGAACAGTGATCTGCGAGTTTATGCGTCTATGAGTTTCAAGCCTTCTTTAGTGATCTGCGAGTTTCTGTACTTAGAATTTTTTTTTGCAAATTGTAATATGGCCTTTAAATGTGAAATTTTTTTCTCTAGGGGCGTTGCCCGTTCACCCCACCCGCTAACCGGGTAGCGGGACCCCCGTGCTAAGTCTACGGAGGGGGATATAGTTCTGATTGTGATCAAAATTCCTGAATTCCTATTTCAAGATTTTTTTTTATCTTTGATTGATTTCATTTGGACTAACGGTCAATTTCAAGTTTCTTATTGCTTATATTTTCAAGCAGGATGACTTCAAGAGACGCTCTCTCAATTGGCACAAATGTCAAGCCCCCAGTTTTGTTCAAAGGGGAATATGAACAATGGAAAGACAAATTTTTGGATTTTGTTGATAGACAAACAAATGGAGAGAACATTCTAACATCTATCACAGAAGGTCCAATGAAAATACCTACTGAGAAGATTCCTACTGAAGGTTATGACTCAGATGGAGTTCAGAATACAAAGCAATTTGATAAAGATTTTGCTCAATTCACTGCTGAACAGAAGAGTCGGTTCAATGCTGATAAACAAGCCAGATATTTGCTTTTACAAAGCATGACCAATGAGATCTATGTGAAAATAGATAGCTACAATGCAACTGCTAAATCAATATGGGATCAGCTAAGAAAGATGATGTTGGGTTCTAAATTTGGGAATAAAATGAAGGTGGCCAATTGTATCAACAATTATGAAGAATTCAAGGCTAAAGAGAATGAAAGTTTGAAGGATACTTATGAAAGATTTGTACTGCTTCTCAATGAGCTTTCCAAGAATAAAGTCACAAAGAAGCAGATAGAAAACAATGCCAAGTTTCTCAGCATCTTACAACCCGAGTGGAAAAAGCACACTCGTCGAATGAAGCAGATGAAAGATTTGAGTGAGATTCCACTACATGAAGTCTACGAGACTCTATGACAGAATGAGGAAGAAGTTGAGGAGAAAAGATCTGAGAAAAAGAAAGTTGAGAAGGCTGTTGATCCCATAGCATTGGTAGCTGGAAAGAAGAAGAAGAAAAAGAAGAAGATAGTGATGTCCAGTTCTGAATCAGAGTCTGAATCTGATGGAGATGATGGAGAGAATCTTAAACAAGCAATGCTTTTACTGACCCATGCTTTTCAAAAGAAATTCTACAAGAAACTGGGGTCTAATTCTCAGAGATACTCTTCATTAAGCTCAAAGAACCACGAGCACAGAGAAAAAGTGGAAGGAAGTAGATTTGTTGAGAAGAAGCCGGAAGAAAAGAAAAAGTATGTGAATGACTACACCAGTACTGAAAAGAAAGGTGATGATCTGATCAAATGCTACAATTGTGGCAAGGTTGGACATTACGCAAAAGATTGTCGGAAGCCAAAGGTTCGCAACTCGGAGTACTACAAAAACAAAATGCTCTTGGCCAAGCAACAGGAAGCTGGCAAGGCATTAATGGCAGAAGACGAATTCTGGTTGGATCATTCTGATGTGGAGGAAGAACAAGAAGAGTCAGCCCACTTATGCTTGATGGGAAAAGAGGTGAAAGATGATGATTCTGATGATGAGACTGCTGACGAGGTAATGAACTTAACTGAAAATGATTTCATGACCAAAATGGAAGCCATGATGGTCGAACTTCAAGACCTTCAATCCAAACTGAAAAAGGAAAAAGACAGAGTTGCTAGGAGAAATCAACAAATCTTTGAACTTAATAAATCAGTTATTGGGAACAAAGATTTAATTGATTTTCTACGCAAATCTGCCTCTAATTTTAAAAATGAAAAGGATTGTTTTGAAAATAAGATTTCTGATATTGAAAAACAATTGTCTAAGTCTGATTCTGAAAAACAAGAATGTGTTCTTAGAGCAAAAGGTAAATGGTCTGGAAGCAAAACTATATGTTCGATGCCAAACAGATCAAACGATTTTCTTGAATATACCTAATGAAGAAGCTAATTTTAAAGAAAAATGGGGACTAGGTTATGATAATCCTCATTACCTAGAAAAAGCTATCAGAAAACAACCAGCTATATATAATGCAAATTATATGTATGTTGCTGATAAATATCCTTATTTGAAACCCAAATTTATCACCAAATCATCTAAAGAAGTTGAAGCAAAAGAGGATGAGAAAAGAATGAATTTAAAGAAAATGCAACTACCATTCTATTATGAAAGACTGAATGATAGTTATCTTTCTAAAACATCAAAATTTCTTTCAAATGATTATTTTGCTAGTTATTCTTCTACTGAGTTGGAGGCAAAACCTGTTCAAGCTAAAATTTATGTACCTCCACTCGTTTTAGAAAACAAAATAATTGAATTAGGAAATATTTTATCTGATGAAAGAATTTTGGGTGATCTAACACTAGATGTATTTTCTACAATGTTGAAGAACACAGATTTTCATGTTAAATCTAAAGTGTGTTCTCCATCTTCTAAAGTACTTCAAACTTCTGAGACTGATTTTGATGATTTATTTGAGTCTGCAAATGATTTTCTAAATTCTGATGAAGGGTGTATAGAGGAAATTGATATGTTTGACTTTAATGCTCCACTTCCAAATCATTCTACTTTTGTGATAAATGGATAAGCTTTACCAAGTGTTCATGAAAAAGGTGAATCATCAACTAAGGTTGGTGAATCAGTTTCTGTTAATGCTGATTACTATGCAAAGGGTAAGAAACATAAGAAACAACGCTCACAGAAACAAAATTACACTAGTAAACACAAGAAAAATCAATCTCAGAAATCTGATTTTCCTAATAAATCTAAATTCTTTGTTTCAGATGTAAGAAAGAAAAGGTCAAAAGAGAGATCTGAATGGCGACCTAAAAGGAAGGGTGATGAAAAGGCATAATCAATTACTGATAGTTCTTGTCATAGATCAACTAGTAGTATGTGTGATGTAGTTGGTTCTATTGCTTCTCATAATAAAAACCTTGTAACATCTTACAAGAGATACTCAATAAAGCAATTGTTCCAATTATCTCGTCCTACTACTAAATCTTATTATTATCAGTGGAATGATTTTGCTTATCATCATAATTCTAATGATTGGTTTAGATCTTATCATGTTTATTCTTCTAAACCAAATGTTTTCAAAAGTTTTCAAAAGAAAAGAGGATCCATATTCAAATGGATGCCAAAATCTTGTACTAATCTGTTAGGACCCGTTTTTAAATGGGTACCTAAAATTGTTGTTTCCTGATTTCTCTTGCAGACCCGACATATGTGGTACTTGGATAGCGGTTGTTCCAAGCATATGACCGGGCATAAAGCTTTATTGTCTAATTATACAGAGAAATTTAGTGGAAATGTAAGATTTTGCAATGATCAATTTTCACCTATTATGGGCTATGGTGATGTGGTACACGACAAAGACTTAGAGGTTAATTTCAAAGCTAAGAGTTGCTCGGTGCGTACTGAAGATGGCAAAGAACTCTTAGTTGGCACTCGCAAGTCAAACCTCTACACCATCAATCTTTCAAAGGTCTAGACTGACAATCAGGTTTGCTTACTGACAAAAGCTTCAATGCAGAAAAGTTGGCTTTGGCACCGAAGGCTGTCACACCTGAGTTTTCGTTACATTAACAAGTTGGTCAGTGGAAAGTTAGTGAATGGACTTCCTGAGCTCAAGTATGTGAAAGAACACTTGTGTGCAGCGTGTGAAAAAGGGAAGATGAAGAGAGCAACACATAAACCGAAGCCTGAACCTAGTACCACATTACTAATGTTTCACTATTCTTCGTGAACATTATTGAAACAGGCAACTAGCCCATGCCAACTCTTGATAAAACTCCACCAGCTACTCATTTTCTTTTTTAAAAAGAAAGTGTTTCATATTTTTAAGGGGACCACACATTATCTATCTGGTTTTCATTTGGAAAATCTGGATATTGAAAAAGAAGGAAGTCTGCCCCACCTTTGCACTTCAATCATGCACATTGAGTCTGTGTTTATCTACTGTTGTCTCAGTGGTTTACACAATGTTGAGCCTTTTATAAAAGCAATCATCATATGCTTAATTCTTTCTATCACTTGCACGTACACATAAGGAATTTGTTTTCTTGTCATAACGTTCACAGAAATTGCCTTTGTGGTGTTTCGATGATTGGATGGAAGCCCTGGGGGAGTGAACATCAAAAAGCTCATTTCCTATGTGTATTCGTTACACACAGTGACTTGGTGTTACTGACAGACATATTAACTGATTCATTTGTTGATTCAGGTGTTACATTCCTATTTTGTCTAGATTTGCAAAGATCTAGATGAATACATTGTTCGAATTGGCAACGAATCAGAGGCTCTTGGACAGATCAGAATGGTTAAAGACATTTCTTGGTGGAAGTTTTGATGATATCGATGCTCTATTCATCAAAAAGGGGGAGATGATTTACAGAAATGCCCGGATCAGAAATTTCAAAGATTTGAAAGTTTGAAAGTTTGGATAAAGAGTTGATGTTAATCATAAAATCCCAATTCAATCAAGCAATTACTCAAGATAACCAGAAACGCAAAGTGTACTTTGTGTCAACAATGTTTATCGTAAAATTGATGTTTGCGTTATCAGTAGTTAACGAGAAGTTGGTGTTTGCGCAATACACTTCTCACGCAAAGTTAGCTTTGCGTCAGTAACATATAGCGCAAAGTTAGTTTACGTCACACATTAATCACGCAAAGTCAGGTTTGCGGCACACACGGGTTACGCAAAGTCAGGTTTGCGTCTTACACTGGTCACGCAAAGACAGGTTTGCGCCATACCCTTCTTGCGAGAAGTGTAGTTTGCGTCATAAACCCATAACGCAAATCACGTTTGCGCTACAACCTGTTTACGCAATCTTCAATCTTGCGCTACATACAATGTTATACTTGAAATATTTTTTCGAGAGTTTTCTTGATTTGTTGGATTTAAAGATCTTTACTAGCTAATATTTTTCATCTTGTGTAGATTTATGCATCTTTCAATCATGTCGAATGACTTACTCTCTATGGGATCTCATCTGAAGCCTCCGGTCTTGTCTATCGGAGAATACTCACAATGGAAGAAAAGGATGACTCAGTTCTTGAATCTTAAGAACAGAGATTATATGGATTCTATCATAAATGGTCCAATTGAGCCAAAAACGCATGTACCTGGACAAGCAGCCTCAACTACATCTCCAGAAATTCCAGATAGATATGTGCCAAAACCATATGAATTCTTTAGTGAAACAGAAAAGGCAAGACATAAGATAGATGAAGAGGCACTTATCTATCTCACCATGACAATTCCTAATGACATCTACAATCGCGTAGACAATAGGGAATCTGCAAAAGCATTATGGGATGAACTGGAGAGACAGTTTCAGGGAACAAAGAAGTCAATTCAGACAAAGCTGAATCAAAGTATAAATGCGTATGAAGGCTTTCATGCAAAAGAAGGAGAGACTTTGTTGGAAACATACACTCGTTTTAATGTGATTCTGAATGATCTAAGGAGAAATGGAATGAACAAGTCAGTATCAGAGATCAATTATAAATTCATTAAGAACTTGAACCAGAGTGGAAAAGCTATGCTATCAACATTCAGATGTCTAAGGACATGGCTCAAGAAGAAGTCAATGATATCTTCACAACTTTGTCTCAGCACGAGGATGAAGTAAAACAGCTAAGTGCTGAAAAGAAGATGGTCAAGGATTCTCTAGCCTTAAAGTATGAACGTAAGAAAGGGTCAAGTTTCAAGTCCAGTTCTTCTTATAAGACAAAGTCAAGGAAATCCAAAGCTCTTCTCACTGAAATTACTGATTCAAGTACTGATGAATCTTCTACTGAAGTTGAAGAAAATTCAGATGAGGATATTCAACGATTTGCTGAAAATCTGGCTCTCCTAACAAAGCAGTTTCAGATAAGCTTTGGTAAGAACAGATTCTCAAAGCCGAAATATGAGAGTTACAAGAAAGACAAGTACAAACCAAGGTCTGAAAAGAAGTATGAGAAAAGAGGAGAGAAAATAGATGAAAAGAGAGAGGAGAAAAGAGAAGAGAAGAGAGAAGGCAAGAAAGAAGAATATGAGCCAAAATATGGACGATGCTATAACTGTGGAAAACCAGGTCATTTTTCCAAAGACTGCAAGTTCAAGAGAACAAAGAATTCAGAATACTATGCTCAGAAATCACTGATTGCAAAGAGGGTAGAAGGAGGTAGACGTGGTAGTGATTGAGAGAGAAGATAGAACACATAGTTGCACACCTTGAGAACACACGCAAACACTTTGTCTTGAAAGGATTATCACAAATAGGTATATGGCTTGATGTAATCTGTGTGATTAAATAAACAAAAGTGTTTTGTGTAAATCTGTATGTGTTTATGCTAGTAATTCTTGGGCCACAATTGGTATCAGACTTGTAAAATCAGACTTGTGGTTAATGTTCAAGATCTACTTTCTCTCTCTAAAAAAATGATACTAATCTTCAGCTCTTGATTCTTCAGCTTTTGTCTCTTTAGCTTTGAACTTTGAAGCTTTCACAATCTTTACTTTTTCAGCCTTTGAAGAATCTTGAAAAGTCTTTTTAACATTGAAGCTTTGAAAGTCAACATGTCTTGATCACGAAACGAAATCTTGAAACACCTTTGAAACTTTGACTTTGAAACATCTTTCACAAACTTTGAACATTTTTGAAACAACTTTGAGGAATCTGTGATCTTGTATCTTCATCTCTTGCGATCTCTGGACTGTCTTCCGAAAAACAAACTTTCATAAATCTTGATTTATCATTGAATAATCTTTCTTCAAAATCTTTTGACTTTGAATAAGCGGAAGCATTTTTCACTATAACAACTCTTCAAAGCTTTGAAATTGATCTTTGTAAAATTCTCCCCCTTTTTGATGATTGAGAGTATCATGATCATCAAAATTTTATCAATTTCAGCACAAACTTTGATCACCCCTTTGTATTCAAATAACAATCTCCCATTTGACAACCGCGCTTTGATCTGAGAGCCGTCAATTCATGAAATGTATATATCTGAATCTTTTCAAATTCAGACATAATAAACGTGGTAACCCTGAATCAACAAATGAAACAGTTAGGAATGTCTGTCAGGAACACAAAGTTACTGTGTACAACGAATGTACAATTTAAGGAGCTGGTTTGATGATGACTCCCCAGGACTTCCATTCAATCATTGAAAAACACAAGGTTTATCTATGAATGTTCTGACAGAAAAACAAATTTTATGTGTGCTCGTGCTTGTGTATGAAAGAATTTAGGCACAATGATTGTGTTTCATTTGGCTCAAATTGTGTAAAATGTTGAGACAACAACAGATATTACACGGACTCAATGTGCATGAAAGAGGTGCGAAGGTGGGGCAACTTTCCTTTTTTTTCAATATCTAAATCTTCCGAGTGAAGATTAGATAGCAGATATGCTGCGTCCCCAATGAAAATGAAACATTTCTTTTTCGAGAAAGAAACGAGTGGTTGGTGGGGTAATAGCAAGAGTTGGCATGGGCTCACTGCCTTTTTCAATGATGGTTACCAAAGAATGTGAACCAATCAGAAGATGTGGCTGCTCGGCTCAGAAAGTGGTAGGTGCAGAGTTCTGATATTCTTTTAACTTTGTTCTCACACCTTCTTTCTTTTTATCATTTTGCTCACTTCTAACCAAACTCTCATTTCTATTTTTCCGCTCCACGCAATGAGAAAAACTCAACCGGATGAGTTATCTCCCCCACTCTTTGATTTTGACCCCTCACCCCTCAATCACTCAAGGATAACTTCCTGGGTAGGAAACACAGGTTGACATGAATCCATGGAAGTTCTGTTTAAGCTCATACACGAATCCCATGTATGTCCTAAAAAGCATGGTTGCTCAACAGTTTAACTGAACATTTAAGCACAAAGAGATAACAGTGTCAGAATATATGCTCATGAGATTTGAGCAATTGAACGTTGAAGAATTCTCAAAACAAAGATATTGAATGAAAGAAATGAAATCAAAAGATTTTTTTGAGAATCTGACAATTTGTCAATCAGATCAAATGAAATGGATAGGGTATCAAAGAAATGGAAATTTGTTTATATGAACAAATATAAACAATTTATCAATGAAAGCACAAATATGAAAAAGATGAATGATGCTCAACAACTTTGAAAGCAAACGGGGGTATTACCATCGAAAAATTGTTTGAATTTGAGACATGGTAATAACAATTTCAAATAAAATACTGAACCGGTGTGTGTGAATACTTGACAGTATATGGACAAGATAATACACAAGTATTGATCTTTGCAAACACACGGTCAGTTAAACATTAAGCTCAAAATTTGAAAAACATTTAAAAGCTCACTTCTGAATTCATGAAATCTTTTGAGAATAGAGAAGTGGTTTGAACATTTAAGAAATTGTTTTTCATGCTTGAAAGTTGTTCTTCTTTCAAATAATCAGAGATCTAGATCAGAAGATATTTACATTTTTAAGCTCCCCCTCAAATCATGATAGAATGATTTAGGTCTTTTAAGCTCCCCCTGGATATTAGCATAATATCCTTGTTTGATCATTGAAAAACGGGTCCTGATCTGTCATGTGATCAGAAGCCACCATATTCACATCATTTATTCAAAAATAAAATGACAAAAAGCAGTAAAACTTTTTTATAGTATGAGTTCTGATCTGAAGTAATCAGAAGTCATCACCTTTACTCCCCCTTAAATTAGGCATCTGAAATATGTCAGTTAAAACACAAGATAGAGATCAATACAACTTTCTATTGAAGTGTAGACCGTCATATCGTAAGTATATTGCAATGAAAAAATACAGGATAGAGATCAATACAACTCCCTTTTGAAGTGTAGTCCGTTATATCTTATCGGATGCAAAATACAGGAGTAAGGTCTTTTGATCACTAAGGTCCGAGTCCTAAACTGTTGTGTTTAGAAGTCAAACTCCGTTGAAGTACGGGTCCTAAGCTGTGTACTTAGAAGCCATAATCTTGACATTGAGATGGGGGTCTTGAACTGTGTTATTCAAGATCCATAATCTTGACATTGAAGTCCAGGTTTTGAACTGCTATGTTCAAAAGCCATTGTTCTCTTACTCCCCCTTGACTTGAGGTGCCTGCAACATAGAATCAGTTTTCTTCTTTGGTACCCACTAGTATTTGGGTCCAGAAATGTTAGTTGCAGTTCGTGTGGGGGTTATAGAGTAAGAACCATACCAGAAATGATCATTCGTCTTGTGAATATGATCATGTGTACCACAATAAGAGCAATAATATTTAGTACCTGAAAACCTGAGTAATTGATATCTTGAGTATATATGATCAGGTTTACGTTTATGAGCTTTGTTCTTCTTGGTTTTGTGAATATGTACACATGATGTCTTTCCTTTCAGCTCATCTGACATCTTATCTTTAACTGGTTTCTTCTTCCAGACCAGTTTCTCTGACTTGTAACTTCTTCTTCTTGGAGATGTATCTGAACCATCTAAATATCTATCATAGAAAATGTTAGTTCGACGAATCTGATCAAAATATTTAACTGACCTTTGTGAAGAGACAAATTTCTGATTTGAACTTGAAACAGACTTTTCAAGCTCTTTGATCTTTGAAGCAAAGTTGTCTCTTTCTTTCATAAGCAGGTCAATCTTCTTCGAGAGCTCAGACTTCGTTTGTTGCTCTTTCAGTACATTTGCAGATAGTTCAGAAAGCTTGGAAGTTGTCAGGATCGAATTCTTAACAAGAATTAATTCTCAGAAACAATATCAAAGAAGTTTGCGGAATAACACTTTGATATTTTATGAAACAGTAAATCAACACAGAAAATATTAAGAACAAACTGTGAACTTGTATTGAATGCTTTGAAGTTACAAGATTACACACTCAACCTCAATATTGATGAACAGACTCACCAATACGAATTCTACTTCTCTAGAATTAGGATCTATGCCTTGAGGTTGATTTCTCAAAAAAAACTTAGAATGAATGATTAATTCTCAAAAGTTTTCTCTAACTATTCTAAACAATACTATATATATATATATATACTGAAGATAAAAGATAATTACAATTAATAAAATATCTTCAGAATATCTTCCATGAATATCTTCAGCTTCCAAGAATATCTTCATTCTTTCCAGCTGTCTTCCTTTCCATACGGATCATATAAGCAACACTAACTATGCTCAGTAACATTAACTTCTTCTAGCAGCATTAACTACTAAGCAGTACTAACTACTAGCAGTACTAACTAGCTAAGCAGTACTAACTTTGTTCAAGCAGTACTAACAATGACTAGCAATATTTAATTCTACTAGCAGTAGTAATACTCAGAAGTATTATCCTTTAAGTCTTCTAGCAGTAGTAACACTGATCCAGCAGCATTAACCACACTTAAGCTTTTCTTCAGTTCCCAACAATCTCCCCCTAACTTGACTTTTAGGAAAAGAAGTCAAGTTCTTCAGAATTACTCTTCAAGATGCTTTCAACACTTCTGATTCAATTTCCCAAATTTGGATCTAGGCCCAAGCTTTGATTCACAGTTCTTCTCACCACAATCTTGGCCATCTCTGAATCCTTTGTACAGACCAGTGTAGCTTTAAGCATCCCTTCCAACTTCTCCTTGCTATGCTCATATATTTTGTCCACCAGGTAGTATTCATGATAACAATTGTCAATAGTAATCATGTATACTCCACAGTTTTCAAACAATATCCATTTATCAATCTTCTTGAAGATGAACTCATGCTGATGATCTTTAATCCTATAGTGTACTCTTTCTGGATCAAACATCATGCACAAGTATTCCAATGTCACTTTGAGAAGATTCTCTTCAGTACCTTTCAACACAGGTTCATAAAGTTTCATCCCCACTTTGTATAGTTCTTCCATATCAGCTCTGGAGCAACTTCTAATAACTCTCCCCCATGTTGAATAAGCTTCAAATGAACCATCAGCTCTCTTGATTCTGAAGAAGTTCTTTCCATTGTCTATTAGAATATCCCAGAAAATGATCTCTGGAGCTTGCATAGAGATTGGAACAGCTTTCAAAGGTTCCACTATGGTCATGTACGGATCCATATTCTCATCTGTTGGCTCACTAGATTGTTCTGGAAGTTGTACTGATTCTGCTATAGGTACCTCTGAATGCTCTGTTGTAGTACCAGCTGTTTCTTCTACTCTGGGCCTTTTAGACTGCCTTTTGGAAGCAATTGTCTTCACCCTTTTTCCAGCTTTGGCTTCAACACCAACACTCCCAGGTTCTTCCTTTTTCTCTTCTGCTTCTTCTTTGGAGGGTGTAGTTTCCTCAGGGAATGGTTGTTGGATGTTGAGATCATGTCTCTCTTTCATCCTTCTCTCAGCTTCCTCCCTTTGTGCTGAGTCCCCTTGAAGCTTAGCCATTTCCTTTTGATACAACTCTTCAACTTGAGCATAAGCCATATTGGTGAACATTTCCCCCTTAACACCAATTGCACCTTTCAGGAAATTTATCATTTTTCTTCTTTCCTGATTGGCCAAAAATGTTTTGGAGGGTTGTCTTTTCTGTTTCAGTTGTTGAGTTGGCATCTTTTTAACTGGAAGTTTCTTGGCCTGGGCTGCTGTCTGAGCTGCTTCTTTTAAGCTCTTTTGGTATTCTGCATTTAATTTCTTAGCCATAATCTTTGCAAGTTCTCTATCCTTTTCTGTTTGCAACTGTTCCTCCTTCTCCATTTGGTCTTGAAGCTGTTTAGCAAGTGCCTCATCCATTTCAATTTGGGACTTCTTTTTTGCAGGTATTTCAGCTTCACCCATCTTCTCCTTTCCTTTTCCTTTTGACTCTTTTTCCTTTTCTTTCTCCTTCTCTTGGCTTCCTCCTTCATTGATGACTACTCCCTTGGCCTTTTGAGTAGCCTTAGGAGTATCATTCTTGGCTTTGATCAAAGTTTCTGCTATCTCTATTTCTTCCACAGAGTGCCCTATTTCTGCTGCTTCAGTTTCTGCTGCTACTTTTACTTCAGCAGCATTAACTGTTTCTTTTTCAATTTCTTCCTCTGTCTCCCCCTCAACTTCAACTCCCTTTCCAACTGTACTTTCTTTTTCTGATTCTGATTCTTTCTCCCCCTTGTTGGAAGCATCTTTATTCTTTGACCTCTTCTTTAAGACAAACTGCCTTCTCCTCTTCTTTTGCAATAACCTTGTCACCATTTTCTTTAATTTTGCAATCTGGACTTGTTGTGACATAATCACCAGCTTCATCTCCTCTATGTCTTTTCCTTGTTTTATAACATCTAGATTGATGTTTCCCATTGTATCCATCAATTCCTGGTAGTTATATCTGTCCTCACCTTCTCTAGAAGTGTTACCCTCTTTTGAAGGATCATTGGATCTTTTAGTAGTGGAAGTCTTCTGCCTAGCAGAAGCACTATCCACCCCCGTGGTTTCTTGGCACCAGGGACCTTCAAATGATTGCTCATTCAAGGTTGCCATGGGGGAGGTCTTATTGATGTTACCACTTTCCTCCTCTGTGCTAGCAGGAGTAGTGGCAGCCTCCTCACCCATATGCTTTTCCTCCTCCTCAGAGAGCACCTCCTTGGGGTTGGGAGACACCCCTTTGGTTTCCCTATGGATATTCTCTAAAGGAGAATTCTCCTTTAGAGGGCTTAAAGGCTTGGGGGATGTTGGTACAAGAAGGGAAGGAGCCTTCTTTACCTGTTTCCTCTTGTAAGTTTGTGTGATGGGAGAGATTGGTTTTTCAAGAAGGGACTGGGGGATAGATTTTGAGTGGGCAGGTTGGGATTGGCTAGCAGTGGGTTGGTCTAATGGGGGCCTTGACCCTGCTTCCATGCCTTCATTTGTTTGGGACACCACCATCATTGTAGAGAACAATGGGGTGTCAACTCCTTCCGAGTCCCCAGCAGATCTTCTCATATTTGAGAAAACCTTGCCTTTGGGGGGTTTAGGTACATATACCCCAACAGGTTGTGGTATATCCGTCAATTCGTGATTAATAACTTCTTGAACAAACCTGGGGTACATGAAGAAACTCTTCTTGTTATCCAGATTTGAGACAAGATCATGAAAAATCATTTGAGAAAAATTGAATTTTCTAGCAGTGGATAAACACACCAATGCATAAGCAATTGGACTGCTAAATTGGCTCCAGCCAGTTGTTTTCTTTGAAATACAATGCATTAAGGTATGAGCAAAGAACCTCCATTGGGGTGAAAATTTTGCTTTGAAAAACTTAAAAATCCCCAGATGGCCTTGATACCCCATTCTTGAAAGAGTTGAGAACAGTTCATCACTAGGAATAGAAGATATACCAGAGGCATCGTCTAGACGTAGACTGATGCGAATAACTTCTTCAATAACGGTTAGGGGTTGGTCACACACCCTTGTCTTGATCATCTGCACACCATTCTCAGCAACAATGGTGGCATTAGCCCAGAACTGCCTTTGATGCTCGATATAGATTGTAGGAGCAACAGTTAAAGCATGAGCAATATGGCTTGTCTTGAGGAACTCCACAATCTGATGAAATCCTGCAGCTTGCTTTGGCTTTTGTAGCATCGCGATCTCATTGTGCTCGTCGATGAATGCCATGGATGTCATTGAACAGGGATGTTCTTGCCTGAAAGACTTGGTTCTTGAGAGAAAAAGGTTTAGAGCGCAAGTGAACAGTATGCAAAGAGTCGTTATGAACGTTTGGGCGGGCAAAGGGTATTTATAGTATTTGGGACATAAGCAGTATTAACTGCGAGCAGTATTAACTGCGAGCAGTATTAACTGCGAGCAGTATTAACTGCTAGCAGTATTAACTGCGAGCAGTATTAACCAACTAGCAGTATTAACCACTAGCAGTATTAACCAACTAGCAGTATTAACCAACTAGCAGTATTAACCACTAGCAGTATTAACCACTAGCAGTATTAACTGACTAGCAGTATTAACTGACTAGCAGTATTAACCATACTTACGCTTTGAAGCTTAGGCTGAATTGAGTACTGCTATGTGTGCCCGGTAAAGGAGGATTAGTAACACCAAGAAGCTATAATATTCAGATATTTAACCACTTTTTGAGAGAAAGCTTATTCAGAGTTGATCATTCCCACACTTGTTACCAAGAAAGTGAATCTACCCACATCAAAAGCTTTGGTGAATAGATCAGCAAACTGGTTGTCAGTATGAACTTTCACAACTTGAACAAGTTTCTTTTCATTACAGTCTCTTATAAAGTGATACCTGATCTCAATGTGCTTTGTTTTAGAGTGCTTGACAGGATTATTTACAATGCTGATAGCACTGCTATTATCAATAAAGATGGGAGTGTGTAGAAAGGTTACCCCATAGTCCAACATTTGATTCTGAATCCATAAGACCTGAGCACAGCAACTTGCAGCTGCTATGTACTCTGCTTCTGTTGTAGATGTGGACACTGTGGTTTGTTTCTTGCACTGCCATGAAACTAGTCTAGCACCTAAAAACTGACATCCTCCAGAAGTAGATTTTCTGTCCAAGTTTGCCCCACCTAGATCACTGTCTGAGTATGCTATTAGGTCAAAGGGTGAGTCATGAGGATACCAAAGTCCCAATCTGGGTTGCCCTTTGAGATATCTGAATATCCTCTTAACAGCTTGAAAGTGAGATTGCTTTGGCCTAACTTGGAATCTTGCACATACACAGACTGAAAACATTATATCTGGCCTAGATGCTGTGAGATACATGAGAGAGCCAATCATGGATCTATAATGATGCACATCCATATCCTCCCCCTCAAGATCTGCTGTTATCTGCTTGTGTGTCTCCATAGGTGTGCTGGCAGGTTTTGAATCTGAGAAACCAAACTTGGTTAGAATGTCCTGCACATACTTTGATTGACAGATGAAGATGCCATCTGACTTCTGTTGAACTTGGAGTCCAAGAAAGAAAGTAAGTTCCCCCATGGAACTCATTTTAAACCTTTGATGCATTAGGTCCTCAAACTCCTTGCACATGCTGTCTCTTGTGGATCCAAAGATAATGTCATCAACATAGATTTGGACCAGCAAGATCTCCTTCTTCTTTCTCTTGATAAATAGAGTCTTATCAATGACTCCTCTTTCAAAGCCATTTTCCAAGAGATAGGATGACAGAGTGTCATACCATGCTCTTGGAGCTTGATGTAGTCCATACAGAGCTTTCTTCAATTTGTATACCCTGTCTGGATAGCTTGGGTTTTCAAACCCTGGTGGTTGACAGACATATACCTATTCTTCAATTGAGCCATAGAGAAAAGCACTCTTTACATCCATTTGATAGACTTTGAAGTTCATGTAAGAAGCATAGGCTAGGAATAATCTGATTGCTTCTATCCTAGCCACAGGTGCAAAAACTTCTTCATAATCTATACCCTCTTCTTGAGTATACCCTTGAGCCACTAGTCTTGCTTTGTTCCTTATGACAATTCCTCTTTCATCTCTCTTGTTCCTGAAGATCCACTTTGTGCCAATTTCTCTGTGACCTTTAGGAAGGTCTACTAGATCCCATACATCTTGTAGCTTGAACTGTAACAGTTCTTCTTGCATTGCTTCTATCCAGCTAGATTCTTTCATAGCATCATGTGCCTTTTTAGGCTCAAGCTGGGATAGAAAGCAAGAAAGCACTGTATGCTGTTGATCTTGCATTTCTTGAAGCCTGCTTTGATGTCTAGTCATCATAGGAGAAGATATATCTCCTATTACCAGTTGTGGAGGATGATTCTTTTGTACTCTGGTGTTATGACTATGTTCTTCATTAAGTCCAGCCTCTAGATTAGAGTCATTCACCTCAACTGAAGTGTTGTTAGCAGCCACTTCTGATTCTTTATTTTCTGGAGTCTCCTCATCTCTACCTTCTTCTTCACTCTGACTTGGTCCAGTAGATGGTTCCTTTTCACAGTCTTCAAAGGAATTCACTGTGGGTATGGGAAAGATCACAGATTTAGATATACTGTCTTGAACCTGTGTAGTCCCTGATCCTTCACATCCTGAACCTGCATAATCATCACTTCTGAAACCAAAAGAGTTAGTTAGTGAATCAATGTCAAATAGCCACTGAGGACCAGACCCAATAGGATTTGGTGTGTTCTCATTGCATTTGACATTGTCACTTTCTTCAATTATTCTAGAAGATGAGTTAAAAACTCTGTAGGCCTTACTCTGAGATGAATACCCAACAAGAAATCCATCATCTGCCTTGCTATCAAACTTACCTAAGTGAGTTTTTGTATTGAGAATTGTACAAGGACACCCAAAAGGTTTGAAACAGCCAATAAAGGGTTTTCTTTTATTTAAAAGCTCATAGGGAGTCTTGTTCTTTTGCTTGACCACTAGAACTCTGTTTTGGACATAACATGCAGTATTAACTGCTTCAGCCCAGAAAGTAATTGGCAGTTTTGAATCAGCCAACAGAGATCTAGCAGCCTCTATTAGTGTCCTATTTCTCCTTTCAGCAACACCATTCTGTTGAGGAGTCCTAGGAGCACTATATTGTCTCTCAATGCCTTTTTCTTCACAGAATGTGTTTAGATCCAGATTTTTGAATTCAGTTCCATTATCTGATCTTATGACTTTTACTTTTTGATTAGTTTGGTTTTCAATTCTTAGGATAAAGGATTTGATCAGTCCACTTGTCTCATCCTTAGTCCTTAGAAAATATACCCAAGTAAATCTTGAGTAATCATCAACAATAACCAAGCAGTAAGATTTCTTGCCAATACTCATAACATTTGTAGGACCAAACAGATCCATATGCAGTAACTGGAGACAAGAAGAAATTGAGTTTATCTCTTTGGTCTTATGAGAAGTTTTGTGCTGTTTGCCTTTGAGGCAAGCAACACAATGATCATCACATGAAAAGACTTTAGATGGTAAACCTCTTACAAGGTTGTTTTTAACAAGTTTATTCATAGTCTTAAAATTCATGTGACACATCCTTCTGTGTCAAAGAGAGGATTCATCCACAGAAGCTTTTGAAACAAGACAATTTAAAGATGAATCACTTTCAACATTGTCCATATCTAGACAGTAAACATTGTCCTTTCTTGGAGTTCTAAGTAGTATCATGCTTTCATCAACTACCTTGAACCCTGGAGCAAGGATCATACACTCAGTATTTGTGAATAATATACTATGTTGTTTGTCACATACCTGTGATACACTTAACAGGTTGTACTTCAATTGATCAACATAGTAGACATCTTCAAATGTCATCTTACCTTTGGTGACATTACCTTTTCCACTTATCTTACCACCAGTAAGATTATCTCCAAATGCAACATGTCCTCCATTGATATGCTTGAAATCCTGAAGGCATGACATGTTGCCTGTCATGTGCCTAGAGCAACCACTATCAACATGCCATATTCTCCTTCCCTTGAGCTGTTGGTTGCCCTGCACATAAGATAGATCAGTTAGTTTGAATTAGGAACCCAAGCCAAAGTGGTCTTGGGTACCCCTTTCTCATCAAAATACTTGCATTCTTTCTTGACAAGATTTTTGAATTTTAACTCCTCATTCTTGGAGTACTTAGTCACAATAATAGGCTTGGACACATTTGTGCTGGAAACAGTACTGGTTTTAGAGGTACTAACTGCCTTAGCAGCACTTGCATGCTTAGCAGTACTAACCTTGTTAGCAGTAGTAACTGTGTTAGCAGCAGTAACTGTGTTGGCAGTATTAACCTTTGAAGAGGTACTAACTGTATTAGCAGCATTAATATTTTCAGCAGTACTAACACAGGTAGCAGCAGTAATACTTCCAGCAGCACTAACCCTGTCAGCAACACTAACAGTTTTAGTGCTTTTGGGCACCCACATTTTAATACTTTCTTTTAAAATCTTTTTCTTCATGGGGCCTTTCTTTTCACCATGTTTCTTTCCAGCCTTCCTATAATCAACAGGTTTTTGCACAAATCTTTGAAAGGTCATCTGTTGATTAATAGGATTGAAGAAGCAATATTTATCCAGATGATTTAACTTGCCACATATGAAGCAAGGTTTTGGTCTATTGATTTTACTCAGATCAACTCCTTGTTTCTGAGCCCATTGATTATTCCAGTTTCTTTGATTTCCTCTTTTTAAACCTGAATTTAGGCTCTTGACTTTACTGCAATCACACTGTTTACAAGATCCAGGATTCACAACTGTGGTTTGTTTGTAATGAACCTTGTTATCTTTTCCTTTGGTCTTCTCTATTTCCTTGGATTTGACCCAGATTTTCCCACATCCCTCATTGGTGATTATATTGTTTTCTACTGGGATTTCTTTACTCATATCATTATCTCTCTTCTTACTGGCTTCTTTCTCAGTTAAATCCTTAATTACTACTTCATCCAAAGGGTCTATCTTAAAGGCTTTTTCAGATAAGTCCTTTTTCTCCTTGGTTTCTAACAAGTCTGAAGTAGGAGAGATATAATTGTTGTTATAAGGAGGAGGTGTACTGTTGTATCCAATGCCAGGCTTCATCTTATCATGAATCTGAGCCTTTAGAAGAGAATCCATTGCTTTTGAAGCATATGAAAACTTCTCTATGTCAAGTTTAACTTTAGACGGTTCCTCCTTTAACTTATCACTCTCTTCTAAGGATTTAGACAGTTTGGTCTCTAACTCATTCTTTTCCCACTTCCAATAGTTGGTGTCATAAGAGTGTTGAAGTTCATTAGCTTGAAAGCCTTTGATTTGTTCTTGAAATCTCTCTACTATTAACACATAATCTCTTCTATCCTTTTATAATCTTTTGAGGTCATCACACATACTTTGATTGTGATCCCTGTATCTTTTGACAGTGTCAATGCAAGTTTTAGTGCAAAGATTAGAAATTACCTCAGAGGGGAGATCTGACACTTCTGCCATAAGAGCTTGATTCTGAATGGCTTCCTCAGCTTGATCACTCCAGTCAAATCCCATTCCTTGTTGAGAAACAAGGGCTTGAGCAGGATTCTTGTTCTGAGTGTAGCCTCCATTCTGAGTTTGTTGGTGGTTGTTGTTTGGAACAGTACTCCTGCATTCTCTAGCAAAGTGTCCTTTCATGTGACACTTATAACATTCCACCTTAGTTTTGTCAAAACCAACTCCATCTTCTCTTCTTTGAGAGAAGTTATTCCTTCCTGTTCTTTTAATGAACTTCTTCACCCTCATGGATAACATGGCCATCTGCCATTTAATATCCATCTCCTCCAGGTCATCAGGGTGAAGTTGATCCAGATCATCATTAATCAATGAATTGTTACCATGACTGGACAAGAAGGCTTCAAAGATTGTTTCATTTCCTTTTTCTGAACTTGCTCCACTAGCAGTACTAACTGCTTCAGGGATGGCAGTAGTATCAGTAGCTGCTGAAAGAAGTGCAGAATTGTGGACATAACCAGTAGGCTTCTTCTTGATCTCTACCTCAGTTTCAAAAACTCTTAGATCATTGTATAGATCATCAAGTTCTTTCTCTTCCAGATTGTCACTCTGCCTATAAGAGACAATGTACATAGTCCACTCATCCCCAAGAGATCTGAGGAACTTTCTGTTGATGTCATCTTGATCCATCTTCACTCCTACAGTAGCCAGTTCACCAATGAGCTTGTTGAACCTATCAAAAGTTTGAGTCATAGACTCATTCTTTGAGGAAGTAAAGTTCTCATATTGCTGCTTTAGAACATCTCTTTGATTTCTTTTGATGCTCTTAGTTCCAGCAAATCTTTTCTCTAGAGCATTCCAGAGAATTTGAGCATCAGTGCAGTTGCAAAATTGATGCTGATATTCATTGGGGATTGCCAAGAGCAAAGTGCTCAAGGCCTTCATCTCTGTCTGTCTGATCTTCCTTTCACCATCTGTCTTTGGTGGAGGTCTTTTCCCGTCTGGTCCTATCCTTCCAGCTTCAGAAGGACCATTCTCAATGATATCCCACATTGAGTAGTCAGTGAGGAGAATATATTGTCTGATTCTGATCTTCCACATGTCAAACTCACTGGGTTTGAGCATTGGAACCTTGGAGACCAAAGTACTGCTTGATTCTGTAAGATTTTCCATGATAGATAGATGTTTCTGAGATAGTTTAGCTCTGATACCACTTGTCAGGATCGAATTCTTAACAAGAATTAATTCTCAGAAACAATATCAAAGAAGTTTGCGGAATAACACTTTGATATTTTATGAAATAGTAAATCAACACAGAAAATATTAAGAACAAACTGTGAACTTGTATTGAATGCTTTGAAGTTACAAGATTACACACTCAACCTCAATATTGATGAACAGGCTCACCAATACGAATTCTACTTCTCTAGAATTAGGATCTATGCCTTGAGGTTGATTTCTCAAAAAAAACTTAGAATGAATGATTAATTCTCAAAAGTTTTCTATAACTATTCTAAACAATACTATATATATATACTGAAGATAAAAGATAATTACAATTAATAAAATATCTTCAAAATATCTTCCATGAATATCTTCAGCTTCCAAGAATATCTTCATTCTTTCCAGCTGTCTTCCTTTCCATACGGATCATATAAGCAGCACTAACTATGCTCAGTAACATTAACTTCTTCTAGCAGCATTAACTACTAAGCAGTACTAACTAGCTAAGCAGTACTAACTTTGTTCAAGCAGTACTAACAATGACTAGCAATATTAATTCTACTAGCAGTAGTAATACTAAGCAGTATTATCCTTTAAGTCTTCTAGCAGTAGTAACACTGATCCAACAGCATTAACCACACTTAAGCTTTTCTTCAGTTCCCAACAGAAGTCAGCTTTTTGATTTCAGTCTCAAAGATGGATTGTTCTTCTTCAAACCCATTCTCTACATTGTTTCTCTGGCCAGATAATTCTTTAAAGAATCCCACATTCTTCTGTTCTATGGCCTTCTTTTCTTTAGCAAACTTCTCTCTTTCCAAAATAAGTACTTTCTCAAAATCGAAAATTTGTTGAGAAAATTTTATGCATTTAAGATCCACTGACTTCTTTTCTTGAAAACATTTTTTAGAGAAATCTTAGAACTTCTTTGAAAATTTTTTCTTTTCATTTTCAAAATTAGCTTTATTTTCAGTAAGTTGTTTTTCAAAATCAGATAAATTCTTTCTAAGTTCCGCATTCTCAGATTCCAATCCCTTTATCTTCTCATTATTCATCCCAGAAGTTCTTTTCAGAAGATCTTCATTGATTGTCTTTAAAGCACTGATTTCTTCTTTCAAAATGATAATTTCAGCAAAATATTCTTTTGACTTTTGTAAGTGAAAGTCAACTTCATATCCCAGATTAACTTTCTCTAATTCCAGCTTTCTATTCTTCTCTTCAAGATCTGTAAAAAATCCCATGATTAATGAGTAATCAGCCTGATATGAAAGATCGTTCCAAACTGTATATATCAGAAAATCAAAAATCAAATTAAATTGAAATCTTTCGCAATATTTAAAAATTTGAACCACTTGATATGGTGCAAAGTCGAGTTTTGCGTGAACTGTGTATGGCGCAAAGGTAGCTTCTCGTGATCAGCGTGTGACGCAAAGTAAGATTCTCGTGAACCGTGGAAGACGCAAAGTAAGTTCTCGTGAGACAGCAGTGGCGCAAAGTAGGATTTGCATGAACTCTTAAGGACGCAAAGTATGACTTTACTTGAGAGCCTTGTAGCGCAAATGAGTCTTTGCGTGAGAGCCTTGAAGCGCAAATGTAACTTTGCGTGAGAGCCTTGTCACGCAAACTTAGAATTATTGAGATGCACACTGATCTTTGCGTGAAAAATGATTGGTGATTTGCGTGAGAGGCTTTGCGTGAGGCGTTGATTGCACAAACGAAGCTTTGCGTGATAAGTGCAAGACGCAAAGTAGATTTGCGTGAGCCGAAGGATGCGCAAACTTTGCTTTGCGTGATAAGCTAAAGACGCAAATGTAGCTTTGCGCGATTTGATGAAAACGCAAACTGTTATTCTAAAAGCCCGGATAAGCTCGCGCAAATGTCGATGAACTCGTGCAAATCGAGTTCTTGGCTCTTTCTATCTGAAATCGATCCAAATCTGCAAATTTGTTCTCAAAAACTTATCAGAATCATCGAAAAACACTACGAATCACAAATTTACTATCAAATTTCGATTAAAAACAACAATTCACACATTTTCGTTCAAGAACAGTGTTCGAGCAAATATTTCAAGAAAAGTTCAAAAATCGAAAAATGAGATCGAATTAGTTAGAATCACAAGATGTAATCAATACACGAATCAATCCTAAACACAAATCGAATCCAATGAATCCATTTTCTTGCACCAAAAACGATTTTTCACACAAACTTCGGATGAACAGTGAAAAACACAAGTTCTTGAAAAAATTTCAGAAAATCAAATTTTCGAACTCAAAACTCCAGATTTCAATTCAAATCATTGATCAAATCATCTCTGATAATGTTTGGTTCAACTCTGATACCAATTGTTAATTATAAAATCCCAATTCAATCAAGCAATTACTCAAGATTAAGCAATAAAGTCTAGAGAGAGAGTAGAGAGAGAGAGTAGAGAGAGAAAGTAGATCTTGAACATTAACCACAAGTCTGATTTTACAATTATGTTCTTACAAGATTCTTAACCACAAGATTACCAAAGCAAACCTATTTATACCACTACCTAATACAAAGACTTAACCACTAAGTAAAACTAAACAAGCTTTGATTATGACAACACTTTGACAATGTTGACTTTTACATCTTTGACTTTCCTATTAAATCTTGGATACAATATTTGGATTTAACAGTTGAAGACGATAAAGTTCAAAGTTTGAAAGTTTGAAAGATTGTTCAAGCAAAGTCAAAGAAATTTTGAAGTTGTGCTGATTTTACTGAAATTTTCTTTGAAGATTATTTGTTGAAGCAAGTCGAAAAAGGGAAGATAAAGAGAGCTCCACATAAACCGAAGCCTGAACTTAGTACCAGTTCTACACTAGAGTTGTTGCATATGGATCTTTGTGGTTCGATGCGAATGCAAAGCTTAGGCGGTAAGAAATATGTTCTTGTTATCGTGGACGATTATTCACGATACATGTGGGTCAAATTTCTAAGATCAAAAGATGAGACGCCCGAGGTACTCATTACATTTCTGAAGACGACCCAGATGAATTTGCAGAAAGCAGTCAAGCTTCTCAGAACTGATAATGGCATAGAGTTCAAAAACAAAACTGTTGAAAAGTTGTTAGGACACAGTCTCATTGGATTCAAGATCATACAATACGAAGATCACAATCTGAAGCTAAAGCAGAAAAGTCGTCTCATTAATATTAGTCTAAGTCGTTTGTAATAAAAATAGTCAAAGTTTGTTTGTTTGTTATTATTATTAGTTAATATCTAAGTTAGTTAGATATTATTAATTAGAAATAATATCTAGATATTAAATCTAGATATTATGTTAGTTGTTAAGTTGTGTGTTGTAGAAGCTAAGAAGCTAATCGAAAATATCAGATCAACACAATTCACACACACTTAAAGGTGAAAAACAGTGAACACAACAAAGCTTAAATCTGATCAATCCTGTAACCGTTGTTAGTAATCATGTTAAGTCCAATTTTGTAGTAATCATTGTATTTATTCTATAGCTTTTACTGCTTTTAGTAGTGTTTACTGTTTGTAAGGGCTAGGGGTATTTAAGTCCCCTTTGCGCCTTTGTCTTGTAAGATTTGGCACTCGCATAATCAATAGAATCTGTTACTTTGCGCTTCACTTTATCTCTCTACTTTCTCTCTCTAAAAGAATCAGAGATCTTTGGACTCTCAATTGGTATCAGAGCAATCTGAATCCTGAGAGATTGAGAGATTAGTGTTTTCGTTTCTGGATTTGTGAATTTAAGCAGAAAACTCGATCGATTTTCTTGATTTTTCAAGAAAATCTCGTTTTTTGCTTAATCATCAAATTTGGATTGTTTGTTGATCATTGTGTGTTGTTATTGATTTTAATTGTTTCGTTTCTGGATATCGATCATAATTGTTTCTTTGTGCTGAGTATAAAAATTGTGTTTAGTTTTTCAATTTGCAATTTTAGCATTTTTCTGGAAAAACGACTTTCACGTTCTGTTCTTGTCAAATTTTCAGATTCTGTTGTTTTTAATTGAAATTGTTTGATAAAATGTGTTAGAAGATAGTTTTCGAAGTTGAATGAATGCTTTTCTTGGATTAATTTCAATTTTATAGCTGATCTTGCTTGAATTAGAGTTTTTGGAAGTTTGCGTTTCATTCATGTAAGTTTGCGGGTCATTCATGTAAGTTTGCTTGTCTATCTTATTTTCATGAACTCCGTGCGGTTCATTCAAGTTTGCGTTTCATTCAAGTTTGCGTTCAATCCTTGTTAGTTTGCGTGTCATTCAATCTTATATGTGTATGATTCTTATACTTAGCGTTTCTATCTTTCATTCTTAGTTAAGATGATCTAACTCTGGTATTAGAAAATTTTCAGGTTTGCGGTTCTATCTGGAAACGCAAAGATTGTTTCTCGATTCAAGTCCAACACGCAAACCATTTGTTTGCATTTCTCAAGTAAATCAAGAAGTTTTTAACCCGCGAAATCTCTCACCCGCAAAGAATCTCACTCAAGAGGTTCTCACACGCAAAGATTCACTTTGCGTTTTACATAGCAATCGCAAAGCTCCATTTGCGTTCTTCTCAGCAAACGCAAAGATCACCTTGCGTCTCAAGAAGCAACCACAAAGCTCCATTTGCGTTCTTCTCAGCAAATGCAAAGATCACCTTGCGTCTCAAGAGGCAACCACAAAGCTCCGTTTGCGTTCCACTCAGCAAACGCAAGTTCACTTTGCTTCTCAAAAAGAAACCGCAAAGCTCACTTTGCGTTCCTCCTTACAAACGCAAACCATCAGTTTGCGGGCCTCTCGTACTTGGAATTTTTTTTTTCTGAATTTTTCTGACTTTTTCACAAGATGTTTTTGCAAGCTCAAATCTACAAGAATGACCTCATGATGTCTTTGGGGTCCGATACTCGCCCACCAGTTCTCATCAATGAGAATGAATTTGAACAATGGCAGGATCGATTCATCAACTTTATTGAAAGACAACCAAATGGGGAGAATATGATGAAATCACTGACTCAGGGTCCTATGGAAACTCCAAGAAAAGTGATCCCAACTACTACTACTACACCTGCTACCACTGTTGTGAAAGAAGTAAGGGAATATGATGCAGATGAGATGTTAAGACATCAAGCAGATAGTCAGGCCAAATCAAATCTGATTCTTACTCTTCCCAACTCCATTTATAATAGAATCGATTGCTTCAAACAGAATCCTATGCTGATGTGGACTCAACTTGAAAAGATCATGCTTGGTACTGCAATGTCAACTCAGTTGCGTCAGACTAGATATATGAACAATTTTGAGAAGTTCAAGGCTAAGGATGGAGAAAGCTTGAAGAATGTATTTGATCGATTCTGGGCTGTTATCAACGATTTGTACAAGATCAAGGTTACCAAGACTGAGTTGGAGGCAAACTTGAAGTTTCTGAATGCTTTGCAACCTGAGTGGAACAAATCATGCCACCGGATGAGAAATGATGTTAGAATATCAACCATGCCTATTCAAGAGCTATTCGAAATACTTATGAAAGATGAGTCTATGGTTATGGAGAAGAAGGCTAAAATGGATAAGAAGAACAAGCCTTTGTTAGTAGATCCCATTGCACTTTTAGCTAGTCAACTTGCTGAGCAAGCTTTGACTGAATCAGCTTATGATGGATCAACAGATGATGATGGCGAAGCACTTGAAAAGGCCATGATACTTTTGACTCAGCACTATCAGAAGAGATTCAATCACAAATCTGGTTCTAACAATCTGCGGTTTTCTTCTGGTTCTAAGAAGATAGAACCTGGTGCTCCTTCAAAGCCATACACTCAAAAGTATGAACCAGCTAAAGTGGTTGAACAGAAGAAGGATGAGAAAAAGGTGATGAATTGCTTTAACTGCGGAAAGCCTGGTCATATTGCCAAGGAATGAAGAGTCAAAGTGGTAAAAGATGCTGCTTTTTATCGAAAGAAGTTGGCTCTTGCTGAAAAGAAGAAAAGTGGAACTGTTCTGTTGGCCGAAGAAGAGTATTGGTTGGATCATTCGGATAATGAGGCTGAGAATGAAGAAACAACGGCCATGTGCTTTATAGGTGATGACAATTCTAATGATGAGGAAGAGGATAGATCTTCTGATGGCTCTGAGGTAATTTCTGAGTTTAACTATAATTTCTTCTTATCTCAAATGAATGTTTTTATCACTGCTTTGCATGATTTGCGCTCAAAGTTCATTTCTGAAAAAGTTAAAAATCAAGAAAAGTCTGATTCAATTGATAAACTGCAAATTTCTTTATCTGATGAAAAGTCAATTTTAATTGACACAAAAGAGAAATTACAAAAGCAGTTAGTTGATCTTGAAAATTCAAATCAGACTTATCATGATTCATTGACTGAACTGACTTCTTCGAATAAAATTCTTTCTGCAAAGATAATTGTTTTAGAAAAGAAATTGTATAAAAGAGAACAGTCTGAGCAAACAATTTTCATGAATAAACCAAGGAGTGAAGAAGCTATAAAGGAAAAATGGGGACTTGGTTTCGAAAATCCGCATTTTTTAAATAATTCTAAAATTGAAGTTCCTACTTTATACGAATATGATTATTTCACTCTTGCAAAATATGCTCCTCAGTTTAAATTCTTTTGGACAACTGAGAAACAAATTTTGGAAGAAGAAAATGTGAAAAGAATGAAAAATAAGAGGATGGAAATGCCATTTGTTTACACCTCTGAAAATGCAAAATATTTTCCTGATCAATCTAAGAAATCCAGAAAATTTCAAAATCCTTTAAATATCAATTCTTCCAATAAATCTTCATTATCAACAGATTTTGTTGATATATTTGCTAACAATGATAAGGAAATTGTATCTCCAGTATCTTTTGATACTAAGAAATACATTCCTCCATTAGTTTTAGAAGGTAAGATTGTTGATCTTGAAGATAGATTGGAAGAACAAAATCTTCAAACTTGTTTACAAAACGATTTATTCATCTTTATAATGAAAACAAGTTTTGAAGATAATGTAACACCCTGAATTTTGGGATTGGGTGAGAAGTTGACTTTTACCCAAAGTTCAAGGGGGTATAATGTAACTTGGGCTATATATATACAGATCAAATCTGAGATATTTCTTAATATCTCATTTTGATCTGTTGTGTTGGAGAAGCCAGGGAGAAGAGGAGAAGAGCAGGAGAAGCTTGGTTTTCTTGGGTCGATCATTTCGGGCAAATCGAGGTACGAATCTAGCTTAATGCTTTGATCTGAATGCTTTTAGCCGTGTAGAATCTCGTTGTGAAGGTTTTGAACCGTTCCATTTTGAGATCTGAGTATTTTCTCATTTGGATCTGGGTTGAATATGGGTTCTGCATCGTACTGTTCTTGATGAACAAGACGATCAGATGGGCAAAGGACCGATGGTCATTCGACCGGTAGTCCTTTGACCCGATGAGCGTTCGACCGAATGAGTGAAGGACCGGACGAAAGCTTTCGACCGGTGCCCTTCGACCGGAGATGGTTCGACTTCGACCGGAGGTGGTTCGACCGGAGGTCGTTCGACCGGAGGTGGTTCGACCGGAGGTGGTTCGACCGGAGGTGGTTCGACCGGTGTTGTTGTAGACCGGAGTTGTCCTTTGACCGGTTTAGGTTCTGCTAAGTTGTTAGCTTCTGTGTCTTTGAGTCCTATTCAAATAACGAGAGGTTTATCTGTATTTCGACTTACCGATTCTTTCGGTGTTATCATAGGTAGCGCTCGTTAAGAAGAAGGAAACAGAGGTGAGTTCCTACTATCATTTTAAACTGTATACATATCAAAAGTTACCTTTTGATCTTATCTCATTTTAAAAGTAAAATGATGTTTTACCTGTGCGTTTATGCGAAAGAAATATTCAAAGGAACTTCTTTTAAATGATTTTCATTCTTACCAGAAGTTGAACTGGGAATAGCATTTTGTTTATAAAAATGTGTTTGTAGCCATATGTTTATTTATGGTTGGTCACATACGTTGTTGTGACGAGTCCTTACCATTACTAGTCGATCCCTAGGTTTTGGAGTAGACTGTATTGTTGGGATGTTACATTCCCCAGAATTGTAGCTATGGATCACTTGTTCCTCGAGGGCAACTTGGTACGGTTATGTGAGGCCGGATACTAGCCATGGTTCATAGTGATCCTAGCGAAGGAGTATACCGTGGTTTTGCGCTTGGGGCTTGATCTCACGTTGAAGCACGGACTTTGTGATTCGTATCCGCGGACTCCAATTGGTTTAGCTCGTAACTCGGTTTGTTGGCCTAACTTTGTGTTTCGCCACAATCCTTGGTAAAATGTTTTGCTTCGGTCCTTTTATGGCGTGTTTATAACGAAAAAGCCCGTTTGTGGCAAGGACCTATTGTGTAAACTTAATCTCTTTGGAAATGTTATCCTGATGCAAATGTTTTATCTTTTGAGCTTCATAAACTGTATGTTCTCACCAGGCTTTAAGTCTGACACTTTTTCTCAAATGGTATGTGTATCAGGTTTCCATTAGCGGTGGGTTGCCGGGGTTTTTGGAGAGACGAGTTTTGAGTCTCGAGGTTTTTGGAGTTGATTAGTATTGTTGCTGGGCATTGTTAAGTCCCATTCTTTTGATGAAATCCTTGTATAGGATTGTATAGTCTTGAGGACTGATCCCATTTATGATAATTTATGGCTTTACTTTCGTTATATTGTCAGGTTTCCAGGTTTTAATTTACTCTTATTTTTGAGGTGTTACAAGTTGGTATCAGAGCTCTAGTTTAAGCGAACTAGGCATGAATGTAAGATGTCTAGACTTAGACTGCGTATGCTAAGAATTGATCCGCGAGAATTGGGTAGAGCTCCTAAGTTGGGTTAGTCGTAGAGTCGACGGAAAGTACGTTTATCAGGCGTTGTAGTAGTGGTGACAAGAATCATTATATGTTGTATGTTCATAATTTCACTTAGCTAATGTTATTATGAGGATATTGTACGTAAGAGTCCTTGAATTGCTGTTAATATGACAATTGGTAATGTGGTAGTACGTTTTCCTTTCGTGTTTCCTATCTCTCTCTTATCTCTTTCTTGTTCTGTGAAGTTGTTCAGCATGGTGAATACGCGTGGTAGACCGCGTACTCGTGTTGACGGTCTGGAAGCGACAGCCTCCACAGCTGATCGGCCGGAAGGAGTTGAGGTTGTCGTGCGTCCGCCAGTTCAGCAGGTACTAGGTGGGGGGCCAGAGGTCATTCCGAGAGTAGACCTGGCTTCGTCCCACCCAGTAATCGGGGATGCTAATCCCCAGTCAGAGTTGTTGGCTAGCGTGATGTTGGCGATGAGGGAAGAGATGGCGAAGCAGCAAGAGTTTCTGCTAAAAGCAATGGAGGACCGCGACGTAAACCATCGGAGAAGCGAGACGGTGGTAGAGAACGTCGTATTAGGTTCTGGAGATGATGGTATAAGGGTCACGTCTGTTGAGCGCGGGATTTCTGGTGCTCAGGGGAACAGGAAGAGTTGTTCCTATAAGTCCTTTCTGGGCTGCGGACCGCCAGAATTCTTCGGTTCTGATGACCCGGTGGTGTGCGTTAAGTGGATCCGAGCGGTCGAGCAAGCTTTTGGCTCCTCCGAATGTGGTGATGATCAGAGGGTGCGGTTTGGTACCCAGCTGCTGAGGGACACTACACTCATCTGGTGGAACATCATCCAATCCACTCTATCTCCTGAAGTGTTGGCTCAGTTGTCATGGGCCGAGTTCAAGAAAAAGCTACTAGAAGAGTTTTGCAACGAGAGGACCATGGACCGAATTGAGAAAGAATTCTGGTCTTTGGTGAAAGGGAGCCTGACGGTGAGGGAGTACACCCATCAGTTTATGGAGAAACTTGGTCTGGTGGGGCATGCTGCCCCAACAGAGAAAGACAAGATGAAAGCTTATCTCAACGGCCTGCCTGCGGACATGCAATCCATGGTCCATAATTTCAAGGCTTCTAACCTCCGAGAGATGGTGGAGGAAGCTCAATTTATGGAAGAGATGTTCGCGAAGGGCAAATCTGAGAAGGCAGTGGTGGTGCCTGAAAAGAGAAAGTGGGAGAACAGTTCAGTACCTCCCAAGCGGACCCGACCTTTTGTTGGAAACCGCAACTTCAGCAGTTATCAGGAAGCTAAGTGGTACCCGAGGAGTCGAACCAAGCATCACGGTAACTGTTACAACAATTCTCAAGTTTGCTATAAGTGTGGGAAGCCCAGTCATACTGTCAGAGATTGCCCGGTCAGTGGAATCGTTTGTTACGAGTGTAAGGCACCGGGGCATGTAAAGAGAGATTGCCCGAAGCTTGTGACGGGTAGCACGGCAGCTAGGAAGGAGAACCCTCCTAGGGTTCAGAGTCGAGCTTTTCAGATGACGGCTAAAGAGGCTAGAGCATCAGCTGACGTGGTATCGGGTACTTTTCTTATAAACTCTGTACCTGCTCGTATTTTATTCGATACGGGTGCTAGTTTCTCTTTCGTATCTGAACTGTTCCGTCAGAAATTTGCTATGCCCACTACTAGTCTTGAGGATGCATTAGTGGTAGAAATAGCAGATGGTAGGCAAGTTCTGATCCACGAAGTTCTGAAGCAGTGTGCTCTTAGCATCGAAGGGAGAGAATTCCCGATCGATCTGCTACCAATGTCAATCGGGGGTTTTGATGTGGTAATCGGTATGGATTGGTTGTCAAACAATCAGGCCGAGTTCGTGTGTTCCAAGAAGATGATTCGACTTCCCAACCCCTCTGGAGAGGTCGTGGTCATCTATAGTGAAAAGAGAAAAGGTGAAGTGGCAATAATCACAATGGCAAAAGCACACAAGTGTTTAGTAAAAGGATGTTCGTCTTTCCTAGCCTATGTGATCGATGCCAAGTTAGAGAAGTCCAAGCTGGAAGATGTGAAGATCGTGCGGGAGTATCCAGATGTCTTTCCGGACGACTTGCCCGGGTTGCCACCCGATCGCCAGGTAGAGTTTCGGATTGATCTTGTGCCAGGCGCTGCACCGATCGCTAAAGCACCTTACCGTTTAGCGCCATCGGAGATGCAAGAGATGGTAGCACAACTCCAAGAGCTTTTTGAGAAGGGATTCATAAGACCGAGTTCGTCATCTTGGGGAGCTCCGGTCTTATTTGTCAAGAAGAAGGATGGCACAATGAGAATGTGCATTGACTACCGTGAGTTGAACAAAGCTACAGTGAAGAACAGGTATCCGCTTCCGAGAATAGACGACTTGTTCGATCAACTTCAAGGAGCGGGTTGTTTCTCCAAAGTCGACTTACGATCAGGCTATCACCAAGTAAAGGTGAGAGAAGAAGATGTTCCGAAGACGGCTTTCAGAACGCGTTACGGCCATTACGAGTTCCTTGTAATGCCTTTTGGCCTGACGAACGTACCAGCAGTGTTTATGGACTTGATGAATAGAGTGTGCCGACCTTTCCTCGACAAGTCGGTCATTGTATTCATTGATGACATACTCGTGTACTCCAGGAGTGAGACAGAGCACGAGCAACATCTTCGTGAAGTTCTGGAAGTGTTGAGAAAAGAGAGATTGTACGCCAAGTTTTCCAAGTGCGACTTTTGGCTTAAAGAAGTACAATTTCTGGGGCACGTAGTCACTCGAGACGGAGTGAAAGTGGATCCCTCCAAGATTGAAGCAATGATGAATTGGGAGCCTCCTAAGAGTCCGTCTGAGATCCAAAGTTTCTTAGGTCTGGCGGGATACTACAGAAGATCCATTCAAGACTTTTCGAGGATCGCTTCTTCCTTGACAGTTCTGACTCGGAAGAATGTAAAGTTTGAATGGACAGAGGCCCAAGAGAAGGCGTTCCGGATCCTTCAAAAGAAGTTTTGTGAAGCTCCGATCTTGACATTACCTGAAGGGTCGGAAGATTTTGTGGTTTACAGCGACGCTTCAAAGATGGGATTGGGTTGTGTGTTGATGCAACGAGGCAAGGTAATCGCTTATGCCTCGAGGCAGCTCAAAATACACGAGCAGAATTATCCAACTCATGATCTGGAGTTAGCAGCAGTGGTGTTCGCTTTGAAGCTTTGGCGACACTACCTCTACGGCACGAAGTGTACTCTTTACACGGATCACAAGAGCCTGAAGTATGTCTTTGGTCAGAAAGAGCTGAATATGAGGCAAAGGCGGTGGCTCGAGTTGCTGAAAGATTACGACTGTGAATTGCTTTACCATCCCAGTAAGGCGAACATGGTGGCCGATGCGCTAAGTCGGAAGGATTATAGCGGGAGTATTCGGGCTACCCATTCAAGAATCGAGCTAGTGTCTAGTCTTGTGGAGAAGATCAAGACATCACAGATGGAAGCGCTGTTAGAAGAGAATCTAATGGATGAAGTCATGACAAAACAACGTTTACTCTTAACGGAAGATAGCCGTGGGGTGAAACTGTTCAGCGGTCGTGTGTGGGTGCCCAAGGTTGGGGGAAACCGTGAGCTGTTGCTAGAAGACGCACACAAGTCCAAGTATTCCATTCATCCGGGAAGTACAAAGATGTACAGGGACTTGAAGTTGCACTATTGGTGGCCGGTGATGAAGCTTGATGTGGCACGTTACGTTGAGCGTTGTGTGACGTGTTCGCAAGTCAAAGCCGAACATCAGCGACCGTATGGGAGTCTTCAGTCCTTAGAGATTCCCGAGTGGAAATGGGAGCATATCACCATGGACTTCGTGACGAAGTTGCCTAAAACTCTTCGGGGACACAATACCATCTGGGTGATAGTGGATAGATTGACGAAGAGCGCTCACTTTCTGCCTATGCGCGAGACTTTACCGATGGATAAGTTGGCGAAGCTTTATATCGATGAGGTGGTCTCGAGGCATGGAATACCTTTGTCGATCGTGTCGGATCGCGACAGCCGGTTCACTTCGAACTTCTAGGATGGATTTCAGAAAGAGCTTGGTACGCGAGTTAAGTTGAGTACGGCTTACCATCCGCAGACCGACGGGCAGAGCGAACGAACAATCCAAACCTTGGAAGACATGTTGAGGTCTTGTGTCATCGATTTCGGGGGTAGTTGGGACTCTCACCTGCCTTTGGTGGAGTTCGCTTACAACAATAGCTATCACTCGAGTATTGGGATGGCACCTTTTGAAGCACTGTATGGGCGAAAGTGTCGGACTCCCGTGTGTTGGATAGAAGCGGGAGAGAAGCAGTTCGCCGGACCTGAAATCGTGCAAGAGACTGCCGATAAGGTCAAGTGTATTAGAGAGAGGATGAAAGCGGCTCAAGATCGTCAGAAGAGCTATGCCGATAAGAAAAGGCGACCGATGGAATTCCAAGTAGGCGACCGCGTTATGCTTAAGGTATCGCCATGGAAGGGCATCATACGGTTCGGAAAACGTGGGAAGCTGAGTCCTCGTTTCCTCGGACCTTTCAAAGTACTTAAGCGTGTAGGGTTGCAGGCCTACCAGTTGGAACTGCCACCGGAGTTTAGTAGAATACACAACACGTTTCATGTCTGCTACCTCCGAAAGTGTTTGGCGGTAGAAGACAGCGTCATTCCCCTTTCCGAGCTGAGGGTAGACGAAGGTAACCGTTGTGTGGAAGAACCCGACGCCATCTTGGAGAGAAAGTCTAAGAAGTTGCGTCATAAAGAAGTCACTTTGGTCAAGGTGCAGTGGAAGCATCACCGAGGAGCAAATGTGACTTGGGAATCTGAAGAGGATATGAAGCGTAGATATCCTCATCTCTTTGTATAGTTGGATTTCGGGGACGAAATCATTCCCAAGTTGGGGAGGATTGTAACACCCTGAATTTTGGGATTGGGTGAGAAGTTGACTTTTACCCAAAGTTCAAGGGGGTATAATGTAACTTGGGCTATATATATACAGATCAAATCTGAGATATTTCTTAATATCTCATTTTGATCTGTTGTGTTGGAGAAGCCAGGGAGAAGAGGAGAAGAGCAGGAGAAGCTTGGTTTTCTTGGGTCGATCATTTTGGGCAAATCGAGGTACGAATCTAGCTTAATGCTTTGATCTGAATGCTTTTAGCCGTGTAGAATCTCGTTGTGAAGGTTTTGAACCGTTCCATTTTGAGATCTGAGTATTTTCTCATTTGGATCTGGGTTCTGCATCGTACTGTTCTTGATGAACAAGACGATCGGATGGGCAAAGGACCGATGGTCATTCGACCGGTAGTCCTTTGACCCGATGAGCGTTCGACCGAATGAGTGAAGGACCGGACGAAAGCTTTCGACCGGTGCCCTTCGACCGGGGATGGTTCGACCGGGGGGTTGTGCCCGACCGGAGGTGGTTCGACCGGAGGTCGTTCGACCGGTGTTGTTGTAGACCGGAGTTGTCCTTTGACCGGTTTAGGTTCTGCTAAGTTGTTAGCTTCTGTGTCTTTGAGTCCTATTCAAATAACGAGAGGTTTATCTGTATTTCAACTTACCGATTCTTTCGGTGTTATCATAGGTAGCGCTCGTTAAGAAGAAGGAAACAGAGGTGAGTTCCTACTATCATTTTAAACTGTATACATATCAAAAGTTACCTTTTGATCTTATCTCATTTTAAAAGTAAAATGATGTTTTACCTGTGCGTTTATGCGAAAGAAATATTCAAAGGAACTTCTTTTAAATGATTTTCATTCTTACCAGAAGTTGAACTGGGAATAGCATTTTGTTTATAAAAATGTGTTTGTAACCATATGTTTATTTATGGTTGGTCACATACGTTGTTGTGATGAGTCATTACCATTACTAGTGGATCCCTAGGTTTTGGAGTAGACTGTATTGTTGGGATGTTACATTCCCCAGAATTGTAGCTATGGATCACTTGTTCCTCGGGGGCAACTTGGTACGGTTATGTGAGGCCGGATACTAGCCATGGTTCATAGTGATCCTAGCGAAGGAGTATACCTTGGTTTTGCGCTTGGGGCTTGATCTCACGTTGAAGCACGGACTTTGTGATTCGTATCCACGGACTCCAATTGGTTTAGCTCGTAACTTGGTTTGTTGGCCTAACTTTGTGTTTCGCCACAATCCTTGGTAAAATGTTTTGCTTCGGTCCTTTTATGGCGTGTTTATAACGAAAAAGCCCGTTTGTGGCAAGGACCTATTGTGTAAACTTAATCTCTTTGGAAATGTTATCCTGATGCAAATGTTTTATCTTTTGAGCTTCATAAACTGTATGTTCTCACCAGGCTTTAAGTCTGACACTTTTTCTCAAATGGTATGTGTATCAGGTTTCCATTAGCGGTGGGTTGCCGGGGTTTTTGGAGAGACGAGTTTTGAGTCTCGAGGTTTTTGGAGTTGATTAGTATTGTTGTTGGGCATTGTTAAGTCCCATTCTTTTGATGAAATCCTTGTATAGGATTGTATAGTCTTGAGGACTGATCCCATTTATGATAATTTATGGCTTTACTTTCGTTATATTGTCAGGTTTCCAGGTTTTAATTTACTCTGATTTTTGAGGTGTTACAGATAAAATTTTCTTCTGGATTGTCAAAAGATTTTAAGGAAAATTCTAAAGTTTTGAAAAACAATGGTCCTTTGCGTTCCACATTGGAAACACAAACTGAGAGTTTGCGCATGTAGTGGGAAGCGCAAAGCTCAGTTTGCGCCTCCAATGAGAAACGCAAACCTCATCCTAACTTGTAAAATGTTGAAAATTTTCACTCCAAGGTTAGTTCTTTAATGCATATAGCTAAGACTGATTTTTTTGATAAAGTTTCTTCTTCTGATCCAATTATTGATAATTCTTTACTGCTAAATGCTCAATTTTATAAAAAGAAGCGTAAAAGAAGGAGATCAAAGAAGTCAAAGAAACATGATACTGTTTTATCTGAAAATTCTAATGTTTCTGATTTTTCTTCTTCAGATTGGACTGTGAGGAAATCAACAAGGCAAATTTGGAGGATAAAACAACAAAGATTAGAATCTGAACTGTTAGGAGTAAACTGTGTAGAAAATCTTTGTGATTCTGATACATTTGCTTCTTGTAATAAAAACCCAAAATACTCTTTTAAGCAAATGTTTGATATATCAAAGAATATCTCATATGCTTCTTCTAGTTCTGATTCTGATAATTGTGTTTTAACATCTATTGATAATAACTTTCATTCGTGCATGAAATATAAATCTATGAGAAATAAAAGGCATAAATCTAACAAGGGACCCATAAGTATATGGGTACCTAAAAAGGTGTAGTTTCTGTATGTGCAGCTTAGTCAATTATGGTATATGGACTCGGGATGTTCAAAACATATGACTGGCAAAAAATCACTTCTTTCTAATTTTAAAGATAAATGTTGCGGTCGTGTGAAATTTGGTAACTGTGAGACAGCTCCGATTATTGGTTATGGCGATCTAGTTCAAGGAAACATAACTGTCAAAAGAGTGAGCTATGTTGAGGGTCTAAGTCACAATTTGTTCAGCATCGGCCAATTCTGCGATAAAGATCTTGAAGTGAGCTTCAAATCAAAAATGGTTGCTGTAAAGAATGATAGTGGCAAAGACTTAATGGTTGGAAAGAGAAGATCTAATTTGTATACAATTGATCTTTCCAAAGTTAAGACCTCATCAGATTTGTGTTTACTATCCAAAGCCTCTATAAGTGAAAGTCGGATTTGGCATCGTCGACTGGCTCATCTTAACTTCAAGTATATGGATCGTCTGGTCAAGAATGATTCAGTGAGAGGTCTTCCAGTTCTCCGTTTCCAGAAAGACCATCTATGCCAAGATTGTGAGAAAGGAAAAATGAAGAAAGCTCCTCACAAGCCTAAACCTGAACACTGTACATAAGATATTCTTGATCTTTTGCATGTTGATCTATGTGGTCCAATGAAGACGAAGAGTTTAGGACATAAGAAATATGTTCTGGTGATTGTTGATGACTACTCCAGGTATACTTGGGTAAAATTTTTGAAGACAAAAGACGAGACTCCTGAAGTTCTCATCAATCTTATCAAGTCAACTCAGACAAATAAGCAGAAGCAAGTGAAAGTGGTAAGATCTGACAATGACACTGAATTCAGAAACAGTACTCTTCAGGCATTCTATGAGTCTCAAAGAATACAACAACAATTTTTTGCAGCACGTACTCCGCAACAGAACGGTGTTTTTGAAAGAAGAAACATAACGCTTGTTGAGTCCGCCAGATCAATGCTCGCTTATTCAGGTCTACATTTTTCTTACTGGGCTGAAGCAGTGTCAACTGCCTGTCATACACAGAACAGATCGATTTTGCATCGTCGCTTCAACAAAACACCGTATGAACTCATGAACGAGATCAAACCGAACATCAAGTATTTCAAGTCATTCTGGTGTAAATGCTACGTTCTGAATGACAGGGAGAATCTCAACAAGTTTAGTCCAAAGACAAACGAAGGAGTATTCATGGGTTATTCTTCAAACTCTGCTGCTTATAGAGTTTTTCTGATCTCTGCAAGAAAGGTCATGGAGAGTGTCAATGTAAAGTTTGACGAAGCTGCTGACTTGGCTTCTGAGTAATTCAGCTCAGGACCCGCACTTCATAGACATCGACTTCTAAACACAACAGTTTAGAACTCGTTCTTCAATGATTCAGCTTCTGACTTAATGAGATACTGTGAGTACATCAATTTTAATTCCGCTGCATTTATCTCTGATAATGATGTTATTCCAGTTTTTCTCAATGTTTCTTGAATCTGAGCTTGTTTATCTATCTCATGAATTTGTATTACCCAAAATTTTCTTTTAATATGAGACACAAATTATTTTTATAATGTGAAAGATGAAATAGTTGAATTTTATTTTGTTCCAACTAAATATTAATTAAAAGTTTAAATCTTTACAAATTTTATTCTATAAAGTAAAGTTTTACATTTTTTCTTTCCTTTGAATAAAATATGTGTCTAGGAAAAATTTTCAAGTTCTTTTGTTTATATTAAAGTTTTTATATGGTCAAATTTCAAGTCTTACAAAAGTCGAAAAGTCAGCAACATGTTTGAAACTTTTATTTCTGCTTTAAAGATATGTGAGTCGGAATTTTTATAGTTTACTTTGCTTAGACTACCTAAATGATCAGAATTATAGATCGGAATGAAAATATGGGCTAAGCGTTTAAACGTTGATATGAGTGATTGAGATGAATATTAAAATCTTAAAATACAGAAATCTCTAAGTTTAAAAGTTTGTACCTGTGACCTTTCTGGTTTTGGAAAGTAAGTTCCTCGGGATGCTTGTCATCTGGTCCCCTAAGGTCAATTGGTCTGGGAGTGATCGAACAGAAATCCTTCTATAGAATCAGATCGAAAGTCATGTTCTACTGGTATGAATGGGTTTAGGATATGTCGATGTAGCCTTTCTGATCTGGGAGAGTAAGTTCCAAGGGGTGCTTGACACCTAGTCCCCTAAGGTCAACTGGTCTGGGAGCGGCTGACCCAAATCCTGCAATAGGGTCAGATAGAAAGTTACGTTTACGGCATGTTCTTTACTTAATAAACTTTTTGATCAAAAGATGCCAAAGTGCACACGCTTAAAAGATGCCAAAGAGCACACTCATGTTAAGATGCCAATGAGCACACTGCTAAAAGATGCCAATGAGCACACATCTCATGATACTTGGTGATATATTTGAGTTGCGACAAACCTGTAAATTTGTGAAAGTCTTAATTTTTGATGACTTAGTGTGAGTACATGAAAAGTTCTCTATAATATTTTTAGAATTGCATTTTCTTGAAGCTAATCGAAGATTCGCATGTGAGCACACTGAATAGATTGCTGGAAGTTTTTGAAACTGAACATGTCTTAACTTGATATGCAATGAAACTTGTTCTTTTATCTTACAACATATGTTTGATTTCAAATGATTGTTAAATTTGTGATATTTTACTCTGTAGAATTTAATTTGTTTAGTGTTTAAAATTTTATATGTTTAGTTGTTTCAAAATTTACATTAAGTATATTTTTCTGTCTACATTAATTTCTGATCACTGTGTTCTCATAAATATATTTTAATGGGTTTATGCATTATTCAAGGGGGAGTGAACAAAGAGATGTATTTCAAAGATTATATCTGTTTTTGAGGGGGAATGTCTGATTTTCTTTATATGAATGCTATCTCGAATTGTCATATCTAATGCATTTGTGTAGGGGGAGTCAAAGAGCTTAAAAAGGTAAAATTTATTCTAAGTCAGCTTTGCGCTTCCAGTTAGACACGCAAACCCTGTTTTGCGTTTCCTTCATTACCCACAAACCTTGTTTTGCGTTCCCTTCTTAAAACGCAAACCTTGGTTTGCGCACCCTTCTTGAAGCGCAAACCTTCTCTGTTTTCTCTGTTTCTTTGATTTTGCAGATCTTTCGCTGTCTCGTCTCCAACATTCGCATGACCAAGTTGATCAAGATCATCAAGGTCATGAGGGGGAGAAGTCAAGGAGAAGTTTAAGAGACAAAGAGCTCAAAAGATTATCTGCTGATCAAGATTCGTTCAAAGACTCTATTCTCTCATCTACATCAAATCGTTTGCTGTTCCTGCTCCGAACACCACAGTTCATTCAAGATCATTCAAAAGAGGTGTATCGTCTTGAGCTTAAGCAGCAAATAAATTTTTCAATCTGCAAGATGCTGAGAAGATTTTTTTTCTTAAAAGTCAGAAAGCTTCTGAAAGTCGCTTTGTTGGTCCGTGCTGTTATTGAAGACAATTTTTGAAGACCAAAGCGCCAATGATTACTAAGGGGGAGATTGTTAAGTCCAATTTTGTAGTAATCATTGTATTTATTCTATAGCTTTTACTGCTTTTAGTAGTGTTTACTGTTTGTAAGGGCTAGGGGTATTTAAGTCCCCTTTGCGCCTTTGTCTTGTAAGATTTGGCACTCGCATAATCAATAGAATCTGTTACTTTGCGCTTCACTTTATCTCTCTACTTTCTCTCTCTAAAAGAATCAGAGATCTTTGGACTCTCAAATCAATACAAGTTGGTAATCATTTATGAATCGTTAATCTATAGAACTTGATAGTATTGTGGACCCACAATTGGTATCAGAGCCTGATTTAGATCAAAATCAAGTTTTTAAAGAAAACGACTCTGTGTTCTTGTTAAAAAAATCGATTTCGAGATTTTAAGTGTTTTAAGTGTTAAAATCGATCAAGTTGTGATCGATTAGGTTGCTAGATAGAGTTGTGAGTGTTTAATTTCAGTATAAAGCTTAAATCGAGTTCCATTTTGGTGATTTAGTGGTCTAAAAGTCGAGTTGAAAAAGTCACTGTGCCACCGATTTTATTTTCGAAAAGTGATTTTTATCGAGATCGAGTGGTCACAATCAGTTCTAGAACTGTTCGTAGTCATATTGGTAGAGTTTGGGTCTGTTAGTCTTGGAAATACAGGTTGAAAAGTCGAATTTATCAAAGTACAGACGAACTTGCGCAAACCAGAGGAAGAACACACGCAAAGCTCACTTTGCGTAATCTACTTTGCGCAACCAACTCAATACGCAAAGTCCACTTTGCGCAACCAACGTGATACGCAAAGCTTACTTTGCGCAACCAACTACATACGCAAAGCTTACTTTGCGCAACTCAAGCAACACGCAAAGTCCACTTCTCGCATCCAACTGCTTACGAAAACCTCACTTCTCGCAACAAGAAGGATACGCAAACCTCAGTTCACTTGATCATCTCTTCACGAAAATTCAAGCCAAGTTTGCGCAACCAACGTGATACGCAAAGCTCACTTTGCGCATCCAACTTGAAACGCAAAGTTCACTTTGCGCATCCCTCGTGATACGCAAACCTCACTTTGCACAACCCACGTGAAATGCAAACCTCCGACTTTGCGCGACTTACTGCTCAAGCAAACCTCACGTTTGCGCGACCTTCTTCTAGCGCAATAGCTCCTTTGCGCCACCCACTTAAAAACGCAAACCAGACTTAGTTTTTCTAAGGATCACATCAGATATTCAAGATGGGATATTTTTCTGATGATGATGAGAAGAAGGTTAAAAATCTCAATTTAGAGAACAAAAATCTTGCTTCCTCAGTTGACTACTACTCAAAGAGATCAAAGAGATACAATGATGAAAGGAAGATACTGAGAGAAGAAGTAAGAACATTAAAGGAAGTCAATGAAGAACTTCTGAAACAGAGTTCTGGGCTTTGTGAAGATAAGGTTAAGTTTTTGGAAGATGAGAACTTTGAACTTAACAGAAAAATTTCTGAATTAGAAGCTCAAATTCAGAAGCAAGAGTCTGTAGAGATGAACGGGGAGAAGTTCATAAGCTTGAAGAGTGCAAACACTAATCTTCAACAGAAACTATCAGACTTAAATCAAGAGTTTGTCAAGGATAAATCTGAGTTTGAACAGGAAAGTTCAAAGTTTGCACTGAAGTTCTCAGTATTTTCCAAGAAAAATGGTGAAGAGAAGAAGACTCTCGAGCTTAAATGTTTAATGCTTTCTCAAAAAGTTGAAGACTTTGAGAAAGTAATCATATTGGAAAGAGATCAGTTTGCCAAGGAGAGGAAGGCAAATGATCAGAAGGGTGCTCAAAAGGGATTTGAAGAAGAGAGAAGCATCCTTGAAGCTACAATTAGGAAGCTAACTGCTAAGTTATCTGAACTTTCTAAGAATGCACAGAAAGAGGAGAAGAAGAAGAAACATGAGCTTGAGAAGAAGATTGACCTTCTCGTCAAAGAAAAAAACGGTTATTCTTCAAAGGTCAACGAGCTTGAAAAGATTATTTCAACGGTGGTGGTGACTGATCGCAAGACTCCAGAGTCAATTGTCCACTCACCTAGATATGATTCAGCTGATTCCGAATGCTCATTCAAGTCAGCTGCAAGCTCCATATCAAGACCTGTTTCTTCAAAGAGGTAAGTTAAATCTTCTAATCAAATTCATTCTACTAATCTTTTCTATGACAGGAATAGAGATAGTTCAAGTACACATCAAAGAAGGAGAAGAAGCTTACAAGAAGATGAACTGGTCTGGAACAGGAAACCAGTTGAAGCAAAGAAGAAAGCTGAGCTTAAATGTAAAAAGTCGTGTGTACATACGCCTAATGCCAAGAAGAACAATGCGCCTAAAGGTAAACCTGATTTTGTTTACTCAAGAGATAAATTAATCAGCTTGTCAGGTAAGAAATTTTATTGTTCTTACTGTCGTATACATGATCCTGTTCACAAGACTAGTGACCATTACTGGTACGGTTCTTACTCAGTAACCCCCACACGAACTGCAACTAACACAAATGGACCCAAATACCAGTGGGTACCAAAGAAAACTAATTTTGTGTTGCAGGCACCTACTGTCAAGGGGGAGTAGGAAGAACAAAGGCTTCTAAGTAAATCAGCTTAGAACCCGTGCTTCAAAGAAGAAAGGTTCTTGAATAACACAGTTCAAGACCCGCACTTCAAAGAAGAATGGTTCTTGAGTAAATCAGCTCAAGACCCGGACATCAATGTCAACAACGACTTCTGATTATGTACAGATCAGGACTCGTTCTTCAAAGATAAAAAGAACTTACTCCAGTGCTGATATGAGAGATTGTACTCCGATACTCCAACGAAGAAATCAATCTTCAAGGGGGAGTACATATTTATTTCTGAAATATTAAATGCATATCATTTCACTGATAATTTTTTCAAATGCATAATTTCAGGGGGAGTAAGAGAAGTTATTAGTTTTACTGCTTTTTGTCTTTTCAATATTTGTGAATAAAGTTTCTTTGACTTGACTTAAGACTTTTGCAGAATTTTTGAGAAGAGCTTACACGATCATATGTTTATGACATTAAGCTAAGCTTCATGAGATGTAAGATCGCACTTAAAGGTATATTCCTTTATCTTAATCTCATATGTGATTGAAAGAAGGACAACTTTCAATCATTGAAAACACATTCTTAAACGTTCAAACCACTTCCTGATTTTTTCATAAAATTTTATATTTTGGGAGTGTACTTTAAATGTTCTACTGAGCTTACATGATTATAAATCATTTTGAGCAACATATTCTTTATAGGATATACGGGATCAGTGTGCTAGGAATTAACACAACTTTTATGGAATCACGTTAACCAGTGATTTCTACCCATGAAGTTAATCCATAGTGATTGGGTGTGAGGAGTCAAAAGAAATGAGTGTGGAAGAGTGATGAGATATCATGAAAAAGAGAGTTCGGTTAGCAGTGAGCTAAATGTTTAAAAGAAAGAGGGTGTGAGAACAGAGTTAAAAGAATATCACAACTCTGCACCAACTTTTTCTGAGCCGGGCAGCCACATTTCTAGTGTTTCACAACTCTTTTGTGATCATTATTGAAACAAGAAACTAGCCCATGCCAACTCTTGAAATTACCCCACCAGCTACTCATTTACTTCTTAACAAGAAAATGTTTCATTTTCAAAGGGGAAGCAGCACATATGCTATCTGATTTTCATTTGGAAAATCTGGATATTGAAAAGAAGGAAGTCTGCCCCACCTTCGCACTTCACTTATGCACATTGAGTCTGTGTTTAACTTACTGTTGTCTCAGTGGTTTACACAATTTCGAGCCTATAAGCAATCATCAAGTGCTTAATTCTTTCTATCACAAGCACGAACACACAAGGAATTAGTTTCTTTGTCATAACGTTTATAGAAATAACCTTTGTGGTGTTTCGATGATTAAATGGAAGCCCTGGGGGAGTCAACATCAAACAGCTCCTTTCCATTGTGTATTCGTTAAATACAGTGACTTAGTGTTACTGACAGACGTTTCTAACTGATTTGTTTATTGCTACATGTGTTTACATGACTATTTTGTCTAGATTTGCAAAGATCTGGATAAATATCTATTGCATTGACGAATCAGAGGCTTCTAATGATCAACATTTCTTGTCATCAAGTTTTGATGAAATCGTTACACTTCTCATCAAAAAGGGGGAGAATGACTACACAAGAAATGGCAAAGATCACATGTTTCAAGAATCACGTCCAAGATTGAATTCTTCAAAGAGCAAGTATTATGAAGATATGCTGATTCAAGAGAAATTTTCTTTGAAGTTACTTTGATGAATAATTTCGAGCTGAAACTGGAGATATTTTCTTCCCATGAACTCAAAGAGATAATCTACATCTTTTGGGGAGTTTACTATATCTTGAAGACTTAGAGAGAGATTGCATCTTCTGTGCTAAAAGACAAGATCGTATTGCTAAATCATTTTCGTAATGATCTTGATCCAAAGGGGGAGATTGTTAGGACACAGTCTCATTGGATTCAAGATCATACAATACGAAGAACGCAATCTGAAGCTAAAGCAGAAAAGTCGTCTCATTAATATTAGTCTATGTCGTTTGTAATAAAAATAGTCAAAGTTTGTTTGTTTGTTATTATTATTAGTTAATATCTAAGTTAGTTAGATATTATTAATTAGAAATAATATCTAGATATTAAATCTAGATATTATGTTAGTTGTTAAGTTGTGTGTTGTAGAAGCTAAGAAGCTAATCGAAAATATCAAATCAACACAATTCACACACACTTAAAGGTGAAAAACAGAGAACACAGAAAAGCTTAAATCTGATCAATCCTGTAACCGTTGTTATTAATCAATACAGATTGGTAATCATTTATGAGTCGTTAATCTATAGAACTTGAAAGTATTGTGGACCCACAAAAGTATCTCGAATCGGTCAGGATATCACATCAATACTCTGTTGCTCGTACACCCGAACAGAATGGAGTAGTCGAAAGGCGAAATCGAACGCTAGTCGAGGCCGCTCGCACTATGCTCACCCAATCTGACTTACCTCTATTTCTATGGGCAGAATCTATTTCGACTGTGTACTACACTCAAAATCGTTCCATGATACACCATAAATTTCAAAAGACTCTGTATGCTTTGATCAACAACCGAACACCAACCATCAAATATTTTCATATTTTTGGGTGTAAGTGTTTTGTGCTAAACGACAGAGAGATTCTGAACAAGTTCAGTGCTAAGGCAGATGAGGGCATCTTCATTGGATATTCTTCTACATCTGCTGCATATCGAGTTTATTTGAAGAAGTCGAAGACTGTTATCGAGAGCGTAAACGTCACATTCGATGAGGAAATGGCTTCTGAACAAGTCAGTTTAGAAACCGTGATAACTGGAGTATTAACTTCTGGGCAATTCCGTTCAGAACTTGTACCTGAAAAGAACAAATCAGATGAATCATCAACGTCTACTAATCATTTATCTGATTTAGATATTTTATTTGAACTGTTTTATGATGAATATCTTGGATCTAATGTGAATAAACCTGTTGTGATTGACATGATTGAAGATTCAACGATTAATCATCCAACCACTTCAAATGTTTCTACTGAATCAAATTCTCCGATTCGGCAAGATATTCCAGTTCAAATGCCTACTCCAATAGTTAAATTTGTATATACTAATGATGAGCCAGAAGTTGTTGAGTCAGTAGGATGTGCTGTAAGGACAAATCAACAGACTGAACAAGCTGTACCTACTGAAGCTTCTGCACCAAATACTTCAACTGAATCTCTCCCTCATACTGTTCAAATTGAAGAACCTGAAAGTGGATTTTTAGATGACAACCATGATCAATCTTCATCTACTCCACTCTCTCATGAACATCGCTGGACCAAAGAGCACCCTCTTCACCAAGTAATTGGAGATCTTAACAAACCGGTGCAAACTAGGTCCACAACTTTGAATCAATGTATGCATGACTCATTCCTCAGCAAGATAGAGCCCACTCGTGTTTAAGAGGCTCTAGCTGATTCGGATTGGGTGTCTGCTATGTAAGAAGAGTTAAATCAGTTCGAAGCCCTGAAGGTCTGGAGACTAGTGCCAAAACCAGAAGGAAAAACCGTTATCGGCACTAAATGGGTGTTCAAGAATAAAAAGGATGAAGATGGTATTGTTATAAGGAACAAAGCAAGACTTGTTGCCAAGGGGTATAAGCAAGAGAAAGGCATAGACTATGACGAGACGTATGCTCCAGTAGCACGTATAGAGGCAATCCACATGTTTCTAGCCTACGCAACTCACAAGAACTTCACTGTCTATAAAATGGACGTGAAGACTACCTTTCTGAATGGCATACTTAAGGAGGAAGTCTACGTCTCTCAGCGAGAAGGGTTTGTAAATCCAGATAAGCCAAATCACGTCTACATCTTGGATAAAGCTCTTTATGGTCTGAAACAAGCACCTCACGCCTGGTATGATGTTCTATCAAAGTTCTTGGCCAAGTCAGGTTTTTCAAAAGGTAAAGTCGATACCACTTTGTTTATTAAAAAGGAAAAAGCCGATATCATTTTTATTCAAATATATGTAGATGATATTATATTTGGTTCTACAAATCCTAAATACTGTAAGAACTTTTCAAATCTCATGGTGTCACGTTTTCAGATAAGTATTATGGGAGAGATGAATTTCTTTCTCGGATTACAAGTCAAACAGTTTTCAACGGGGATTTTCATTAGTCAATCTAAGTACATTTTTGATATTTTTCGGAAATTCAAAATGGAAAATTGCTAATCAATTGGAACCCCAATGGCACCAGGTACTAAGATTAACACTGATCCTTCGGGAAAATCTGTTGATGTTAGGACTTATAGAGGTATGATAGGGTCTTTAATGTATTTTACTTCAAGTAGACCAGATATAATGTTTTCAACATGCTTGTGTGCAAGATATCAGGCTGACCCTAAAGAATCCCATTTGGCTGTTGTCAAACGGATTTTTAGATATCTGAAGGGGACTGCAGATCTTGGTATGTGGTATCCTAAGGATACAGGGTTTGAACTAACTGCTTATTCAAACTCAGATCATGCAGGGTGCATGTTGGACAGGAAGACCACTTAAGGTCATATTCAATTTCTTGGAGACAATCTCGTTAGCTGGGCGTCAAAGAAACAATTATGTGTTTCCACATCGACTGCAGAAGCAGAGTATGTAGCTGGTGCTCTCAGGTCTTGTGGATGCGAACACAACTTCGAGACTATGGATTCAAGTTTGACAAAATAACGATCTATTGTGACTCGAAGAGTGCTATCGCCATATCAGCTAATCCTGTGCAACACACTAAAACAATGCACATTAATGTCAGGTATCATTTTATTAAAGATAATGAAGAAAAAGGTACAATAGAACTTTACTTTGTAAAGACTGATTATCAACTTGCAGACTTGTTTACCAAAGCTTTAGATGAAAAGAGATTTAATTTTCTTGTGTCTTAGCTTGGTATGCTAAATCTCAAGATCTAATCAGTATTTACCTATTAGAGTTTCTTTTATTGTAATTTTTCATCATTTCTTTATCATTATTTCTGAAAGGATATCTGCACTTTAACATGTTGTTCATGATCTCAGGGGGAGTTTATAGAATTTAACTGCTAATTTTTTTTTGTGATGCATGAATTTAGGGGGAGTTTATGTGTATAACAAAAGGAGTAAGGATAAGATTTCTGATTATTTTAGATCAGAACTCGTACTTTAATCATTTTACTGCTTTATGAATAAAGTTCCTTTGACATGAAGTTTGTGAATAAAGTTCCTTTGACATGACTTTGAGACTTGTGCAGAATGAGAGGAGTTATCAAGATCACATCTTTATGATTTTCAACTGACTTCATGAGATTTAAGACTATATAGAAAGGTTAATTTCTTATCTTAATCTCATATATGGTTGAAAGAAGGACAACATTCAATCGTAGAAAACATATTTTTAAATGTTCAAACCACTTCCCGATTCTTAAAAAAAAAATCATGAATTGGAAGTGTGATTTTTAAATGTTTTTCAAGATTTATTTGTGCTTACATGATTACAAACCGTGTGTTTCCAAAGATAAATACTTGTGTATTGTCTTTTCTATATACTTTCAAGTATTCACACACATCAGTTTGAAGTTTTATTCAATATGTTCTTACCATGTCTCAAATTTGAAACATATTTTTCGATGGTAAGACACCCCGCTTGCACTTCAATGAATTTTGAGCGTTAATTCATTTTGAAACGTTCTTTCAAGAATGTCTATATTTTGGTTCATATAGACAATATGCATTATTCTTGACCATAAGCTTTAACTGCTATATCATTTGATTCTGATAATTTCATACAATGTCAGATTTTTCAAACAAGTCTCTTGCATTCATATCTATTCATTTAATTTACTTGTTTGAAATATTTTCAATGTTTAAAATGCTCATATCTTCATGATTATATTCTGAGCATATAAACATCTAACTTGTATTTGAGCTTTAACTGATACAGTTAAACCATTTTGAGCAACATATGCTTAATAGGACAATATGGGTTCTTTGTGCTAGGACTTAAATGAACTTCTATGGATTCACGTTAACCGTTGTTTCCTACCCAAGAAGTTAATCCTTAGTGATTGAGTGTGAGGAGTCTAAAAGAAATGAGTGTGGGATGTATGACGAGGTAAAATGGAAATGAGAGTTTGGTTAGATGTGCGTTTAATGATTAAAAGAAAGAGGGTGTGAGATCAGAGTAAAAGAATATCAAACTCTGCACCAACTACTTTCTGAGTCAGGCAGCCACATTACTAATGTTTCGCAATTCTTCGTGAACATTATTGAAACAGGCAACTAGCCCATGCCAACTCTTGATAAAACCCCACCAGCTACTCATTTTCTTCTTAAAAAGAAAGTGTTTCATATTTTTAAGGAGACGCAACACATTATCTATCTGGTTTTCATTTGGAAAATCTGGATATTGAAAAAGAAGGAAGTCTGCCCCACCTTTGCACTTCAATCATGCACATTGAGTCTGTGTTTATCTACTGTTGTCTCAGTGGTTTACACAATGTTGAGCCTTTTATAAAAGCAATCATCATATGCTTAATTCTTTCTATCACTTGCACGTACACACAAGGAATTTGTTTTCTTGTCGTAACGTTCATAGAAATTGCGTTTGTGGTGTTTCGATGATTGGATGGAAGCCCTGGGGGAGTGAACATCAAAAAGCTTCTTTCCTATGTGTATTCGTTACAAACAGTGACTTAGTGTTACTGACAGGCATATTAACTGATTCATTTATTGATTCAGGTGTTACATTCCTATTTTGTCTAGATTTGCAAAGATCTAGATGAATACTTTGTTCGAATTGGCAACGAATCAGAGGCTCTTGGACAGATCAGAATGGTTAAAGACATTTATTGGTGGAAGTTTTGATGAGTTGAAGAAGATAAAGTTCAAAGTTTGAAAGTTTGAAAGATTGTTCAAGCAAAGTCAAAGAAATTTTGAAGTTGTGCTGATTTTACTGAAATTTTCTTTGAAGATTATTTGCTGAAGCAAGTCGAGCTAAATCTGAAGATAATTTCTTTCTAAAGTCTGAAAGAGTTTCTGTGATAATTATGAAGAGATTATTGAAGATAGTTTCTATCATATTTTAGGGAGATTGTTAATTTTGCCCAGAGACAGACTTGGGAAGAAAACTTGTTGCAAAGAAGGAGATTGTACTTTTTGAGCTTAAAGTGAAGACTGAACTGCTAAATCCTTTTTAAAGATGATATTGGATCCAAAGGAGAGATTGTTAGACCAGAAATATGTTGGATACAACATCATGAAGACTAAAGGTCAAAGCTGGAAAGTCAACTCTCATGGGAAGTCAAAGTCATTGTGTAATAAAATCAAAGTCAATTGTATTTGTTTTTAGTTTCTTTGTTTTTAGTAGTGGGTATAAATAGCTTTATTTGCTGTTTAATTTTTAGATGACTAGAATTTGAGATTGATTTTCAGAGAGAATTGTAGAGAGAGAAAGAATCATCTAGAGAGAGAAAGTTGTAAACACTTTGAATTTGAATTTGAATCAAACAGGTAATTGTGAATATCTTGTTTGTTCTGATTAATTGTAAATGAGAAACTTGAATCAGGGACATACAAGAAAGTAACATTTAAAAAATAAAGAAACTAAACTAACATTTGTCACTAGAACAGATTCCATGAAACTTCATGATAAGCGCTATGAAGTTAATCATCGAGCCAATATCTAAGTCTAGTTTCACCAATAGATCTGCTATGTGTCGTTCTTTCTTCACATGGATCATTTTCTATATTCCTCTCAAGGTTTCATCAGAGTACTTCGAAACTTCTGAAGCTAGAAATATTTTCTTCACTTGGTTTACTTTGTAGACGAAACCCAGAGGTTCTGCTATGATTGATCCTGTCTTCTGTTTGTCAAGATTAGCGATTGATTCCACAGGTTCAGTCACTTTCAGCTTTTCTTCTCCCAGTTTCAGAGCAATCTAGAAGTCACGTTCTGCTCTGAGTTTGACATAGGCCTCCATTGCCCGTCTGACTTCAACCATGCCCATTCTGATTTCCCTTCTTCCATGATCGTATCTTGCAGAGCAATAGGCATACAAATGAGGTAGATCATATGGATTTAGATTTACGAGATCATTATCATTGAACTCGTAAATCTTCTGATCAGAGCGAGTTACCACATAGTGCCTATAGATGATCTTGTTAAATGCAAAAGTCTTCTCAGAGATTTTGTTGATTGGATCATCAGAGAAGACCTGTGCTCTGGGTGTGGTTTTATCTCTGATGAATCTTCGCTCATAGTGAGGCATGTTTTCTCTGATTCTTGGATTCAGAGGAATGACTAGAGTATCTGCCAAATTAAACTCATAGTAGATGTATCGGAAGTTGTTAGAGCATAAATATGTTGGATACAAGATCATGAAGACTAGAGGTTAAAGATACAAGAAGTCAAAGCTGAGAAAGTCAACTCTCATTAAAAGTCAAAGTCTTTGTTAATAAAAGTCAAAGTCAATGTATTGTTTTGTAATTGTTTTTGTTTCTTTGTAGTTTAGTTGCTAGGTATAAATAGATTCCTTTGCTGTTTAATAGATAGATGGTTAGAACTTGAGAGAGTTGTAGAGAGAGAAAGAGGAGTCTAGAGAGAGAAAGTGTGAAAACAGATTGTATTCTTTGAAATGGAAATTGAAATCAAACAGGTAATTCGAATCATTCTTGTTTGTTTAATTGATTTGTAATTAGAAACTTGATTTCAGGACAAACAATTGGTATCAGAGCAGAGAAATTCAGAGAAACTTGGATCAATTCTTGGATTTTTGGATCGAATTTTTCACGAACTCGTTCATATGGACTGTTACATCTAAAGTGTTCGATTGTTTGTTGTTTTGGGTATAATTTTGATTGTAATTGAATCGATTTGGTACTTAGAATAGTTTGTGTTTAGATCATTCAGGTTAACTCACACAGATTAAGGCTGAAGTTTTTTTTTTGTAGATTTTTGTTCGAACAAGTTCATTGCACTGAAATCGAATCAATGTTACGATTTGTGTTTGTTTTTGTAATTCTTGTATTGTAACCTATTCAAGTATTGAAATCGAGCATCCCTACAAAGTTTCAAGTCAATTGGTAAAGATTTGGTTAGAATTCGAAGAAAAAGATTGAGTTTTTGGAGGAAAAAGTGAAGAACACGCAAGATCTATCAAACACGCAAGGTTCATCGAAAGAACGCGCAAACCAAAAGAATTTTGATTCTGACCAAAAACGCGCAAATGGCTGTATGCGAGTTCTAGAAACGCGCAAATCAAAGCCTGCGAGTTTAGCTCTTCAGTCTGCGAGTTTGAAAATTGAGAAAAAATTTCTAAGTGTTGAAACACGCAACCATTGCGTGTTTCATCTTGCGAGTTTAGCTTGCGAGTTTGTTAAAATGCGCAAGTAGACCTTTGCGAGTTCTCCAAACGCGCAAGACTAAGCTTGCGAGTTTCATCGGATTAGTAATCTGCGAGTTCTTTCTGTCTGCGAGTTTGTCAAAACGCGCAGCTCTTTGCTTGCGAGTTTCACAAACACGCACGCCTAAGTCTGCGAGTTTCTCAGTAAACAGTGTTTTGCGAGTTTAGGCGTCTGCGAGTTTCAAGCAATGTTTTTGTGATCTGCGAGTTTCTATTTCATTTTTGTGATCAGTTTTTTTTTCTGAATTTCTGACGTTCATTTTTCAAGTTTCTTATTGCATATTTTATCAAACAGAGATGACTTCAAGAGACGCTCTCTCAATTGGCATAGATGTCAAGCCCCCCGTTTTGTTCAAAGGGGAATATGAACAATGGAAAGACATATTTCTGGATTTTGTTGATAGACAAACAAATGGAGAGAACATTCTAATATCTATCACAAAAGGTCCAATGAAAAGACCTACTGAGAAGATTCCTACTGAAGGTTATGACTCAGATGGAGTTCAGAATACAAAGCAAGTTGATAAAGATTTTCCTCAATTCACTGCTGAACAGAAGAGTCGGTTCAATGCTGATAAACAAGCCAGATCTTTGATTTTACAAAGCATGACCAATGAGATCTATGTAAAAATAGATAGCTACAATGCAACTTCTAAATCAATGTGGGATCAGCTAAGAAAGATGATGTTGGGTTCTAAAGTTGGGAATCAAATGAAGGTGGCCAACTGTATCAACAATTATGAAGAATTCAAGGCTAAAGAGAATGAAAGTTTGGAGGATACTCATGAAATATTTGTACTGCTTCTCAATGAGCTTTCCAAGAATAAATTCACAAAGAAGCAGATAGAAAACAATGTCAAGTTTCACAGCATCTTACAACCCGAGTGGAAAAAGCACACTCGTCGAATGAAGCAGATGAAAGATTTGAGTGAGATTCCACTACATGAAGTCTACGAGACTCTACGACAGAATGAGGAAGAAGTTGAGGAGAAAAGATCTGAGAAAAAGAAAGTTGAGAAGGCTATTGATCCCATAGCATTGGTGGTTGGAGAAAAGGAGAAGGAAAAGAAAGAGAAGAAGAAGAAGAAAAAGAAGAAGATAGTGATGTCCAGTTCTGAATCAGAGTCTGAATCTGATGGATATGATGGAGAGAATCTTAAGCAAGCAATGCTTTTACTGACCCGTGCTTTTCAAAAGAAATTCTACAAGAAACCGGGTTCTAACTATCAGAGATATTCTTCATCAAGCTCAAAGAACCACGAGCATAGAGAAAGAGTGGAAGGAAGTAGACTTGTTGAGAAGAAGCCGGAAGAAAAGAAAAAGTTTGTGAATGACTACACCAGTACTGAAAAGAAAGGTGATGATCTGATCAAATGCTACAACTGTGGCAAGATCGGACATTACGCAAAAGAGTGTCGGAAGCCAAAAGTTCGCAACTCAGAGTACTATAAGAACAAAATGCTCTTGGCCAAGCAACAAGAGGCAGACAAGGCATTAATGGCAGAAAAGGAATACTGGTTAGATCATTCTGATGTCGAGGAAGAACAAGAAGAGACTGCTCATTTATGATTGATGGGAAAAGAAGAGAAAGATGATGATTCTGATGATGAGACTGCTGATGAGGTAATGAACTTAACTGAAAATGATTTCATGACCAAAATGGAAGCCATGATGGTCGAACTTCAAGATCTTCAATCCAAACTGAAAAATGAAAAAGACAGAGTTGCTAGGAGAAATCAACAAATCTTTGTTGGGAACTGAAGAATTTAACAAGTATGGTAAATGCTGCTGGTTCAGAGTTAATACTGCTAGAAGACTTCAAGGTTAATACTGCTAGTGGTTAATACTGCTAGTAATTAATACTGCTAGTCACAGCTAGTGTTGCTTGAACAAAGTTAGTACTGCTAGTAGTTAGTACTGCTTGGTAGTTAATGCTGCTAGAAGAAGTTAATGCTGCTGAGCATAGTTAGTGCTGCTTAAGAGATCCGAATGGAAAGAATAACAGCTGGATGGATTGAAGATATACATGGAAGCTTAGAGATATACATGGAAGATATACTGAAGATTTGTTTATTTATTGTAATTATCTTTTGATTAGTATATGTATAGAATGTATAGAATAGATAGAATTAACTTTTGATAATTATTCATTAAAAAAAACATAGAGAGAAAAACAACCTCAAGGCATAAATCCTAATTCTAGAGAAGTAGAATTCGTATTGGTGAGCCTGTTCATCAATATTGAGGTTGAGTGTGTAATCTTGTAAATTCAAAGCATTCAATACAAGGTTATAGTTTGTTATTCATACTTACTGTGAGTTGATTTACTGTTTCATTGAATATCAAAGTGTTATTCCGCAAACTTCTTTGATATTGTTTCTGAGAATTAATTCTTGTTAAGAATTCGATCCTGACAAGTGGTATCAGAGCTAAACTCTCTCAGAAACATCTATTTATCATGGAAAATCTTACAGAATCAAGCAGTACTTTGGTCTCCAAGGTTCCAATGCTCAAACCCAGTGAGTTTGACATGTGGAAGATCAGAATCAGACAATATATTCTCCTCACTGACTACTCAATGTGGGATATCATTGAGAATGGTCCTTCTGAAGCTGGAAGGATAGGACCAGATGGGAAAAGACCTCCACCAAAGACAGATGGTGAAAGGAAGATCAAACAGACAGAGATGAAGGCCTTGAGCACTTTGCTTTTGGCAATCCCCAATGAATATCAGCATCAATTTTGCAACTGCACTGATGCTCAAATTCTCTGGAATGCTCTAGAGAAAAGATTTGCTGGAACTAAGAGCATCAAAAGAAATCAAAGAGATGTTCTAAAGCAGCAATATGAGAACTTTACTTCCTCAAAGAATGAGTCTATGACTCAAACTTTTGATAGGTTCAACAAGCTCATTGGTGAACTGGCTACTGTAGGAGTGAAGATGGATCAAGATGACATCAACAGAAAGTTCCTCAGATCTCTTGGGGATGAGTGGACTATGTACACTGTCTCTTATAGGCAGAGTGACAATCTGGAAGAGAAAGAACTTGATGATCTATACAATGATCTAAGAGTTTTTGAAACTGAGGTAGAGATCAAGAAGAAGCCTACTGGTTATGTCCACAATTCTGCACTTCTTTCAGCAGCCACTGATACTACTGCTATCCCTGAAGCAGTTAGTACTGCTAGTGGAGCAAGTTCAGAAAAAGGAACTAAAACAATCTTTGAAGCCTTCTTGTCCAGTCACAGTAACAATTCATTGATCAATGATGATCTGGATCAATTTCACCCTGTTGACCTGGAGGAGATGGATATCAAATGGCAGATGGCCATGCTATCCATGAGGGTGAAGAAGTTCATTAAAAGAACAGGAAGGAATAACTTCTCTCAAAGAAGAGAAGATGGAGCTGGTTTTGACAAGACCAAGGTGGAATGTTATAAGTGTCACATGAAAGGACACTTTGCTAGAGAATGCAGGAGTGCTGTTCCAAACAACAACCACCAACAAGCTCAGAATGGAGGCTACACTCAGAACAAGAATCCTGCTCAAGCCCTTGTTTCTCAACAAGGAATGGGATTTGACTGGAGCGATCAAGCTGAGGAAGCCATTCAGAATCAAGCTCTTATGGCAGAAGTGTCAGATCTCCCCTCTGAGGTAATTTCTAATCTTTGCACTAAATCTTGCATTGACACTGTCAAAAGATACAGGGATCACAATCAAAGTATGTGTGATGACCTCAAAAGATTAGAAAAAGATAGAAGAGATTATGTGTTAATAGTAGAAAGATTTGAAGAACAAATCAAAGGCTTTCTAGCTAATGAACTTCAACACTCCTATGACACTAACTATTGGAAGTGGGAAAAGAATGAGTTAGAAACCAAACTGTCTAAATCCTTAGAAGAGAGAGATAGGCTGAAGGAGGAACTGTCAAAAGTTAAACTTGACATAGAAAAGTTTTCATATGCCTCAAAAGCAATGGATTCTCTTCTAAAGGCTCAGATTCATGATAAGATGAAGCCTGGTATTGGATACAACAGTACACCACCTCCTTACAACAACAATTATATCTCTCCTACTTCAGACTTGTTAGAAACCAAGGAGAAAAAGGACTTATCTGAGAAAGCCTTTAAGATAGATCCTTTGGATGAAGTAGTAATTAAGGATTTAACGGAGAAAGAAGCCAGTGAGGATAGAGATAATGATGTAAGTAAAGAGATCCCATTAGAAAACAACATTATCACCAATGAGGGATGTGGGAAAATCTGGATCAAGTCCAAGGAGATAGAGAAGACCAAAGGAAAAGATAACAAGGTTCATTACAAACAAACCACAGTTGTGAATCCTAGATCTTGTAAACAGTGTGATTGCAGTAAAGCCAAGAGCCTAAATTCAGGTTTAAAAAGAGGAAATCAAAGAAACTGGAATAATCAATGGGCTCAGAAGCAAGGAGTTGATCTGAGTAAAATCAATAGACCAAAACCTTGCTTCATATGTGGCAAGTTAAATCATTTGGCTAAATACTGCTTCTTTAACCCTATCAATCAACAGATGACTTTTCAAAAATTTGTGCAAAAACCTGTTGGAAATAGGAAGGCTGTAAAGAAACATGGTGAAAAGAAAGGCCCCATGAAGAAAAAGATTTTAAAAGAAAGTATTAAAATGTGGGTGCCCAAAAGCACTAAAACTGTTAGTGCTGCTGACAGGGTTAGTGCTGCTGGAAGTATTACTGCTGCTACCTGTGTTAGTACTGCTGAAAATATTAATGCTGCTAATACAGTTAGTACCTCTTCAAAGGTTAATACTGCCAACACAGTTACTGCTGCTAACACAGTTACTACTGCTAACAAGGTTAGTACTGCTGAGCATGCAAGTGCTGCTAAGGCAGTTAGTAACTCTAAAACCAGTACTGTTTCTAGCACAAATGTTTCCAAGCCTATTATTGTGACAAAGTACTCCAAGAATGAGGAGTTAAAATTCAAAAATCTTGTCAAGAAAGAATGCAAGTATTTTGATGAGAAAGGGGTACCCAAGACCACTTTGGCTTGGGTTCCTAATTCATACTAACTGATCTATCATATGTGCAGGGCAACCAACAACTCAAGGGAAGGAGCATATGGCATGTGGATAGTGGTTGCTCTAGGCACATGACAGGTAACATGTCATGCCTTCAGGATTTCAAGCATATCAATGGAGGACATGTTGCATTTGGAGATAATCTTACTGGTGGTAAGATAAGTGGAAAAGGTAATGTCACCAAAGGTAAGATGACATTTGAGGATGTCTACTATGTTGATCAATTGAAGTACAACCTGTTAAGTGTATCACAGGTATGTGACAAACAACATAGTATATTATTTACAAATACTGAGTGTATGATCCTTGCTCCAGGGTTCAAGGTAGTTGATGAAAGCATGATACTACTTAGAACTCCAAGAAAGAACAATGTTTACTGTCTAGATATGGACAATGTTGATAGTGATTCATCTCTAAATTGTCTTGTTTCAAAAGCCTCTGTAGATGAATCCTCTCTTTGGCACAGAAGGATGTGTCACATGAATTTTAAGACTATGAACAAACTTGTTAAAAACAACCTTGTAAGAGGTTTACCTTCTAAAGTCTTTTCATGTGATGATCATTGTGTTGCTTGTCTTAAAGGCAAACAACATAAAACTTCTCATAAGACCAAAGAGATAAATTCAATTTCTTCTTGTCTCCAGTTATTGCACATGGATCTGTTTGGTCCTACAAATGTTATGAGTATAGGCAAGAAATCTTACTGCTTGGTTATTGTTGATGATTACTTTAGATTTACCTGGGTATATTTTCTAAGGACTAAGGATGAGACAAGTGGACTGATCAAATCCTTTATCCTAAGAATTGAAAACCAAACTAATCAAAAAGTAAAAGTCATGAGATCAGATAATGGGACTGAATTCAAAAATCTGGATCTAAACACCTTTTGTGAAGAAAAAGGCATTGAGAGACAATATAGTGCTCCTAGGACTCCTCAACAGAATGGTGTTGCTGAAAGGAGAAATAGGACACTAATAGAGGCTGCTAGATCTCTGTTGGATGATTCAAAACTGCCAATTACCTTCTGGGCTGAAGCAGTTAATACTGCCTGTTATGTCCAAAACAGAGTTCTAGTAGTTAAGCCAAAGAACAAGACACCATATGAGCTTTTAAATAAAAGAAAACCTTTCATTGGATTTTTCAAACCCTTTGGGTGTCCGTGTACAATTCTCAATACCAAATCTCACTTAGGTAAGTTTGATAGCAAAGCAGATGATGGATTTCTTGTTGGGTATTCATCTCAAAGTAAGGCCTACAGAGTTTTTAATACATCTTCTAGAATAATTGAAGAAAGTGACAATGTCAAATGCAATGAGAACACACCAAATCCTATTGGAACTGGTCCTGAGTGGCTATTTGACATTGATTCACTAACTAACTCCTTTGGTTCCAGCAGTGATGATTATGCAGGTTCAGGATGTGGAGGATCAGGGACTTCACAAGTTCAAGAAAGTATATCTAGATCTGTGATCTTTCCCATAACCACAGTGAATTACTTTGAAGACTGTGAAAAGGAACCATCCACTGGACCAAGTCAGAGTGAAGAAGAAAGTAGAGATAAGGATACTCAAGAAAATAAAGAATCAGAAGTGGATGCTGAAAACACTTCAGTTGAGTTGAATAACTCTAATCTAGAGGCTGGACTTAATGAAGAACCTAGTCATAACACCAGAGTTCAAAAGAATCATCCTCCACAGCTGGTAATAGGAGATATATCCTCTCATATGATGACTAGACATCAAACCAGACTTCAAGAAATGCATGATCAACAGCATACAGTGCTTTCTTGCTTTCTATCCCAGCTTGAGCCTAGAAAGGCACATGATGCAATGAAAGAATCCAGCTGGATAGAAGCAATGCAAGAAGAACTGTTACAGTTCAAGCTACAAGAAGTATGGGATCTAGTAGACCTGCCTAAAGGTCACAGAGCAATTGGCACAAAGTGGATCTTTAGAAACAAGAGAGATGAAAGAGGAATTGTCATAAGGAACAAAGCAAGGCTGGTGGCTCAAGGGTATACTCAAGAAGAGGGTATAAATTATGAAGAAGTTTTTGCACCTGTGGCTAGGATAGAAGCAATCAGATTATTCCTAGCCTATGCTTCTTACATGAATTTCAAAGTCTATCAAATGGATGTAAAAAGTGCTTTTCTCTATGGCTCAATTGAAGAAGAGGTATATGTCTGTCAACCACCAGGATTTGAAAACCCAAGTTATCCAGACAGGGTATACAAATTGAAGAAAGCTCTTTATGGACTGCATCAAGCTCCAAGAGCATGGTATGACACTCTGTCATCCTATCTCTTGGAAAATGGCTTTGAAAGAAGAGTCATTGATAAGACTCTATTTATCAAGAGAAAGAAGAAGGATATCTTGCTGGTCCAAATCTATGTTGATGACATTATCTTTGGATCTACAAGAGACAACATGTGCAAGGAGTTTGAGGATCTAATGCATCAAAGATTCAAAATGAGTTCCATGGGGGAACTCACTTTCTTTCTTGGACTCCAAGTTCAACAGAAGTCAGATGGAATCTTCATCTGTCAATCCAAGTATGTGCAGGACATTCTAACCAAGTTTGGTTTCTCAGATTCAAAACCTGCTAGCACACCTATGGAGACACACAAGCAGATAACAGCAGATCTTGAGGGGGAGGATATGGATGTGCATCATTATAGATCCATGATTGGTTCTCTCATGTATCTCACAGCATCAAGGCCTGATATAATGTTTCCAGTCTGTGTTTGTGCAAGATTCCAAGTTAGGCCAAAGCAATCTCACTTTCAAGCTGTTAAGAGGATATTCAGATATCTCAAAGGGCAACCCAGATTGGGACTATGGTATCCTCATGACTCACCCTTTGACCTAATAGCATACTCAGACAGTGATCTAGGTGGGGCAAACTTGGACAGAAAATCTACTTCTGGAGGATGTCAGTTTTTAGGTGCTAGACTAGTTTCATGGCAGTGCAAGAAACAAACCACAGTGTCCACATCTACAACAGAAGCAGAGTACATAGCAGCTGCAAGTTGCTGTGCTCAGGTCTTATGGATTCAGAATCAAATGTTGGACTATGGGTAACCTTTCTACACACTCCCATCTTTATTGATAATAGCAGTGCTATCAGCATTGTAAATAATCCTGTCAAGCACTCTAAGACAAAGCACATTGAGATCAGGTATCACTTCATAAGAGACTGTAATGAAAAGAAACTTGTTCAAGTTGTAAAAGTTCATACTGACAACCAGTTTGCTGATCTATTCACCAAAGCTTTTGATGTGGGTAGATTCACTTTCTTGGTAACAAGTGTGGGAATGATCAACTCTGAATAAGCATTCTCTCAAAAAGTGGTTAAATATCTGAATATTATAGTTTCTTGGTGTTACTAATCCTCTTTTGCAGGGCATACATAGCAGTACTCAATTCAGCCTAAGCTTCAAAGAGTAAGTATGGATAATACTGCTAGTGGTTAATACTGCTAGTTAGTTAATACTGCTAGTTGGTTAATACTGCTAGTGGTTAATACTGCTAGTGGTTAATACTGCTAGTCTGTTAATACTGCTAGTTGGTTAATACTGCTCGTAGTTAATACTGCTCGCAGTTAATACTGCTAGTTAGTTAATACTGCTCACAGTTAATACTGCTCGCAGTTAATACTGCTAGTTAGTTAATACTGCTAGTTAGTTAATACTGCTCACAGTTAATACTGCTAGTTAGTTAATACTGCTCACAGTTAATACTGCTCGCGGTTAATACTGCTTGTCCGTTAATACTGCTCTAGGTTAATACTGCTTATGTCCCGAATACTATAAATACCCTTTGCCCGCCCAAACGTTCATAACGACTCTTTGCATACTGTTCACTTGCGCTCTAAACCTTTTTCTCTCAAGTACCAAGTCTTTCAGGCAAGAACATCCTTGTTCAATGGCATTCATCGACGAGCACAATGAGATCGCGATGCTACAAAAGCCAAAGCAAGCTGCAGGATTTCACCAGATTGTGGATTTCCTCAAGACAAGCCATATTGCTCATGCTCTTACTATTGCTCCTACAATCTATATCGAGCATCAAAGGCAGTTCTGGGCTAATGCCACCATTGTTGCTGAGAATGGTGTGCAGATGATCAAGACAAGGGTGTGTGACCAACCCTTAACAGTTACTGAAGAAGTTATTCGCATCAGTCTACGTCTAGACGATGCCTCTGGTATAACTTCTATCCCAAATGATGAACTGTTCTCTTCCCTTGCAAGAATGGGGTATGGAGGCCCGTTGGGTGTGTTTAAGTTTTCAAAAGCTAAATTCTCACCCCAATGGCATTTTTTTGTTCATACCTTGATGCATTGCATCTCTAAAAAGACTACTGGATGGAGTGAGTTCAGTAGTCCCATTGCTTATGCTTTGGTCTGTTTGGCCACTGCCAGAAGGTACAATTTTTCACAAATGATTTTCAGTGATCTTGTATCAAACATTGGAAACAAAAAGAGTTTCTTCATGTACCCCAGGTTTGTTCAAGAAGTTATTAATCATGAATTGACGGATATACCTCAACCTGTTGGGGTATATGTACCTAAACCCCCCAAAGACAAGGTTTTCTCAAATATGAGAAGATATGCTGGGGACTCGGAAGGAGTTGACACCCCATTGTTCTCTACAATGATGGTGGTGTCCCAAACCAATGAAGGTATGGCAGCAGGGTCAAGGCCCCCATTAGACCAACCCACTGCTAGCCAATCCCAACCTTCCCACTCTAAATCAATTCCCCAGTCCCTTCTTGCAAAACCAACCTCTTCTATTACCCAAACTTACAAGAGGAAACAGGTAAAGAAGGCTCCTTCCCTTCTTGTACCAACATCCCCCAAGCCTTTAAGCCCTCTAAAGGAGAATTCTCCTTTAGAGAATATCCATAGGGAAACCAAAGGGGTGTCTCCCAACCCCAAGGAGGTGCTCTCTGAGGAGGAGGAAGAGCATATGGGTGATGAGGCTGCCACTACTCCTACTAGCACAGAGGAGAAAAGTGGTAACATCAATAAGACCTCCCCCATGGCAACTTTGAATGAGCAATCATTTGAAGGTCCCTGGTGCCAAGAAACCACGGGGGTGGATAGTGCTTCTGCTAGGCAGAAGACTTCCACTAATAAAAGATCCAATGATCCTTCAAAGGAGGGTAACACTTCTAGAGAAGGTGAGGACAGATATAACTACTAGGAATTGATGGATACCATGGGAAACATCAACCAAGATGTCATCAAACAAGGCAAAGAGATAGAAGAAATGAAGTTGGTTATTCTATCTCAACAAGTTCAGATCACCAAACTGAAGAAATTGGTGACAAGATTGGTACAGAAAAGGAGAAGAAAGCAGTTTGTGTTAAAGAAGAGGGCAAAAGCTCAAGATGCTTTCACCAAGGGGGAGAATCAAGAGAATGAAACAGAGAAGGAAAGCAAATCTGAGATGGGTTTTGATGTTGAGGGGGAGATAGAAGCTGAAATAGTCAAAGAAACAGAATTTGCACAAGAAGCAGAAACTGTTAATGCTGCTGAGGTTAAAGAAGCAGCAGTAACAGGGCTTTCTGTAGAAGAACTGGAGATAGCAGAAACTCTAGTTAAAGCAAAGAATGACACTCCTAAGGCTACTCAAAAGGCCAAAGGAGTGGTCATCAATGAAGGAGGACTTCAAAAGAAGAGAATGAAGCAGGATATAAAAGGAAAAGGAAAGATGGTTGAACCTGAACAACCTTCAAAGAAGAGGAGTCAGATTGAAATGGATGAGGAGATGGCAAAGCAGCTTCAAGAGCAAATGGAAAAAGAGGAGCAAATTCAAACAGAAACTGATAGAGAGCTTGCAAGGATAATGGCCAAGAAGTTAAATGCAGAATACCAAAAGAGCTTGAAAGAAGCAGCTCAGACAGCAGCTCAGGTCAAGAAACTCCAAGTTAAGAAGATGCAAATTCAGAAACAAAAGCAGAAAAGACAACCCTCCAAGACCTTTTTGGCCAATCAGGAAAGAAGAAAGATGATAAACTTCCTGAAAGGTGCAATTAGTGTTAAGGTGGAGATGTTCACTAACATGGCATACACTCAGGTGGAAGAGTTGTATCAAAAGGAAATGGCTAAGCTCCAAGGGGACTCAGCACAAAAGGAGGAGGCTGAGAGAAGAATGAAGGAAAGACATGACCTGAATATTGAAAAACCATTCCCTGAGGAAACCACACCCTCCAAAGAAGAAGCAGAAGAGAAGAAGGAAGAACCTGGAAGTGTTGGTATAGAAGCCAAGTCTGGAAAAAGAGTGAAATCAATTGCTTCAAAAAGCCAGTTGAAAAAGCCAAGGGTGGAAGAAACTGAAAAGGAAGCAGAACCTTCAGTCACATCTCAAACAGAATCAGTACAACTTCCAGAACAGTCTAGTAAGCCAACAGATGAGAGTATGGATCCGTACATGACCATAGTGGAACCTTTGAAGGCTGTTCCAATCTCTATGCAAGCTCCAAAGATCATCTTCTGGGATATTCTAAGAGACAATGGAAAGAACTTCTTCAGAATCAAGATAGCTGATGGTTCATTTGAAGCTTATTCAACATGGGGGAAAGTTATCAGAAGCTGCTCCAGAGCTGATATGGAAGAACTATACAAAGTGGGGATGAAACTTTATGAACCTGTGTTGAAAGGTACTGAAGAGAATCTTCTCAAAGTGACATTGGAATACTTGTGCATGATGTTTGATCCAGAAAGAGTACACCATAGGATTAAAGATCATAAGCATGAGTTCATACTCAAGAAGATTGACAAATGGATACTGTTTGAAAACTGTGGAGTATACATGATTACTATTGACAACTGTTATCATAAATACTACCTGGTGGACAAAATATATGAGCATAGCAAGGAGAAGTTGGAAGGGATGCTTAAAGCTACACTGGTATGTACAAAGGATTCAGAGATGGCCAAGATTGTGGTGAGAAGAACTGTGAATCAAAGCTTGGGCCTAGATCCAAATTTGGGAAATTGAACTAGAGGTGTTGAAAGCATCTTGCAGATTAATTCTGAAGAACTTGACTTCTTTTCTTAAAAGTCAAGTTAGGGGGAGATTGTTGGGAACTGAAGAATTTAACAAGTATGGTAAATGCTGCTGGTTCAGAGTTAATACTGCTAGAAGACTTCAAGGTTAATACTGCTAGTGGTTAATACTGCTAGTAATTAATACTGCTAGTCAAAGCTAGTGCTGCTTGAACAAAGTTAGTACTGCTTAGCTAGTTAGTACTGCTAGTAGTTAGTACTGCTTGGTAGTTATTGCTGCTAGAAGAAGTTAATGCTGCTGAGCATAGTTAGTGCTGCTTAAGAGATCCGAATGGAAAGAATAACAGATGGATGGATTGAAGATATACATGGAAGCTTAGAGATATACATGGAAGATATACTGAAGATTTGTTTATTTATTGTAATTATCTTTTGATTAGTATATGTATAGAATGTATAGAATAGATAGAATTAACTTTTGATAATTATTCATTAAAAAAAACATAGAGAGAAAAACAACCTCAAGGCATAAATCCTAATTCTAGAGAAGTAGAATTCATATTGGTGAGCCTGTTCATCAATATTGAGGTTGAGTGTGTAATCTTGTAAATTCAAAGCATTCAATACAAGGTTATAGTTTGTTATTCATACTTACTGTGAGTTGATTTACTGTTTCATTGAATATCAAAGTGTTATTCCGCAAACTTCTTTGATATTGTTTCTGAGAATTAATTCTTGTTAAGAATTCGATCCTGACAATCTTTGAACTTAATAAATCAGTTATTGGGAACAAAGATTTAATTGATTCTCTACGCAAATCTGCTCATGATTTTAAAAATGAAAAGGATTGTTTTGAAGGTAAGATTTCTGATATTGAAAAACAATTGTCCAAGTCTGATTCTGAAAAACAAGAATGTGTTCTAAAAGCGTTTAAACTGCAGGCTGAGAACAAGACTTTAGAGCAAAAGGTAAATGGTCTGGAAGCAAAATTGTATATTCGAAGCCAAACAGATCAAACGATTTTCTTGAATACACCTAATGAAGTGGCTGATTTTAAAGAAAAATGGGGACTAGGTTATGATAATCCTCATTACCTAGAAAGAGCTATCAGAAAACAGCCAACTATATATAATGCAAATTATATATATGCTGCTGATAAATATCCTCATTTGAAACCGAAATTTATTACCAAAGCATCAAAAGAAGTTCAAGCAAAAGAAGATGAGAAAAGAATGAATTTAAAGAAAATGAAACTACAATTCTGTTATGAAAGACTGAATGATAGTTATCTTTCTTAAACATCAAAATTTCTTTCAAATGATTATTTTGCTAGTTAATCTTCTACTGAGTTGGAGGCAAAACCTGTTCAAGCTAAAATTTATGTACCTCCACTTGTTTTAGAAAGCAAAATAATTGAATTAGGAAATATTTTATCTGATGAAAGAATTTTGAGTGATCTAACTCTAGATGTATGTTCTACAGTGTTGAAGAACACAAATTTTCATTTTAAATCTAAAGTGTGTTCTCCATTTTCTAAAGTACTTCAAACTTCTGCGACTGATTTTGATGATTTATTTGAGTCTGCAAATGATTTCCTAAATTCTGATGAAGGGTGTATAGAGGAAATTGATATGTTTGACTTTAATGCTCCACTTCCAAATCATTCTACTTTTGTGATAAATGGATAAGCTTTACCAAGTGTTCATGAAAAAGGTGAATCATCAACTAAGGTTGGTGAATCAGTTTCTGTTAATGCTGATTACTATGCAAAGGGTAAGAAACATAAGAAACAACGCTCACAGAAACAAAATTACACTAGTAAACACAAGAAAAATCAATCTCAGAAATCTGATTTTCCTAATAAATCTAAATTCTTTGTTTCAGATGTAAGAAAGAAAAGGTCAAAAGAGAGATCTGAATGGCGACCTAAAAGGAAGGGTGATGAAAAGGCATAATCAATTACTGATACTTCTTGTCATAGATCAACTAGTAGTATGTGTGATGTAGTTGGTTCTATTGCTTCTCATAATAAAAACCTTGTAACTTCTTACAAGAGATATTCTATAAAGCAATTGTTCCGATTATCTCCTCCTACTACTAAATCTTATTATTATCAGTGGAATGATTTTGCTTATCATCATAATTCTAATGATTGGTTTGGATCTTATCATGTGTATTCTTCTAGATCAAATGTTTTCAAAAGTTTTCAAAAGAAAAGAGGATCCATATTCAAATGGATGCCAAAATCTTGTACTAATCTGTTAGGACCCATTTTAAATGGGTATCTAAAATTGTTGTTTCCTGATTTCTCTTGCAGACCCGGCATATGTGGTACTTGGATAGCGGTTGTTCCAAGCATATGACTGACAGAAAGCTTTATTGTCTAATTATACAGAGAAATTCAACAGAAATGTACGATTTGGAAACGACCAGTTTTCACCAATCTTAGGATATGGTGACATCATTCAAGACAATATAACGATTAAGAAGGTGAGCTATGTCGAAGGCTTAGGGCACAACCTGTTTAGTATTGGTCAGTTCTGCGACAAAGACTTAGAGGTTAATTTCAAAGCTAAGAGTTGCTCGGTGCGTACTGGAGATGGCAAAGAACTTTTAGTTGGCACTCGCAAGTCAAACCTCTACACCATCAATCTTTCAAAGGTCCAGACTGACAATCAGGTTTGCTTACTGACAAAAGCTTCAATGCAGAAAAGTTGGCTTTGGCACCGAAGGCTGTCACACCTGAATTTTCGTTACATTAACAAGCTGGTCAGTGGAAAGTTAGTGAATGGACTTCCTGAGCTCAAGTATGTGAAAGAACACTTGTGTCCAGCGTGTGAAAAAGGGAAGATGAAGAGAGCTCCACATAAACCGAAGCCTGAACCTAGTACCAGTTCTCCACTAGAGTTGTTGCATATGGATCTTTGTGGTTCGATGCGAACGCAAAGCTTAGGCGGTAAGAAATATGTTCTTGTTATCGTGGACGATTATTCGCGATACACGTGGGTCAAATTTCTAAGATCAAAAGATGAGACGCCCGAAGTACTCATTACATTTCAGAAGACGACCCAGGTGAATTTGCAGAAACCAGTCAAGCTTCTCAGAACTGATAATGGCATAGAGTTCAAAAACAGACATGTTGAAAAGTATCTCGAATCGGTCGGGATATCACATCAATACTCTGTTGCTCGTACACCCGAACAGAATGGAGTAGTCGAAAGGCGAAATCGAACGCTAGTCGAGGCCGCTCGCACTATGCTCACCAAATCTGACTTACCTCTATTTCTGTGGGCAGAATCTATTTCGACTGTGTGCTACACTCAGAATCGTTCCATGATACACCACAGATTTCAAAAGAGACTCTGTATGCTTTGATCAACAACCGAACACCAACCATCAAATATTTTCATATTTTTGGGTGTAAGTGTTTTGTGCTAAATGACAGAGAGAGTCTAAACAAGTTCATTGCTAAGGCAGATGAGGGCATCTTCATTGGATATTCTTCTACATCTACTGCATATCGAGTTTATTTGAAGAAGTCGAAGACTGTTATCGAGAGCATAAACGTCACATTCGATGAGAAAATGTCTTCTGAACAAGTCAGTTTAGAACCCGTGATAACTGGAGTATTAACTTCTGGGCAATTCCGTTCAGAACCTGTACCGGAAAAGAACAAATCAGATGAAGCATCAACGTCTACTAATCATTTATCTGATTTAGATTTTTTATTTGAACTGTTTTATGATGAATATCTTGGATCTCATGTGAATAAACCTGTTGTGATTGACAGGATTGAAGATTCAACGATTAATCATCCAACCACTTCAGTTGTTTCTACTGAATCAAATTCTCCGATTCGGCAAGATATTCCAGTTCAAATGCCTACTCCAATAGTTGAAGTTTTATCTACTAATGATGAGCCAGAAGTTGTTGAGTCAGTAGGATGTGCTGTAAGGACAGATCAACAGACTGAACAAGCTGTACCTACTGAAGCTTCTACACCAATTAATTCAACTGAATCCCTCCCTCATACTGTTCAAACTGAAGAAGCTGATAGTGGATTTTTGGATGATAATCATGATCAGTCTTCATCTAATCCACTCCCTCATGAACATCGCTGGACCAAAGAGCTCCCTCTTCACCAAGTAATTGGAGATCTCAACAAGTCGGTGCAAACTAGGTCAGCAACTTTGAATCAATGTATGCATGACTCATTCCTCAGCAAAATAGAGCCTACTCGAGTATCAGAAGCTCTTGCTGATACGGATTGGGTGTTTGCTATGCAAGATGAGTTAAACCAATTCGAAGCCCTGAAATTCTGGAGACTAGTGCCAAAACCAGAAGGAAAAAAACCGTTATCGGCACTACATGGGTGTTCAAGAATAAAAAGGACGAAGATGGTATTGTTATAAGGAACAAAGCAAGACTTGTTGCCAAAGGATATAGGCAAGAGGAAGGCATCGATTACGACGAGACTTATGCTCCAGTAGCGCGTATAGAGGCAATCCGCACGTTTCTAGCCTACGCAGCTCACTAAGATTAACACTGATCCTTCGGGAAAGCTTGTTGATGTTAGGACTTATAGAGGTATGATAGGGTCTTTAATGTATCTTACTTCAAGTAGACAAGATATAATGTTTTCAACATGCTTGTGTGCAAGATATCTGGCTAACCCTAAAGAATCCCATTTGGCTGCTGTAAAACGGATTTTTAGATATCTGAAGGGGACTGCAGATCTTGGTCTGTGGTATCCTAAGGATACAGGGTTTGAACTAACTGCTTATTCAGACGCAGATCATGCAGGGTACATGTTAGAGCATAAATCTGTTGGATACAAAATCAAGATTACTGAAGGTTAAAGGTTCAAGATGTCAAAGCTGAGAAAGTTAACTCTTATTAAAAAGTCAAAGTCTTTATAATAAAATGTCAAAGTCAAAGTCATTGTATTTGTATTTGTTTCCTTCTTTTTGTAATAGGTATAAATAGTTTCTTTCTTTATTATTTGTTAGGTGACTAGTTGAATATTCAGAGAGAGTTTTAGAATGAGAAAGTGTTAATATCTAGAGAGAGAAAGTCAAGAACAAATTGTAATCTTGTGATTTTGTGAATTGAATCAAACAGGTAAATTGATTAAATCTTGTTTTGTTAATAATCGTTTGCAATTAGAACTAGAACATGACTCACAATTGGTATCAGAGCAGATCCAATTTTGAAATCAGATCAAGAATTGGTTCAACACTGTGTTCTTGAGCCGAGAATATATTTCTGAATTTTAGTGCGAATTTGGAGTTGAAATTGTTTAGGTTTTGTTTGATAAGTGAAATCAATCGAGTCTGTATGGTTTAATTCGATAATCGCACTGTAATTGTTTGACAATTTTGAGTTTTGTTGAGTTTTTGAGTTTCACGAGTCGAACACTGTAATATCAATTAATCATTGTAATTTTCAATTGTATTTGAAAGTTCAGTATTGAAAATGTATATCGTATAGTATGAGGATGAAATTGTACAAATTTTAGAGTCAAAAATCAAGTTTACTTGATTTTTGATCTATCAGATCAAGAACATGCAAAGAAAATCCAAGAACGCGCAAGATCTGAGAAACGCACTAGTTCTTCGAAAGAACGCACAAGCTGAAGGATTCTGAGATTGGGCCAAAAACGCGCTAACAGAGGCCTGCGAGTTCTCGAAACATGCAAGACAAGGCTTGCGAGTTTTGGTCGAGTAGTTCAAGTGATTTGCGAGTTTCTCAGAAACGCGCTAGAAGAGGCTTGCTAGTTTGAAATCATTGAAAAATATTCTAAGTGTTGAAACGCGCTAACAACGTCTAGCGAGTTTCTAGTTTCGCGCTAACAGTGTCTAGCGAGTTTTAAGTTTTGCGCCATCAACGTCTAGCGCATTTCTAAGCTTTGCGCGATCAGTGGTTAGCGAGTTTGTTCGATCTGCGAGTTTGTTCAAACGCGCAAGTGGTGCTTTGCGAGTTCAGGAAACGCGCACGTCTCTATTAGCGAGTTCTTCATGAATAGTGTTTTGCGCGAATAGGCATTTGCGAGTTTCACAAACACATAAGCTTAAGCCTGCGAGTTTTTCAGTAAATAGTGACTTGCGAGTTTCAATCTTCTGCGAGTTTTAAGTTTCTATAGTGCTTTGCGAGTTTTAACACTTAGTCAAATTTTTGATTTTCTGAATTTTTCTATATTTCAAGATTTCTTGTATTTTTTTTTGTGATTTCATTTTGGATTAACAATCATTTTTGTCAAGTTCTTTTTGTTGATACAGATATTCAAGATGGGATATTTTTCTGATGATGATGAACAAAAGATTCACAAGCTCAAATTAGAGAACAAAAATCTTGCTTCTTCAGTTGACTACTATTCTAAGCGGTCAAAAAGATATTCTGATGAAAGGAAGATATTGAGAGATGAAGTCAGTGCATTAAAGACCATTAATGAAGATCTTCTGAAACAAACTTCTGGGCTTAGTGAAGATAAGGTAATGAGTTTGGAAACTGAGAACACTGAGCTGAAAAATAAAATCTTTGACTTGGAATATCAGATGATCCAAATCCAGCAAGCGTCTGTTGAAAGTTATGAGGAGAAGATTAAGAGTCTGGAAGATGCTAATGCTGAGCTTCAAAATAAAATATTTGTTTTGGAACAAAAGTTAGTTAAAGACAAATATGATTTTGAAAAAGAAAGATCAAAGTTTGCACAGAAGTTCTCAGAACTTTCCCAGAAGAGATGTGAAGAAAAGAAAATGGTTGAGATTAAATGTATTAAGCTTTCTCAACAAATTTTAGATTTTGAGAAAGTCATTGTTTTGGAAAGAGAAAAGTTTGATAAAGAGAAGAAGACCATAGAACAGAGGAATGTTGGCATTTTTAAAGAAATATCTGGTCAAAGAAAGGATGATGAGAAGGATTTTGAAGATGAAAGAAATATTTTTGAAATTGAGATCAAGAAGCTTATAGAGAAGTTATCTGAACTGTCTGAATGTGTCTTGAAAGATCAGAAAGCAAAGTCTGTATTCCAAGAGAAGATTGACCTACTCATTGAAGAAAAGAACAGTTATTTTTCAAAGATAAAAGAGCTTGAAAACATTGTTTCAAAGGTGGTGGTGACTAAGCAAACGACTCCAGAGTCAAAAATCCACACACCTAGAAATAGTTCAGTTGGTTCTAACAAGCCAGCCTCAAGCTCACATCAGAAAACTGTTTCTTCAAGAAGGTCAGTTAATTCATTTGATCAGATTCGTACTACTAACATTTTCTTTGATGAAAATGTAGATGGTTCAGGTACATAGAGAAGGAGAAGAAGGAAATATAATGAAGAGAAGATGGTTTGGAAGGTAAAACCAGTATATGAAGATAAGAAGAAAGATGAGAAGAAAGGAAAGAAGTCATGTGTACATACACATCAAGCTAAGAAGAACAATGTGCGTAAAGGTAAACCTGATCATATATACATGAAAGATCAATTAATAAGGTTATTAGGTAAGAAATACTATTGTTCTTATTGCTGTACACATGATCATGTTCATAAAACAAGTGATCATTTCTGGTATGGTTCTTATTCCGTTACTCCCATAAGAACTGCAACTAACATTCATGGACCTAAATACCAGTGGGTACCAAGCCGAAAGCTGATTTTGTGTTGCAGGCACCTACTGTCAAGGGGGAGTAAGAGAACCGAGGCTTCTGAATAAATCAGTTCAGGACCCGTACTTCAACGAAGTTTGACTTCTAAACACAACAGTTTAGGACTCGTTCTTCAATGATGAAAAAGAAATGCTACTTTCGGGCTGATAAGAGAGTGTACTCAGATACTCAGAAGAGGAAATCAACATTCAAGGGGGAGTACATAAATTTTTCTGGAAATATGTATTCGGAAGATATGACGAACTACACTTCAAAGGGAGTTGTAGATCTCTATCATGTGTCTTTTACTGCCAAATTTCAGATGCATATTTTCAGGGGGAGTAAAAGCTTATCATTTCTGATTACTTCTGATCAGAACTCGTACTGTTAACTGTTTTAATGCTTTATGTCTTTTACTTTTGAATAAATGTTGTGAATAAATTTGATTTTGACATGACTTTGAGACTTTTGCAGAATGAGAGAAGCTGACACGATCATATCTTAATGACTACAACTGGCTTTATGAGAATTAAGATTGAGTGAAAAGGTAAATTTCTTATAATAATCTCAAATATATCTTAAAGAAGGACAACTTTCAGATATAGAAAACATGTTCTTAAATGTTCAAACCACTTCCCAATTCTTAAACAGATTTCATGAATTGGAAGTGTGATTTTAAAATGTTTTCATTTTATTTTGTGCTTAACTGATTAACAAACCGTCCGTGTGTTTCCAAAGATAAATACTTGTGTATTGTCTTTTCTATATACTTTCAAGTATTCACACACATTAGTTTGATTTTTTATTCAAACATGTTCTTACCATGTCTCAAATGTGAAACATATTTTTCGATGGTAAGACACCCCACTTGTATTTCAAAGAATTTTGAGCGTAATTTCATTTCGAAACATTCATTTCAAGAATGTCTATATTTTGATTCATATAGACAATATCCATTATTTTTGACCATAAGCTTTGAGTGTTATATCATTCATTTCTGATCATTTTCATACAATGTCAGATTTTCAAACAAGTCTTTTGCATTCATATCTATTCATTCAATATACTTGTTTCAAAATACTTTAATGTTTAAAAATGCTCATATCTTCATGATTATATCTCTGAGCATATTCACATCTGACTTGTATATGAGTTTTAACTGATAAAGTTAAATCATCTGAGCAACATATGCTTTCTAGGATAATATGGGTTCTTTGTGCTAGGAATTAATTGAACTTCTATGGAATCACGTTAACCAGTGATTTCTACCCAAGAAGTTAATCCATAGTGATTGAGTGTGAGAAGTCGAAAAGAAATGAGTGTGGGTTGTGCGTTGAGGTAAAATGGAATAGAGAGTTTGGTTAGATGTGAGCTTAATGATTAAAAAGAAAGAGGGTGTGAGATCAGAGTAAAAGAATATCAAACTTTGTACCAACTACTTTCTGAGTCGGGAAACCACATTACTAATGTTTCACAATTCTTGATGAACATTATTGAAACAGGCAACTAGCCCATGCCAACTCTTGATATAACCCCACAAACCACTCATTTTCTTCTTAAAAAGAAAGTGTTTCATATTTTCTGGGGACGTAGCACATGATCTATCTGATTTTCATTTGGAAAATCCGGATATTGAAAAAGAAGGAAGTCTGCCCCACCTTCGCACTTCAATCATGCACATTGAGTCTGTGTTTATCTACTGTTGTCTCAGTGGTTTACACAATTTTTGATCCTTAAAGCAATCATCAATTGCTTAATTCTTTCTATCACAAGCACGAACACACAAGGAATTCGTTTCTTTGTCATAAAGTTCATAGAAATTGCCTTTTTGGTGTTTTCGATGATTGGATAGAAGCCTTGGGGGAGTGAACATAATAAAAGCTCCTTTATATTGTGTATTTTTTACACACAGTGACTTTGTGTTACTGACAGGCATTTTAACTGATTCAGTAGTTGATTCAGGTGTTACATTCCTATTTTGTCTAGATTTGAAAAGATCTGGATGAATACATTTTTCGAATTCGCATCGAATCAGAGGTTCTTGGACATATCAGAATGGTCAAAGACATTTCTTGATGAAAGTTTTGATGATACCGATGCTCTAATCATCAAAAAGGGGGAGATGATTTAAAGAAATGTCAGTGTCAGAAATTTCAGAGTTAAAGATTTGAAGAAAATGAAGACAAAGTTGAAAGTTTGTTCAAGCAAAGTCAGAAATATTTGAAGATGTGCTGATTTTCAGAAATTTTCTTTGAAGATTATTTTGCTAAAGCAATCCGAGCTGATTCTGAAGATAATTTCTTTCCAAAGTCTGAAAGTATTTTATGAAAGTTTTGGGGAGATTGTTATTTGTTTGAAGACAGTTTTGGAAAGAATACCGTCAAAGAAAGGGGAGATTATAATGCTTAGATTGAACTAAACGGGGAGATTGTTTTGCTAAATCTTTTTGAAGGCGATCTTGAATCCAAAAGGGGAGATTGTTAGAGTATAAATCTGTTGGATACAAGATCAAGATTACTGAAGGTTAAAGGTTCAAGAAGTCAAAGCTGAGAAAGTCAACTCTTATTAAAAAGTCAAAGTCTTTGTAATAAAATGTCAAAGTCAAAGTCATTGTATTTGTATTTGTTTCCTTCTTTTTGTAATAGGTATAAATAGTTTCTTTCTTTGTTATTTGTTAGGTGACTAGTTGAATATTCAGAGAGAGTTTTAGAATGAGAAAGTGTTGTTATCTAGAGAGAAAAAGTCAAGAATAGATTGTAATCTTGTGATTTTGTGAATTGAATCAAACAGGTAAATTGATTAAATCTTGTTTTGTTAATAATCGTTTGCAATTAGAACTAGAATAGGACTCACAGTGCATGCTGGACAGGAAGAACACTTCAGGTCATATTCAATTTCTTGGAGACAAGCTCGTTAGGTGGGCATCTAAGAAACAATTATTTGTTTCCACATCGACTACAGAAGCAGAGTATGTAGCTGCTGCCAGTTGTTGCTCTCATGTCTTGTGGATGAGGACACAACTTCTAGACTATGGATTCAAGTTTGACAAAATACCGATTTATTGTGACTCGAAGAGTGCTATCGCCATATCAGCTAATCCTGTGCAACACACTAAAACAAAGCACATTGATGTCAGGTATCATTTTATTAAAGATAATGTAGAAAAAGGTACAATAGAACTTTACTTTGTAAAAACTGATTACCAACTTGCAGATTTTTTTACCAAACCTTTAGATGAAAAGAGATTCAATTTTCTTGTATCTAAACTTGTTATGCTAAATCTCAAGATCTAATCAGTAATTACCTATTAAATTTTCTTTTATTGTAATTTTTCATCATTTCTTTATCATTATTTTTGAAAGGATATTTGCACTTTAACATGTTGTGTGTCCCTAAATCTAGTTTCTAATCAATATTAATCAAACAAACAAGATAAAACAAATCGATTACCTGTTTGATTTCTTTCAAATTCAATCTTTACACTTTCTCTCTCTATAACTCTCCCTCTCTCTCTACAATATATCTCTCTCAAACTTACAACTGAACTCTTACACTTGTCACTTCTGAAAATACAAGAAGAAAATGTATTTATACTAACTACTAATTACAAGGAAAATACAAATACAAAAACAAATACAATTGACTTTTATTAAGAGACTTTGACTTTTAATGAGATTTGACTTTCTTCAGCTTTGACTTTCTCAACTTTGACCTTCAGTATTATTGATCTTGTATCCAACAGATTTATGCTCTAACAATCTCCCCCTTGTTGAAAGATCTAGTAATTCAGTCTTTACTTTAAGCTCTGTCAAAGCAAACTCCCCTTTTTCATTAATGATCTTCTTTCCAAAACTGTCTTTAAACAATTAACAATCTCCCCAATGCTTGCATAGAACACTTTCAGACTTTTGGAAAGAAATTATCTTCAGAATCAGCTCGAATACTATAGCAAATAATATTCAAAGAAAAATTCCTCAAAATCTTCAGAAATTCTTTGATCATCTTCAAATCTTTATCATTTCTTTGAAATCATCTCTCTTTAACTTCAAAAACTTTAACATTTCTTCATATCATTTCCACAATACATTTCTTCATACCATCTCCCCCTTTTTGATGATTTGAGCATCTAGATCATCAAAACTTTTCGTCCAAGAAATGTCATTTAGCATTCTGATCTGTCATACTAAGCCTCTGAATCTGTCAACTCTCCAAGATATTCATCTAGATCTTTTCAAATCCAGACAAAATAATAACATGTAACTCCTGAATCAACAGATGAATCAGTTAATATGCCTGTCAGTAACACAAAGTCACTGTGTGTAACGAATACATAATATAAAGGATCTTTTTGATGTTCACTCCCCCAGGGCTTCCATCCAATCATCGAAATACCACAAAGGCAATTTCTATGAATGTTATGACAAAGAAACGAATTCTTTGTGTGTTCGTGCAAGTGTAGAAAGAATTAAGCACGAATAATTGCTTTTATAATAAGGCTCAACATTGTGTAAACCACTGAGACAACAGTAGATAAACATAGACTCTAAGTGCATGATTGAATTGCGAAGATGGGGCAGACTTCCTTCTTTTTCAATATCCAGATTTTCCAAATGAAAATCAGATAGATTATATGCTGCGTCCCCTTGAAAATATGAAACATTTTCTTTTTGAGAAGAAAATGAGTGGTTGGTGGGGTTTAAGCAAGAGTTGGCATGGGCTATTTGCCTGATTCAATAACTTTCACCAAAGAATTGTGAAATGCTAGTAATGTGTCTGCCCGACTCAGAAAGTAGTTGGTGCAGAGTTTGATATTCTTTTACTCTAATCTCTCACCCTCTTTCTTTTTAATCAATAAGCTCACTACTAACCAAACTCTCTTTTCCATTTTACCTCAGCACACCCATACTCATTTCTTTTAACTCCTCACACTCAATCACTAAGGGATTAACTTCATGGGTAGGAAACACTGGTTAACGTGAATCCATAGAAGTTTAGTTAATTCCTAGCACAAAGAACCCAGTAATCCTAAAAGAACGTGTTACTAAAATGGTTTAACTGTATCAGTTAAATCTCATATACAAATGTCAGATATAAGTATGCTCAGTGATATAATCATGAAGATATGAGCATTTTAAACCATTGAAGTATTTTCAAACAAGGAAATTGAATGAATGAACATGAATGCAAGAAACTTGTTTGAAAATCTGACATTGTATAAAATGATCAAAAATGAATGATATAACAATTAAGGCTTATGAATATTTGTCTATATGAAACAATATACAGACATTCTTGAATGAAACGCTTTGAAATGAAATATCGCTCAAAAAATCTTTGAATACAAGCGGAGTGTCTGACCATCGAAGAAAACATTGTTTCAATTTAGAGACATGGTAAGAACATGTTGAACAAAAATTCAAACCAGTGTGTGTGAATACTTGAAAGTATATAGAAAAGACAATACTCAAGTATTTATCTTTGGAAACACACGGTTTGTAAACATGTAAGCACAAAATAAAATTGAAAACATTTAAAATCACACTTCCAAATTATAAAATCTGTTTAAGAATCGGGAAGTGGTTTGAACATTTAAGAACATGTTTTCTATACCTGAAAGTTGTCCTTCTTTCATATATATGTGAGATTAAGATAAAAAATTTACCTTGTCACTCAATCTTAAATCTCAGAAAGTCAGTTGTAGTCATGTAGATATGATCGTGTCAGCTTCTCTCATCCTGTATAAGTCTCAAAGTCTAGTCAAAATTTATTCACAAAATTTATTCGAAAATAAACGACGTAAAGCAATAAAACAATTATAGAACGAGTTCTGATCAGAAGTAATCAGAAATCATAGTCTTACTCCTTTTTACTTATAGACTCCCCCTAAAATCATGCATCACAAAAATTTTGTCAGTTAAGTATAATGCAGAAATTAGTTTTGCTCCCCCTCAAATGAATGTAGATCATTTAAAATCTTCTCTAACTCCCCCTGAGATCATGAGCAAACCATTAAAGTGCAAGTATCCTTTAGATATAAAAATAAAGAAATGATGAAAAATAACAATACGTAACTTTAGTAGGTAATAACTGATTATGTCTTCAGATTTAACATACCAAGCTTAGAAATAAGAAAATTAAATCTCTTCTCATCTAAGGGTTTGGTAAATAAATCTGCATGTTGATAATCTGTTTTTACAAAATAAAGTTCAATTGTTCCTTTTTCTACATTATCTTTGATAAAGTGATACCTTACATCAATGTGTTTGGTTTTGGTGTGTTGGACAGGATTAGCAGATATGGCAATCGCACTCTTCGAGTCACAGTATATCGGAATTTTGTCATATTTGAATCCAAAGTCTCGTAACTGTGTTCGCATCCACAAGACTTGAGAGCAGCAACTGGCAGCAGCTACATACTCTGCTTCAGCAGTCGAAGTGGAAACACATAACTGTTTCTTTGAAGCCCAGCTAACTAGCTTGTCTCCAAGGAATTGTACGTGACCAGAAGTACTCTTTCTGTCCAACATGCAACCTGCATGATCTGCATCTGAATATGCAGTCAGTTGAAACCCTGTATCCTTAGGATACCACAGACCAAGGTCTGCAGTCCCCTTCAGATATCTAAAGATCCGTTTGACAGCGGCCAAATGAGATTCTTTGGGATCAGCTTGATATCTAGAACATAGACATGTTGAAAACATAATATCTGGTCTACTGGAAGTTAAATACATCAACGATCCTATCATACCTCTATAGGTTCTAACATCAACACTTTTTCCCGAAGGATCAGTGTGAATCTTAGTTCCTGGTGCCATCGGGGTGCCAATAGATTTGTGATTTTCCATTTTGTACTTCCGAAGAATGTCCAAAATGTACTTAGATTTATTTATAAAAATCCCCGTAGAAAGTTGTTTAACTTGTAATCCGAGAAAGAAATTCATCTCTCCCATCATACTCATTTGAAAACGTGACACCATGAGGTTTGAAAAGTTTTTACAATATTTTGGATTAGTAGAACCAAATATTATATCATCAACATATATCTTAATAAGTATAATATCAGCTTTTTCTTTCTTGATGAATAAAGTGGTATCGATCTTACCTTTAGAGAAACCAAACTTGACCAAGAATTTGGATAAGACATCATACCAGGCTCGAGGGGCTTGCTTTAATCCATAAAGGGCTTTGTCCAATATGTAGACATGATCTGGCTTATCTGGATTAACGAACCCTTCTGGTTGAGACACGTACACTTCTTCTTTAAGAATGCCGTTCAGAAAGGCTGTTTTCACATCCATCTGAAAGACTGTGAAGTTCTTATGAGCGGCGTAGGTGAGAAACATTCTGATTGCCTCTATGCGCGCTACTGGAGCATACGTCTCGTCATAATCAATGCCTTCCTCTTGCCGGTAGCCTTTGGCAACAAGTCTAGCTTTGTTTCTGATGACGACACCATCTTCATCCTTTTTGTTCTTGAATACCCACTTAGTTCCTATCACGGTCTTTCCTTCAGACTTAGGAACTAATCTCCAAACCTTTAGGGCTTCAAACTGATTGAGCTCTTCTTGCATTGCAAATACCCAGTCCGAATCAGCAAGAGCCTAGGATACTCGTGTTGGCTCAATCTTGCTTAGGAACGAGTCATGCATACACTGATTAATAGTCGCTGACCTTGTCTGAACAGGCTTGTCAAAATCTCCAATTACTTGATGTAATGGATGGTCTTTGGTCCAGCGATGCTCATGTGGGAGTGGAATAGACACTGATTGAATATGATCATCATCTTGAAATCCACTTTCAAAATCTTCAGTTTGAATTATAGGAGGGGGGTTTTCAGTTGAAGTCTCAGTTGTAGAAGTATCAGTTGGTACAACAGATTCAGGCTGTTGAGTAGACAATGTATTACACCCAACTGAAACAGTTACTTCTGGCTCAACATTTGCTTGTTCATCTTCAACTGTAAGAGTAACAATAGGAATATGAGTTTCTGTCTGAACTGGGGATGCTTGTTCAGTAATAACTTCTGAAGTGACTGGATGATGACATCTTGTATCTTCAGACCTGTCAGTCACAACAGATTTAGGTATATTAGATCCTAGAAACTCATCATAAAAGAATTCAAATAACAAATCTAAATCAGTTAAATGTGAAGTAGATGTAGAAGCGTTATCCGAATTTGTCGCTGTAGACACAGGTTCTGGACTGATCTGCCCAGAAGCTAATACACCAGTGATAACGGGTTCTGAATTGATTTGATCAGAAGCCATATTTTCATCAAATGTGACATTGACGCTCTCCACAACTGTCTTTGACTTCTTTATGTAGACACGATATGCTGCAGAAGTTGAAGAATAACCGATAAAAATGCCTTCGTCCGCTTTAGCACTGAATTTATTCAGACTCTCTCTGTCGTTAAGTACAAAACATTTACACCCAAATATGTGAAAATATTTGATAGTTGGTGTTCTGTTGTTGATTAGCTCATATGGAGTCTTCTGAAAACGGCGGTGTATTATGGAACGATTTTGCGTATGGCATGCAGTCGACACAGCTTCCGCCCATAAGAATAGAGGTAGATCCGATTGACTAAGCATAGTCCGAGCGGCCTCGACTAGCGTTCGATTCCGTCTTTCTACTACTCCATTTTGTTGAGGCATTCTAGCAGCAGAAAACTGATGTGAAATTCCAACTGATTCGAAATAATCATCAACAATCTTGTTCTTGAATTCTGTGCCATTGTCAGTTCGAAGGAACTGAACTTGTCGCTGCAGTTTCACCTGGGTCGTCTTTAATAATGAAATGAGAACTTCCGGCGTCTCATCTTTAGATCGAAGAAATTTGACCCACGTGTATCTTGAGTAATCGTCCACAATTACCAACACATATTTCTTACCACCCAAACTCTGAGTTCTCATTGGTCCACATAAATCCATGTGTATCAGTTCTAACGGAGAACTAGTGCTTGGTTCAGGCTTCGGTTTGTGAGCGGCTCTCTTCATCTTACCCTTCTCACAAGCTGCACATAAGTGTTCTTTTTCGTATTTCAGCTCAGGAAGTGCCTTTACTAATTTTCCACAAACCAACTTGTTGATGTAACGAAAGTTCAAGTGAGATAACCGTCTATGCCAGAGCCAACTTTGTTGTTGTGTAGCTTTTGTCATCAAGCATACCTGATTGTCAATCTGAACTTTGGACAAGTTGATGGTGTAGAGGTTTGTCTTTCTATGTCCACCCAAGAGTTCTGTTCCGTCTTCAGTACGAACTGAGCAACTCTTAGACTTGAAGTTAACCTCTAACCCTTTATCGCAGAATTGTCCTATGCTGAATAAGTTGTGCCCCAAGCCTTCGACATAGCTCACTTTACTGATCGTTATCTTGTCTTGAATGATATCACCATATCCTAGAATATGTGAAAGCTGATCGTTTCCAAATCTGACATTACCACTGAATTTCTCTGTATAGTTAGACAATAAAGCTTTTTGCCCAGTCATATGCTTGGAACATCCACTGTCCAAGTACCACATATGCCGGGTCTGCAAGAGAAATTAGGCAATAACAATTTTAGGTACCCATTTAAGAACGGGCCCTAACGGATTAGCACAAGATTTTGGTATCCACTTGAAAATGGATCCTCTGTTCTTTTGAAAAACTTTAAAATCATTTGATCTAGAAGAATATACATGATAAGATCCATACCAATCAGAAGAATCATGAGAATAAGCAAAGTCAGTTTTTCGATAATTATGATGAAATTTAGTAGTAATAGGAGATAATTGAATCAACTACTTTATTGAATAACGCTTGTAAGAAGTTACAAGGTTTTGTTTACGAGAAGCACATTGATCAACTACATCAGAATCACTACTAACAGATTTAGTACAAAAATTATCAGTAACTGATTCAGCTATCTCAGCATCCTTCTGTTTTGGTCTCCATTTGGATTGAGCTTTCAACTTTTTCTTCCTTAAATTTGAAACATAAGATGTAGATTTATTAGAAAAATTAGATTTCTTTGACTGAGGTTTCTTTTGTGTACCAGTGTATTTCTGTTTCTGTAATCGCTGCTTCTTATGTTTCTTACCATTAGCATAGTAATCAACAGTTACAGAACCTTTGTCATTACTAACACCACTTGGTAACACTTTGTCATTTTCAAGACAAGTAGAATGATCAGGAAGTTTAGAATGAATGTCAAACATATCAGATTCTTCCATGCTCCCATCATCAGAATTAAAAGAATCATTTGCAGACTCAAATAAGTCATTAGAATTATCAGAGAAAATTTGAGGTTCCTTTGAAACTGTAGAACACTTTATTGATTTTTCTTGAAAAACAGTGTTCTTTATAACTGTAGAAAACACATTTTGTTCTATATCAACCAAAAGTTTTTCATCAGATAAAACATTTTCAAGTTCAACTATTTTGCTTTCAAGAATAGATGTAGGAACATAAACCTTTGCAATCGCAGGTTTTGCCTTCATCTCAGATGCGGAATAACTAACAAAATAGTCTTTTGAAAGAACTTTTGGTGTTTCTGAAAGATAACTATCATTTAACTTTACATAGTTAAACGGTAGTTGCATTTTCTTTTTATTATTTCTATTTTCAGTTTCTTTGGTCTCATCTTCTTCTGACAATTTGGTAACAAATTTGGGTTTTAAATGAGTATGTTTACCAGCACATGCAAGAAAATCATAGTTATAAAGTGCCGGCTGTTTTCTGATGGCTTTCTTAAGATAATGGGGGTTGTTAAAACCAAGTCCCCATCTTTGCTTAACATCAACCTCTTCATTAGGAGCATTAAGAAAAATGGTTTTATCTGTTTGACCTATTTTATAAAGTTTAACTTCCAGATCATTTACCTTCTTGTTCAAATTCTTGTTTTCAACCTGCAATTTATAAACAGTTAGTGTAGATTCATTCTTTTCAAACTCATATTTATTTACTTTACCTTCAAACTCAGAAATCTTCTTTTCAAAATCATCTACTTTAGATTTAGAATCAGAATCAGATTTGCGTAAAGAATCAATCAGATCTTTGTTTGAAATAACAGAAGTATTAAGTTCAAAGATCTTCTTGTTCTTTTTAGCAACCTTTTCCTTTTCATTTTTCAAATTATTTTGTAAATTTTGAAGCTCAACCACCATGGTTTCCAACTTGGTAATGAAATCTTTTGGAGTTAAGTTTAATACCTCATTAACTTCATCATCATCTGACTCGTCATTCTTGTCCTCTTTGCCCATGAGACAGATATGAGCATTTTCTTCTTTCTCATCACTTTCATCCTCAGAATGATCAAGCCAAAACTCATCCTCGGCCATCAAAGCTACACCAGCTTCTTGTTGTCTTGCCAGAAGCAACTTGTTCTGATAGTACTGAGAGTTGCGTACTTTCGGCTTCCGACAATCTTTAGCAAAATGACCCATCTTGCCACAATTGTAGCATTTAACTGAATCACTTGCATTCTTTTCATCAACCGTGTAGTCATTGGCAAACTTTTTCTTCTCATCCGATTTCTTGTCCACATATCTTTGCTCTTCAAATCTTTTTCCTTCCACCCTTTCCCGGTGTTCATGGTTATTGGAACTCGAAGAAGAATACCTTTGAGAATTTGACCCCGGCTTCTTATAAAACTTCTTTTGAAACGCACGGGTCAACAACAACATGGCTTGTTTCAAATTCTCTCCATCATCACTATCTGAAACAGAATCTGACTCAGAACTGGTAAGGATTTTCTTCTTTTTCTTCTCTTTCTTCTCTTTCTTTTCTTTTACCTTTTCTCCAGCTACTAAGGCAATAGGATCAGAAGCTTGTACTGCTTTCTTCTTTTCAGCTCTTTTCTCTTCAACCTCTTCTTCATTCTGCTTTAAGGTTTCAAAGACCTCATGTAATGGAATTTCATTTAAATCCTTCATCTGCTTCATTCTTCTTGTATGCTTCTTCCATTCTGGACGTAAGATACTCAAGAATTTGACATTGTTTTCCAGTTGCTTCTTCTTAACTTTGTTCTTTGTTAACTCGTTCAGAAGCAACACAAACCTCTCATAAGTATCTTCCAGACTCTCATTCTCCTTGGCTTTGAACTCCTCATAGCTATTTATGCAGTTTGCCACTTTCATCTGGTTTCCGACCTTTGATCCCATCATCATCTTTTGTAATTGATCCCACATCTTCTTTGCATTGGCTTTATAACTGTCAATCTTGATGTAGATCTCGTTTGGGATGCTTTGAAGAAGTAAAGATCTCGCTTGTTTATCTGCTTTGTATCGACTTTTCTGCTCTTCAGAATATTGAGAAATATCTACTGTCACTGTTTTCATCTTTTGCTCTCTTTCTTCAGTTCCATCTTCACTATCAGAAGAGTCAACATCAGGTACTTGAACTGTTATTGGAACCATCGGACCTTCGGTGATAGACAGTAGAATATTCTCTCCATTTGAATGCCGATCTATGAAATCCAGGAATCTGTCTTTCCATTGCTCATATTCGCCTTTGAATAAAACTGGAGGTTTCACATCAGTTCCAATTGAAAGTGCATCTTTGGAAGTCATCTTGTATAATCCTGTTTGATTTCTTTCAAATTCAATCTTTACACTTTCTCTCTCTATAACTCTCCCTCTCTTTCTACAATATATCTCTCTCAAACTTACAACTGAACTCTTACACTTGTCACTTCTGAAAATACAAGAAGAAAATGTATTTATACTAACTACTAATTACAAGGAAAATACAAATACAAAAAACAAATACAAAAACAAATACAATTGACTTTTATTAAGAGACTTTGACTTTTAATGAGATTTGACTTTCTTCAGCTTTGACTTTCTCAACTTTGACCTTCAGTATTATTGATCTTGTATCCAACAGATTTATGCTCTAACACATGTTGTTCATGTTCTCAGGGGAGTGATACAAGATTCTAAGATGATCAATATTATTTTGAGGGGGAGTTTATAGAATTTAATTGCTAAATTTTTCTGATGCATGAATTTAGGGGGAGTTTATGCGTACAACAAAAGGAGTAAAGGTGATGATTTCTGATTATTTCAGATCAGAACTCGTACTTTAAATGTTTTACTGCTTTATGTCTTTTAATTTTTCAATAAATTTTGTGAATAAAGTTGCTTTGACATGACTTTGAGACTTGCAGAATGAGAGAAGCTATCATGAACATATCTTTATGACTTCAGCTGACTTCTTGAGATTTAAGACAAAGAGAAAAAGGTTAATTTCTTATCTTAATCTCATATATGGTTGAAAGAAGGACAACTTTCAATCATAGAAAAACATGTTCGTAAATGGTGAAACCACTTCTCGATTCTTAAACAGATTTCATGAATTGGAAGTGTGATTTTAAATGTTTTCATTTTATTTGTGCTTAAATGATTACAAACCGTGTGTCTCCGAAGATAAATACTTGCGTATTGCCTTTTCTATATACTTTCAATTATTCACACACACCGGTTTGACTTATTGTTCAAAAAGTCCTTACCATGTCTCAAATTTGAAATATGTTTTTCGATGGTAAGACACTCTGCTTGTACTTCAATGAATTTTGAGCGTTATTTCATTTCGAAACGTTCTTTCAAGAATGTCTATATTTTGATTCATATGAACAATATCTATTATTCTTGACCATAATCTTTAATTGCTATATCATTTCATTTATGATCATTTTCATACAATGTCAGATTTTCAAACAAGTCTCTTGCATTCATGTCTATTCATTCAATTTACTTGTTTGAAATATCTTCAATGTTTACAAATGCTCATATCTTCATGATTATATTCTGAGCATACAAACATCTGACTTGTATTTAATTGTTCAAGTTAAACCATTATGAGCAACATTTGCTTCATAGGAATATGGGTTCTTTGTGCTAGGACTTAAATGAACTTCTATGGATTCACGATAACCAGTGTTTCCTACCTAAGAAGTTAATCCATAGTGATTGAGTGTGAGGAGTCGAAAAGAAATGAGTGTGGGTTGTGCGCTAAGGTAAAGTGGAAAAGAGAGTTTGGTTAGATGTGAGCTCATTGATTAAAAAGAAAGAGGGTGAGAGAACAGAGTAAAAGAATATCAAACTCTACACCAACTACTTTCTGAGTCGGGCAACCACATTACTAATGTTTCACATTTCTTCGTGAACGTTATTGAAATAGGCAAATAGACCATGCCAACTCTTGATTATAACCCCACCAACCACTTATTTTCTTCTCAAAAAGAAAATGTTTCATATTTTCTGGGGACGCAACACATAATCTATCTGATTTTCATTTGGAAAATCTGGATATTGAAAAAGAAGGAAGTCTACCCCACCTTCGCACTTCAATTATTTACATTGAGTCTGTGTTTATCTACTGTTGTCTCAGTGGTTTACACAATGTTGAGTATTTTAAAAGCAATCGGTCGTGCTTAATTCTTTCTACACTTGCACGAACACACAAGGAATTGGTTTTCTTGTCATAACGTTCATAGAAATTTCCTTTGTGGTGTTTTGATGATTGGATGGAAGCCCTGGGGGAGTGAACATAATAAAAGCTCCTTTATAATGTGTATTCGTTACACACAGTGACTTCGTGTAACTGACAGACATGTTAACTGATTCATTTGTTGATTCAGGTTTTACATTCCTATTTTGTCTGGATTTTCAAAGATCTAGATAAATACATTGTTCGAATTGGCAAAGAATCAGAGGCTCGTGAAAGATCAGTGGTCGGAACAAACAATGACATTTATTGATAAGAAAGTTTTGATGAACCAAATGCTCTATTCATCAAAAAGGGGGAGATGATTTATAGAAATATCCGGATCAGAAATTTCAAAGATTTGAAAGTTTGGATAAAGAGTTGAAGAAGATAAAGTTCAAAGTTTGAAAGTTTTTTTAAGAAGAGTCAAAGTTGTTTGAAGATGTGCTAATTTTCAGAAATTTTCTTTAAAGATTATTTGCTGAAGCATTCCATGCTAAATCTGAAGATAATTTCTTTCCAAAGTCTGAAAGAGTTTTGTGATCATTCTGAAGAGATTATTGAAGATTGTTATATATTTTGAAGATAGATTTTGGGAGAATACTGTTATTCCCAATATTCAAGTTCTAATTGATCACAAACACAATCAAGATGAGAATCTAAATACATTCATTGATTTCAATCACATATCTCACATTTTACAATCTCATATGCTTTCTCTCTCTAAACTCTCTCACTAGAATGATATTCTATTGCCTCTTCTCTAATACGTGTACATACTGATTACAAAGACAAACAAAGACTATTTATATCCAATATCAAATACAAGAAACAAACAAATACAAATACAAATACATTGACTTTGACTTTTATTACAAATAGACTTTGACTTTAATGAGAGTTGACTTTTCCAGCTTTGACTTCTTGATCTTTTGTCTTCAGTCTTAATGATCTTGAATCCAACAGTTATGTGCTCTAACAAATACAAACAGCTTTTGAAGATAAAGATGTTATAAAGAAAAAGGGGAGATTGTTAATTTTGTTCAAAGACAGACTTAGGAAAAATAAAGTTAAACAAAAGGAAGAGATTGTCTAGATTGAACCAAGGGGGAGATTGATCTGCTAAATCTTTCAAAGATGATCTTGAATCCAAAGGGGGAGATTGTTAAAGCCGAAATATGCTGGATACAAGATCATGAAGACTAGAGGTTAAAGATACAAGAAGTCAAAGCTGAGAAAGTCACCTCTCATTAAAAGTCAAAGTCTTTGTTAATAAAAGTCAAAGTCAATGTATTGTTTTGTAATTGTTTTTGTTTCTTTGTAGTTTAGTTGCTAGGTATAAATAGATTCCTTTGCTGTTTAATAGATAAATAGTTAGAACTTGAGAGAGTTGTAGAGAGAGAAAGAGGAGTCTAGAGAGAGAAAGTGTGAAAACATATTGTATTCTTTGAATTGGAAATTGAAATCAAATATTTAATTTGAATCATTCTTGTTTGTTTAATTGATTTGTAATTAGAAACTTGATTTCAGGACACACAGAAGTGATCTTCTATTGAGGCTTCGGGATTGGATGCTAGGAATGTGAGAGGTTGAGTAAAAACTTTGGCTGGTAATCCAATGCTTGCCTTCTAAACAAGATTCTCTGGAGGAGCCTGTTCATCGACAACCATGGTTTCTTGTTCCTTGGCCTGTGACTGAGGTTCTTCTGTAGTAGGTTTAGAGATATAGCCATCAATCTCTGGCGATTCTCTCAACTCTGTTGTTGTTGAAGTATGATGCGGTTGAGCATTTTTGAATACATATTCTTCAACATCAACTACTTCAATTTGTTCTTCAGCAGCTTCTTCTTCTTCTCTAGAATCTGATTTTTCTTCTTTTTCAGATTCTGGTTCCACTCTTTCAGAATCTGATTCGAAAGCATCTCTCATCACATAAGTTGGTCTTTCAGGTGATGAGAATGCATCTTCTTCTGATGTAGAGAAGTCTATCAGCTGCTCGTCTTCATCTTCTTCCAGAGCCCCAATTGTTTCTGGAGTTGCATTTATGATTGGTATTATTGGAGCTTCTAAAGTAGATGGTGCTAGAAAGACGACAGGTATTGGGGACTTAAGAGTGGCCTGATTGTCTTCAGCAGAGGTTGAGGTTGAGTGCCTTTCTTGTTCTTTTTCTTTACCTCTGCCAGAGGGAGTGGACTCTTTCTGAGTTTCAACAGTTCTGGGTGCTTGAGTCTTCTCCTCCTTATGAAGGCCTGATGACCCTTGAGGTTGGTCATCCTGGTCATCAGAGTCTTCATACCTTGCCTTCTTCCTGGCCTCCTCAGAGCATGCGACCTCTGGTTCCTTTCTCTTTAGTGTTTCCTCTGAAGATATGACATTCTTCAGAAGGTCTTCAATTGTCTTGTTCTGCTGAGTGGTCTTGGAGACAAACTTGTTGGAGATGTTCATTACATTGCTGGTGATACGTTTGGAGAAGTTGTTGAGGTCAGCTTTTGTAATGAACTCTGATGTGGCAGGAGCAACAGATGGAGTGGGGATTTTTGCAATCACCTCTACTAAACTTCGCAAGACTTCCTCTTTGAATTGAGAAAAGTCTTCAGAAGTCAGAGTTGGAGCAGAGGGAGGTGGAATCGCCTTTAGCAGCTCTGTTCTTGAATTCTGAATTTCTCTAGACAGGACCGAGTCATTCTTGATAACCAGGTTTTCCAGATTCTCCAGTTTGGTGTTTTGAGAGAGAAGGGTCGCACGCAGCTCAGAGACCTCTGAAGTAAGTTTTGCAACTTCAGAGTTAGAGGCGGAGGCCTCTGAGGTTTTCTCCAGTTGAAGTTTGATCTCCTTCAGAGATTCTCTGATTTCATTACCAAAGATTTTGAACCCCTCTTTGGTGACATAATCAGAGGGGGTGACCTTAGGATCATCACATGATTCTAATTTTCCCTCGAGTTCAGAGGGGCCTTCTTTCGGAGTTGGGTTGGTTTTGACTCCGGAAGGACTTCCTATTAATCCTTGAGGACCTTTTTTCAAGGATTTCTCTATAATTGTTCTGATAGGTCTGTTATCATCAGAGTCAAAGTCTGATGATGACGAGAACCTAATATGTGTGGACACCTTGCTGTCCAGGCTAAGGAGTCCATGTGCAAGAAGGTCGTGCCATTATTTGTCTGACAGGCAGTCCTTACGAGAAATGTTAAATTTCTCTTGATCTATGGTTCGGTCGGTTGTAGCATGAGCCACAGAGGCATCATGTGTGTGAGGATGTGACGCACTCTGGGGCGAATGAGTACTTATGTTTTGGTCTAAGTCCTTTTAGGAGGACCTATCCGTATCAGAGGTTTCCCCAGTTGTGCTTGCATCATAGGCTGAAGAATATGCCTCTGAGCGGACGGCTTGGGTAGGGCTCGAGGTGTGCACCTCTGTTTTAATGTCCACTGGTGCTGGACCACCTTGGACAGTAGATATGTTTGCACGGGGATTAGGGTTTCGGAATTGCTCATTTGTGCCATGAGGGGCATCTTTTTCTACCTTACCGCCCTCGGATGCTAGATTCAGAAACTCTCCCTCTGGTATTCTCTCTTCCTCACCTTCCTCTGCTCTGACAGAGTTATTCTCTTCGTCAGAGGGAGGGTTCTCTTGTCTTCTCTTCCTCACTCTCACAGAGCCACCCTCTGGTTACTCTCTGTAAATGTTTTGATCAGTATCAGAGATGTTACTCTCTGATTCTAGCTTAGGCTCAGAACCTAAGTGTGTTGGGGATCCCATCATCGGTTCTAATGATTGGGCAACACGACTAAGTAGAAGATGGGTGTTAGAGTCAACAGGAATTACCTCAAGCATGGAGTGTGGAAAACGTCGCTCATTTGGGTAAGGAGGAACCTCTGTTGCTTTGAAAGAGTTCATGATGAACAATGGTGTCCTCGGACCCTTCTTAGTGAGAGAGAATTTCTCCATTGCTCGTTGGATGACTACATAAATGAATCTGGGAAATAGTACTGAAATTGGTTGTTTTTCTTTGGCCAAATCTTTGTTCTTGTCCACCGCATCCAGCATCTCAAAGAAGAGAATATGAGCCATATTTATGCTTATGTTGAAGAAGATACATTATGGTAAGGATGGCTGGATGTGTCTGATCCTGGCTTCCAATTTTGCAGGTAAGTGTGCGATTTAACACACTAAACATGAAGTTCCACTTGGGAGGCAGGAACTGACGTCTGAACTGACTTAGGCGTGTGATCTCCTTGTTGTAACCTAAGTGCTGGAGGAACTGAAGAAGAACTTATTGAGTGGGTGGTTTCTCAAATTTCTCTATTTGAAGATCTTTTGTAGTGAGCAGGTTGAATCTGCGAGTTAGGGTTTGTGGGGTGATTCTTATGTTTATGCCTTGGTCACCTAGGTCAATATACCCAACAAGTCCTTCCTTTTGATCATCGTATTCACTTGAATACCACCATTGTTGGACAAATCGTAGAGGAACATCCTTAGCATATTTGGTGAAGACATCGTTGAGTTCGCAGTTGCTCAAAAAGTCCAGTACTGGACGAAACTGCTCGTCGTGCTTGGTAGGGGTGACATCCAGAAAGTAGTTGTTACCTTTCACTGGTACTTCAAATTGTGCCATGTTCAAGCTTGGAACAAGTCTTCTTGAGTTGTCTGAGTTTTGAGATTGAGCAGCCATTATTGCAGGTTTTGAGAAAGATAAGAACTAGAGAGAGAGAAATTGGGAATTTGGATTCTGAGAGCGTAAAGAATAAAAGGAGAAGAGGAAAAGGGTTTTTATGGACAAAGGTAGAGTGAGAGGTTATGGAAACGGCGATTGAGTGTTCCAATGTCAGAAAGGATGTTCCATCATCTCCTAATAAATAGGTGACACGTTGAGGTGTGTAGAGGAGAGACGCTTGGTGTTAGATAACCGCCAGTACGATTTAAAAAAAACGAATGGTTATACAAAAGAGCTTTTATATTTAATTATTTTTCTCAAAAGAGTTTCTTGAAAAATAAGAGAATTAATAAATTAATTCTTTTTGAGAAAAATGAACATTTCCTGGAATATTATGAAAATGAGAAAAAGTCAGAGGCTCTGATATAAGTATCAGAGACAAGATCAGAGGCTCTGATATTAGGATCAGAGACAAGATCATAGGTTCTGATATGAGTATCAGAGACTGGATCTGTGACTCTCTTGCTCCCCCTTGATAGGTGAAAGGTTCTTTTGCTCCCCCTTGACCAAAGAATGGTTTCTTTTTATCTTCTCCCCCTTGACAGGTGCTTAGAGACACAAAAGAATGATTTTGACTTTGTGAAAAAATGTTCAGAGATGCTGAAATTAATTTCAAAAGCTCTTGAGAACATGCTACACATGTCAGAGGCTCTGAAGATAGGATCAGAGACTCTGAAGTTTTCCTGTTTTTAGGTAGACATGTTCATCATTCCCAATGTTAGGGCTATTTTGATAGTTAAAAAGAAGTTCAGGGTAGATTATGACAAGTTATTATTGTTGTAAGCTTGTTGGGCCTTAAAGCCCATAAGCCCATTAGGCCTGCGAGCCTACATATTTAAAGTTAATTCTATTTCATTTGTTAGTTGAAGAAATTCATTATTCAGTTTACTAGTCATTAGGTTTACATACCGTAATCAGAAATTCTCTCTGTAAATCTTAACCCTTTGAAGTTATATCAATAATATGACTAGTTGCTGTGGCCTATAATCTGTTCATCATTGTTCTTAATTACTTGTGATTGCACTGCACTGGGATCTACATTTGGTATCAGAGCAGATAGGCAAAAAGGTTTGATCCAGTAAAAAAGGTTTGTCTGAAACCCTAAGATCAATTACTTGTGTTCATTGCTTTATTTGCTTGAATTGATTGTTTGTGTTTGCGTTATATGTTTATCTGATTTATTTGATTCTGCAAAGTTAAAAGTTTTTTGTTCGATCGATTTTTTATGGGAAGTTAAAAGTTTATTTTTTCTTCGATCGAATCTGAGAATTTTTTTTTCTTTGTTAATATCGGTCTTAGGGTTAGCCATTGTTTTTTTTCGTTTTTGTTGATTATATCACATCCGGTCGAATCTTTTGGTTGATTATCTGGGGCTTTATTCGATCGAAGATCGAAGGTTCTGGGGTTGGCTTCGGTCGAATCCCAGAAATTCATCGGGTTCTTCGGTGGTTTCTTCGTGTTCTTCGGTCATTTGAGTTTAATCGATCTTATCTGTTTTTTTTTGTGTTTATCGTTTAATTTGTCTTTCGACCTGAGCCCTTCGACCGAATAAGAGTTTCCCCGGTCTTGTCCTTTGACCGGATACGTGTATCCCCGGTCTTGTTCTTTGATCGGATACGTGTGTCCCCGGTCTTGTCCTTTGACCGGATACGTGTGTCCCCGGTCCTGTCATTGGACCGGATACCTGCTTCCTCCGGGCTTACCTTCGATTGATATCTTGCATACTCCGGTCTTTCGTGTGACCTGATATTCTGTTAGACAAAGTGTTTATGTGTTTCTTCTATTTTTCTTGTATTTGGATCATTCTGCTTGCCTAACGATCATTACAGTGCTCTTAAGTTAAGAAGTAAAGATGAACTCAAGGGATGCTCTAGCCATCGGTTCTGACCAAAAGCCCCCGGTGCTCTTTCAGGGAGAGTACCCTCAGTGGCATGACCGATTTATGAACTTCATAGAAGCAAAATCCAACTATGAAGATATATTCAAATGCCTGACTGAGGGTCCACAAGATTGGCCAATGAAAGTGGTACCGGGAAACCCAACTGAAGGAAGGCCAGAGCGTCAGATTCGGAAATCTGTTGGTGATTTTACTAAGGAGGAAAAGGAAATGTACGAGGCAGAAAAGCTAGCAAAATCGTACCTTCTTCAAAGTCTACCGAATGACATCTATGCTTATATAGATAGCTTCAAAGATTCATCGAAAAAGATGTGGGACCAAATAGAGAAGATGATGATGGGAAGCCACATCAATAACCAGCTAAAGGTGACCAACTGTATCACCAGATATGATGGGTTTAAAGCACGAAAGGGTGAAACGCTGACGGAAACCTACGAGAGGTTTAATATGCTCCTGAATGATCTTCAGAAAAATAAGATCACAAAGACGAACACGGAAAACAACATAAAGTTTATGAACAACTTACAGCCTGAGTGGAAACCGTTCGTCTCCCATATACGCCACACTCAGACCTTGGAGAAGCTATACCTTCATGAACTCTATGAAATGCTGCTCCAAGACGAAGAAGAAGTGATGGAACTTATTGGGAAAGTAGAGGAAAAGCCAGCAACTGATCAAATACCACTCGTATCTGAGAGAAGAGGCAAGTCCGTCAGCCGATCATCTGGAAAAGAGCCCGTGCTGAGTGATTCTGAACCTGAAGATCTCGATAGCGACTCGGATCCAGAACTTGCCAAGATGAAAGAAGCAATGGTGTTTCTCACTCAAGCATTTCAAAAGAGGAAGTTTTTTAACAAGTCCTCCAACAAGCAAAGAGTCTCTACTCGACGTGATCATCGAAATATGACTGAAGGTGATAGTCGCTTTGAAGCTGTTAAGAAGACGGACAAGAGAAATGAAGAAAAGCCGAAAGACGAACCGATCAAATGCTACAACTGTGGTCGGTTAGGTCATTTCACCAAAGATTGTCGCAAGCCAATTGTGCGCAACGCCGACTACTACCGAGCCAAGCTGCTTCTTGCCAAAGAAAAGGAAGCCGGTAAAGCTCTAATGGCTAAAGACGATTATTGGTTACAAGTGTCGGATGAAGAACCTGAGGATGCTGAAGCTCATTTGTGTTTCATGGGCAACCATTCATCACCATCCGATACTGATGAAGAAGATCACAATGCTCCTTGCCAGGTATGTGCCCCTTTCATGAAGCTTTACTTGATCAGATGCAACTTTCAATGAACAAACTTGACTCTTACAAGATACTTTTAAAAGAAAAAGAACAACTTCTCTCATCTCTGGAAAACCGTGTCACTAAACAGTCTGAATTTATGGAAAAACAAAGCTTAGAAATTTCTAGCTACCTGTGCACGATTTCTAATTTAAGAGAAGAGAATGACAGTTGTTCAACAGAGTCACAAAAGCTAAAGACCAAAGTAGATGACCTGACCGATGAGCTACGTACGTCTAAGACCGAGAAAATTGCTTTAATCACTCAAAACGTGGCGTACAAGAATGAGAACAAAAGGTTATCTGATCAATTAGAAGAGCTTGAAAAGAAACTCTATAAATTTGGTCAATCTGATCAAATGCTAAAGCTAATCGCACCAAAAGAACCAAAGTACGGAAATACGGGTATCGGGTACGATAACCGTAATTATTTAAACAAGGCTTTATCCAAAGTTACTACTTTATATGCATCTGAATTTTTTGGATTAGACAAAATCTTTCCAGAATATAAGATACGATGGACCACACCCACTGAGGTGGAAGAATTGGAAGATAAGTTGAGAAGAGAAAATTCTGTTCTTTCTAAAAGGACAGTTCCTTTTGTCTATGATTCATTAAATGCTACTTATAATATTGACAAACCCCGTTTCTTGTCATCCGATTATTTTCATAGTTACTCTCAAGCTGAACTAGATACTAAAACCGTTAAAACTGAGGAGGAACCTCTAGCTCCTAAAGTTTATGTTCCAACTCTAATTTTAGAAAAGAAACTGCTTCAGCTAGAAGAATCGCATGCACTAGAAAGGGAAAATTTTCAAAAGGAAAAACAAGGTCTTTTATCTCAAATTGAGTGTCTCAGTTCCAACAAAAAGGAGACTATGTCGGATGAGGAAAAAGAATATTTCCAGACGGAAATAAAGAAGTTGCACTCACAACTGGCTGCTATGGCAGCAAATCATCTGAAAGTGCAACTTCACAAGGCTGACCTTCAAGCTCAGCCTTCCATTCTCCAAAGAGAGATATCTCATCTGTCTGAAAACTCTTATCTTTCTTCTGACACATCTTCCTGCAAAGCTTTTATGGGTGACTCGTCACCAATCTTTTCAAATAAAGGAAAAGAGTCTCAAGGCTTTGAATCAGATCAGTGTTCTGATTGTAAAAATGCTTCCGCATATGATCTGCTCTCAACAAACTCTTCCACTGTTCTGAAGTCCTCATGTGATAAGGTTCTTTCAGATGAGGAATTAGAATTTTCAGCATTTTTGAACTCTGAGGTGTGTTTAGATGGTGATTTGAGCAAATTTGATTTTAATCCTTCTCTACCTAGCCATGTTGATTTTATAAATGAGTCATGTGAGCCTCCGGTTACATTTTATAAGGGCGAATGTTCCACATCTGCCCCACAAAAACCTTCTGTGAACAATTCTTCAAAATCTTCAAAGTCCAAATCTAAAAAGCGTTCACAGAAGAAGAAAAAGACCGGTCGCTCTCAAAGGTCACAATCTTCAATTTTCAGATCCACTGACTATAGGTTTAACGGCATTTCAGATACTTTTGGTCGGCGGAAAGAAGTGAAATATGCTTGGGTAGCAAAGAAGTCAAAAGATAGCTCGGCAACATCAGAATTAGTTGATCCGGTCTTAAAGTCTAAAAAGAACAATAACAATCATGATGTTTTTATTTCTAAACCTTTAGTTGACTGTAATGGAACTCTTCCTTTAAAAGTTTATTCCATTCCGCAATTACTTCAACTGTCTCATGATTGTCTGTGTTGTTTTTATTGTGGATCAAATGATTTTGTTGATAGTCGTTTTGCATCTGATTGGTTCGGCTCATCTCATATTGCTCATGATTATTCTCATTGTGATGCTTCCCGTGATAGAAAAAGACCCAAATCTAAACGGGTCTCTAAGTCGGGTGTTAATTCTAACCCCAAAGGACCCATTTACGAATCGGTACCTAAAAAAAATAAACTATTTGCAGGACGGTCATGTGTGGTATCTAGATTCAGGCTGCTCCAAACACATGACCGGAAGAAGGGAGCTACTCACAAACTTCACCGAGAGGTTCTGTAGGAATGTACGGTTCGGGAATGATCACTCCTCTCCCATCAGGGGTTACGGCGATATTGTCAAAGATAACATCACGATCAAGAAAGTCTCCAATGTCGAAGGTCTCGGTCACAATCTCTTCAGTATCGGTTAGTTCTGCGACAAGAATCTCGAGGTTACGTTCAAGGCTAAAAGGTGCAGCGTTCGAACTGAGGATGGTAAAGAAATACTTGTTGGAACGCGACGCACCAACCTCTACACGATTGACCTCTCGTCCTTGAAACCCGACAAGGAAGTCTGTTTGTTGTCCAAAGCATCTGCTGAACAAAGTTGGCTATGGCACCGTCGTCTCTCGCACTTGAACTTCAAGAATATCAACAAGTTGGTTCTCGGTGGACATGTCAAAGGTATGCCAGACCTAAAGTTTGAAAAAGATCATCTATGCGCTACCTGCGAAAAGGGCAAGATGAAAAAGGCGTCTCACATGCCTAAAGCCGTTCCGAGTACTTCTCGGTCCCTTGAGCTAATCCACATGGACTTATGTGGACCGATGCGCGTTCAAAGCATAAATCACAAGAAGTATGTCCTGGTGATGGTTGACGATTTCTCTCGTTACACTTGGGTCCGATTTCTCCGTTCAAAGGACAAAACTCCCGAGTTGATAATCTCACTTCTGAAAAGCATTCAAGTCAGTCTCAACCAAGTAGTTCAGACAATCAGGACGGACAACGACACTGAGTTCAAGAATCAAATACTCACCGGTTATCTCACTTCAGTGGGTATCTCGCATACTTTCTCCGCCGCTCGTACTCCTCAGCAGAATGGGGTGGTAGAGCTTCGAAACAGAACTCTAGTTGAAGCAGCACGCACGATGTTATCTCATTCCAAGCTACCACTATTTCTTTGTGCAGAAGCTGTTGCTACCGCTTGCTATACTCAAAATCGGTCTATCATCAACAAACGGTTCAACAAGACTCCGTACGAGATCATCAACAAGCGTATCCCGAACATCAACTACTTTCATGCTTTCGGATGCACCTGCTTTGTCTTAAATGATAAGGATGATCTTGGCAAACTCAGTCCCAAAGCGGATGAAGGAGTGTTTATCGGCTACTCTCAACAAGCAAAAGCCTAACGTGTCTACAACAAACGGACGAAGACCGTCGTTGAGAGCGTAAACGTGACTTTTGACGAGGCCCCTGATATGGTTTCTGAACATCTCAGTTCAGAACCCGCGCTTACTGGTGTGTTAGCTTCTGGACAATTCCGTTCGGAGGCTACACAATCTCCAGTGGATCCAAATCATGCGTCTACGTCAAGAGCACATCTTTCTGATTTGGATTTACTGTTTGAATTCTTTTATAATGACTTATTTAATGTTAAGTCTAATACTACGTCATGTGACAGGAATACTGCTCAAGCACCAGAAGTGACACAAATCACTGGCCCTACCAACTCCGGTGGTCCATCCTCGCCTGGTGTTCCATCTTCTACTGCCAATGATCAAGCCTCCCCAAGCTCAAGTGATAGACATACTCTTGCTCAAGTTCTTGATGACGGTGCTCCTGAACCGACTCCTGTTTCCGTTCAACTTCCTGAACCGACTCCTGTTTCCGTTCAACTTCCTGCACCGACTCCTGTTGATGGTGCTCTCGAAGCTTCCTCTCCGGCAATCCCGGAACCTCCCATCGTTTCATCTCCAGCTGAGTCATCCTCTACTCCTAGTTCAACTCCCACTACGAAGCTTACACCTCACAGGCCATCATCCCTCGAGGCAGTTCAGGATTTACCCCTAGGTGGTCATGTGGATTCTGATACCTCCCATCAGACATATCAACCTCATCCACACACCACCAAGTGGACTCGAGCACACCCCATCATCAGATCATCGGTGATCCCTCCACACCAGTTCAAACTCGATCCACCACCGCGAATGACTGCTTATTTTCCTCGTTCCTCAGCCGTATCGAACCTTCCACTGTCTCTGAAGCGCTGAATGATCCGGACTGGGTAATTGCTATGCAAGAGGAACTCAACCAATTTGAGACCCTCAAAGTATGGCGCCTAGTTCCCCGACCTAAGAACAAGACGGTGATAGGGACTAAATGGATTTTTAAGAACAAGAAGGACGAAAACGACATCATTGTTCGGATCAAAGCGCGTCTAGTGGCTAAAGGATATCGCCAGCAGAAAGGAATTGATTACGATGAGACGTTTGCACCGGTTGCCCGCATTGAAGCGATCCGCATGTTCCTCGCATACGCCGCTCACAAGAATTTCATCGTCTTTCAAATGGACGTGAAATCCGCGTTCCTCAACGGCGTGCTCAAGGAGGAAGTTTATGTCTCGCAACCCGAAGGCTTCGTGAGTACTGAAAATCCGCATTACGTCTACTTTCTTGACAAGGCCCTCTACGGTCTTAAGCAAGCGCCACGAGCCTGGTATGATGCACTCTCATCCTTCTTAGTCAAGTCTGGCTTCTCTAAAGGTAAAATTGATACTACTTTATTTATTAAAAGAGAGAAGAATGATATCATTCTTGTACAAATTTATGTTGATAATATAATCTTTGGCTCCACGAACCCCAAGTATTGTCAGAACTTTTCTGCCTTAATGAGTAAACATTTTCAAATGAGCATGATGGGGCAAATGATTTTTTTCCTGGGTCTACAAGTAAAACAATTACAAACAGGAATTTTCATTAATCAATCTAAGTACATCTCGGATATTCTTCGGAAATACCAGATGGAACAATCTTCATCTATGAAAACCCCCATGTCCACTACTCTAAAGCTTTACTCCGATCCTGACGGTAAGAATGTGAATGCTACTATTTATAGAGGTATGATTGGCTCTCTGATGTACTTGACGGCTAGTCGGCCTGACATTATGTTTTCGACATTCTTGTGTGCAAGATTTCAGTTGAAACCTAAAGAGTCTCACTTAGCTGCGGTTAAGCGAATTTTCCGGTATTTAAAAGGTACTGCTGATCTTGGTTTGTGGTACCCAAAAGAGACAGGTTTTGAATTGACAGCATACTCGGACGCTGATCATTCTGGAAACATGCTGGACCGGAAAAGCACGTCGGGTCATGTTTAGTTCTTGGGGGATCGTCTTGTCAGTTGGGCTTCCAAGAAGTAAAACTGCGTATCCACCTCCACCGCCGAGGCGGAGTATGTAGCAGCCGCCAGTTGCTGCTCACAAGTCATCTGGATGCGCACCCAGCTCAAAGATTATGGATTTAATTACTCCAGGATTCCCATCTACTGCGACTCGAAGAGCGCTATAGCCATATCAAGCAATCTCGTCCAGCACACGAAGACGAAGCACATTGATGTGCGCTATCACTTTATAAAAGATCACGTGGAAAAAGATACTATCGAACTCTATTTTGTTAATTCAGAGCATCAGTTAGCAGACCTATTTACCAAAGCCTTGGACGAAAAACAATTTAATTACCTTGTGTCCAAGCTAGGTATGCTAAATCTGAAAGTTTGATCCGTTCGCAGCTCTCTACGAGTTTCATTCAATAACGAATGACTGTGACAACTGCACCAGTGCCTTGTCTCTGGTTGCTATTATCCACACTCCTTGGTTATTGCATTTTACTCGTTCAGCTCTGTGTCCGTTACGAACTTCTGTATCAACAAAGTAGATTTCGTGTTTTTTTCCCGCTTCTTTTGTGTTCGTGTGTCTGTTTTTTTTGTGTGATTTTGTGTGCAGTTTATCTCTTGTTCTCTGAAAAATGCAAGTTGATTGTGATGGACCTACAACCCAGTAAGGTGTTCAGGGGGAGCACTAGCGTCAGATGGTTGGTAAGTCTCACGAGTCCTCCAATCGAGGGGGAGCAGGTAAGTGGTTTGTGTGTTTGGAAACCCCTCATAGCAATCTTTGAGGGGGAGCTGTTTTTTTTTTGGTTTTTCTTTTTTTTTTACGGTGTTCTTTGATCTAGACTTTCCCCGGGGATGGATCTGGTGTCGCTTTATCTTCTCCGGGGGTATACTCCGATCTAGGGTTACGCCTCGGTCGAAGGCTCCCCCGGTCAAAAGGTCCCTCCGGTCGAACACATATCTGGTGGTTTAACCACCGGTCGAATGTGACCTCCGGTCGAATATCTCCTCCGGTCGAAGACCATATCCGGTCTTCAGTAATATCCGGTTGAACACCTATTCGGTCTTAGTGACCTCCGGTCGTAGACCTTATCCGGTCGAACACCTATCCGGTCTTAGTGACCTCCGGTCGAAGACCTTATCCGATCGAACTTATTCGGTCTTAATAGAACCCCGGTTGAATCTTATCCGGTCGAATCCAAGTTTTTGGTGCTTATAGTTATACCTTTTAATATGTGTGGTTATGAGGAACTTTTGGTGATTCTATGTGCTGGTGCAAGTCTATGCGCCTTGGTGACTAACCCTAATTCTCGAATAGGGTTTTGTTCTTCCAAGATTTGGAGTTACTATCCGTTGTGAATTAAATCATGACTGTATAACTCCAACGGCTATTATCTTTTTCCAAACCTGCGTACTAATCGATTAATTCTTCACAGGTACAATGGCACAAAACCAGCCACCAGCGATTGATCCAATCGCAGATGCGGAACTGATTCCCGAGGATCAGTTCCTTCCTCTTACAGATAATAACTACCATCTCGATGTAACCCAACCTGCTATTCAATATCAGGTCATCATCGAGATACTCAGGGGCCATCCAATCTCTTATGCTCTAACGGAAACTGCAACTGTACCAATCTTATACTTACAACAGTTCTGGCATTCTCTCCATGCGTTAGAGGCCGATGGCGGATTCCATCTTGAAGGTCGGATAGATCACACACCAGTGCTTCTCACAAGTGATCTCTTCCGACAATTCCTTCGGTTACCGACCGCCGGATCCGTAGCAGGCCGAGAAGACTTCAACCCGATTGTCAGTGATGTTACTCTGTGCACCGACCTTCTCTCCTTGGGTTACGACACAGAACTTCGCATTCCATCAACCTTCAACCGCAAACATCTATCGACGATATGGTACACGTTGTTCACATACATCAATCGGTGCCTTTCATCTATAACGAAGGGTATTGATCAGACGAGCACCCCGATTCTACGCATCTTTCACGCGGTGGCCTTCAATCGCCACGTGGACTTTGCCGACTTTCTCTGGTTTGAACTCATTCAGAGAGTTCGTTCTACTGCATCTCGCCGGTCAAACTTCATTCCATTCATGCGGTTCCTACAGATCGTTATCCGGAACTACATGAACCTGTATCCCGAGATACAACGCCGCTCTACCCACCCGACGTGCCCACAACATCCAACTCGCAAGATTCCTTCCCGCGCTGATCCGGAAGGTGTTGTCGCCCGACAAATCCCAGTCGGGGTACTAGACCATGCTCGTCCCACGGCACTGAGTGTGATAGCTTATAGGTACACACACAACATTCCAGCTCCTATGGTTCGGCCAGGACCAGCAGGACCTGCCCAGGGAGCAAGACCTGAGCGACGTGAGGGTCCGCGTCCACGAACGAGAGGCGGGAGCGTCCGGATAGCTGGGGCTTCCGGACAGGGTGTGTCGAGAGCTATTATCATGAGGGGATCTGGCATGGGCAGTGCCGTTGGAACGAGCCAGCCTAGCTCTTCAAGACAACCATCTTCGCCGCCACCAACCGAGACTCAAATGGCAGAAGAGGCAACAAATTCTGAAGCCGTTAATGTTCAGTCCTCTTCTGTCGCTGCTACTGAAGACACGGCAGCCAATTCCGACTCAGAAGAAACCCAAATTGCAGCATCGACATCAAATGAAGAGTCTTCTGACTCCGATGGTGACGATGATCAACCCCCATCCGGAGAGATAAGGAGAGCGGAGGGAGTTATGGATGAAGATGATATTCTAGTGAGCCGAGAGAGGGAAAGAAAGAGAAAATATGACGCTGTGAGTACACGAGTGACGGGACAACCATCTTCGGTTGTATCCCCCCTAGCCACGTTTAGCCAGGTAGCCACATCTGCTACCCAGTCTCATGTGTTGGGACAGGATATTGAAGAAGCCGCCGTGGACCTAGCGGCGCACTTGCACGCCCAACCAAGCCACTCCACCATCTCTCAACAGATGGTGGTTTCACATTCTCACGGGGATTTAGCACATACGCTATCGGGCTCTCACTTGGAGGGTGCCGATATTGAAACAAGAGAACAGCTGCCCCCGTTCTCTCCATCTTTGCATGCACGGAGTCTAGAGCCATTTGTTATACATGCCATTCCTAGGACACAGATTCCTTTTTCGGCTATCGCCGGTTGCCTAAGTGGCCCGGCCGGAACATCCATAGTAAACCCGCCTTCGGGTAGTTTACGAGGATTGGGTGGAAGTCCTACCACGGCTATCATCACGCCCACCGTGAATGTAGGTGGCTCGACTTCTACAGTCGTAGCTACAACGGGAAGTCTAAGTGACCCCGACGTTACCCCAACTGAGTTTGTCTCAAGGGAATACATGGACGGCGCCCTAAAGGCTGTCCAATCTATGATGAGGGAGGAGATGGACAACATCAAACGCATGGTCAAAGGCAAAGGTCCTGCGACTGAGCCGGAGACCACACCTATTCCACCTTCCCTACCAGCCACGGATCTTTCAATACCTGAACTCAAATCCATCCTTCTTGTCAAACTTCTAGCCCAATCTCTAACCGAACCCACCCAGGATGCCAATTTGCTATCCCTACTTCGTTCTCAAGCATCCACACCTACCCCACCTCTACTCCAACCTATTGTATCTACCGAAGCATTCCAGTTCCAGCAAGCTATGCTTCAGTCACTTCAGCAAACTGTAGCTGTTTTGACTGAACGCCTTTCAGCAGTGGAGGATACCTGTCGTAGCCAGGCAGAACGGCTCAAGCGCCGACATGATGATCAGGATGATCCTGATCATCATGAGGGGGAGAAGCGCCAACGTCTATCTGAGCCGGAGATACATGTAGTGGAGTCAGAACAGGTTGAACAGGGTATTGGTTCCGGTACTCGATCAGAAGGGCAGGGACAGGAACGGGAACAATGTATGGAGTTAGTGCTGCTTGACATTCCAAGGGTTGAAAAGCCTGAGGAATTTGATGAAGGTTCTCCGATAGTCCCTGAAGACTGGGCATTGATACTTGATCCTTATGAAGTTTATGAACCGACGGAAGAATGTGCTAATACTGAACGAGCGCTGGTAGTCATGCAAGCCGAAATAGATGAGACCCTTCATTCGGACTATCAGCCAGACGATCAGACTTCTGTTGCGGTTCTACTTTTGACCTATTCTGTTGTTAATACTGATCTTCCTGAAACAGATATTTCCTTCAGATCTCCTCCAGCATCTCCAGTTATGGGAACAGACAGTACTACACCAGTTCGTCCATTCAAGTGGGAAAGAGTCAGAATAAAAGTTCCTTTCCTTGAAGAAAGCCAAAAGAAGATTTTTGCCCACTGGATACATAAGTATGATTAAGTTGTTCTGCATGGTCTACAGTCAATGAAAAGCAAGGAACAACAGCGTGAACTCATATTCGTGTACAAGAAGTTTCAAGTCAAAAACAACAAGACAAAGCTGAAGATTACATCGGTTGATCATATATTATCTAGTTTCTTCATGAAAGTAAAGTATTCAGATTTCATGGTGACTAGAGAAGATGGTCAGAAGTATTGTTTCTCTGAAGCTGACTTTCCGTTTCTTGAACCACAAGATCTGCTGTTCATTCTTCGAGACTTAAAGACCAGAACTAACAGACCCGGGGAAGTCATTGATGCACTTGAGACAGTAAAGAGATATATGAAGTGTGCAATGAAGCTTGCCTCGGTGGAAGATTTTCAGATTGGGTTAGAAAGCAACCAGCCAAAGATTAATCTGCTCAAGCCTGATTTGAAGTTTCCGTCTGATGCCCAGAATGTACCTGCATTTACTGTGATAAAGCTTCCAGAGTTTGGCATGACCTACTTGAACGACAAAAGAAATTATGAGTTTCATTCGTTTTAATCAGATTACCAGATTCTGTGATGGTACGTTGATGTTGCTGAAAGAAAAGTTGAAGCGTGTACTTGATAAAGATGAAAAAGGGGTTCAACTTTTGGATCCTAAATACAAGCCACTTGTTCTTGAAGCACTGGGGGTAATTGAAGAGCGACTGGAGTACATGACTCAGATTCGATATTTCGAGATCAGCTTTGGTTTCCGAAAAATTTATGTTCCTAACTGGCGTGACTATCAACTTCTATTTAAAGGGGGAGATTGTTAGGGCTATTTTGATAGTTAAAAAGAAGTTCAGGGTAGATTATGACAAGTTATTATTGTTGTAAGCTTGTTAGGCCTTAAAGCCCATAAGCCCATTAGGCCTGCGAGCCTACGTATTTAAAGTTAATTCTATTTCATTTGTTAGTTGAAGAAATTCCTTATTCAGTTTACTAGTCATTAGGTTTACATACCCTAATCAGAAATTCTCTCTGTAAATCTTAACCCTTTGAAGTTATATCAATCATATGACTAGTTGCTGTGGCCTATAATCTGTTCATCATTGTTCTTAATTACTTGTGATTGCACTGCACTGGGATCTACACCCAACTTTCTAATTAAGAAATTGAACCTTCGTTCATCCACTGCTTTTGTGAAAATATCAGCAAGTTGAAGTTCAGTTGGTACAAAATACATTTCGATTGTTCCCTTTTCAAAATGATCTTTTAGAAAATGGTACCTTACATCAATATGCTTTGTTTTGGAATGATGAACTGGATTGGCAGAGATGGCGATGGCACTCTTTGAATCACACAGAATTGGAATCCTGTCATACTGTAAGCCATAGTCTCTGAGCTGAGTCTTCATCCAGATGACTTGAGAGCAACAACTAACAACAACAACATATTCTGCCTCTATTGTAGAAGTTGAACACAGTTCTGCTTCTTGGATGTCCAACTTACCATCTTATTTCCCAATAATTGACAGCATCCAGAAGTACTCTTTCTGTCTAGTTTGAATCCTGCATGATCTGCATCAGTGTATGCTGTTAAATCGAAGCTAGACAGTTTAGGATACCAGAGACCTAAAGAAGGTGTGCCTCTGAGGTATCTAAAAATTCTTTTGACTGCAGATAAATGAGATTCTTTTGGATTTGCCTGATATCGAGAACAAAGACATGTTGCGAACATTATATCAGGCCTGCTTACAGTTAAGTATAGAAGTGATCCTATCATGCCTCTGTAGGTTTTGACATCTACAGTTTTTCCCGAAGGATCAGAGTCAAGCTTGACTCCTGTGGCAATAGGTGTTTTCATAGAAGTTGAATCATTGAGTTTGTATTTTTTTAAAATGTCAGAGACATACTTAGATTGAGTTATAAAAGTACTGTTAGTGTATTAATTGTATCCAAGGTTTAATTGGGAAAGTCTTGTAAAAAGCCTTTGTAATTGAATAGTCAAAGAAAGTTAATGAATGTCAAAAGTCAATGTTTAGTTTGATTTGTAATGTGATTGTAATTAGAATTAGGAGATATATTAGTTTCTTAGTGGCTAAGCATTAGGTAGTTAGGAACCTTCATTGTAATATACAATTGTGAGATCAATGACCAATATGCTTTTCTCTCTCTACTCTTTCTCTCTCTAGTTCTTGACATTGTCATATCTTGATTAAGATTAATTGTTTGATTGCTTGCTTGATTAATTGTGAGATCAATGGAATATAATTGTTTATATTCGTTCATATAAACAAACTATCAAGTTCTTTGATACCCCAACCATTTCATGTTTATGCTCATGATATTTGATCTGATTGATACATTGTCAGATTCTCAAACCAATTTTCTTGATTTCATTTCATTCATTCAATATCTTTGTTTTGAGAGATCTTCATTGTTCAAATGCTCAAATTTCATTCATATTTTTAATTAGCATACAGTTTGACAATGTTATCATGTATTTTGTGCTTAACTGTTCAAGTTAAACTGTTGAGCAACTATTCTTTATAGGACTTACATGGGATTCGTGTGAGAGCTTAAACGGAACTTCCATGGATTCACGTTAACCATTGTTTCCTACCCAGGAAGTTATCCTAGAGTTATTGAGGGGTGAGGGGTCAAAATCAAAGAGTGGGGGAGATAACTCATCCAGTTGAGTTTTTCTCATTGTACTGAGCGGTAAAATGAAAAAGAGAGATTGGTTAGAAGTGAGCTTCAATGTTTAAAAGAAAGAGGGTGAAAGATCAGTGTTAAAAGAATATCAAAACTCTACACCAACCACTTTCTGAGTCGGGCAACCACATCTTCTGATTGGTTCACATTCTTTGGTGACCATCATTGAAACAGGCAGTCAGCCCATGCCAACTCTTACAATTACCCCACCAACCACTCATTTCTTTCTTAACAAATAAATGTTTCATTTTCTTTGGGATGCAACATATCTGCTATCTAATCTTCACTCGGAATATTTAGATATTGAAAAAGAAGGAAAGTGCCTCACTTTCGCACCTCTTTCATGCACATTGAGTCTGTGTAATATTTGTTGTTGTCTCAACAGTTTACACAATTTGAGCCTGAAAAGGCTTGAGTAGCTTCAATCATTTCTACACATTCACGAGCACACAAGGAATACGTTTTCTTGTCATAACATTCATAGAAAATTCCTTTATGGTTTTTCGATGATTGAATGGAAGCCATAGGGGAGTGAACATCACAAAAGCTCATTTCCAATGTACATCCGTTGTACAAAGTGGCTCCGTGCTACTTACAGGCATATTAACTGTATCATTTGTTGATTCAGGGTTACCACGTTCATTATATCTGAATTTGAAAAGATTTAGATATATAAATTTCATGAATTGACGGATACTCAGATCAAAGGGCGGAGAATGTCAATTTATCATAAAGGGAGATTGTTAGTGATAATCCCAAAATCAACCAAATCTTAGAGAGAGAAAGTAGAGAGAGAGAGTTGAAAGCCCAAAGTAAGATTCTATGAAAGTATGCGTTAGTTTTTTTTTACAAACACCAAAACCACAAGGGACTTAAATACCCTGGCCAATACTACACAGTATACACAACACAGAATACAGTATTAGACCAAGCCTATAAATACAATGATTACTATAAAATCTGACTTAACAATCTCCCCCTTAGTAATCATTGGCGCTGTGGTCTTCAATATCCATCTTCTAAATCAACACAGACCATCTAAGCGACTTAGCGAAGCTTCTTGACTTTTAAAAAAAAATTCTTCTCAGCATCTTTCAATCTTTGTTGCCTTTGTTGCCTTGACAAGACTGGACCTGTTTGTAATTAGCTTGAAAGAACAATCAGTTCATCAACTTATGCTCTAGACGATGCACCTCTTTCAAATATACTTGAATGAACTGTGGTGATCGGAACTGGAACAACAAAAGAATTAGTAGCTGAGAGAATAGAATCTTGAGCGAATCTTGATCAGCAGATAAACGTTTGAACTATTTGTCTCTTTAACTTCTCCTTAACTTCTCCCCCTCATGACCTTGATGATCTGGATCAACTTGGTCATGCAAATTTTGGAGACGAGACAACTTAAAATCTGCAAAATCAGAATAAAGGAGAAAGAGGGAAGTTTTGCGCTACATGTTGGTAGCGCAAACTTAGTTTTGCGCTAGCTGAAGGTGGCGCAAAGTTGAGTTTTGCGCTACCAACTGTTGGCGCAAATCTGACTTGAAATCTGAAAATTTTCCCCTGTTAAACTCTTTGACTCCCCCTACACAAATGCAGTAAATATGGCAATTCAAATTAGCATTTGTATAGAAAATCAGATACTCCCCCTCGAAATGAGATATGATCTTATCAGAATAAATTCCTTATTCATTCCCCCTTGAATAATGCACAAACCCATTAAAACAGATATGAGAATACAAGAATTGAAACATCAATGTAGAAAGAAAAATATACTGAATATGTATTTTAAAACAACTAAATATATAAAATTTTAAACACTAAACAAATTAAATTCTACTTAGTAAAATATCACAGATTAATCCATCAGATGAAGTCAAGTGTATGTTGTTGGATACAGATACAAGTTTCATTGCATATCAAGTTAAAACATGTTCAGTTTCAAAAAAATTCATCAATCTATTCAGTGTGCTCGCATGCGAACTTCGATTAGCTTCAAGAAAATGTAATTCTAAAAATATAATAGAAAACTTTGCATGTACTCACACTAAGCCATCAAAATTTAAGATTTTCACAAATTTATAGGTTTATCGCAACTCAAACATATCACTAAGTATCATAAGATGTGTGCTCATTGGCATCTTTTTAGCATTGTGCACATTGGCATCTTCACATGAGTGTGCTCTTTGGTATCTTTTAAGCTTGTGCACTTTGGCATCTTTTAATCAAAAAGTTTGATAAGTAAAGAACATGTCGTAAACGTAACTTTCTATCTGATCCTATTGCAGGATTTGGGTCAGCCGCTCCTAGACCAGTTGGTCTTAGGGGTCTAGGTGTCAAGCACCCCTTGGAACTTACTCTCCCATATCAGAAAGGCTACATCGACACATCCTAAACCCATTCATACTAGTAGAACATGACTTTCTATCTGATTCTATAGAAGGATTTGGGTTCGATCACTCCCAGATCAATTGACCTTAGGGGACCAGATGACAAGCATCCCACGGAACTTACTTTCCCAAACCAGAAAGGTCACAGGTACAAACTTTTAAACTTAGAGATTTCTGTATTTTATGTATATAATTCATCTCAATCACCCAGTTTTACATCTAAGTGCTTAGCCCATATTTTCATTACAATCCATAATTCAGACTTTTTAGGATTTCCAAGCATTGTAAACTATAAATATTCCGAATCACATATCTTTAAAGCAGAATGCAAAAGTTTCAAACATGTTGCTGACTTTTCGACTTTTGTTAGACTTGAAATTTGAACATATAAAACTTCAATATAAACAAAGCAACTTGAAAATTTATCCTAGACACACATTTTATTCAAAAGAAAGAAAAACTATAATTTTTTTACTTTATAGAATAAAATTTATAAAGATTTAAACTTTTAAATTCAACATGCCGAGTTTTGAAAATTTTCCATTTAATGACAAAAGTAAAGAATTCGGCAAATTGATATTTAGTCAGAACAAAAATAAATTTCAATAATACCTTCTTCCACATAATGTATAAAAAAAATTGTATCTCATATTAAAGTTTTGGGTTGAACATGCTCAGAGTCTTGAAAAACATGAGAACACTGGAATAACATCATATTCAGAGATATATGCAGCGAAATGAAGTAGATGTACTCACATTTTCTCATTAGTCCAGAAGCTATATGCATTGAAGAACGAGTCATAAACTGACATGTTTAGAAGTCGAAGTCCATTGAAGTACGGGTTCTAAGCTGATGTACTTAGAAGCCAATGTTCTCTTACTCCCCCTTGACATTAGGTGCCTGCAACTTAGAATCAATCTTTGATTTTGGTACCCACTTATATTTGGGTCCAAGTTTGTTAGTTGCAGTTCTTATGGGAGTAAACTTGTTAGATTTAACATTGAAAGCACAAGAAATATTATTAGAATAATGATCATAAGAATCAGTAGACGAGAAAGCATAATCATCTGAACTAGAGTTAGAAGAAAAATATGAGACATCTTTTGAAATTTGAATCATTTGCTTTATTGAGTATTATGAAATTTTATTACAAACAACAAATGAATCACTTTTATAGAATTTGTCTACATATCTATCCTCATCAGTTGTAGGTTCATCAGATGTCCGCTTGACTCTCCATATCAGCCTTGAAGGTGTGCTCAAATTCATATCTGAAATTTTTGAATAACAAGAATTAGAACTGTCAGAGATGACTTTAGCTTGTTCCTTTGACTTCTTTGACCTTCTTCTTTTACACTTTGGTTTATAATAATCATCATTTAGCGTAAAAGATTCATTAAGAATTTTCAATTTAAGATTTGAATCAGAAGAAGCAATTTTACCTAAGAAACCCAACTGATCAGTCAATAAATCTGAACTTACCTTGTAGTCAGAAAAATTTTGAGAAAAGATTTCAGATTTTAGAAATTCCTTCTTGTTTTCTTTAAAATTAGAAGAAAGGCCAGAAACAGAATCTTGTTTTTGAGAAAATAATTTTTCTTCAAGACTTGACATCATGAAAGAAAGAAATACATCTGATTCAATTTCTTTTTGAATATTTTGATCTTCTATTTTATCTTCAAGATCAATGATTTTGCCTTCTATTACTAATGGAGGAGTGTATCTTTTAGAATCATAAAAGATTGGAGAGATATTTTCCTTATCAGAGTTAGTGGCATATATATCAACATAATCATCAGACACTGAAGACTTGATGGGAGATATGTCATTTAAAATTTTTCTGCCCTTCTTTGATTTTTCGGGAAAATATTTGGCATTTTCACTCGTGTAAACAAAAGAAATTTCCTTTTTCTTGTTGTTCATTCTTTTCTCATTTTCGATATCTAAAACTTGCTTTTCATTCATCCAATCAATTTTAAATTGAGGAGCATATTTAGCAAGACTTAGATAATCGAATTTATATAATGTCGGGGATTTTTCTATAGCATTGTTTAAACAATAAGGATTTTCAAAACCAAGTCCCCATTTTTCTTTGATAGACTCATAACTCCTTGGCTTGTTCAAATAAATATTTTGTTCAGATTGATTCCTTCGATATAATTTTTCTTCCAACTCATTTATTTTATCCGAAAAATTTTCTTTTTGTTTGGTCATTTCAGTCAAAGAATCAAGATAAGTCATATTTGATTTTTCTAAATCATCCAATTTCTTTTGAAAGATATCTTTTGTATGAACTAAAATAGATTTCATATTTCAAAGAAATTTGTAATTTATCAATCAAATTTGACTTTTCTGAATTTAATTGTTTTTCAGATAATAACTTCGAGCGTAAATCATGTAAAGAAGTTATAATAATGTTCATCTGTGAAGAAATAAATTTGTAATCAAATTCAGAAAGTACCTCATCTTCATCAGTGGAAGAATCATCATCATCACTCTGATCATCTCCGATGAAGCACATATGAGCAGTCTCGATATTATCAGCTTCGTCTTCAGAGTGATCTAGCCAAAATTCTTCTTCAGCTAACAAAGCAGTTCCATTCTCTCTCTTTTCAGCCAGTTCCATTTTCTTTCGATAATATGCCGAATCCCGAACTTTCTTCACTCGACGCTCCTTAGCAATGTGACCCGTCTTTCCACAGTTAAAGCAACCATCTGCTTTTTTAACCTCGGGCACTTTGACATTCATAGATCCAGAAGTGAAGCGAAGATTGTTGGAACCCGAACGAGGTTGGAACTTTTTGTTGTAGTGTTGAGAGAGAAGAATCATAGCTTTCTGAAGTGCCTCACCATCATCATCAGTTGCACCATCATAAGCATTCTCGGATAATGCTTGTTCAGACAGTTTGCTTGTGAGAAGTGCAACTGGATCCACTGTTTTCTTATTCTTCTTGTCAAGTTTGGCCTTCTTCTCTGTGACTATACACTCATCTGTCAGCAATATTTCATACATCTCTTGAATTTGCATGGTAGATATTCTGACATCATTCCTCAAGCGATGGCAAGATTTATTCCATTCTGGTTGCAAAGCATTAAGGAACTTCAGATTAGTCTCCAGCTCAGTCTTTTCCACTTTTATTTTTCTCAGATCATTTACCACGGCACAGAATCTGTCATAAACATTTTTCAGTGACTCCCCATCTTTGGCTTTGAATTCTTCAAAGTTGTTCATGTAACGTGTATGCCGAAGTTGTGTTGCAACTGTAGATACAAGCATAATCTTCTCTAGTTGTGCCCACATTAGTTTAGGATTGTTTTTGAAGCAATCAATCCTGTTGTAGATAGAATTTGGCAAAGCTAGCATCAGATTAGCCTTTACATCACGATCGACTTTATATTGCACCAACTCATCGGGTGTGTACTCGACTGTAGGCTTTGATAATCCAGAAGCCAGAGTAGGTTTTACAAAAGATCCTTCAGATACAATCTTCATCATATCATCTCCGTTCTTTTGACGCTCGATGAAATTCAGAAACCGATCTTTCCACTGAGTGAACTCATTCTCATCAACCAGAACTGGAGGACGAGTTTTTGTGCCCAATGACATCATGAGATCTTTTTTGTAGAACTGAGCTTGAAAAGCAAACTTTGCAGAATCCATAAATGAATAACTTCAGAAAATGCCAAGTCTGAAACAGAGAGGCTGGCGCAAACTAGAGATTTGCGTGAACAGTGAATAGCACAAACTGAGATTTGCGCGAACTATGACTGGCGCAAACTAAGAATTGTGCGAATTGAGGATGGCGCAAACTTGCTTTTGCGTGATACGATGGTGACGCAAACCTTTCTTTGCGTCAGCAGTTGGTGGCGTAAACCTTGACTTTGCGTGAGATGAGAGTGACGCAAAGACACTTTGCGTGATATGATGATGACGAAAACCTTTCTTCGCGTGACAAGTATGTTAGCTTAAATTAGTCCCCAATTAATTGAATGTTTTATAAAGAATTGTATTTTGGGCTTTTTAAATTAGTTTTATGGGCTTAAGCCTTTTCATTGTAAATAGGCCTTATATAAAGGTTCTCATGGCTCATTGTATCATTAGGTTTTTGGGAGAACACTTTTCACACAAACAGACTAATGAGAGTCGTTTACTAGTTTACTGTGGTGTTCTTCCCAATATCCCCTCCATCTATCAATCCAAGCATATGAGATAAGTTCTTGTTTATCATTGTTGTTAATTTCTTTCTTATCTCTACTTTTCTATGGAGTATCTTCAATTGTTTGTCTGTATTGGGATCTAACAATTGGTATCAGAGCCAAATGAAGAAACTCTTCTTCATTTCGGTCATCTATGGCAACAGTTGAAGATTGAATGATTATTTTGTTGTTTTGGTGCTTAGATTGATTCAATCACATGAGCCTTGACACAAATATCATTTATGTGATTTATTTTCTGTTTTATGCTTATTGGAAATCTAATTCTTCATTTAGATGAGATTTTGATGATCTTTCATAGAAAATTTCATTGTTTTTACACAAAATTTGAATTCTGCACACCACATGTTTGATGAAATGTGTCTGTGAAGATTTGATTCTATTTGGATTATTTCTGATCAGTTTTACGACATGTGTGTGTTTTGATCATTACTCATTTATTGGTCTAACATTTGATAAGCTCTAAGTAGATGATTGATCTATGATCTCGTCCTTGTGTGTGCTTTAGTCCATAGCTTTTGTGGCATCTTGGATTCAAGGCTGTTGATCTTTGATCTGGATTTATCATTCGAGATTGGAATTTCTTTCATTTTATTCAGTTTTTTTTAGTTTCCGCTGCTCATAAATGATTCTATGTAAAACTAATTGTTGGGAACTGAAGATGTGACCAAGTTATTAATGTTGCCAGTTCAGAATTAGTACTGCCAGAGCATGTCAAAGATAATACTTCTAGGTATTACTACTTCTAGTAGAATTAATACTGCTAGTCAAAGTTAGTGCTGCTTGATCAAAGTTAGTACTCCTTAGCTAGTTAGTACTGCTAGAGGTTAGTGCTGCTTAGTAATTAATGCTGCCAAGTTTGAGTTAATACTTCCAAGGTGATTAGTGCTGCTTATGAGATGGAGATCCGAATTACAAGAGTGACAGCTGGATATACTGAAGATATTCATGGAAGATATTCTAAAGATATTTTATTTATTATAATTATCTTTTGTCCAGTATATATATAGAATTGTTTTAGAATAGTAAGAGATATAATTAATTCTAAGTTTTTGTTCTAGAGAGAATCAACCTCAATGCATAGTTCCTAATTCTAGAGAAGTAGAATTCGTCTTGAAAGAGCTTGTTCTTCAAGATTGAGGTTGAGTGTGTAATCTTGTGATTTAAAGCATTCAATACAAGTTTACAAATTATTCATCATATTTACTGTTTGTTTTACTGTTTCAATGAATATCAAAGTGTTATTCCGCAAACTTCTTTGATATTGTTTCTGAGTATTCATAATTCTTGTTGAGAATTCGATCCTGACAAGTGGTATCAGAGCTTGTTCTCTCAGAAACATCTATTCATCATGGAAAACTTTGCAGAATCAAACAGTACTCTGGTCTCTAAGGTTCCAATGCTCAAACCCAGTGAGTTTGACATGTGGAAGATCAGAATTAGGCAATACATTCTTCTCACTGACTACTCAATGTGGGATATCATTGAGAATGGTCCTTCTGAAGAAGGAAAGATTGGACCAGATGGGAAAAGACCTCCACCAAAGACAGATGGTGAGAGGAAGATCAGACAGACAGAGATGAAGGCCTTGAGCACTCTGCTCTTGGCCATCCCCAATGAATATCAGTATCAATTTTGCAACTGCACTGATGCTCAGATTCTCTGGAATGCTCAAGAGAAAAGATTTGCTGGAACTAAAAGCATCAAAAGAAATCAAAGAGATGTTCTAAAGCAGCAGTATGAGAACTTCACTTCTTCAAAGAATAAGTCTATGACTCAAACTTTTGATAAGTTCAACAAGCTCATTGGTGAACTGGCTACTGTAGGAGTGAAGATGGAGCAAGATGATATCAACAGAAAGTTCCTCAGATCTCTTGGGGATGAATGGACTATGTACACTGTCTCATATAGACAGAGTGACAATCTGGAAGAAAAGGAACTTGATGATTTATATAATGATCTAAGAGTTTTTGAAACTGAGGTAGAAATCAAGAAGAAGCCCACTGGATATATTCACAATGTTGCACTTCTATCAGCATCTACTGATACTACTGCCAACCCTGAAGCAGTTAGTGTTGCCAGTGGAGTGAATTCAGAAAAAGGCACTGAAACTATCTTTGAAGCCTTTTTGTCCAGTCACAGCAACAACTCTTTGATTAATGATGATCTGGAACAACTTCACCCTGATGATCTAGAGGAGATGGACATTAAATGGTAGATAGCCATGTTATCTATGAGGGTAAAGAAGTTTATTAAAAGAACTGGGTGGAACAACTTCTCTCAGAAAAGAGAAGATGGTGCTGGTTTTGACAAGAAAAAGGTGGAATGCTATAAGTGCCACATGAAGGGACATTTTGCTAGAGAGTGCAGAAGTGGTGTACAAAATAACAACCACCAACAAGCTCAGAATGGAGGCTACAATCAAAATAAGAACCCTGCTCAAGCCCTTGTTTCTCAACAAGGAATGGGGTTTGACTGGAGTGACCAAGCTGAGGAAGCCATTCAGAATCAAGCTCTTATGGCAGAAGTGTCTGATCTCCCCTCTGAGGTAATTTCTAATCTTTGCACTCAATCTTGCATAGACACTGTCAAAAGGTACAGGGATCACAACCAAAGCATGTGTGATGACCTCAAAAGATTAGAAAAGGACAAAAGAGACTATGTGTTGATAGTAGAGAGATTTGAAGAACAAATCAAAGGCTTTCAAGCTAATGAACTTCAACACTCTTATGACACAAACTACTGGAAGTGGGAAAAGAATGAGTTAGAGACAAAACTGTCTAAGTCCATAGAAGAGAATGACAGGCTGAAAGAAGAACTGTCTAAGGTTAAGCTTGACATAGAAAAGTTTTCATATGCTTCAAAAGCAATGGATTCTCTTCTAAAGGCTCAGATTCATGATAAGATGAAGCCTGGTATTGGATACAACAATACACCTCCTCCTTACAACAACAACTAGATCTCTCCTACTTCAGACTTGTTAGAGACCAAGGAGAAAAAGGACTTGACTGAGAAAGCTTTTAAGATAGATCCTTTGGATGAGGTAGTAGTTAAGGATTTGACTGAGAAAGAAGCCAGTGAGAATAGGAATAATGCTGTGAGTAAATAGATACCATTAGAAAACAACATTATCACCAATGAGGGATGTGGAAAAATCTGGGTCAAGTCTAAGGAGATAGAGAAGACCAAAGGAAAGGATAACAAGGTCCATTACAAACAAACCACTGTTGTGAATCCTAGACCTTGTAAACAGTGTGCTTGCAATAAATCTAAGAGCCTAAATTCTTGTATAAAAAGAGGTAACCAAAGAAACTGGAATAATCAATGGGCTCAGAAACAAGGAGTTGATCTGAATAAAATAATCAGACCAAAACCCTGTTTCATATGTGGCAAGTTGAATCATTTGGCTAAGTACTGTTTCTTCAATCCTATTAACCAAAGGATGAACTTTCAAAGATTTTTGCAAAAACTTGTTGGTTATAGGAAGACTGGAAAGAAACATATGGATAAGAAATCTGTTGAAACAAAGGCCAAATGAAGAAAAAGGTTTTAAAAGAAAGTGTTTTAATGTGGGTGCCTAGAAGCACTAAAACTGTTAGTACTGCTAACAAGGATAGTGCTGCTAATAGCAATACTGCTGCTACCAGTGTTAGTACTGCTGAAAAGATTAATGCTTCTAACACTGTTAGTACTTCTTCAATGGTCACTACTGCTAATACAGTTACTGCTGTTGACACAGTTACTACTTCTAACAAGGTTAGTACTGCTAAGCATGCAAGTGCTGCCAATGCAGTTAGTGCTTCTAATACCAGTACTGCTTCTAGCAAGCGTGCATCCAAACCTATTATTATGACTAAGTACTCCAGTAATGAAGAGTCAAAGTTTAAAAATCTTGTCAAGAAGGAATGCAAATATTTTGATGAGAAAGGGGTACCCAAGACCACTGTGGCTTGGGTTCCTAAATCATACTAACTGATTTATCTTATGTGCAGGGCAACCAACAGCTCAAGGGGAAGAGCATATGGCATGTTGATAGTGGTTGCTCTAGGCACATGACATGCAACATGTCATGCCTTTAGAATTTCAAGCATATCAATGAAGGACATGTTGCATTTGGAGATAATCTTACTGGTGGTAAAATAAGTGGAAAAGTAGTGATGATTATGCAGGTTCAGGGTGTGGAGGATCAGGGACTACACAAGTTCAAGATAGTTTATCTCAATCTGTGATCTTTCCCATACCTACAGTGGTTTCTACTGAAGACTGTGGAAAGGAATCATCTACTGGACCAAATCAGAGTGAAGAAGAAAGTAGAGATGAGGAGAGTCAAGAAGATAAAGACCCAGAAGTAGCTGCTGAAAACACCTCAGTTGAATTGAATGACTCTAATCTAGAGGTGGGACTTAATGAAGAACCTAGTCATCACACCAGAACTCAAAAGAATCATCCTCCACAACTGGTAATAGGGGATATATCTTCTCCTATGATGACTAGAAATCAAAGCAGGCTGCAAGAAATGCAAGACCAACATCATACAGTGCTCTCTTGCTTTTTATCCCAGCTTGAGCCTAAGAAGGCACATGATGCTATGAAAGAGTTCAGTTGGATAGAAGCCATGCAAGAAGAGCTACTGCAATTCAAGCTGCAAGATGTTTGGGATCTGGTAGACCTTCCTAAAGGCCAAAGAGAAATAGGAACAAAATGGGTCTTAAGGAATAAGAGAGATGAAAGAGGCATAGTAATCAGGAATAAAGCAAGGTTGGTGACTCAAGGGTATACACAAGAAGAGGGAATAGATTATGAAGAAGTCTTTGCACCTGTAGCCAGGATAGAAGCAATTAGATTATTCCTGGCTTATGCTTCTTATATGAAATTCAAAGTCTATCAAATGGATGTCAAAAGTGCATTTCTATATGGCTCAATTGAAGAAGAAGTATATGTCTGTCAACCACCAGGGTTTGAAAACCCAAGCTATCCAGACAGGGTATACAAATTGAAGAAAGCACTTTATGGATTGCATCAAGCTCCAAGAGCATGGTATGACACTCTGTCATTCTATCTCTTGGAAAATGGCTTTGAAAGAGGAGTCATTGATAAGACTCTATTCATCAAGAGAAAGAAGAAGGATATCTTGCTGGTCCAAATCTATGTTGGTGATATTATCTTTGGATCCACAAGAGACAATATGTGCAAGGAGTTTGAGGAACTAATGCATCAAAGATTCAAAATGAGTTCCATGGGGGAACTTACCTTCTTCCTTGGACTCCAAGTTCAACAGAAGTCAGATGGTATTTTTATCAGTCAGTTCAAGTATGTACAAGATATTCTAACCAAGTTTGGTTTCTCAGATTCAAAACCTGCCAGCACACCTATGGAGACACACAAGCAGATAACAGCAGATCTTGAGGGGGAGGATATGGATGTTCATCATTATAGATCCATGATTGGCTCTCTCATGTATCTTACAGCCTCTAGGCCAGATATAATGTTTCCAGTCTGTGTATGTGCAAGATTCCAAGTTAGGCCAAAGCAATCTCACTATCAAGCTGTTAAGAGGATATTCAGATATCTCAAAGGACAACCCAGATTGGGACTTTGGTATCCTCATGACTCATCATTTGACCTACTTGCATACTCAGATAGTGATCTAGGTGGAGCAAACTTGGACAGGAAATCTACTTCTGGAGGATGTCAGTTTTTGGGTGCAAGACTAGTGTCATGGCAGTGCAAGAAAACAAACCACAATGTCCACATCTACAACAGAAGCAGAGTACATAGCAGCTGCAAGTTGCTGTTCTCAAGTCTTATGGATTCAGAATCAAATGTTGGACTATGGGGTAACCTTTCTACACACTCCAATCTTTATTGATAATAGCAGTGCTATTAGCATTGTTAATAATCCTGTCAAGCTCTCAAAGACAAAGCACATTGAGATCAGGTATCACTTTATAAGAGACTGCAATGAAAAGAAACTTATTCAAGTTGTAAAAGTTCATACTGATAACCAGTTTGCTGATCTATTCACCAAAGCCTTTGATGTGGGTAGATTCACTTTCTTGGTAACAAGTGTGGGAATGATCAACTCTGAATAAGTCCCTTCTCAAAAAGTGGTAAAATACCTGTATATTGTTTTTGTTTGGTGTTACTAATCTTCTTCTTCAGGAAATGTATAGCAGTACTCAGTTCATCACAAGCTTAAAAGTGTAAGTATGGTTAATACTGCCAGTACAGTTTTAATACTGCTAGTGCACAGTTAATACTGCTAGTGGTTAATACTGCTCTCAGTTAATACTGCTACTTAGTTAATACTACTCTCAGTTAATACTGCTAGTGGTTACTACTGCTCTCAGTTAATACTGCTACTTAGTTAATACTGCTCTCAGTTAATACTGCTACTTAGTTAATACTGCTCTCAGTTAATACTGCTAGTGGTTAATACTGCTCTCAGTTAATACTGCTCTCAGTTAATACTTCTAGTGGTTAATACTGCTCTTAGTTAATACTGCTACTTAGTTAATACTGCTCTCAGTTAATACTGCTAGTTAGTTAATACTGCTCTCAGTTAATACTGCTAGTTAGTTAATACTGCTCTAGGTTAATACTGCTTATGTTCCGAATACTATAAATACCCCTTGCCCGCCTAAAAGTTCATAACGACCCTTTGCATACTGTTCACTTGCGCTCTAACCCCTTTTTCTCTCAAGTACTAAATTTTCAGGCAAGAACTTTCAAGCTCAATGGCATCCATGGCATTCATCGACGAGCACAATGAGATAGCTATGCTCCAAAAGCCAACACAAGCTGAAGGGTTTCACCAAATAGTCGACTTTCTGAAGACAAGTCACATAGCTCATGCGCTCACTGTGTCTCCTACCATCTTCATAGAGCATCAGAGGCAGTTCTGGGCTAATGCCACCATTGTTACTGAGAATGGTGTGCGAATGATCAAGACAAGGGTGTGTGAAAAACCCCTAACAGTTACTGAAGAGGTGATACGTATCTGTCTACCTCTAGATGATGCTGCAGGTATAACCTCTATTCCTAATGAGGAATTATTCTCAACTCTTACAAGAATGGGGTATGAAGGCCCATTGGGGATTTTCAAGTTTTTCAAAGCTAAGTTTTCACCCCAATGGAGGTTCTTTGTTCATACCTTGATTCATTGTATTTCTAAGAAAACAACTGGCTGGAGCCAATTTAGCAGTCCAATTGCCTATGCATTGGTATGTTTATCCACTGCTAGAAAATACAACTTTTCTCAAATGATCTTCAATGATCTTGTCTCAAACCTGGACAACAAGAAGAGTTTCTTCATGTATCCCAGGTTTGTACAGACAGTTATTACCAATGAATTGACGAATATAACTACTTTGATGGGGTATATGTACCTAAACCCCCTAAAGGCAAGGTCTTCTCAAATATGAGAAGATTTGCTAGGGACTCGGAAGGAGTTGACACCCCATTGTTCTCCACAATGATGGTGGTGTCCCAACCACAAGAAGGTATGGCAGCAGGGTCAAGGCCCTCATTAGACAATCCCACTGCTAGCCAATCCCAACCTTCTCACTCTATATCAATCCCCCAGTCTCTTCTTGATAAACCAACTTCACCAATCATCCAAACATACAAAAGGAACCAGGTAAAGAAGGCTCCTTCCCTTCTTGTACCTTCACCCACTAAGCCTTTAAGCCTTCTAAGGGAGGATTCTCCCTTAGAGAATATCTACAGGGAAACCAATAGGGTTTCTCCCAACCCTGAGGAGGTGCTCTCTAAGGAGATGGATGAGCATATGGGAAAGAAGGCTGCCGCTACTTCTGCTATCACAGAGAAGGACAGTGGTAACATCTCTAAGACCTTCCCCATGGCAACTTTGAATGAGCAATCATTCAAAGGTCCCAGGTGCCAAGAAACCACGGGGGTGGATAGTGCTTCTGCTAGGCAGAAGGCTTCCATTACAAAAAGATCCCATGATCTTTCAAAAGAGGGTAACACTTCTGGAGAAGGTGAGGACAGATATAACTACTATGAATTGATGGAAATAATGGGCAACATCAACCAAGATGTTATTAAACAAGGGAAAGAAATAGAAGAAATGAAGCTGGTAAGTTTGTCCCAACAAGTGCAAATTACCAAACTCAAGCAACTGGTGAAGAGGTGGGTACTTAAAAAAAAAAAAGCAATTTGTGCTGAAGCAGAGGGTCAGTACTAAAGATGCTTCCAAAAAGGGGGAGAATTCAAGTTCAGAACAGATAGATCAACAGATTGAGGGGGAGTTTGTTGAAGAAAAGAAATCTGCAGAAACAACACCAGCAGCAGTTACAACCCCAGAAGCAAAAATGGTTACTACTGCTAAGCCAAAACAAGCAGCAGAAACTGTTAGTGCTGCTGAAACTTCACAAGCAGCAGTAACAGAGTTAACACCAACAGAGATTGAAGTAGCATAAATGCTTGTCAAAGCAAAGAATGGCACTCCCAAAGCAAAGGGAGTGGTCATAAATGAAGGGGGAGCAAAGAAAATAGAGAAGAAAGAAATGGCTGCAGATGCAAGGAAAAAGGGAAAAGCAAAGATGATAGAATCTGATCAACCATCCAAAAAGCAAAGGATGATTGAGTCAGATGAAGCATTAGCAAAGAAAGTGCAAGAAAAGTTAGATCAAGCAGAAAAGGAGCAGGTTGAAAAAGACAGAGAAATGGCCAGAGCACTTGCAAATGAGTTAAATGAAGCATTCCAGAAAGGGTTGGAAACAGAGAAGGCAAAGCAAAGAGCAACGAGCTTGAGAAAGGCTATGATGGCCAGAACAAGTGCTAAGAAAAGAAGACCTTCGCAAACTTACCTTGCAACTCAGGAAAGAAACAAAATGATAACTTTCTTGAGGAGTGCAATTGGTGTAAAGAAATAAATGTTTGTGAAGATGACTTTTGATCAAATCAAGGATCTCTATGAGAAAGAAATGGGGAAGCTGAAGAGTAATGAAAAGGATAAAGTGGGGTTTGAAAAGAAGGCCAAGGAGAGACATGATGTGAATATTAATCAACCATTCCCTGAAAGTGAAGAGGGAACTCCTATCAAAGAAAAGGCAGAGAAAAGGGAAGAAAAGAAGAAGGAAGCTACTATAGGGCAAGTTCAAAAGACTCTAAAGAGAACTAAGATGATGGCCAAAAGACAGAAGATTTTAAAGAAGCCTAGATTAGAAGAAGAGAAAAAGGTTGCTGAAGAAGAAGAGGCACCTAAGAATGAAGCTGAATCTCAGGAAGTACCACAGAGTTCAGATGTAAACATGTACATGGTGCTAATGGATAAAATTCCAAAGCCTATCTCAGCTGAACCTGTTGGATTCAAACCTCCTGAAGTTATCCACTGGGATATTATGATGGTGGATGGCAAAGAGTATATCAGATTGAAAAGAAAGGATGACAAGTATGAAGTCTACAACACTTGGAACAAAATTGTCAGAGAGTGTTCAAAATCTGATTTGGAAGAAATGTTTGAAGTGGGTATGAAACTACATGCAGATCAGTTGAAAGCTCCAGGGTTACCAATAGTGAAGCTGGTCATGGAATACTTGTGCATGTTGTTCAATCCAGAAGCAGTGAAGCATTTAATCAGAGATGTGTTCAAAACTGTTAGAGGATGGACTCTGTATGAAAGGAGTGGAGTTTATGAATTAACCTTGGATACTTTTCACATGGAGTATTACTTGGTGGATAGGATATACAACCACACAAATCTGAAGCTTCATGCCATGCTAAATAAGAAGTTGGGTTGTGCATCAAATTCAGAAATGGCTAAGTACCTAATTCAGAGAACTATCAATCAGAGTATGGGACTGGATCCTAACATTGGAGTAGATCAATGAAGATTTTGTAAGTATTTGAAGAACTTGACTTCTCTTTCTAAAAGTCAAGTTAGGGGGAGATTGTTGGGAACTGAAGATGTGACCAAGTTATTAATGCTGCCAGTTCAGAATTAGTACTGCCAGAGCATGTCAAAGATAATACTGCTAGGTATTACTACTTCTAGTAGAATTAATACTGCTAGTCAAAGTTAGTGTTGCTTGATCAAAGTTAGTGCTGCTTAGCTAGTTAGTACTACTAGAGGTTAGTGCTGCTTAGTAATTAATGCTGCCAAGTTTGAGTTAATACTTCCAAGGTGATTAATGTTGCTTATGAGATGGAGATCCGAATTACAAGAGTGACAGCTGGATATACTGAAGATATTCATGGAAGATATTCTGAAGATATTTTATTTATTGTAATTATCTTTTGTCCAGTATATATATAGAATTGTTTTAGAATAGTAAGAGATATAATTAATTCTAAGTTTTTTTCTAGAGAGAATCAACCTCAAGGCATAGTTCCTAATTCTAGAGAAGTAGAATTCGTCTTGAAAGAGCTTGTTCTTCAAGATTGAGGTTGAGTGTGTAATCTTGTGATTTAAAGCATTCAATACAAGTTTACAAATTATTCATCATATTTACTATTTGTTTTACTGTTTCATTGAATATCAAAGTGTTCTTCTGCAAACTTCTTTGATATTGTTTCTGAGTATTCATAATTCTTGTTGAGAATTCGATCCTGACACTAATTCACTTAGTTTTCAGTAAATGCCTTTTGATCCAAATTTGGAGGGATAAAGGTGATTTGGATTATGAAGTTATAAGGATTGGTTTGAGATGTAGAACAGGATTGTGTCAACAGTTGTGTGCATTTAACTTGGTGTGATAAGGATGAGTTCTAAATCAACAGATCACGATAGCCATATTGATTGTGGGCATGTCAAGAAAAAGCAGATTTTGCTGCTGTTTGTATTCAAACTCTGAAGCAGAAGATCTACAGTTGCTGCTGGTTGAATAAAAACAGAAAGTTTCTTTTCTGTTGTCCTTATTTTCATTGATTGTTCCATTGAGAAACATCAGGCAATTCAAAGAAAAATGGAAGATTGTTCGATCACATAACAACTTGGCAACATCAACTTGGGGTCACATGTTTAGCTGGATATGCTGCTGGATTTGTTGGCAACATCGTTTCGAACCCTGCAGATTCTTCATTTGCTATGCATAGCTTAATTCGAACAGACTGTAGCAGTGTTGTTGATCCAAATATGATGTATTCTATAATCTGAAAATGGTGCAGCAATCTTGTGTAAATTGAAGAACATGAAGAACATGATCTGGTGCAGTAGCCGATCAAAACGGAAGTTCAGATCTAATGTGCAACAGAGTTTGAAAGATGCAGAAATTGTTGTTACATTGGAATTTAATAAGTGTTGCAGAAACATATTCGAAAGTCATGTATTCGATGTGCAACAGACTTAAAGATCAGAAGTTCAGAGGCATCACGAAGACGTACAGAGCTATGTAAGGCTGTCCAGAAGATTCAATAGATCAGAAGCTGGAAACTGAGAATAATGTGGACAGAAGTTTGGTTTTGATAATCTGTCAGGTTCATTAATCCCCAAGAAGTTGCTTGTTTTTGGCTTCTCTCAAGAACGTCAAATGTTAAGTTTGCTGCAACAGCAACACATGTCACAGTTGAAACCTCAGACCCCAATGCCTACACAGCAGCTAAGAACAAAAAGTCTGTGCAGAAGACTTTTGTACAGAAATTTATGATGGACGAAAGGAATTACGTCCTGGAGAAAATTCCCAACTGGAAGAAAAGAATGATGAGAAGTGTGTGGACCAAATCGAGGAAAATATACATGGGTCAGAAGTTATAGAAGCAGAAGCAGATCACATAAGATGCTGCTGTGTTCTAAAGTTTGAAAGATAGTCCAGAAATCCTTTTGTTGGTACCAGATTTACTGTTGTTGTAAATAAATTGAAAAACATCAAGGATTTATGAAATGGAACCGAAGGAGACATATTGAGCTGAAGGAATCGATCAGAGCAATCAAAATGATCTTTCCATGTATTCCAGAAGTATGCAGAGGCAATCCATGTTGGTCTAGAGGCTCTAAACACAAAACCATCTGATTATTGACATTTTGATCAGAGGCACATACAGTGATACAGAAGCTGTCCCATATGAAATATGCAGAATTCATGGTTTCAAAAATTGTTCCATAATGAGCCACTGATGATTCTTTGAGATTTCGAAGTGCATACAGAGCTTTTGCAGTACACATTCAGAATTCTGAATCAATGTCTTTAGAACTATGATTATGTTTTCTCTGATTTGTGCAGACTTCATTTTTTTTTCAATCGTATGTATCCAGAATCAAGATAAGTCATATTTGATTTTTCTAAATCATCCAATTTCTTTTGAAAGATATCTTTTGTATGAACCAAAATAGATTTCATCTTTCAAAGAAATTTGTAATTTATCAATCAAATTTGACTTTTCTGAGTTTAATTGTTTTTCAGATAATAACTTCGAGCGTAAATCATGTAAAGCAGTTATAATAATGATCATCTGTGAAGAAATAAATTTGTAATCAAATTCAGAAAGTACCTCATCCTCATCAGTGGAAGAATCATCATCATCACTCTGATCATCTCCGATGAAGCACATATGAGCAGTCTCGATATTATCAGCTTCGTCTTCAGAGTGATCTAGCCAAAATTCTTCTTCAGCTAACAAAGCAGTTCCATTCTCTCTCTTTTCAGCCAGTTCCATTTTCTTCCGATAATATGCCGAATCCCGAACTTTCTTCACTCGACGCTCCTTAGCAATGTGACCCGTCTTTCCACAGTTAAAGCATGCATCTGCTTTTTTAACCTTGGGCACTTTGACATTCTTAGATCCAGAAGTGAAGCGAAGATTGTTGGAACCCGAACGAGGTTGGAACTTTTTGTTGTAGTGTTGAGAGAGAAGAATCATAGCTTTCTGAAGTGCCTCACCATCATCATTAGTTGCACCATCATAAGCATTCTCGGATAATGCTTGTTCAGACAGTTTGCTTGTGGGAAGTGTAACAACCTGAACATTTATTTACATAATAAAATAACATTTATTACTAAATACTGTCCCAAGCTTACAATGTCTTTACTATCAACTATTACACAACTGAGTTTCTCAAAAGAATAGCTATGGCAGGAAGTCTTCTATCTCCTGCTTAAAGCTCACACCTTCTCTTTACCTTTATCTGCTACCTTTCGATAACCTGAAACAGGATTAAAGTTTCGAAACAGCGAGGGTTAGACCAAAAGGTCTAGTGAGTCCCCTCCAATCACTACAACACAGTTCAAATATTTATTTAAAACATTTAAACATAACTGCATATATCTCAATACATGCCTACTCTTTAAATCACTTTAAAACATTTATGTTTCACATACATAAATCAATGTAATGGCCATTACTAATCACTTTCTACGCTCGCAAGCGTACTTTCAACTACTGACCAACATTCCCGTCAAAAACGGTATGTCTGTCTCGCACTGCCTTATTTTAGGGACACACCCTAATGGCATAAACGGGCCACACTCCCCGGTAAGAGCAGGCGGGTCACACTTCCCGACTTAGGTCAAACTTCTGACTCAAATGTACGCATACATTTGGTCCTGCCAGCATATAAAACAAGTTTATATACCCTGAGCATAAACATGCCCAACTAATTAAATCAATCATTTGAAATAATTCTACTAACTTTTCATATTATAAATGCGCAGTATATAAAAACTCACATTTATAAAATAACTGCTCAAATCATAAAAGATTTAGTTGTAAGACTCACCTTTAATCCTTCCGAATTAAACTCTGGCTTCTTACCGATTAACACCACCTACGATGGTATTAAAACAAAGGTAAGCTAACTTGCAACTAACACTCCTTATTTCAAAAGAATCATCAATTGAAATCTACTGTTTTTAACCCGATCAAAACCAAACTGATTAAAAACCTCTTAGACCGATACAACACACTACTGGTCTAACACACTCCCGGTCGAACACTGTTACCGGTCGAACATATGTCTGGTCTAACACCTTCGGTCGAGCAGACCTCCGGTCGAACAGACCTTCGGTCAAGCAGACCTCCGGTCGATCCTTACCACCGGTCTTACATACATCCGGTCTTTACAACACTTCAGTCTTAACCACTTCGGTCTAATACTACATCGGTCTTAAGCATATGACCGATGCATCATCTTCCGGTCTAATCAAGAACAAAGTCGGTTTACACAGTTCTAAACCCAAAACTCTTTTGATCGATTAAATCAATCAAATACACGATTAAAAGCTTGATTAACACGTCTATTTACCGACTATAACATGCAGATAGAAGTATGAAGCTAAAAACATACCTCTATTTGACAAACCGGACGATTCCTTCACAAATCTCTTCTTCTTTCTCTTCTTTCTCTCTGCCTTCTCTTTTTCACTCTTTCTCTCTTTCAAAATATAAGTCGGCTTACAGAAATCAGTATGAGATCAATTTCTAAAAATCTGATATTTAAGGTTTATAAAACCAATGTTTCAATAAACCCCCTGAACTTTGATTAACTTACACTTTTTCCCCCAACTTTCAAAATTAACAAAATTTCGAAACTGGTTATTACAAGAAGTGCAACTGGATCCACTGTTTTCTTATTCTTCTTGTCAAGTTTGGCCTTCTTCTCTGTGACTATACACTCATCTGTCAGCAATATTTCATACATCTCTTGAATTTGCATGGTAGATATTCTGACATCATTCCTCAAGCGATGGCAAGATTTATTCCATTCTGGTTGCAAAGCATTAAGGAACTTCAGATTAGTCTCCAGCTCAGTCTTTTCCACTTTTATTTTTCTCAGATCATTTACCACGGCACAGAATCTGTCATAAACATTTTTCAGTGACTCCCCATCTTTGGCTTTGAATTCTTCAAAGTTGTTCATGTAACGTGTATGCCGAAGTTGTGTTGCAACTGTAGATACAAGCATAATCTTCTCTAGTTGTGCCCACATTAGTTTAGGATTGTTTTTGAAGCAATCAATCCTGTTGTAGATAGAATTTGGCAAAGCTAGCATCAGATTAGCCTTTACATCATGATCGACTTTATATTGCACCAACTCATCGGGTGTGTACTCGACTGTAGGCTTTGATAATCCAGAAGCCAGAGTAGATTTTACAAAAGATCCTTCAGATACAATCTTCATCATGTCATCTCCGTTCTTTTGACGCTCGATGAAATTCAGAAACCGATCTTGCCACTGAGTGAACTCATTCTCATCAACCAGAACTGGAGGACGAGTTTTTGAGCCCAATGACATCATGAGATCTTTTTTGTAGAACTGAGCTTGAAAAGCAAACTTTGCAGAATCCATAAATGAATAACTTCAGAAAATGCCAAGTCTGAAACAGAGAGGCTGGCGTAAACTAGAGATTTGCGTGAACAGTGAATAGCACAAACTGAGATTTGCGCGAACTATGACTGGCGCAAACTAAGAATTGCCCGAATTGAGGATGGCACAAACTTGCTTTTGCGTGATACGATGGTGACGCAAACCTTTCTTTGCGTCAGCAGTTGGTGGCGTAAACCTTGACTTTGCGTGAGATGAGAGTGACACAAAGACACTTTGCGTGATATGATGATGACGAAAACCTTTCTTCGCGTGACAAGTATATGGCGCAAAACTGATTTTTGCTTTAGAAGAAGCTGGCGCAAACTTTACTTTGCGCTAAACGATGATAGAGACGAGAACCTTTCTTTGCTTGAGCAGAAGGTGGTGCAAAAGTAACTTGCGCGAGACTTAGATGACGCAAAACTGAACTTTGCTTGATCAATAATTGTCGCAAACTTGATTTTGCGTGAGATGAAGTTGACGAGAACCTCTATTTGATTGAGCAGAAGGTAACGCAAAAGTGAGTTTTGCGTGAGTTGTTAATAGCGCAAACTTGTACTCGCGCGAGATGTTTGTCGCGCAAAACTAATTGTGCGTGAAAAACTGAAACCCTGAAGATGAAAACTTGATGAAACTTGCGCCAAGTTGAGGATGAACTGGCGCAAATCTTGATGAACTCGCGCAAACTTCAGATCTGGTGCAAAACGATGAAAATCAAGAAAAACCTCGAAATTCGATTACAGATTCGAATTTAATGACAATTTCTCACACAGATAAGATCGAAAAACAGTTTCTAAACACTTTGAATCAAACAATTCAATCAAAACTCGCAAAATCAAGAAATTTTGAAAAAAAAAAGAGTATGCTTCAAGAACTTTTCCAGAAATTCGAAAAACCTCAAAATTGAAGATCAAAAATCGATTTTCTTGCAATCTGATGTGAATAAAAAATGTTTTACGATCAAAACTGAATCCAACAAACCAGAAAACAAGACAATTCAATCAAATTTCACCAAAAATTTTTGAAAAATTCAGAAAATGAGATTTTCTTGATAAAAATCAAGAAAATCAATCAAATTATGTGAACTGTTTACAAAATCAGTTTGAAAAATCAGTCTCTCAAATCTCTCAGATTTAGAATAGCTCTGATACCAATTGATAATCCCAAAATCAACCAAATCTTAGAGAGAGAAAGTAGAGAGAGAGAGAGAGAGTTGAAAGCGCAAAGTAAGATTCTATGAAAGTATGCGTTAGTTTTTTTTTACAAACACCAAAACCACAAGGGACTTAAATACCCTGGCCAATACTACACAGAATACAGTATTAGACCAAGCCTATAAATACAATGATTACTATAAAATCTGACTTAACTGTTAGTCATTACAAAGGGGGAATTCAAAGAAAGTGCTTAAATTGAAGAAGTTTTAATGATCATGATGTTCATTGTAATATCCCGAATTTTTTTTAAGAAATTTATTAATAAATATATTTATTCAAGTTGGAAATGTTATAGAACTAGAAGGACTATTTTTGTCATTTGGGAAAATTTTGAGTTAAGATCATTCTTGGATGGATCGTATGGTTTCTAATTAAATTAGGATTCCTGATTATGTATTTATCCAATACGTTTTAGCTTGGGAAGGAAAAAAAAAAGAAAAAAAAAACATTGGGCTTGGTTTGTTCCATGGATATCTCAAAGTGGGCTAGGGTTTCTTTCCAAGCTATGGATATTTATCCACTTTCGCCATATCCTAAGATTTGCATCAAGCATATTTAATCATTCAATAAACCCTTAGACTAACTGCAGGTCATGAGGTTTTAAAAATCAGATATTAGACTTGAGGTTGGGTTCGAGATTGGAGTTTTCATCGTGATTTTCAAGATTCGTTGAAAGAAATCTAAGAGATCTATCATTGGTTAAGGTACGGATTCCTTATTTCCCCTCATTAATCTGCGTTTAATTGAGTCGTTATATAAGTGTACGGATTCTTCATGTTCCCCACTTTTGTGTTTATTCGATCCGTTGTTTATGTGTTAATTCCGTTTACATTTATTTGATTCGTTACATATATGTACGATTTCATTGCCTTTTCTTTCGACTCTTCCGTTCGATTTGGTTAGTGTGTTCTTTCTTCCATCAATTCGGTTTGCTTTCTCGTCCGGTTAGTTTACCGTTTAGTTCTCTTTTGGTTTTGCATTCGATAAATCGAGGTTTGAATATGTTAAAAACGTCAAATTCAATTTATAAATCTGCTGATTTTCGCTTTGAAAATTTCGTGTTATTTGTAAAAATCATAACAAATCACTCGTTTATCGGATTAAGTCATACGATAAGGTTTTGAAAAGCTAGAAATGTCATCTACGATTTACTGTCACACGAGAAAACTGTGATTTTTATGCTAATGTGTCTAAAATTTAGGTTTTCTGAAACTGGTCTCGTTTTAGACGAGAACAGCGCAACTGTTTTCAAAAAAATTGTGAAAAATCTATTTTAAATCCGATTCAGTTCATTCTTGATTCTTTGGAATCACAAGACATTATTTTAAAATTGTTGTTTAGATATAGTTTTCTAAAACCTCTTTGAAGTATGGGAAAATGTTAGATTTGTAAACGTGTAAAGTGCTGAAATTAGTACGGCATGATTTCGAAAAGTTTTGAGTGTGAAATTCCTAGTCTACGTTCGTATTTTAATCGCCATATGTTTTTGGTTTTAAATATATGTCATGAGTTCGTATACAAAGTTATGTCAATTGCTTATGACACTTGTGCCATTTAAATTCCTTTTCGATTTGTAAGTCTTTTGCTTTAGAGTGTTCGAAAAATAAAGCTTTTAAGTGGAGTGGTCAATATTTTTGTACGTTCAAATATCCTTTTTATTCGTTTTGTAATTCGTATGATTTGATTTAGTATGATCACATGTGTTTTGACATACTTTTGAAGTTTATACGTTAAGGTGTACCGAGCTACTAACCACCTATGGGGGTACCATAGGCACGTCAATGTGGCACCGATGGCGTGACACCACCCATGGCGGTGTGATCAGTCCACGACGTCTCCTTTTGATTTTGTATGCTCTGATGAGAGCTGGCGTGGTGTGATGGGAGGCGTATGGGTCGGCCCTAGTTTGTAGGGTGGATGACGGTGTAGTGCCCAACACCGCATCTCACATTATTTAGTACAGTTGGATGAGAATGTCCAACGTACGTGCCTATGTGGCTTATGTCTGACACTTGTTGTATCTGTTTATGTGTGACATGAAACTCAATTGTATGCGATTATTTGTTCGATCTCGTTATGCAATCTTATGATATGATTTTGATTTAAGCTTCTCAGATTAGTTTGGTATTTAGTTGACAATGTTTGTCTTAATTTAACAGTTCTAGTTCTGGTTTTTGACGAGATTACTGTCTCGATATAATGAATTTGTATATATATATATATATATATATATATATATATTCATTTTATTATGACTTTTGGTTAAACAATTAAATTGAGTTATTTGGTCTAACTTCTTTTGGTTTCTTTTTCTTTGTTTGGGACATTTTGGTTTGTTGTTGAAGTTAGAAGTTGAAGAAATTAATACTCGATCTAGTTTTCTTGAACACTCAAAAATTCGAGTCTCGTGTCCAAAATCTAGATTTTTATTGTATTCGGTATTGAGTTCGGTTATCCGTTTGTTATCTATTGTATCCGTGCACTGAGCGTTTGGCTCAGCCGCATTTCTTTGTTCGCGGCAGATATTCGAAGGGAATCTAAAGAGTTTAAGGGATTCAGAGCTTCATCCTATATAAGAGGTTTGTTGGTAAGAAGTTTTAGGTTTTATTAATGTTTTGACGTAAGTATTGGAAGAAAGAAAGTGTATTGTTCGAAACAATTATTAATTTTGAGCGTGCTTATTTTAATTAAGGTTTAATAATGCTCTGTATGCTTGTATTGACGGTTTGTTTTAGATGTAACCTCCTTTTCCATCTCGGGAAGGGGGTGTTACATTCACAATCATCAAAAAGGGTGAGACATTTACAAAGTTCAATTTCAAAGATAAAGATATGTCAAAGTGAAAAGATTTGTGAAGAAGTTCTAAAGTCTGATGAAAAGAAATTATTCAGAGATGATTCAAAGACAAATCAGAAAGATGATTCGAGAAAGTTTGTTTTCTGAAGACGATTCATAGATCACAAGAGATGAAGATACAAGTTTTTAAAAGATTCCTCGGAGGTTTAAAGATCAAAGGAATTTCAAAAGTTTCAAGAATTCAGATTCGTGTTCAAGACTTGTTGACTTTCCAAAGATGCAAAATGTTAAAGACTTTTCAAGATTCTTCAAAGACCGAAAGGCTGAAGATTGTTAGAGCATCAAAGTCAAATATGTCAGAGATAGAAGTTGAAGAATCAAGCGATGAAGACGAGTATCAATTTTTTTTAAATCTTGAATACAAAGGGGGAGATTGTTAGTGTATTAATTGTATCCAATATTTAATTCGGAAAGTCTTGTAAAAAGCCTTTGTAATTGAATAGTCAAAGAAAGTCAATGAATGTCAAAAGTCAATGTTTAGTTTGATTTGTAATGTGATTGTAATTAGAATTAGGAGAAATATTAGTTTCTTAGTGACTAAGCATTAGGTAGTTAGGAACCTTCATTGTAATATACAATTGTCAGATCAATGACCAATATGCTTTTCTCTCTCTACTCTCTCTCTCTCTAGTTCTTGACATTTTCATATCTTGATTGAGATTAATTGTTTGATTGCTTGATTGATCTGGAATCTTTCATTTTCATGACGTCAATCGAATTATGGAACTTGGAATCAACAGGAAGTTGATCTCCACCACTTTTGCACTGCCCACCAAAAACCTAATCAATATCGTCGAGTATGCTTTGTCGATTTCCTAACCTTTATTGGGTATGGCAAGGCTATTACCAAAAGAACAGACTTCAGAAGACAGTTCTTACCTCCAATCTAGAATGTATTGTTCTACATTCTGAACTGAACCCTAACTGGGAAAATAGGGAGTCTAGATCAGACGAGCCATAATATCTTGGCAATCATGTTTGGGATCTACTTTGATCTTCCATTGGACTACGCTTGCCTGATTCTACGAGAAATGGTCGAGGCAGTAATGAAGAAGAGGGAAGACCAAGAGAAGGGAAAAAAACTTCCTTCTCTTATGTTCCAGAGGTTTATCACGGTGCTTCGGGGAGATGCAATAATCTAGAGGATAAGCTTCCTTTGACGGGTAGTATGGTCAGAACTCACGCCATGACCACCCATAAACCAACAATCCTTGCTTCTGGCTATCCAAATGCATGACCTATTCCAAAGAAGATGCTAGAGTACTTAGGTAGTGAAGCTAGAGGGCATACAAACGTGGAAACAAGACTCCAGAACCGAGTCCTGTAACCCCTCCATTCATAGGTTTAAACCCTGTTGAGCCTATCATGATTTTTAGGACAAATATTCCAGAGGGTGTACAGGGTGAGGCCTAGAGGCAAGGGAGAGTAGAAAGAGAGCAACTGAGAGAAGAACAGAGGGAAGAGAAAGGGGGAGTGAATGAGGAAGAATCAGAAAATCAAATACAGAAGGAGAAAAGAAAAAGAAAAGGAAAGAAGAAGGTCGTACAAGAAGAGGCCAACGTTACAAAGGTCGAAGTACCCGTAGTGCAGAGCACTCAACCTGCAGAGGATGAGATTGAATAAACAACCTCTATAGAGGAGGAGGCGCAAATTGAGAAAGGTGGTTGTTGAGGAACCACAAATAATGGAGGAAGAGGTTATAGAGAAAGAATACGAGGATGGTAATGACGAGGCCAGGTCAGAGGAAATACAAAGGTTGAAGAGTTAAAAGATACAAGATATACTAGATCATCCTCAGAGCCCCATTGCTATAGCTGCCAACATTGCAAAAGAAGTCGTGGAAAGGCTAAAGTCCTTCGGCAACAGAGGACCAGCCTCAGAACCAGCTACCAGAGGGCTCTGGCATCTTTGGCCAACCTTTATGAGGAATCCCCCACCCTACCAGAGGTTCCTTCTATACCTCTGGTGAAGACCTCAAATATTCTGGAGAAAGCCGCAGAGACTCTGAAGCAAACATAAATTATTCAAAGCTTCTGTTATCCCAGATAACAATGCAATCACAAGATGACAATTAATTTCCAATTGAAACACTTTTATTAGTCACAAGTCTTTCATCACAGAAGCTCTCAAATCTTTCTCTCTCTAACTCTGGAACTCGTGTGTCACTATGATAAAGTATTCTAATTATTACAACACGCACAAAACACCTATTTATACAACAAAGAAAATGCTTTAACTACTGTTCACGCTAACACTAAAACGCGTAAACAATATTAAACAGAAAATACAAGATTTGACTTTGACTTTATTACACTAGACTTTGACTTTGATGCTGAGAGTTGACTTTAGCTTTGACCTTTAGTCTTTTTTGATGCTGAGAGTTGACTTTAGCTTTGGATTCAAGATCATCTTCAAAAAATTTAGTAATTCAATCTTCTCTCTTTGATTCAATATGTGCAATCTCTCCCTTTGTCAGATTCTATTAACTCAGATCATCTTCAAAACAATTATATTCTTTCCAAAAAATCTGTCTTCAACAAATAGTAACAATCTTTCCCAAAAATGGTAGAAACCTCTTTCAGACACTTGAAAGAAATCATCTTCAGATTCAACTCAGATTGCTTCAGCAAATTATCTTCAAAGAAAATTTCTGTAAAATTCAGCATGTCTTCAGAAATCTTTTGAATTTGCTTTCCTCTTTTAGTTTTGCAATCTTTGACAACAAACGCTCTTCAATAACTTTCTTTATTCTCCAACTTTTCTTAATCAACACCAAAATTGTTTAAAACTGTTCTTCAGTCAACATTTCTTGAACTTTGTCATCTCCCCCTTTTTGATAATTGCAGCATGAAATCATCAAAACTTTGACAAGAAATGTCTCTGAAATCTGTTATGACCACTAATCTTTCAACAAGAGCCTCTGATTCTCCAATGATTCAAAAGACATTTATCCGAATCTTTGCAAATTCAGATAAATTAAGAATGTAACACCTGAATCAACAAATAAATCAGTTAATATGCCTGTCAGTAACACTAAGTCACTGTGTGTAACGAATACACATTGTAAAGGAGCTTTTGTGATGTTCACTCCCCCAGGGCTTCCATTCAATCATCGAAACACCACAATGGCAATTTCTATTAACGTTATGACAATAAAACGTATTCCTTGTGTGTTCGTGCAAGTGTTAGAAAGAATTAAGCACATGATGATTGCTTTTATAAGGCTCAACATTGTGTAAACCACTTAGACAACAGTAGTTAAACACAGACTCAATGTGCATGATCGAAGTGCGAAGGTTGGGCAGACTTCCTTCTATTTCAATATCCAGATTTTCCAAATGAAAACCAGATAGATAATATGTTGCGTCCCCTTGAAATATTGAAACATTTTCTTGTTGAGAAGAAAACGAGTGGATAGTGGGGTTTTTATCAAGAGTTGGCATGGGCTAGTTGCCTAGTTCAATAATATTCACGAAGAATTGTGAAACACTAGTAATGTGGCTGCCCGGCTCAGAAAAAGTTAGTGCATAGTTTGATATTCTTTTACTTTGATCTTTCACTCTCTTTCTTTTAATCATTGAGCTCACATCTAACCAAACTCTCATTTTCATTTTACCTCGTCACACAACCCACACTCAGTATTTGACTCTTCACACAATCGATCACTCAAGTATTAACTTCTTGGGTAGGAAACACTGGTTAACGTGAATCCATAGAAGTTTCATTTAAGCTCACACAAAGAACCCATGTTTTCCTATAAAGATCAATGTTGCTTAAAATCGTTTAACTTTGCAGTTAACGCACAAAGTATATGTTAGACGATTGTATGCTCATAAAAATAATCATGAAGATTTGAGAATTTTTAAACATTGAGGATATTTCAAACAAGTATATTGAATGAATGAAAATGAAGACAAGAAACTTGTTTGAAATTCTGACATTGTATGAAAGATCAAATCAAATGATTTATCGATTAAAGCTTAGGTCAGCAAAAATTGAATGTTGTCTATACGAACCAATATATAGACATTCTTGAAAAAAACGTTTTGAAATGAAATCACGCTCAAAATTCTTTGGAAATCAATCGAGGTGTCTTACCATCGAAAATATGTTTCAATTTAGAGACATGGTAAGAACAAGTTCAATCAAAAATTAAACCGATGTGTGCGAATACTTGACAGTATAAAGAAAAGACAATAAGCAAGTATATATATCTTTAGAAACACACGGTTTGTAATCGTTGAAGCACAAATAAAATGAAAACATTTTAAAATACACTTCTAAAATTCATGAAATCATTTTAAGAATCAGAAGTGATTTGAACATTTAAGAATATGTTTTCATACCTGAAAGTTGTCCTTCTTTCAGATACATATGAGATTAAGATTAGAAATAAACCTTTCCGTTCAGTCTTAAATCTCATGAAATTAGCTTAAAGTCATAACGATATGATCTTGTAAGCATCCTCTTAATCTGCATCAGTCAGAAAGTCCGTCAAAGTACAAAATTTATTCACAAAAAAAGATTTATTGGAAAATAAAATGACATAAAGCAGTAAAACATTTAATGTACGAGTTCTGCTTAGAAGTAATCAGAAGTCAACATTCATACTCCTTGCTTTTACTCTTATTCCCCTGTATTTATATATCAGAAAAATTTATCAGTGATAAGCATAAACTAAAAAAATATGAGCTCCCCCTCAATTGAATGTAGATCATCTTTTTATCTTCTCTCACTTCCCCTGAAATCATGAACATACCTTAAAGTGTAGATATCTTTCAGATTAAATTTAAAGAAATGAAGAAAAATAACAATAAGAAAAACTTTAGTAGGTAATCACTGATTATGTTTTAAGATTTAACATACCAAATTTAGAGATAAGAAAATTAAATCTCTTTTCATCTAAAGGCTTGGTGAATAAATCTGCGAGTTGATAATCAGTGTTTACAAAATAAAGTTCTATTGTACCTTTTTCAACATTATCTTTTATAAAATGATATCTTACATCGATGTGTTTTGTCTTTGTATGTTGCACAGGATTTGCAGATACGGCAATGGTGCTCTTAGAGTCACAGTAGATCGGTATTTTGTTAAACTGGAAACCATAGTCTCGAAGTTGTGTCCTCATCCACAATACTTGAGAGCAGCAACTGGCAGCAGCTACATACTCTGCTTCAGCAGTCGAGGTGGAAACACAAACTTGTTTCTTTGACGCCCAACTTACGAGCTTGTCTCCAAGAAATTGAATATGACCCGATGTGCTCTTCCTGTCTAACATACATCCAGAATGATCTGCATCTGAGTAAGCAGTTAGTTCAAAACCAGTATCTTTAGGATACCACAGACCAAGATCTGCAGTCCCCTTCAGATATCTAAAGATCCTTTTGACTGCGGACAAATGGGATTCTTTGGGGTTGGCCTGATATCTTGCGCATAAACATGTAGAAAACATAATATCTGGCCTACTTGAAGTCAAATACATTAAAGAACCTATCATATCTCTATAGGTCCTAACATCAACATGTTTTCCCGAAGGATCCATGCCGATCTTAGTTCCTGGTGCCATCGGGGTTCCAATTGGTTTACAAGTTTCCATTTTGAATTTCCGAAGAATATCAAAAATGTACTTAGCTTGATTTATAAAAATCCCCGTTGAAAATTGTTTTACTTGTAATCCGAGAAAGAAGTTCATCTCTCCCATCATACTCATTTGAAATCTTGACACCATTAGATTAGAAAAGTTCTTACAGTATTTAGGATTTATAGAACCAAATATTATATCATCCACATATATTTGAATAAGAATTATATCGGCTTTTTCTTTCTTAATGAATAAAGTGGTATCGATTTTACCTTTAGTGAAGCCCGACTTAACGAAGAATTGTGATAGAACATCATACCAGGCTCGAGGCGCTTGTTTCAGACCATAAAGAGCTTTATCCAAGATGTATACGTGATTTGGCTTATCTGAATTTACAAAGCCTTCTGGCTGAGAGACATATACTTCCTCCTTAAGAATGCCATTCAGAAAGGTAGTCTTCACGTCCATTTGATTGACAGTGAAGTTTTTGTGAGCAAGGTAAGCTAGAAACATGTGGATTGCTTCTATACGCGCTACTGGAGCATAAGTCTCATCATAATCGATGTCTTCCTCTTGCCTATATCCTTTGGCAACAATTTGTGCTTTGTTTCGAATGACGACACCATCTTCATCTTTCTTATTTTTGAATACCCATTTTGTGCCTATGATAGTCTTTCCTACCGATTTTGGCACAAGTCTCCAGACCTTTAGGGCTTCGAATTGGTTTAACTCTTCTTACATAGCAGACACCCAATCCGAGTCAGTTAGAGCTTCTGATACGCGAGTTGGCTCTATCTTACTCAGGAATGAATCATGCAGACATTGATTTAAAGTTGTTGACCTAGTTTGCACCGGCTTGGTTGGATCTCCAATGATTTGGTGAATAGGGTGCTCTTTGGTCCTGCGATGTTCATAAGGAAGTGGATTAGATGTTGATTGATCATGATTATCATCTAGGTATCCACTTTCAACTTCATCAGAGTGAACAGTTGGAGGCAGTGGTTCAGTTGAATTAGCTTGTACAGAAGATTCAGTTGGTGCAGCTTGTTCACACTGTTGATTTGTCTCTATTATACACCCAACTGATTCAGCAACTTCTGTCTCTTCGTTATTGTTTACATCTTTAACTATCGGAGCAGATATTTGAATTGGAATTCCTTGCTGAACCGGGGATTTGGATTCAGTCGATAACCCTGAAGAGGTTGGATGATTATTCGTTGAGTCGTCCATCCTGTCAATCACAACAGATTTAGTCACTTTAGAACCAAGGAATTCATCATAAAACAATTCAAATAATAAATCTAAATCACATAAATGAGCATTGGAATTTGATGCTTCATCTGATTTCTTCTTTGTCGGTACAGGTTCTGGACTAATCTTCCCAGAAGCTAGCAGTCCAATAAGTACGAGTTATGAACCGTGTTGTTCAGAAGCCATATCCTCGTCGAATGTGACATTAACGCTCTCGATTACTGTCTTTGACTTCTTCAAATATACCCGGTATGCAGCCGATGATTGAGAATAACCAATGAAAATTCCTTCATCTGCCTTAGCACTGAACTTGTTCAGACTCTCTCTGTCGTTAAGCACAAAACACTTAGAACCAAAAATATGAAAGTATTTGATTGTTGGTGTCCGGTTGTTGATCAAAGCATAAGGAGTCTTTCCAAAATGCCGATGTATCATGGAACGATTCTGAGTATAGCACGCAGTCGAAACAACTTCTGCCCACAAAAACAGAGGTAGGTCAGATTGACTAAGCATAGTACGAGCGGCCTCGACTAGCATTCGGTTTCGCCTTTCTACTACTCCGTTCTGTTCTGGTGTACGAGCAACAGAGAATTGATGTGTTATCCCGACCGATTCGAGATAATCATCAACGATTTTGTTCTTAAACTCTATACCATTGTCTGTTCTTAGTCTTCAGAAAGGTGATGAGTACTTCGGGTGTCTCATCTTTTGATCTCAAAAATTTTACCCATGTGTACCGCGAATAGTCGTCCACGATAACTAAAACATATTTCTTGTCGCCTATGCTTTTTGTTCGCATGGGTCACAAAGATCCATTTGCAACAACTCGAGTGGAGAACTGGTACTTTGTTCAGGTTTCGGCTTATGTGAAGCTCTCTTCATCTTTCCCTTTTCACATGCTGCACACAAGTGTTCTTTCATATATTTGAGTTCAGGAAGTCCTTTTACTAACTTTCCAGTGACCAATTTGTTTATGTAACGAAAATTCAGGTGTGACAGCCTTCGGTGCCAAAGCCAACTTTGCTGCATCGAAGCTTTTGTCAATAAGCAAACCTCACTGTCAGTCTGGACCTTGGAAAGATTGATTGTGTAGAGGTTGGATTTTCTAGTTCCGACCAAAAGTTATTTTCCATTTTCAGTACGCATAGAGCAACTTTTGGCTTTAAAATTCACCTCTAATCCTTTGTCGCAGAACTGGCCAATGCTAAACAAGTTGTGCCCTAAACCTTCAACATAACTCACCTTCGTTATCGTTACCTTATCTTGAATCACATCACCATATCCCAAAATTGGTCATTTCCAAACCTAACTGTCCCGCAGTATTTCTCTGTATAATTAGATATTAAATCTTTCTGCCCAATCATATGCTTGGAACACCCGCTATCCAAGTACCACATATGACGGGTCTGCACATGAGAAAATCACGAAACAATTGGTTTAGGTACCCATTTATATATGGGCCCCACAGTGTTAGCACAAGTAGATTTTGGCATCCATTTAAAAATGGATCCTTTTGCTTTTTGAAAAACAGTTGAACCATATGAATGAGAAGAATATACATGATATGTGCCAAACCAATCATTAGAATGTTGTCGAGAAGAAAATCATTCCGACGATTATTAGAAAACTTTCTAGCATACGGAGATAATTGGAATAATTGCTTTATTGAATACTTCTTGTAAGGAGTTACAAGTTTTTGTTTATTGAAAGCAACATTCTCAATTACATCAGAAGTATTATTAGTATTTCTATTACAAGAAAAATTAGGTAATGATTTTGCCTTCTCGTCAACCTTCTTCTTTGGTAGCCAAATTGATTTAACTCCATTCTTTTTCTTCCTCATATCTGAAACATTTGAAAGTTTAAAGTTAGAACTGTGAGAATCAAGAGAAAACTTCTTCTTTGGCTTACCAGTGGTGGTCGGTTTCTGTGAATGCCCAGATTTCTTCTTTTTACCTTTGGCAACTTTGGTTTTCACAGGAACTGTTTTATCAACTTTCGTTGATGTTTCGCCTTTTTCGTACACACTTGGTAATCCAAAAGAATTCATGACAAATTTTGAATGATCAAGAAGTTTAGCATTAAAATCAAATTGAGCAACACAGTTATCTAAAACACCATCAGAGTTTAAAAAATCAAACTCATCATCAAATAAACCTGACATATCATCAGATTTTGAAGCCTTGAATGATTTAGAAAAATCAGTATATTTAAACACAGTAGAAAAAACAGTTTGTTCAAGATCAATCAAAATTCTTTCTTCTGCTAGAGTTTTCTCAAGTTCAGAAATTTTACTTTCCAAAATGAGAGGAGGGACATAAAGCTTACCTTCGATAGGCTTAGCCTCCATTTCTTTTAAAGAATAACTCTCAAAATAATCATTTGAAAGAAATTTGGATTTATCAGAACTATAACTATTATTCAACCTCTCATATCGAAATGGAAGTTGAACTTTAGTTGTGTTATTTCTTTTCTCGTTTTCCTTGGCTTCATCCTCTTCAGATAGTTTAGTCCACTCAATTTGAAGTTCGGGGTATTGTGGTGCCAGTTTTAAAAATCCAAAATCATAAAGCGCAGGCACTTCTGATATACCCTTTTTGAGATAGTGTGGATTCTCATAACCGAGTCCCCAACACTCTTTGTTTTCTTTGGGTTTGTTTAGATGAATGGTTTGTTTAGTTTGACCCAAAGTGTATAATTTCCCTTCCAAAACATTCACCTTTTCAAGTAAAGATTTGTTTTCTTCTGAAAGCGAAAATTACATTTTAGTAATCTCTTTTGATTCAAACTCACACTGTTTTATATTTTGAAACAGTTTCAGATAATTCATTATGAAGTATAGTCTTCTCTTTTGCACTATTATCAATGTTTTTTATGTAAAGCTTCAATCAATATGTTCTTCTCAGTAAGATCCTTGCTAAGTTTCAGTATTGACTATTTGTTTTCTTTCATGATACTTTTCTCGCGTTCATGTTTAGACTTTACTTCTTGGAGTTCAACCATCATGGCTTGCATGTGTTAATCCAAGAATCTCTAAATTCTTAGAGAGAGAAAGTAGAGAGAGAGACAATAGGAGCGCAAAGTAGCAATTCTCAATTTTGTGCGTGTTCGATGCTTACAAGACACAAGACCAAAGGGACTTAAATACCCTTGGTCAAATACAATACTGATAAGCTCTAAACACAGTATTGACCAAGTCCTATAAATACAATGATTACTATAAAATTAGACCTAACAATCTCCCCCTTAGTAATCATTGGCGCTTTGGTCTTCAAAAATTATCTTCTATAACAACACGGACCATCAAAGCGACTTTCAGAAGCTTTCTGACTGTTAAGAAAAAAATTCTTCTCAGCATCTTGCAGATTGAAAATTTTCTTTGCTGCTTAAGCTCAAGACGATACACCTCTTTTGAATGATCTTGAATGAACTGTGGTGTTCGGAGCAGGAACAGCAAAAGATTTTGTTGTAGCTGAGAGAATAGAATCTTTGAGCGAATCTTGATCAGCAGATAAACATTTAAGCTCTTTATCTCTTTAACTTCTCCTTGACTTCTCCCCCTCATGACCTTGATGATCTTGATCAACTTGGTCATGCGAATGTTGGAGACGAGATAACGAAAGATCTACAAAATCAAAGAAACAGAGAAAACAGGGGTGTTTTGCGTTCCATGCAGGAAGCGCAAACTAAGGTTTGCGTTCCACATGGGAGACGCAAAGCAAGGTTTGCGTGCCATGCTTGATACACAAAGCAAGGTTTGCGTGTCATGCATGATGCGCAAAACAAGCTTTGCGGGCCATGTGTGAAGCGCAAAGCTGCCTTAGAAAAATTTTACCTTTGAAAGCTCTTTTACTCCCCCTACACAAATGCATTAGATAAGACAATTCGAGATAACATTCATATAAATAAAATCAGACACTCCCCCTCAAAAACAGATATAATCTTTGAAATACATCTCTTTGTTCACTCCCCCTTGAATAATGCATAAACCCATTAAAATATATTTATGAGAACACAATGATCAGAAATTAATGTAGAAAGAAAAATACACTGAATGTAAATTTTGAAACAACTAAACATATAAAATTTTAAATACTAAACAAATTAAATTCTACAGAGTAAAATATTACAAATTTATCAATCATTTGAAATCAAACATATGTTGTAGGATACAAGAACAAGTTTCATTGCATATCAAGTTAAGACATGTTCAGTTTCAAAAACTTCCAGCAATCTATTCAGTGTGCTCACATGTGAATCTTCAATTAGCTTCAAGAAAATGTAATTCTAAAAATATTATAGAGAACTTTGCATGTACTAACACTAAGCCATCAAGAATTAAGATATTCATAAATTTACAGATTTATCGCAACTCAAACATATCACTAAGTATCATAAGATGTGTGCTCATTGGCATCTTTTAGCATTGTGCTCATTGGCATCTTAACATGAGTGTGCTCTTTGGCATCTTTTAAGCGCGTTCACTTTGGCATCTTTTGATCAAAAAGTTTATTAAGTAAAGAACATGCCGTAAACATAACTTTCTATCTGATCCTATTGCAGGATTTGGGTCAGCCACTCCCAGACCAGTTGGCCTTAGGGGACTAGGTGACAAGCACCCCTTGGAACTTACTCTCCCAGATCAGAAAGGCTACATCAACATATCCTAAACCCATTCATACCAGTAGAACATGACTTTCGATCTGATTCTATAGAAGGATTTCTGTTCTATCACTCCCAGACCAAATGACCTTAGGGGATCAGATGACAAGCATCCCTAGGAACTTACTTTCCCAAACCAGAAAGGTCACAGGTACAAACTTTTAAACTTAGAGATTTCTGTATTTTAAGAATTTAATATTCATCTCAATCACTCAGATCAACATCTAAATGCTTAGCCCATATTTTCATTCCAATCTAAAATTTTGATCGTTTAGATAGTCTAAGCAAAGTAAACTATAAAAATTCCGACTCACATATCTTTAAAGCAGAAATAAAAGTTTTAAACATGTTGCTGACTTTTCGACTTTTGTAAGACTTGAAATTTGACCATATAAAAACTTTAATATAAGCAAAAGAACTTGAAAATTTATCCTAGACACATATTTTATTCAAAGGAAAGAAAAAATGTAAAACTTTACTTTATAGAATAAAATTTGTAAAGATTTAAACTTTTAATTAATATTTAGTTGGAACAAAATAAAATTCAACTATTTCATCTTTCACATTATAAATATAATTTGTGTCTCATATTAAAAGAAAATTTTGGGTAATACAAATTCATGAGATAGATAAACAAACTCAGATTCTTGAAACATTGAGAAAAACTGGAACACACCATAATCAGAGATATATGCAGCGGAAATAAAATTGATGTACTCACAGTATTTCATTAGTCAGAAGCTTAACTATGAAGAACGAGTTCTAAACTGTATGTGTTTAGAATTCAATGTCATTGAAGCACGGGTTCTAAGCTGAAATACTTAGAAGCCACAATTCCCTTACTCCCCCTTAACATGTGATGCCTACAACTTTGAATCAGATAAAGATTTGGGTACCCACTTGAATTTGGGCCCGTGTTTGTTAGTTGCAGTTCTTATGGGGTAACAATAATTGACAGAATTGACATTAGAAGCACGAGGAATATTATCAGAAAAATAATCACAACCATCAGAAGATAAAGCATGATCATCTGAACTAGAATCAGAAGACGAATGTGAGACATTTTTGGAAATTTGAAACATTTGCTTTATAGAATATTTTGAAACTTTATTACAAACAGCAAATGAATCACTATTATAAAATTTGTCTACACATCGATCTCCATCAAACATATAATCAGTTGATGTCCGCCTAGCTCTCCAGATCTGCTTCTTTGACTGGCTCACAGTCCTATCTGAAATAATAGTATCGGAAGAATTAGAATTGCCAGTAAAAATTGTATCTCGTTTCTTCGACTTCTTTGACCGTCTTCTTTTACGCTTGGGTTTATAATATTGATCATTGAGCGTAAAAGAATTATCAAGAATTTTAGAAGAAATATTTAAATCAGAAGAAATAAATTTATCCAAACAATCAATCTGATCAACTAATAAATTTGAATTCACCTCGGAGTCTGAATTATTTTGAGAAAGGATTTTAAAATTTGAAACTTCCTTTTTATTTTCCTTAGAATCAGAAGATATGCTAGAAATAGAATCTGATTTTTGAGAAAATAAATTTTCTTCAAGCCTAGAAGTCATAAAAGAAAGAATAATGTCAAATTCAATTTTCTTCAAAATATTTTGATCTTCTATCTAATCTTCAAGATCTATGATTTTTCCTTCTAATATTAACGGAGGAGTATATTTCTTTGAATCATAAATGATTGGAGAAATATTTTCCTTATCAGAATCAGGGGCATAAGAAGGAATAAAATCATTAGACACTGAAGATTTAACAGAAGATATATCATTTAAAACTCTTCTTCCTCCTCTTGATTTTTCCGGAAAATATTTGGCATTTTCGGACGTATAAACAAAAGGAATTTCATTTTTCTTTTTATATATCCTTTTCTCATTTTCGAGATCTAACACTTCCTTTTCACTAGTCCAATGAAATTTGAATTGAGGAGCATAATGAGCAAGTGTCAGATAATCGTATTTATATAAGGTGGGAACTTTGTCTATTACTTTGTTTAAAAATTGAGGATTATCAAAACCAAGTCCCCATCTCTGTTTTAAAGCCTCTTCACTCCTCGGCTTGTTCATATAGATTGTTTGTTCAGATTGGTCTCTTCGATAAAACTTTTCTTCTAACTTAATTATTTTATCAAAAAATTCATCTTTTAAAGTAGTCATCGATGTCAAAGATTCAAGATAAGTTTTGTTTAAATTTTCCAAAGCATCCAATTTCTTTTGAAAGATGTCTTTAGTATTTTCTAAAATAGATTTTTCATCCTTTAAAGAAATTTTCAGCTTTTCAATTAAATCTGACTTTTCAGAATTTAAAACTTTTTCAGATAAAAATTTAGAGCGCAAATCAGACAAAACATTAATCATGATATCAAACTGAGAGGTAATAAAGTTGTAGTCAAATTCAGAATATACCTCATCCTCATCAGTGTCAGAGTCATCTGACTGGTCATCTCCGACTAAGCACAAATGGGCGATCTCGACGTTCGATGCTTCATCATCGGAATAATCCAGCCAGAATTCTTCTTCTGCCAGCAAAGCTGTTTCATTCTCTCTTTTCTCAGCCAATTCCAATTTCCTTTTGTAATAAGTTGAGTCCTTAACTTTCTTTGCTCTACACTCCTTTGAGATGTGACCCGGCTTTCCGCAGTTGTAGCAAGCAGCAGTCTTTGGCTCGGGTACTTTTACTTTAAGACCGGAAGTGAAGCAAGAAGAGTTGGAACCCGATCTAGGTTGGAACTTCTTCTGATAGTGTTGGGAGAGAAGGATCATAGCTTTCTGTAAGGCCTCTCCATCGTCATCAATTGATCCGGTGTAAGCGTTATCAAACAACGCTTGTTCATTCAGTTGTTTCGTGAGAAGAGCAACCGGATCAACTGTCTTCTTGTTCTTTTTGTCTAACTTGGCCTTTTTCTCTATCACCAAGCTCTCATCAGTTAGCATAATCTCATACAGCTCTTGAATCTGCATCGTGGAAATTCTGACATCGTTTCTCAGTCTATGACATGATTTATTCCATTCAGGCTGAAGAGAATTAAGGAACTTCAGATTCGTCTCCAGAGCAGTCTTTTCCACTTTAATCTTTCTAAGATCATTAATCACAGCGCAAAACCGGTCAAAGATAGCCTTCAGAGATTCATTGTCCTTCGCCTTAAATTCCTCAAAGTTGTTCATGAAGCGTGTCTGGCGAATCTGAGTAGCAACTGATGACCCAAGCATGATCTTTTCTAACTGAGTCCACATCATATTCGGATTATGTTTGAAACAGTCAATTCGATTGTAGATCGTGTTAGGTAGAGCTAGCATCAAATTGGACTTTGCTTCTCTATCGGCTTTTTCACGTTTGATTTCATCATCTGTCAAAGGAATGTCACCTTTTGTCTTGACAAATGATCCTTCAGACAAAGATTTCATCATGTACTCTCCGTTACTCTAACGCTCAATGAAATTTATAAACCTGTCTTGCCACTGTGTAAACTCATCTTCGTTGATTAAGACTGGTGGACGAGTATCTGTTCCCAATTGCATCATTAGATCATTTGAGTAGAACCTAGCTTGGAAAGCAAACTTGGCAGAATCCATTGCTGATGTATCTGCAAAAGAAAATCAGATTGAATTGAAAATTTTCGAAGAAAAAAATATTAAAAATTGACAATTTGAAAAACACTTGAAATGACACAAAGATTAAAAAGGAAAAAAAATTTAGATGACACACTAAAAAAAATTTCCAGACTTTTTTTTTTTTTTAAAACTAAGACAGGAAACAAGAGTTTTGCGGGTCTAGAAGGAAACGCAAAGTTGAGCTTTGCGGGTGTGGAAGGAAACGCAAAGTTGAGCTTCGCGGGTGAAGAAGGAAACGCAAAGTAAACTTTGCGGGTTGAACTTGAAACGCGAACCAAGAATTTTTCGGTTGAAGGCAGGAACGCAAATCAAACTTTGCGTTTGTAGAGGGAAACGCAAAGCAACATGAATGAAACGCAAAGTGTTTTGAATGAAACGCAAAGTGTGGATCTTGAATAAACCGAACGCAAAACACAAAAACTTCTAAAAAACTCGATTTCAACACCAAATTTGATGAACTTTCCTTTTACAAATAAGATCGAAAACACCTTTTCCATTCAAATCAACCAACAATTTCAATTAAAAAACATAAAAATGAGATTTCGATGATAGAACAGTAACCAAACTCGTTTTTCCAGAAAATTTTAAAACTCAAAATCGATGATCCAACACTGTTTTTCTTGAAAAACAACCTGAAATAAATGTGATCGATTATCAAAAACGAAACTAATGAGATCAAATTCAAACAAAAACGATCATAAACACATCCAAATTTGATGAGAAATCAAGAAAACGAGATTTTCTTGAAAAATTCAAGAAAATCGATCAAATTTTCGATTTCGATCACCAATTCAGATTAGAAGAATGCAATCTCTCAATTCTCTCAAGATCTAGCTTGCTCTGATACCAATTGTTAACCCAAGAATCTCTAAATCCTTAGAGAGAGAAAGTAGAGAGAGAGAGACAATAGGAGCGCAAAGTAGCAATTCTCAATATTGTGCGTGTTCGATGCTTACAAGACACAAGACCAAAGGGACTTAAATACCCTTGGTCAAATACAATACTGATAAGCTCTAAACACAGTATTGACCAAGTCCTATAAATACAATGATTACTATAAAATTAGACCTAACAGCATGGCATTAAGAAAATCAGATTGAGACATATCACATACCTCTTCGTTGTCTTCATCATCTGTCTCAGCTTCATCTTCACCTTCATCCACTGTCTTTCCCATGAGGCAAATATGAGTTGTCTCTTCTTTCTCAACTTCTTCATCTGAATGGTCGAGCCAGAACTCGTCCTCCACCATTAATGCCTTGCCAGCCTCTTGTTGCTTTGCCAAGAGCATTTTGTTCTTGTAATACTCTGACTTTTTGACTTTCGGCTTTAAGCAATCTTTTGCTAAATGTCCGATTTTGCCACAGTTGTAGCATTTTGTCGGTTCTGGATGCTTCTTTTCTTCAGCTCTATACTTTTTCTCTTATGGCCTCTTTTCCTCTAATCTCTTTCCTTCAATTCTTTACTTCAATTCTTTCCTTGTGATCATAATTCCTTGAACCAGATGAATATCTCTGACTGTTTGAGCTAGGCTTTTTGTAGAACTTCTTTTGAAAAGCCTTGGTCAACATAAGCATAGCCTGCTTTAGGTACTCACTGTCGTCAGAGTCAGAGTTATCCTCACTTTCAGCCTCTTCTGATTCAGAAACTATCACCTTTTTATTCTTCTTCAAACTTACAGACTTCTTTTTGACAACTAGAGCAATCGAATCAGCAACTGCCTTATCATTCTTTTTCTTCTCCTCTTTAATCTCATCTACTTCCTCTTCATTATGCCTTAAGGTTTCATAGACTTCGTGGAGTGGGATTTCATTCAGATCTTTCATCTGCTTCATCTGTCTAGTGAACCTTTTCCATTCTGGTTGGAGGATACTGAGAAACTTGACATTTAACTCAATTTGTGACTTCTTCACTTTGTTCTTGCTTAACTCATTTAGCAAGGTCACAAATCTATCATAAGTGCTTTCCAGACATTCTCCTTCTTGGCTTTGAATTCCTCGTAGTTGTTGAGGCAGTTAGAGATCTTAAGATGGTTGTCAATCTTTGATCCTATCATCATTTTCTCCAGTTGATCCCACTTTTGCTTTCCGGTATCATTGTAGTTATCAATCTTGACATATATCTCGTTTGGTATGCCATTAAGAATGAATGATCTGGCCAATCTATCAATTTTTACTCTCATTCTTTGCTCTTTTGTGTATTCTTCAGGTGGTAGTGGATACTCTCCCTGCTCATTTCCAATAGTACGATTCTTTTTTGGAATTTCCATAACACCTTCCTCCAATGACTTTCTAATATAAGTTCCCAAGTCATTTCTGTCAATGAAATCAAAGAATCGATCTTTCCACAATTCATACTCTCCCTTAAGAGTACTGGTGGTTTAACATCGGTTCCAATAGCAAGTGCTTCTCTAGAAGTCATCTTTGATCTACACTGCTTTTATGATCGTCAAAATTCAGATAATAAAGTTGGATCTACAAAAATCAAACTCGGTTAAATTTCAGAAAAATTCAGAAATATTCACCAAGGACAGAACACGCACAATACTGAAATAAAGATACTTCGCGCAAAACTCTATGTGAGAGTTTTAGAAACACGCACACCAAAGCTTGCGTGAACTGTGCTTCGCGCACAAAGAGTTGTGCGAGTTTAAGATTCGCGCACGATAAGGCTTGCGTGAACTAAGGTTCGCGTACCAAGCTTATGCGAGTTCGTAGTTCTCGTACACCACTATGTGCGAGTTCTAGAACTTCACGCACACAACTATGTGCAAGTTTTGCACTTCTCGCTAAAGCTTGCAAGATCGAGACTTAGACAAATTTCGAAAAAATGAAACTCGCTAAATGCAAACACACAAGAACAGGGGATTGTGAGTTTGGGACTTAGAAAAAATTTTGAACTAAAATACTTCACGTAAAAACACAAACACGCAAGATCACACTTCTCGCAGGGTCACACTTCGCACACAAGGAAGTGTTTGAACAGTAGAAACTCGCACCTAGTGATGTGCGAGTTTCAGCTTCTCGCACAACACTATTAGCGAGTTCTTGGACTTCGCGCATAACACTTCTCTTAGATGATTTGCGAGTTCTACAATTTACACACTAAAACAAATTCTTTGCGAGTTCTTGAGCTTGCGAGTTCTTCACTAGCGCGAAACTCAGATCTAGCGAGTTCTTCACTTGTCGACCGAAAACTTCATTTTTCCACTTGAATTCGGCTCAAAACTTCTTCAATTGGCTCGAAAATTTGCAGACTTGCTCAAAAGTCCATCTAGAACAGTTTATGATCAAACAATTACAATAAAAAACAGTGACTATTACAATTTGATTCTAAACACAATCCGCTAAAACTTTCAAACTACAACTTTACAAAAATCCAAATTCAAATCAAACTACTGAAATTTCTACAATGAAATCCAAACAAAACTTATTCTATATTCTAAAACGATCACAAAGATACAAAAATCAAATCCAAAAATCACTAATTCGAAAAATTCACTACAAATCAGACGACTTGCGTGTTCTTGATAACTCGACCCATGATTCTTGAATTTGATCCAATATTTCTGAATTTCGTAAGCTCTGATACCAATTGTTATCCCAGATAACAGTTCAATCACAAGATGACAATTAATTTCCAATTGGAAAACTTTTATTAATCACAAGTCTTTCGTTACAGAAGCTCTCAAATCTTTCTCTCTCTCTAACTCTGGAACTCGTATGTCACAATGATAAAGTCTTCTAATTACTACAACATGCACAAAACACCTGTTTATACAACAAAGAAAACGTGCTAACTACTGTTCACGCTAACACTAAAACGTGTAAACAATATTAAACAGAAAATACAAGATTTGACTTTGACTTTATTACACTAGACTTTGACTTTGATGCTGAGAGTTGACTTTAGCTTTGACCTTTAGTCTTCAGTCTTCTATGATCTTGTATCCAACATATTTATGCTCTAACAGCTTCATTGAGAGAAGGGTAGGTGATGGAATCTCCCCAATAATAGATGAGGTAGATGAAGATGAGGAGGAGAGCCTTATTAAAAATACGGAGGAGGAGAAAGGAGAAAAAGATGCCTCATAAGGCACACCACAAAACCCCCCCTCCTTGGCAAACCACATTTCTAGCTCTGTCGGTCTAGGGCAGCAAGCTATTGAAGAAGGGGTGCACACCCCGAACCAAACCATTGCCAACTGAAGAGAGGATATTCCTTTATCCTCCGCTCTAATTCTTCCAGGGGAATCCATTCTCACCACATCCTCTTAAAAGGATGTTGGTGTAGATATAAGTTCTCATTTTCCCCTGAGCATGACACTCCCACACAAAGGCATGTGTTGCCTCTGCCATTCACGAGAGACAAACCAAAGATTGTTCGTATCAATCAGAACATGTGCACATCGATGATGAGGTTCAAGACAAACCTTAAAGTCAACTCATTATCTCACAAGTGGAAGACTCTGAATCTCCACTTGATGAAGACACTAACAGAACATCTGTAGAATCTTCTTCTTCTAAAGAAATTCAACAATCAGATGGAAATCCTAAAGAGCCCAATCTAAAAACAAGCTCTATAGGTGTCGTAGGAACAACGGCTAAATCTGGATCATGTGTCGATCCAGAGGTTACCCTTCTGCATATGTTATAAAGGCTAAGTTCCAAGCCTTTGCTGACATTATGTGCACCAATATGGGCGAGTTGAAAAACATGATCCTTTACTTGTCAGCCCATAAGGTGGACCAACTCACAAAGGCGGTCAACTCTCCTAAGAATGTACCCATGGCCAACTCTGTTGAGATCAAGAAGTTAGTTGATGCGTCTGTCTTTGCAGTCTCGCAAGAACAGTTTAATACCGTGGTCGAGGTAGTTAAGGCTAACACTGAAGCCATCAAGTGTCTGGTAGAGATCGTCAAACAGAAAAATCCAGCCCCTGCCAACACTTCGAATACTGCAAAGGAAGCCTTGAGCAAGTTTCTCTTTGATATTATGGACATGGTTCGCAGTTCCATGGTCCCAATGTCCTCAACCTAAGAACCTCAGAGCACTTTGACCACTTCTGCAGATTACGTCACGAGAGCAGATATCCATAAGCTCGGGGAAGCTCTACTCTAGAAGGTCAAATCCATAAGCGACAAGTTTACAACCTCTACAAACTCTGATGCAGAGATAATCAAAAGGAATATCTCCTTAATTCAGAACCGACTATGAGGTAAATAATGCTACATTGGTTGTGGGGGACATTGTCATCATGATTGAGATGTCAGTAAAAGGCAATCTGAGACCCACGGATCAGAAGAAAAGAAAGGCACCTTCCTCGTGCCAAGCAGAGGCCTAAGCGTAGAGGAAGAGGTATGATGACTAAGGGCCTGATGGCTCTGGCCCTTTGGGTCATCATAAGGGGGAAACCCTGCCAACTATCACAACTAAAACTATCTCAGCAACTCCCCTAGTTGTAGTCCCGTTAAGCTCAGAGAAAAACACTCAGAAGAAGACATCCTGAACCTCTATAACTCAAGCTTCCACTAGCATTCCAACAATCAGTATTCCTGCAGAGCCCTCGCAGAAGCCCATGGTCAATATAAGTTCTGAATTTGTTGCAGAAGACTTGGCCGTAAAGACTATAAGCCCTAAAATTATTCCAGAAGCATCTGCCGCTGAAGTCAAGTACTATTTGACCGAGCCCGTGAATGTTGTAGAAGAGAATGTACAGAAGGTGCACACAGATCAACCCAAACAAAAGCCCAAAGCCACTACCTCTGAGCCTAAAAAGAAGAAGCCCTCTGCCATAGCTGAATCAACAGAGCCCAAAGTGCCAACAGATGATCGAGTGAAAGAAATAGTATATTCGATAGACGCCATGAGGATGCCAATCCCCAGACCCTCACCGAAAGAACTCACCTTCCACGAGAATATCTACAATTATTTGTACAACACAGAAGATAAGGATGTATTCATAACTCCGAACATTCACCCACTGATGAAAAAGGAAGTCAGAAGGAGGTTCTGGCGTATGGCTCAAAAGAATAGCAAGGTCTTCTTGAATACGACATAGAGACTGTGATGGGCATAAATCTGGATTCCTTCGCCAACAAGACAATCATGTACACCAAGTATCGAGTCAAGAGGAAAGATGGGGAGTAGTATGCGTTCACAGATACAGGTTTGGTCAACCTTTGTCCATACGACTTACCTCAATTACATGCATTCATAGAGCAGAGGCTGGGCACATGAAAGGAGTTCAATATTGCCAATGGTTACATCAAAGAAGTTATGCAAGAACACGTGAAGTACTACAAAGTCGATTTCCAAACTCTGGAATTGGTAGTCGGTAAGCTATCAGTTACAACTCTAGATGATCTAATCCCTGGTATAGAGAACATCCCCAACAACTCCTTAATTTGTGAACCTAAAAATGGCTTTGTGTGCAAGGACGATGATGGCTGAAAGAAGATATTCAAGCCACGTCAGTGTAATAATACTCAAACTACACTCTATTGAAGCTAAAGAAGACCATAAGCTACAGAGTAAGTACCCCTAGAGTGCAACCAGGCCTGCAAAGATGATGATCAATGATATAAATGCTCAGCTGAAGTTTAGGGATCTGATCATGTCAATGCGCAGAACTTTAGCGGATAGTTTCACAAATCCCATTGATGACTTTCCTCAGTACTTTCATTTGTAAATCTTGTACTTGTAATATCTTTTGAAATTAAATTACTTTTACAGACACCCCTCTTGCTTTCTAGAATAGGAGCACTTCACGATCACATCTTTTATCTTTTTATTTTTCCATACTTAGGGAAAGATGGTTAGCTCCAATAGATTAGTCTAAGAAGTATTGAAAAATAAGCTAAGTACAAGAACCGCAGAAGACCTCTGCCGAATACACTAAGACTCTCAGCACGGATCAAAGCCTCTGTCAATCATTTCTCGAGAAGACGAACTTAACCTAAAGATCACCTTCAGACCACAAAGTCCCTGTGATACTCCACAGAGCCTCTGTGTGCCCAAACTTCTTGGAGATAAAGACTTGTACATTTTGAAGACCAATGATCCCGTGCCTCTCATGTGCCTCTACCTGTACGAAGATTCTAAAGATCAAATAGTACACCCACGATAGATTACTTTCCAGGTGTCATCTTTTCAAGGGTTACAGCCTTTTGCTTATACTATTTCACGCCCCACGATCACTATATGCAGGGAGCATTACCTGTGTTTTTCAGGCATGCAACACACAATTCATACACGTTGAGTTTCTAGAGTGAGAGTAATCCTTGAGAGAAAAACCACACAGTGAGTATATGTTCTTGGTGTAAACTCAAAGTTCCTTTTGATTAATGAAGATGACTTGTTGAGCAATCCATTGGTATCATTTCTTGTTATCTTTCATTATTTGTGTGTGAATCTACCAATCTGTTCAAACCAGTTTATGCCTTTAAAACACTTTCGCATACAACTTTCATACTCTGTTTTGCATATTTACGTTTGAACATATCATTTTTGAGTCAATCTGGGATCAACACTTACTTATATTGATTAACAAACTTACACTCCTTAAGCTCAAACAGAAGTTTCCTAGACCACCTAAACCTCTTGTCTAAAGGCAACAACAAGCTCACTTGGCTCCTACTTCTCCCTAATCAACAGGCAAGGTTTTTAAAAGTTTTATGATTCTTATAATAGCTTTCGAAAAATTAACTATTTTTACAACGATTTTCAAAAGTTTCATGATTTTATTAAAGTTTATTAACCAAATTCAAATCAAGTGAATATATGTTGCTATGTATTGCAGTTTGTCATTTTTTATTACAACCAATTCCTTTAACTGTAAATTTGAAGCAAAAAGCATTTACGCTGACATTGAATATTTTTGGGTGCTTTTTCAAGAGCTAAACTTTTGAAGTTTTATTTGCGATCAACTATATCTTAAGGAAGATTAAATACTTTGGCTTTTAATTTCAATTGAAAATTGATTTCACAAAAATATTGATTATGAATGTCCAATAGATTATTTTGCTTCTAAACCGTAATGTCAAGCTGTTTGTTTTCTTTTGAAAAAATGTATATAATAATGCTAATTTATTATTGAAGATATACTTGTGGTATTCGCTACCCGGATACTAAACTATGTGTGTCATATATTTTATGTTGTAGTTATTATATGATCCTTTTAATTTTTTTATAGATAAATCTTATTTTTTATTTTTATGAACAAATTAATCATAGAAGAATGTATAAAATGAGTTCACGAGCTTAGTTGAGTATTATGCACAAAAACTTTTTTTTGGAAGGCATAGCGGCATCGAACTAACAAACGACTACCACGAACACACGCATACACGCATGCACACCTCCCCGGCGGCATCGGGCATCCACGGGCAGCACACTAATCCGCCGCTGTCCCGGCCCAGCTTACGCCGAACCTAGAGCCCAACAACATTCTAAGAATGGGCGCGGGGGGGGGGGGGGGGGGGCTGCCCAGTCAACGACTGGACCGGCCCAAGGACTGGGTACTCCTCATGCCCTCAAATTGACTCCCCTTGGAATCGAACCCGGATAGATTGGGATGCCATCCACAACCCACCCCCCTCCCGCGCGAATGTTACTGCCCTTGGGGAAACCAAATGAGCTAGAGTTATTATGCACAAAAACTGCTATCAAGGAGTCAATAAATAGATAATAAAGATTTCGTCTCTCGATTCATAGAATACCCAATTTTTACTTTTATGACGATATTGTAATCTTCGACAAATTGTTTTTTTTTTCAATGGCATATAGAAACGATATTTTATTTTCTTGACATAGATATTTTATTTCTATAATCATGGTATCTAAAAAAAAGTTACAATATTGTATTTATAACATAAAACAACAAGATTTAAAGCAAAACGTTTCTTAAGGTTTTGAGAAATGATTATGTGTTGTATCTTTTGTATCGTATTATATTATGTTTTGGTCGAGAATTCATCATAAATATCAACATATTTTCTGTTTCTTTCAAATTTAGTCACTTGACTTTAAAAATCATTGTTAAAACTGATATATTTTTTAAAATTGATTACTATGGTAACTTTGATAAATAAATAAAAAAGAACTTTCATTATTTATCCACCGTTTATGTCTATGGACGAGCAGGGACGGATCCACTATGGTGGCTACGGTGGCACGTGCCACCGTATTATTTCGTCGACGAAGGGTAAAATTTTTAGGCTCGTATAAGGTGCAACCGTATCGTTTTGGAAGGTGCTACCGTATTAATTTGAAAACTTCAAGAAGGTACAACCGTACCTCATAATCAACCAAAAACCAAAAGAAACTATCGAAATCAACCAAAAAAAAAACCGAAAAAATCTCTCGAAATCGATAAAAATAACTTAAAAATCTCTCGAAATCAAGCAAACAGCTTTAAAAATCGCTCGAAATTGTGGAATTCGGTTAAAAACACATCGGACAATATTGAACGTTGGTAAAAAAATGAAGACACGTCGATAAAAACCGTGCTTTTTGTAAAAAAAATTGTCGGTATTATATGGTGTCACCGTATGAAAAAATTTCTGGATCCGTCCCTGTGGACGAGTGCGGTTTATATATCTATGTGATTATGAAATTAAAGAAAAAGTCAAATTTCATAGATTGGCTTGGAGATAATTGGATGGGGTTCAGGATCTCATGCTGTCATGCATAAAGCATTGTATGATACATCTGATTCACACTTGCTATCAACTCATCACAGAGGCCACAACCACTCACCCGAAGTACTAAAATCTGGCAAAATTATTTGGAAGGGACGTATTTTTTTTTGAACGGCAAGTTAACACACACATGTTCCCGGGGTATCTGGGCTCCCACTTAAGGGTGCCACCCGACTATCCCCGTCGATCACGACCCAACCCAATTAAGAGTACCACTATGTGGCAGACCCATGATCATGGATGTCACAGGATGCTCACCACGGGGTTCGAACCTGAGTAGTCAGGGATACCATCCATTGAACCCCCCAGGATGTTACCTTACCACTGGGCTACAACATGAAACCCATAAAGTAAAAGACCATATAAGTCGATAGGGGTGGTTAAACATCTGATAAAGCATCTTATGATGCATCGGATGCTCATTTGGTGTGATCGACTCACCAAGGGTCACAACCATCCAATAGAAAGCTTAAAATCAGTCCAAATCACGTAAAGTGAACATTTTTCATAAAACCCATAAATCGGAAGGTCATATATGTCATATACGATGGTTGAAAAGAAACAAAAATAAAGACCCCAACATTCAACAACACAAAAATATATAACTTTATTATTTGATTGTTTTTTCTTCAGTTTTGTGAAAACAAACAAGAATAGATTACTTTTTTTTCGATTCCAAAAAAAAAAAAAAACAATGACAATGAACGCGTATCCCCCTGATTTCAACAAGTACAATGGTTTTCTTGAAAGCTAAAATCAGATACACGATGTATTTGAAAAGTAATTAAAATATGATAGCTTACATGCAACTTACAACCTTTCAACCGGTTGGACTTTGTAGTACTCAAAAGGAATAACATAACTTGCATTCACCATCTCCATCTCATATTTAAGAAAGATGAAGACAAATTGCACCCAAAGTTGCTCAAGATGTTTCAAAGGCCATGAAAATGGAGATCTCTGAAATATCCCCCATCCCATCTTCATGGTCATCCATGCCATCATTATCATCATATTCAAACCCTTTACCATCAACTCCTTCATATTTCTTTATGTTTGCAGGGAATTAATGGTTTAAGAAAAGTAATGGTAGCGAAGAGGGGAGGGATAGAGGGGGGTGGGGGTGGGGGTGGATGAGGATATTTATAGACAAAGTCAAGTAGTATTTGACGTTGGAATACTACTTAGTGATTTACCACTCCAAGTTAACGGGCAAGTCTTTTGAAGTATTTGACGTTGGAATATAACAACAATCACGTTTATTGGTTGAAAGAACGAAGTAAAAAAAAAACATGAATTTTATAAAATATATTAAAAATAAACTACGAATACGATAATGTGGCGTTTTTGTTGTGGCTTAATTAATTATAACCCCAAAAAATTAAATGGTCTTTATCAATATTGGACCACACGATATTTGAAGATGACTTGTTTTGTTTTTTTTTTTTTAATTTATAAAAACACAATAATTAACCCGAATTATAAAAAAAAAATACTTAATTATTAATAATATTTATAAGCATTAAAGAAAGCTTTTGAATCAAAATCATTTATTTCAACCAATAACTATTATTATGAAAAAATATATATATATACATGTCAGATTACGTGAGACCAACCTGTTTTCATGAGACCCATGAGAGTTGAGATCAGGTTTTTACACTAGAAACTTCACAACAAAACACGGTGGAAGTAAAAACTTTCACATAATTGTAAGATCATGGTCTCACGGTTCTCACGAAAACAGATTGGTCTCACGTGAACCCTACCCGATATATATATATATATATATATATATATATATATATATATATATATATATATATATATATATAGGCCTTAGAAAGGATTGATCCGGTGCATCTCTGTGCATCTTATCTCGGTGTATCTTATCATAATGTGTGTCAACATCTCATCCAACGGTTGATAACCACTTCTCAGGTTTTTCACGTCAACCTCAACTTCTCACATGAACCTAACCATAATTAAAAGTATTTGGTTTTGAAAATTGATTTTCGGTAAAAATAATAGTTATCGTGAAAAGGGTAAGAAGTGATCTCCACCCTTGGATCAATTTTAATCGAAGATCAATTGAAAATGCTCTTCTAAACTAATTTATTGATTATTTTAGGTCTTTCATGATGTAGTCCAGTGGTAAGGTAACATCTTTGGGGGGGGGGGGGGTCAGTGGATGGTATCCCTGACTACCCAGGTTCGAACACCATGGTGAGCATTCTGTGACATCCATGATCATGGGTCTGGCACATAGTGGTACCCTTAATTGGGCTAGGTCGTGGTCGACGGGGATTAGCCGGGTGGCACCATTAAGTGGGAGCCCGGATACCCTGGAAACGTGTGCGTGTGTAAGCTTGCCGTTCAAAAAAAATAAATTAATCATGGGTTCAAATTCCTTCTAACATTTCTCATTTTAACTCTTATTTTTACACAATCCTCGTCTTTATCTTTAACCAATTAAATTTACAAAATTGGAATACTCTAGTAATCTACAACATTAATGTGAATTAAACCACCTCCCGAATACGGTTCACACGAAGTACCTTTTGTTTGCATTCTTCGATTATTGATGTACCAAACGATAGGTGAATAAATGGGAATTTAACTATATTTTTGAGTAAAGTACAAAAATGGTCCTTATGGTATGTTCAATTTTTTGAAAGTGGTATCTAAAATGCAAAAGGTTCAAGATGCATGTTGGTTTGAAAGTGGTCCCTTGTTTTAATAACCTTAATTATAGTGCCCTTAGTTGAGTGAAATTTTAGTCATTCAATGCACAAAAGGATCAAAATGCCTCTCTTTTGACGAACATTTTTAACGGTGTTAAAGTACGGGACCACTTTCAAACCAAAATGCATTTTATATGTACTATTTTAGTATTTTTCGTGTTTTAAGGTCCACATCCAAATTTTTAGAGTAAATTATACTTTTGGTTTATGTATTGGTTCATCCACTACCGTGTTTTGTGTCTATTTTGAAACAATTAAACTTTTAAAAAAAAATCGCTATTGTTGTTACTTTATCACAGATATTGCCTCTCTGGTTGTTGTTTAATTTTGGATTTGCTCTATCTAATTAACTTAGTTTAAAAACCTCGATAAAGTTGAAGGCACTTTGGTCTTTTTATTATTTTTTATCTTTTTTGTTTTCTCAAATTGTTGTCTTTTTCCATTTTCTTAAATAAATTTCATGTCTCCAACCTGAGGAAGTGTTTAGCGGAACCTGATATGGCGGTACCATTGCAGGACGTTAGGGTGGACGAGAAGTTAAATATCATCGAAGAACCAGAAGTAATAATCGATTGTAAGGTTAAATGTCTGAGGACGAAATAGATAAATCTAGTGAAAGTTCAGTGGAAGTTCCATAAGGGACGGGAAGCGACGTGGGAACTGGAATCTGAGATGAGATCCAAATATCCCTACTTGTTCGACAAGGAAATTCCAAGGACAGAATTCTTTTAAAGGGGGGAGTGTTGTAACAAGCGTAAAATTTCCGTTATCTCCTGTTTTTTTTTGGGAAAGGGTATCCTGGGCCTTTGGCCCAGACTAATCCCTTGGCAAAGAAACCGACTGGGAAAGCATGCAGACCTGAGGTTAAACCCAGTGGCCACAAAGTTGCGAATACAGGGAATCGAACCCGGGTTGAGCGCTATGAACTCCCCGGGTGATTACCGTTACACCACAAGCCTTGTGGTTCCGTTATCTCCTGTTAATTGTTTGGTAAGGTAAAAGGTGTGAAATAAGAAAAATTGGGGGACCTCTCTAGAAATTTAGGCACTTAAGACCTAAAACCCTAGGTCATTCCTCATTTGGGTATAAAAAGAAACATGTGTGTGTTTGTGTGCGGTGCTAAGAGAAGAAGAGGAGGAAACCGATTGCTAAGCTAAAGGAATGAAGAATCGTTCTTGAAAGAGGACCATTCAAGAAAAAAGGGGTTGTTCTTAAAGAAGTAAGTATTCTAATCCTTGTATTGTTAAATAATCTGATTTGGGGAAAATCTCACTGCAATCAATCCCTCATTAAGATATGTTTTAGAGGATAAGCATTGTGAAATCAGAATAGAAATTCTTAGGTTGGAATCCTTTGATTATTTAGAGTTGTGCTTAATTCTGATTCGAAGTATTGTTATGGAAATCGAATTGGGAGATTTCCCAAGTTGTCGGCATGAATGCTCTCGATTTGAGATGAGTCGCGGCCACACCTGGAATTGAGCAGGGGTCGCCCTACCCGGGCCGAGTTGAAAACTCCAAACTCAGGTCACCCTTGATTGGGTTATCCCAAATCTCGCGACGCCGATAAGTCGGGTGTGACAAGGTCGAGACCCACATAGGCATTGAGCCGGTCCTGGTCAAGGTCGAGTCCTCGCTTGAGGCGGGTGTGGCCGAGACCTGTGTGCTCTTTGATGTTCCAGTTTTCTAACTCAACTCAATCACACAATCAATATAAAGAATGTTCGTTTATTGATAGATCAAGGATCACAACAATTCCATAAATCCATATACCTATTTCTTGCAATCTTACAGTAAGCTCTATGTGTGTGTGTATTCTATGGTGTAAACAATCTTTGTATACGCGTGTGTGTTATGTCTATGTTACAAACAATTACAAAGACACAAAACTATTTAAATGGTCAACATGTCCTCTCTCAAACTAAAGTCAAACACTATGACATTTACACTAAAACCCTTACACTTTACAAACATTTACATAAAAGACCCTCATTTAAAAGAGCGCTATCGCGATAACAGCTAATCCTGTTCAGCATACAAAGACCAAACACATCGATGTCAGGTATCATCTTATAAAAGATAATGTCGAAAAAGGAACAATTGAACTTTACTTTGTAAAAACTGATTATCAGCTTGCAGATTTGTTTACCAAACCCTTGGACGAAAATAGATTCAATTTTCTTGTCTCTAGGCTTGGTATTCTAAATCTTAAGACCTAATCGGTGGTTACCTATTAAACTTTCTTATTGTAAAATTTTCATCATTTCTTTATCTTTATGTCCGCAAGATATCTTCTCTTTAACAGACTGTTCATGATCTTAGGGGGAGTGTGAGAAGAAATTCATAGATGATCAATGTTATTTTTAGGGGGAGCATATATAATTTCTACATTTACTTTTCTGTCAAATTTTTGTAATGCATGATTAAAGGGGGAGCTCTTCAAATCAATGGAGTATGGAAATGACTTATGATTACTTCAGATCAGAACTCATACTTTAATTGTTTTACTGCTTTTTGTCATTTTAATTTCTGAGAATAAAGTTGCTTTGACTATGACTTAAGACTTTTGCAGTATGAGAGATGCTTACAAGATCATATCTTTATGACTTTAAGCTTGACTGCATGAGATGTAAGATAGCATGTCAAGGTATAATTCTTTATCTTACTCTCATATATGGTTGAAAGAAGGACAACTTTCAATCATAGAAAACATTGTTCTTAAATGTTCAAATCACTTCCCGATTCTTCATCAGATTTTATAATTTCGAAGTGTAATTTTTCAATGTTTTCTTAATTCATCTTTGAGCTTTAACTAATATAGTTCAACCATTTTGAGCAACACATGCTTTCTAGGAAAACATGGGATTTCATTGTGCTAGGACTTAACACAACTTCTACGGATACACGTTAACCAGTGTTTCCTACCCAAGAGGTTAATCCATAGTGATTGAATGTGAGGAGTCGAAAAGAAATGAGTGTGGGTTGAGTGATGAGGTATAATGAAAAAGAGAGTTTGGTTAGAAGTGAGCTGAATGTTTAAAAGAAAGAGGGTGTGAGAACAGAGTTAAAAGAATATCAGAACTCTGCACCAACTTTTTCTGAGTCGGGCAACAACAATTCTAATGTTTCACAACTCTTTAGTGAACATTATTGAAACAGGCAACTAGCCCATGCCAACTCTTGATTAACCACACCAGCCACTCATTTTCTTCTTAACAGGAAAGTTTTTCACATTTTCAAAGGGGAAGAAGCACATTTGCTATCTGATTTTCATTTGGAAAATCTGGATAATGAAAAGAAGGAAGTCTGCCCCACCTTCGCACTTCAATCATGCACATTGAGTCAGTGTTTATACTTACTGTTGTCTCAGTGGTTTACACATTGAGCCTATAAGCAATCATCAAGTGCTTAATTCTTTCTATCACATGCACGAACACACAAGGAATTTGTTTCTTTGTCATAACGTTCATAAAAATTACCTTTGTGGTGTTTCGATGATTGAGTGGAAGCCCTGGGGGAGTGAACATCAAAAAGCTCATTTCCAATGTGTATTCGTTACACACAGTACCTTTGTGTTACTGACAGGCAGGTTAACTGATTCATTTGTTGATTCAGGTGTTACACGATTATTTTGTTTGGATTTGCAAAGATCTGGATGAATATCTTTTGGATTGACGAATCAGAGGCTCCTTATGAAAGACATTTCTTACTAAAAGTTTTGATAAAATCGTTGCTCTTTTCATCAAAAAGGGGGAGAAGAGCTAACTAAGAAATGGGAGAGAAGAAATGGGAGAGATCAAAAGTTTAGAGAATTCTTCAAAGACAAAGTATACTGAAGACATGCTGATTTGAGAGAAATTTTCTTTGAAGATACTTTGCTAAAGCATTCTGAGCTAAAACTGGAGATTATTATATATTGAAGACAAAGAAAGAGATTGCAACTTCTGAGCTGAAAGAGAAGACTGAATTGCTAAATTTGTTTTAGTAATGATCTTGATCCAAAGGGGGAGATTGTTAGATCACAAATTTATTGGATTTAAGATCATCCAATCTAAAGATTGAAATCTAAAGCTAAAGCTGAAAAGTCACTCTCAATATTAGTCTAATGTTAGTTTGTAATAATTGTCAAAGTTAATTATTGTATTTTATTTTATTCATAAATATCTATTTATTAGATATTTTAGGATATTTCTGTTTTTAGATATTATGTTAGATTATTAGGTAGTAGTGAGATATTATCACAATCATAATCCAGCCAACAATCTAGAGAGAAAATAGAGAGAGCTTCAAAGAGAAAAACGCAAACATCAAATTTGTAATCCGTGGTTTGTAATCTAACATGTTGGTTAATCATATTTGTTTGTGATTGTCATTGTTTGATAAGAACTTGATCAAAGATAAAGGGACCGACAAAATCGAAGGATGATCGGAGAGAGGAAGAACACCGTCTTTGAGATTGGGTTGGGCGGGGTTTAGATTCGAGAGCAAATTCTCACCTATGAACAACTCCACTCCACTGATTGTTTTCTTCTCTTCTGTTCTTGATTTAGGTTTTTTAACAAATCATAGTTGATTTGAGGTTTTGATTTCAGGGGTTTTTGTAGGATTTTGTTGTTGATGTTCATCTTGTTCATATATTTTTAGCTGCTTCTGTAAATATTTATGAAATATGGGTCGATATTCATTTGGGTTAAATCTTTATGAAAAAGAGGGTTGACGTTCATGTGGTTGATATTCATATTTTGATATTCATGTTCTTGTATATTTTATTTATTTGTTTGGAATGTAAATGTAAGTAAAAACAATTATAATAAAAAAATGAGAATTTTTAAAATTGATATTATATTAAATATCCAGATCGGTAAATGATACTTAGGGGCTGTTCGGTAACGGCCTAATAGACTGTATGACATGTATGACTTATTCGGTAAGCCATACATAGGTGTTCGGAAGTGACTTAATGGGCCAGATATGAGCTTATTTGCTCAACCCTAGAAGTTAAGTCATATGCAGTCAACTATATTTTTTACATTTTTGCCCTTTTATAAAACACTGACCCTTGGACTAAAAAATACCCAATTCACTTTTTCCCTTAATATTGACAATGCTTTCATCTTGTTCGATCAAGATAGCTAGCAAATAGCAATAGATCAAATCAATCAAAAAGCAGGTTTGGAGAAGCAAAATCGATCACCGAAAGCCTCTCATCTTCAATCTCTCCTCTCATCTTCAACCTCTATTCTCGATCTTCAACCCAGTTCTCGATCTCCAGTCTCGATCTTCAACCCAGTTCTTTCTCCAGTTCAACCTCTCCTCTCATCTTTCTCCTTCTCGATCTCTAGTTCAACCTCTCCTCTCATCTTTCTCCTTCTCGATCTTCAACCCAATTCTCAATCTCCATATCTCGATCTCCATTTTTCCATCTCGATTTGGAGCTGTTGGTTATGACTTTCCCTCCATCCTCGATCTCCAACAGGTTAAGCATATTTCCAGGAGAATTTGTCTTTTGATATAAATTTGATGGGTTCCCATTTGATGAATGTTCTCAAGAGATGTGGTTTCTATTTACAAAATATGTTAAGTTGATAATTTTTTTTTTTATAAATATAAGTTATTTATTTAATATTTTTATCAAACTATTAAGACAAAAATAAAGACCAGGGGTAAAATGGTCATTTCTTACATTCAGACTATTTATTCAGTACAATAACCGAACAACAACTTATCTGTTAACATACAGACGGTTATATCTATACAGACATCTATATCCATTCAGGTCTTAAAAGAAAACGAACCGAACAACACCTTAGTTGTATGCCACATAATTTGCCACATTAGTAAATGATACTTTTGTATGCCACATAATTTTGCCACGTCAACATGGTAACCGGTTAATAGTTAACCCGGTCATCCAGGTACCTAAATGTTTTAAACATCATATCTTAGATACCAAAATGATAGTTTTAATAGTACGTTACCCAAAATAGGAATAAAATAAAAATATGTTGTATTTTGGTGTAATTTACCCTTTATTCAAAAAAAAGTTCAGACACTTAATCATTTAAAATGAAAATTTTCAATGCTTTTTTATTTAAAAAAGAATGTTCAGAAACATAATTATTTAAAATAGGAAAGTTTTTGTTGGATTTTTATCAATTTTTTAAAATAAAATTTTATAATAAATGACATTTGAAGAGATCAAAAATGTAATTTATTCAATATTTCTTAAATATGATCGACTATTTTTATAGTTTACTCTGTCTTTTATTAAGTACACATATTTTGTTTGTGGTTGTAATAAAATATGGATATATGGTTCGCGTTAAACGACTATTTGGATATTTTTCGATTTTAATCTATCTATACATATAATAAATAAGTAACTAGAAAAACATGTGTCGCCTTCTAGTGAGCCTATTTTTTTCATTTTCCCGTCTAAATATGTATTTGAACGCATTTTACATCATAAGTTCATTTAGAACATCCACATTCATTCCTCCTTAAATCTTTTCTTAATTCAATTTTTTTAATTTATACCTTATATTTATTACCCTTATAATTAGATATGTAGTTACTTTTAATCCCTTACTTTTTTATTTTTCATTTTAGACTCTTATCATATAAAAATAAATAATATATATGAACTAAAATGCAATAAAAACATTTTATTTTTTATAAATTATACCATTGTAATCGCTTCGTCAATTAATACCTTCGAAATGAGTCCAATATTGAATACTTTTGGATTTAGTTATATTATTAAATATAATAAATATATACGAATTAATGTGTTGTGATTAATATGCGATTTGTTAAAATTAGTATGAGATTTGATACAAATAATCCCTAAATTGTCGTAATTTTCTTTTTGCAATTTCATATCAATTTTAACTATGTACTTTTCCATAATTTCATTTACGTTCTATTATAAATTTTGTTTTATAAATTCTTAATATTTATTCATATTTTTTATTATTTTTTTGCAAAACATCCCTTGTGAAAACTGCCTAAAACAAGGACATTTTGTAACCAACTGCAAAAAAACAAATATGAAGGGGAAAAAAACTTGGAAAAGTAGCATCGTACTTTCGATGATCATTATTTCTGTAAGATAAGTTTTCTGACATGATTTAATTTTTTAAACTACCCCGTGTAATACACGGGGTCGAACCTAGTCTATTTATATAAAAGTCGATAAGTATATTTTATTATTAACAAATTAAATATGTAAAATTTGAAATTAATCTATACATTAGAAAGTATTTAAGTAAAAGTTACAAAACAACATATTAAGCATTAACTAGTGCTTAATAATCAGAATCGTTTAAATTTATCAATCATCTTTTAATTAAGACTATATTTACGTAATGTTGTACGATGGTTTCGGTGATAAGTTAAGGTTAATGTGAGAAGTGTGAGAAGTGGTTGTCAATCATTAGATGAGAAATGAATGCACATTAGAATGAGATGCACCGACATGTACCGGATCAGTTCCCTTCTAAGCCGTAATTCATGGGAGGGCGTGAGATTAAAAGTGATCAACGGTTCATATCCAATTCTCACGCTTCTCACGTTACCCTCAACTTCACACACGATCCTTCTCCTGCAGTGTACGATACATCTTCGATTTTAATATTTCTTCTTTATTTTGGTTTTTTGTCGATTTTATAATACGGTTTTAATGTGGTTTTGATAAGGCGATAACATTTTTATGTTTAAGTAAAATATAAATTTGAAGACCCCATAAAATTTTTGAAAAAGTATATCAATATTATTTTCAAATTCACAATTTAAAAGTTCTCATTTTTTATATAATTTGTTTTATTCAATTTATTTTAGATTTAATAATGTAATGTTTTTCATAAGAGCATCTCAAACAGCTATGCTAAAATATAAAAAAAATGAGTTTTTAGCAATTTTTTTGCTACAACATCTATGGTATACCATATGCTAAAATAGAGAAAAGAAGAGAGAGAATGTAAAAATCACCAAATTTGAAGAAATCTCTAAAACTATGTATTTAATATTAAATTATTTTTAACCAATAGGAGACATTGAAGTTATGTGTTTGGGAGAGAGAGAAATTATATTTTATTAAATGATTGAATATTTTAATAATAGAATTGATGATAGAATTGCTAAAATAGAGTAACTGTTGGAGTTGTATGTAAAATATTTTTGAGATTTAAACTTTCTATATTCTATTTTAGAAAAATTATAGCATAACAGTTTGAGATGCTCTAAAGATAATAATGATGTATTCTGTTAGAATTCAATATTTACCCTCATTCTTTATATTTAAAATAAGACGTTTGTTCTGTTTTTATTATACTTATCAGTTAGTTATATGAATTTAAACTTGCATCTTGAAAAAGTTCTACTCATGCACAATTTATTTGTAATTTTGAATTTTTCAGTAATATGTATCAATAAATAGTACTTGATGTATAAATAATAGTTTTTAAGACTTTGACTAAAATGTTTTATAATATAATATATGTAACAACCCAATTCAAACATGAAATTAAATAAAGATTTAAATCCCAAAATGGGTCCCAGTACAACGCTTAAGGAAACAGGTTAAACATAACTTTAAAGAAATTGTTCTATCACAGCCAAGATACTTTGGATCCACTTCTAGCACCGCCTCTAATCCGACAGCCAACAAATCCTTCTAAACAACAACACTTTTCCATTACCTTTGACGAAGCCCCAACGACTCCCTTACCTGAAAATGGATTTTAAGAAAAATTTGAAAGTGAGCGTTAGACCAAAGGGTCTAGTGAATTCCCACCCTAGGACGACAGTAGAAATAATTTGAGGAGTCGAATTATTACTCGAACAATTTAACAAGTACCAAACATTGTAAAATAATAAATCATAAATAATTTCCCGACCGGAATCGTTCCCGGATATTTAAAGAAAACCACACTCGGGGCCCCAGTAGATCCCAGTCGGCCCCCAGTAGAGGCCATATTCGTGTGCACCGGAAACGAATTCTGGGCGCACGGTTCAACCATCCCCGATGGTTCTCATTAAGCCATGGTGTTTCCTCCTCACGGTAACAATACATAAGTACACGTAGAACCCAATCTCAATAGAAACTTATTCATGAAATAAATTATAAGCAAGTTATTCCACATGTACCAGTTCAGTAAACCATTTCATCGAAACATGACAGGAATCAACATAAAAAGTCCATTTTCAGTTATAAAGAATTTGGACAAGGGAACTCACCTGATTATTAGAAACCCAACACTTTTGCCGAACCTACTTCGGAAAAGAAGAAGCACCTACAATTATTTTTAAACGTAAACCAATCTAATGTCGACCAACCCTCACTTAGTTTTTAAATAAATGGTCTCCCTGAAACTCCTATACATACAACCATCCTTACCCGGATTTTGGGCCTGGTCTCCCTGATTCTACCGGGTTCGGTTGACTACTCGGGTTCTACCGGATGGAGGTCCCGGCTCGTGCCGGATTGAGGACTCCCGACTCCATCGGGTTGTTGTGTGTCCCACAATCAGTGTAAAACAATCTCAGATGACAAAATTTAGCAATTGAAACAATTTGTATTGATCTTGATTTTCACAGTACAAAGACTCTCTCAGATACTTTCTCTCTCTAGAAATGAATGCGCGTACAACTCAACTAGATACAATTAACCTAATGATTCTACTAACGAAAATCTATTTATACCCTAAACACTCACACCACTAAACACTTGCAACACTTGACTTTGACTATGCTTGAGAGTTTGACTTGAGCTTTTGACTTGGCTTGACTTCAGTCTTCAGTCTTCTATGATCTTGTATCCAACATATTTATGCACTAACAATCTCCCCCTTTGGATTCAAGATCATCTTCAAAAAGATTTGACATTCAATCTCCCCCTTTGACATAGATCTTTAGAAAATAAGCATTGAAGCACAATCTCCTCTTATCTTCAAAAACAATTCTGTATTCTCTCCAAAGTCTTTGAACAACATTTGCAATAAGCTTTAACTATCTCTCCCAAAGGTTGTAGAAACCTCTTTCAGACTTCAGAAATAAATTATCTTCAGATTCAACTTGGTTTGCTTCAGCAAATTATCTTCAATGAAAATTTCTGTGAATTCAGCTTGCATTTTGAAATCTTTGAACTTGCTCTTTCAAATTTGTACAGTCTTCTCACAAATTCCATTCTTTGACAGAAACTAGCAATGAACTTTCTTCCAATCATATTTTCTTGATCATCTATCCCATAACTGATGCAAACTTTAATTCAGCAAACATTTCTTGAACAAAAATTCTCCCCCTTTTTGATGATTGTAGCATAGAAATCATCAAAACTTTACAAGAAATGTCCCTAAAAAAATTCTGACCATTGATCTTTAATCACTGAGCCTCTGACTATCCGCCGATTCATAGAATATTCATCCGAATCTTTTCAAATTCAGACAAATTATGAAGGTAACACCTGAATCAACAAATGAATCAGTTAAAATGCCTATCAGTAACACAAAGTCACTGTGTGTGACGAATACACATTGGAAATGAGCTTTTTGATGTTCACTCCCCCAGGTCTTTCATTCAATCATCGAATAACACAAGGTTAAACTATGAACGTTTTGACAGAAAAACGAATTTCCTGTGTGTACGTGCTTGTGTATGAAATAATTAAGCACATGATGATTGCTTTTGTTAGGCTCAAAATTGTGTAAACCATTGAGACAACAATAGTAATACACAGACTCAATTGTGCATGATCGAAGTGCGAAGGTGGGGCAGAGTTCCTTCTGTTTTAATATCCAAATTTTCCAAATGAAAACCAGATAGATTATGTGTTGCATCCCCAGAAAAATTGAAACATTTCTCTGTTTAGAAAGAAATGAGTAGCAGGTGGGGTTTTAAAATCAATAGTTGGCATGGGCTAGTTGCCTTTTTCAATGATGTTCACGAAGAAATGTGAAATAATTAGTAATGTGTCTGCCCGGCTCAGAAAAAGTTGGTGTAGAGTTTGATATTCTATTACTATGATCTCTCACCCTCTTTCTTTTTAACATTTAGCTAGCTTCTAACCAAACCCTCATTTCCATTTTACCTCATCACACATACCCACACTCAGTTATTTTGACTCCTCGCCTTTTGATCACTCAAGGAATAACTTCTTGGGTAGAAAACATTGGTTAACGTGAATCCATAGAAGTTCAATGAAGTCCTCACACAATGAACCCATGTAGTCCAATAAGCATAATGTTGCTCAAACAGTTTAACTTTTCAGTTAAAGAATAAAATACATGTCAGGTGTCTGTATGCTCATTAAGATAATCATGAGCATTTTGATCATGGAAGATATTTCAAAACAAGTATATTGAATGAATGAAATGAGTACAAGAAACTTGTTTGAAAGTCTGACACTGTATGAAAAGATCAAATATGAATGAATTATCATAAAAAGCTTAGGTCATGAAAAATTGGAATTTGTCTATACAAAACAAAATATAGACATTCTTGAAAGAAACGTTTTGAAATGAAATCACGCTTAACAAATATTGAATATCAAGCGGGCTGTCTTACTATCGAAAAATTGATTTCAATATGAGACATCGTAAGAACATATCAAGAAAAATTGTAAACCGGTGTATGTGAATATTAGACAGTATATGAAAAATATAAAACACAAGTATTTATCTTTGGAAACACACGGTTTGTTTAGCAAGAAAGCTCATATAAAATGAAAACATTTAAAATCACACTTTTGTATTCATGAAATATGTTTAAGAATCTATAAGTGGTTTGAACATTTAAGAAAAAATGTTTTCTATAATTGAAAGTCGTCCTCCTTTCAACCATATATGAGATTAAGGTTAGAATTAAACCTTATGTTCAGTCTTAAATCTCATTAAGTCAGCTCAAAAGTCATAATGATATGATCGTTTAAGATCCCTCCCAAATCTGCAACAGTCATAAAGTCGGCAAAGCACAAAGTCTTATTCACAAATTTTATTGAAAGGTAAATGACATAAAGCAATAAAACTTATTAAGAACGAGTTCTACCCAGATATAATCAGAAATCAAAGTCCTTACTCAACTCCCCCTGAAATTATGCATCATAAAATTTGTCAGTACAAAATATATGCAAAATTCTCGAACTCCCCCTAAAATCTAGATCATCTTAGCATTGTGTCACACTCCCCCTGATATCATGAACAAACTTAAGTGCAAATATCTTTCAGAATAAAGAATAAGGAAATGAAGAAAAATAACAAAACTAAACTTTATTTGGTAACAACAGATTAAGTCTTGAGATTTAACATACCAAGTTTTGAAATGAGAAAATTAAATCTCTTTTCATCAAGTGGCTTGGTAAATAAATCAGCAAGCTGATAATCTGTCTTTACAAAGTAAAGTTCGATTGTATCTTTTTCAACATTGTCTTTCATAAAATGATATCTCACGTCGATGTGCTTGGTTTTAGTATGTTGCACAAGATTAGCAGATATTACAATAGCACTCTTCGAATCGCAGTAAATCGGGATTTTGTCAAACTTGAAACCATAATCTCGGAGTTGTGTCCGCATACACAACACTTGAGAACAGCAGCTAGCCGCATCTACGTACTCTGCCTCGGCTGTTGAAGTAGATACACATAGTTGTTTTTTTGAAGTCCAACTCACGAGTTTATCGCCAAGAAACTGTATATGTCCCCACGTACTCTTCCTGTCAATCATACAACCTGCATGATCTGCATCTGAATATGTTGTGAGCTCAAAATCTGTATCCTTAGGATACCACAGACCAAGATCTGCAGTGCCCTTCAGATATCTAAAAATACGCTTAACTGCAGACAAATGAGATTCTTTAGGTGAAACCTGATATCTTGCACATAACAATGTACAAAACATTATATTCGACCTACTAGATGTTAAGTACATTAAAGAACCAATCATACCTCTGTAGGTTTTAACATCGACAACTTTTCCAGAAGGATCCGTGCTAATCTTAGTTCGCGGTGCCATCGGGGTTCCGATTGGAGTACAATTTTCTATTTTAAATTTTCTAAGAATATCAAAAATGTACTTTGCTTGATTAATAAAAATCTCCATAGAAAATTGTTTTACTTGTAATCCGAGAAAGTAATTCATCTCTCCCATCATACTCATCTGAAATCGTGACACCATAAGGTTAGAAAAATTCTCACAGTATTTTGGATTAGTCAAGCCAAATATGATGTTATCCACATATATCTGAATTAAAATGATATCGGCTTTCTCCTTTTTAATGAAGAGAGTAGTAACAATTTTACCTTTTGAAAAGCCTAACTTGACTAAGAGTTTTGATAGAACTTCATACAAGGCGCAGTGGGCTTGCTTCAGACCGTAAAGAGCTTTGTCCAGAATGTATACATGATTTGGCTTCTCTGGATTGACAAAACATTCAGGCTGAGAGACATAGACTTCCTCCTTTAAGATGTCATTCAGAAAGGTAGTATTCACGTTCATCTGGTAGACGGTGAAGTTCTTGTGTGCGACATATTCTAGAAACACGCGGATTGCCTCTATGCACACAACTGGAGCATAAGTCTCATCATAATCTATACCTTCCTCTTGCCTATATCCTTTAGCCACAAGTCTTGCTTTGTTTCTGATTACGATACCATCTTCATCTTTCTTTTTCTTGAAAACCCATTTCGTCCCAATTATGGTTTTTCCTTCAGGTTTAGGCACTAGTCTCCAGACTTTAAGCGCTTCAAATTGATTCAGCTCTTTTTGCATTGCAGTCACCCAGTCTGTGTCAGCTAGAGCTTCAGATACTCGAGTTGGCTCTATCTAACTCAGGAACGAGTCATGCATGCACTGGTTGAGTGTAGCAGACCTAGTTTGCACCGATTTGGACGGATCTCCAATTGATGTATTGGGTGCTCTTTGGTCCACTTGTGTTCATGAGGGAGTGGATTAGATGTAAATTGATCATGATGTTCATCTAAAATCCACTATCTTCTTCATGTTGTTCAGTTAGGGGTTCAGTTGAAGTAGACGGTGCAGAAGCTTCAGTTGGTTGGACATTGGATGTCTGTTGAGTAGGCATTGTAGTACATCCAACTGATTCAGTGACTTCTGGCTCTTTATTATCATGTACAACTTCAACTTATGGAATATGCGTTTGAACTTGAATTTCTTCTTGAATCGTGATTGCTGATTCACTAGATACCTCTGATGTGATTGGTTGATTATCGTTTGATCCTTCGGACCTATCAATCACAACAGGTTTAGTCACTTTAGTACCAAGAAATTCATCATAGAAATGTTCAAAAAATAAATCTAAATATGATAAATGTGATGTAGAAGTTGACGCTTTATCAAAATTTAAAACATTAGCCATAGGTTCTGGACTGATTTGCCCAGAAGCTAACACTCCAGTAATTACGGGTTCTGAACTGTGTTGTTCAGAAGCCAATTCTTCATCAAATTTAATGTTGGCGCTCTCGACAACAGTTTTTGACTTCTTCTGGTATACTTTGTAAGTAGTAGACGTTTGAGAATAGCCGATAAAAATGCCTTCTTCAGCTTTTGGACTGAACTTATTCAAGTTCTCGTTGTCATTCATTACGAAGCACCTGCATCCGAAAATATGAAAGTGTTTAATGCTAGGTATTCGATTATTTATTAAAGCATATGGTGTTTTACCAAACCAGCGATGGATAATGGATCGATTATGTGTATAACAAGCAGTCGACATAACTTCAACCCATAGAAATAGAGGTAGATCTGATTGACTTAACATTGTACTAGCGACCTCAAGTAGTGTTCTGTTACGTCTCTCTACGACTCTATTATGTTCAGGCGTTCTGGAAGCAGAAAACTGGTGTGTTATCCCGACCGATTCGAGATAATCATCAATAATTCTATTTTTGAATTTTGTGCCATTGTCCGTTCTAAGAAGCTTGACTGTCTTCTGCAGATTCACTTAAGTGGTCTTTAAAAATGTGATGATGACTCCGGGCGTCTCATCCTTTGATCTCAGAAATTTGACCCAAGTGTATCTAGAGTAATCGTCCATAATCACTAAAACATACTTTTTGCCGTTTATGCTTTGAGTTCGCATCGGACCGCAGAGATCCATATACAATAGTTCCAGTAGAGCACTTGTGCTCGGCTCAGGCTTCTACTTATCAACAACTCTTTTCATTTTGCCTTTCTTATACGTTGCATATAGATGTTCTTCGACATATTTAAGCTTTGGAAGTCCTTTCACTAAGTTTCCCGTAACCAGCTTGTTGATGTAGCGAAAATTCAGGTGAGATAGCCGTCTATGCCATAACCAACTCTGTTGCATAGAGGCTTTTGATAATAGACATACCTCATTATCAGTCATTACTTTTGACAAATTAATCGTGTAGAGGTTTGACTTTCTCGTCCCGACCAAAAGTTCTTTGCCATCTTTAGTTCTCACACAACATCTCTTGGCCTTGAAATTAACCTCTAAGTCTTTGTCACAGAACTGACTGTTATTCCCAGATATTCAAGTTCTAATCACTAATCAATTACTCAAGATGAGATTTCGTAATCATATGTCATTGATCTCAATCACAACTATTACAAACTCTCAACTTTCTTTCTCTACTCTCTCACTAGAATGATATATAAAAAAGCTCTTCTCTAATTTGCTCTCTCTTTCTAACAATGACTTACTGATTACAAAGACAACGATACAAGGTATTTATACCTCACAACAAATATAAGAAAACAAATACAAATACATTGACTTTGACTTTATTAACAAAAGACTTTGACTTTGATGAGAGTTGACTTTTCCAGCTTTGACTTCTTCATCTTTTATCATCAATCTTTATGATCTTGAATCCAACATATTTGTGCTCTAACAATCTCCCCCTTTGGATCAAGATCATTACTAAAAGATTTAGCAATGCGATCTTCTCTTTGATTAAGCTCGATTGAAGTAACTCCCCCTTTTAACAATCTGTATCTTCTATTGAAATCTTCCCTTTTGATACAAACATGAATTTCTCAACCAGTTCTCATGCTCCCCCTATTAGTATGAAATCTTTACAATCTCTCCTTCTCTGATAAGCACAATATCTTTAAAAACTTTCAGCAATCTTCTTCAAAAACTGATCTTCAAGAATATTAACAATCTCCCAAGGTTGTAACCAAACCTCTTTCAGACAAAACACACTTTGTTTCAGCAAATAATCTTCAACACTTCTATTCTTTTTCATTCAAAAACTTTCAAACATTTCTTGTATTCTTCTTTGCTTTCTCAAACATTTCTTGAACTCTTCTCCCCCTTTTTGATGATTTGAGCATTAATATCATCAAAACTTTCTCTCCAAGAAATGTCTTTGACCAATCTGATCTGTCCAAGAGCCTCTGATTAATTGCCAATTCGAACAATGTATTCATCCAGATCTTTTCAAATCTAGTCAAAATAGAAACGTGTAACTCCTGAATCAACAAATGAATCAGTTAAAATGCCTGTCAGTAACACGAAGTCACTGTGTGTAACAAATACACATTATAAAGGAGCTTTTTGATGTTCACTCCCCCAGGACTTCCATCCAATCATCGAAATACAACAAAGGAAATTTCTATGAATGTTTTGACAAAGAAACAAATTCCTTGTGTGCTCGTGCAAGTGTAGAAAGAATTAAGCACGAATAATTGCTTTTATAAAGGCTCAACATAGTGTCAACCACTGAGACAACAGTAGATTAACACAGACTCAAAGTGCATGATTGAAGTGCGAAGGTGGGGCAGACTTCCTTCTTTTTCAATATCCAGATTTTCCAAATGAAAATCAGATAGATTATATGCTGCGTCCCCTTGAAAATGTGAAACATTATCTTTTTGAGAAGAAAATGAGTGGTTGGTGGGGTTTAAGCAATAGTTGGCATGGACTATTTGCCTGTTCAATAACATTCACCAAAGAATTGTGAAATGCTAGTAATGTGGCTGCCCGGCTCAGAAAGTAGTTGGTGCAGAGTTTGATATTCTTTTACTCTGATATCACACCCTCTTTCTTTTTATCATTTAGCTCACTACTAACCAAACTCTCTTTTCCATTTTACCTTATCACACCACACTCATTTCTTTTAGACTCCTCACACTCAATCACTAAAGGATTAACTTCTTGGGTAGGAAACACTGGTTAACGTGAATCCATAGAAGTTTAGTTAATTCCTAGCACAAAGAACCCATGTAATCCTATAAAGCATGTGTTGCTCAAATGGTTTAACTTTATCAGTTAAAGCTCATATACAAATGTCAGATGAATATATGCTCAGATGATATAATCATGAAGATATGAGCATTTTTAAACATTGAAGTATTTTCAAACAAGGAAATTGAATGAATGAACATGAATGCAAGAAACTTGTTTGAAAATCTGACATTGTATAAAATGATCAGAAATGAATGATATATCAATTAAAGCTTAAGGTCAAGAAAAATTGATATTTGTCTATACGAAACAAGATATAGACATTCTTGAATAGACGTTTCGAAATGAAATATCGCTCAAAATTCTTTGAATACAAATGGGGTGTCTTACCATCGAAGAAAAATAGTTTCAATTTAGAGACATGGTAAGAACATGTTGAACAAATTCAAACCGGTGTGTGTGAATACTTGAAAGTATATAGAAAAGACAATACACAAGTATTTATCTTTGGAAACACACGGTTTGTTTATCAATTAAGTACAAAAATAAAATAAAAACATTAAAAATCACACTTCCAAATTATAAAATCTGTTTAAGAATCGGGAAGTGGTTTGAACATTTAAGAACATGTTTTCTATATCTGAAAGTTGTCCTTCTTTCAGATATATGTGAGATTAAGATAAGAAGTTTACCTTGTCGCTCAATCTTAAATCTCCGAAAGTTAGCTGTAGTCATGTAGATATGATCATGTCAGCTTCTCTCATCCTGTAAGTCTCAAAGTCTAGTCAAAAATTTATTCACAAAATTTATTCGAAAATAAACGACGTAAAACAGTAAAACAATTATAGAACGAGTTCTGATCAGAAGTAATTAGAAATCATTGTCTTACTCCCCCTGAAATTATGCATCTAAAATATGTCAGTTATAAAGCACATGATAGAGATCTACAACCCCTTTTGGAATGTAGTTCGTCATATCTATCGTATACAAAAATTTCAGAAAAATATTTACTCCCCCTTGAAGGTTGATATCCTAGTTGGAGTATCGGAGTACAATCCTCATATCAGCCCGGGAGTATTTTTCTCTTTCAGCATTGAAGTCCGGGTCCTGAACTGTAGTATTCAGAAGCCACACTCCTTATCATTGAGGTACGGGTTCTAAGCTGTTGTAATTAGAAGCCTTGTTCTTGACATTGAGATGCGGGTCTTGAACTGTGTTATTCAAGAGCCATCGTTCTCTTACTCCCCCTTGACTTGTGGTGCCTGCAACATAGAATCAATCTTCGGTTTTGGTACCCACTGGTATTTGGGTCCATGTATATTAATTGCAGTTCGAATGGGAGTAACTGAATAAGAACCATACCAGTAATGATCACTAGTTTTATGTACAAAATCATATGTATTACAGTAAGAACAATACCTTTTCTTAGATAACCTGAACATTTGATCTCTCGAGTAAGCAAGATCAGGTTTACCTTTCAGCACTTTGTTCTTCTTTGCATTTGATGCAGATACAAATGATTTGTTTTCTTTCTTCTTTCCTTTCTTTTCTTCCTTCTTCTCATCATTCTTCTCATCATCATCCACTGGTTTCACTTTCCATACCAGTTTCTCTTCTTGATATTTTCTTCTTCTTATTTGTGTACCCGAACCATCTACATGTTGATCATAGAAAATATTAGAAGTACGAATCTGATTGAATGAATTGACTAACCTTCTTGAAGAAACAGGTTTCATGTGTGAGCTTGAGGCTGTCTTTTTAAAGTCAGCTGAATTATTTCTAGGTGTGTGGATTTGTGACTCTGGAGGAGTATGCTCAGTCACCACCACCTTTGAAACAATCTTTTCAAACTCTTTAATCTTTGAAGCGAAACTATCTCTTTCTTTTACAAGAAGATCAATCTTTGTCTTGAATTCAGACTTCGTTTGTTGCTCTATAAGCGCATTCTCAGATAGTTCAGATAACTTTGCAGTTAATTTCCTTATCTCAGTCTCAAAAATAATTCTTTCTTCTTCAAAATCCTTTTCCACATTCTTTCTTCCATCAGATATCTCTTTAAAAAATCCAACATTCTTCTGCTCAATCTCCTTTTTATCCTTTGCAAACTTTTCTCTTTCAATAATGATCACTTTCTCAAAATCAGAGATTTGTTGAGAAAGTTTAACGCATTTAAGCTCAACCGTCTTCTTCTCGTCAGCACATTTTCTAGAAAAATCTGAGAACTTCTTTGCAAATCCTTTCTTTTTAGTCTCAAAATCAGATCTTTCTTCAACCATCTTTTTCTCCAGATCAGATATTTCCTTTTGAAGTTCAGCATTAGCATCCACTAGATTCTTAATCTTCATCTCATAACTATCAACAGAATCTACTTGCTGAATCTGGATTATTTGAGATTCCAAATCAGAAATCTTTTGCAGAAAATCAGAATTCTCAGTCTTTAATTTCTCAGCTTCCAACCATTTATCATCTTTCAAGACTTGAATAACTTCTTTTTCAAGTTGTTGAAAATGTTCCTTGTATTTGGCAAAAAATTCTGAATATCGACCTGAACCTGTTGTCTTCTTCAGGTAATCTATATGTGCATGCATCCACTCATTAAGCTTGTTATAACTGTCAACTTGATCATCATGTTTCTTCTTATAATATTCCAAATGACTTTTAGATACAGCAACATTCATATTTAAATCTTTCAACTTTTTACAACTTTGTGCAAATCGGCCTTCAAGATGAAGAATCTCTGCTTTAAGTTTAGCAATCTCTTCTTTTGATGACATTTTTTCTTGAGAAGACATCCTGTTTCAGTTAAAAAGAAATTAGAACTTGAAAAATGATCGTTAATCCAAATTATGAAATCACAAGAAAAATTTTGAAATTAAATTTCAGAGTTTTGATCACAAAAAGAACTATGTCCCCCTAGGCAGACTTAGCACGGGGGTCCCTATTCTCAAAAAATATTCTAAGTATAGAAACTCGCAAGTCCCTATTTAATCTTAAAACTCGCAGACTGAAAAACACGCAGATCGAGACTTGCGCGTTTTATAAACTCTCAAGCAAACTCGCAGACAAACTCGCAGGCAAACTCGCAAGCAAACTCGCAGATGAACTCGCAAGCAAACTCGCAAGCAAACTCGCAGATCGATAAAACTCGCAAGTGTCTAAACTCGCTAACAACTGTTCACGCTAAAACTCGCTAACAGAGGCTTGCGCGTTTACAAAACTCGCACGTCAAAGAACTCGCAAACCACTGTTCCTTCCAAACTCGCTAGCTTTGATGAGCGCGTTTGGAGAACTCGCAGATCGAAACGTGCGCGTTTTAGACCAAAATTTATCCTTTGACTTGCGCGTTCTAGCTGATGAACCTTGCGCGTTTCACGACGAACTTGCGCGTTTGGACGATGAACTAGCGCGTTTTAGAGATCTAGCGCGTTCTTCAAGATATCGACCCATAAATTGATTTTTCCATCTGTTTTGCGATCAAACCTTTGTCAATTGGCTTGAAACTTTGCAGAAATGACCGATTACAATACTAGAACATATTACAATGCAAGAATTTCAAAAACCAATACCAAAAGATACATTTTGGATCAATTTACAGTGCATTAAACTCGTGAACAAAAATATCAACAAAAATTCGAAGTTTAGGAAAATTACAGTGCAAATGACAAATCAAATCATACAAACATGATCGATTATACTATATGAACATACTCTGATCGATTTCAACTCCTAAATCGCACAAAAACTCAAAAATCGATTTGAACTTCGATGAACAGTAAACATGAACAGTAAAAACGAACTTTTCTTGATTTCTTGATTTGATTTCACTTTGGATCTGCTCTGATACCAATTGTTATTCCCAGATATTCAAGTTCTAATCACTAATCAATTACTCAAGATGAGATTTCGTAATCATATGTCATTGATCTCAATCACAACTATTACAAACTCTCAACTTTCTCTCTCTACTCTCTCACTAGAATGATATATAAAGAAGCTCTTCTCTAATTTGCTCTCTCTTTCTAACAATGACTTACTGATTACAAAGACAACGATACAAGGTATTTATACCTCACAACAAATAAAAGAAAACAAATACAAATACATTGACTTTGACTTTATTAACAAAAGACTTTGACTTTGATGAGAGTTGACTTTTCCAGCTTTGACTTCTTCATCTTTTATCATCAATCTTTATGATCTTGAATCCAACATATTTGTGCTCTAACACTGACCAATGCTGAATAGGTTATGTCCTAGTCCTTCAATGTAGCTCATCTTCTTGATCGTTATGTTCTCTTAAATAACATCACCATATCCAATAATAGGTGAAAACTGGTCATTTCCAAAACGTACGTTCCCACAAAATTTCTCTGTATAATTAGACAATAAATCTTTCTGCCCGATCATATGCTTGGAGCAACTAGAATCCACGTACCACATATGACGGGTCTGGACAAGAGAAATCAGGAAACAATCAGTTCAGGTACCCATTTATAGATGGGTTCTACAGTGTTAGCACATATTTTTGGCATCCTTTTGTATATGGACCCTTTGATCTTTAGAAAAACTTTTGAAGCATATGAATTATAAGAATATACATGATATGATCCAAACCAATCATCAGAATATTGCTGAGACACAAAACCATTTCTACGATAAGTAGAAGTCCTATTAGTAAATGGAGATAATTGGAATAATTGCTTTATTGAATATCGCTTGTAAGAAGTTACAAGTTTTGGTTTATTAAAAGCAACATTGCCAACTACACCAATTTCAATATTAGTCTTTCTATTATAGTCAGAATCAGAAGATGATTTTGCAGTCTCATCAACTTTCTACTTTGGTTGCCATTCAGTTCGCACTTCAGACCTTTTCCTGCTCAGTTCTGAAACAAAATATTTAGATTTGTTTGGAAAATGAGATTTCTGAGTTTGTCTTTTCTTCTGCTTACCTGTGTTAGTCCATTTCTGTGAGCGCCTTTTCTTTTTACCTTTTTCATAATAATCGGTACTCACTGGAACTGACTCATCAACCTTAGTTGATGATTCACCTTTTTCAAACACACTAGGTAAAGCATGAGAATTGATAATAAATTCAGTATGATCTGGAAGTTTTGCATTGAAGTTAAACATACCAATACTTTCATCAACACAACCATCATCAGAATTTAAAAAAATCATTTGCACATGCAAATAAGTCATCAGTATCATCTTCAGAAGTTTGAGGTACCTTGGAAGAATTTGAACACATTTTAGATTCAAATTTGAAAACAATATTCTTCATTACAGTAGAAAACACAACCTTTTCAATATCAACCAAAATTCTTTCATCTGATAACATGTTTTCAAGATCAATTATTTTGCTTTCTAAAACGAGTTGCGGAATATAAATTTTGGCTTTAATAGGTTTTGCCTCCAACTCTTTCGTAGAATAACTTTCAAAATAATCATTCGAAAGGAACTTTGGTTGTTCAGCAATATAACTATCATTCAGCTTTTGATAGTAAAATGGTAGTTGCATTTTCATTGTTTTCTGTCTGTTCTCGTCTTCTTTGGCCTCAACCTCATCAGAAGATTTGGTAACAAATTTGGGTTTCAAATGAGGATGTTTGGTAGCCGCTTGTAGAAACTCAAAGTTATATAACCCTGACTGTTTCTGATAGCTTTCTTCAAATAGTGTGGGTTATCGTAACTGAGACCCCACTTTTCTTTAACATCATTATCCTCATTTGGTGTATTTATAAAGATAGTTTGATTTGTTTGACATCTAGTATATAATTTTTTTTCCAAACCATTGATCTTTTTCTCCAAACCCTTATTTTCAACATGCAATTTATGAACTTTTAACACAAATTCTTGTTTCTCAAAATAAGACTTTGTAAGTTCAGAAACAGTTTCAGAAATCTTATTTCCAAAACAAGCTTTTTGTTTTTCGAAATCAGTAGCAGATTTGGTCAAAGAGTCAATCAGGCGTTTGTTCCTAACAAGTTCCTTGTTGAGATCAAAAATTTTCCGACGCTTCTTAGCAACCCTGCTTTTCTCCTTTTTTCAGTTTATTTTGAAGGTCTTAAAGCTCAATCATCATGGCTTCCATTTTCTGTAAGAAATTAGATTCAGATAAATTTTGTACCTCATCGGAAATCTCTTCATCAGAATCATCATACTTTACTTCTTTCCCCATCAGGCACATGTGAGCGGTCTCTTCTTTTTCTTCATCATCCGAGTGGTCTAGCCAAAATTCATCTTCTGCCATCAATGCTTTTCCAGCTTCCTTTTGCTTTGCCAGAAGCATTTTGTTCTTGTAATAGTTTGAATTCCTTACTGTAGGCTTCCGACAGTCTTTGACATAGTGACCCACTTTACCACAGTTATAGCATTTAATCAGCTTATCAGACCTCTTCTCACTACCATAATCATTCACAAATTTATTTTTCTCTTCTGACTTCTTCCCTTCATACCTCTTCTCATCTAATCTCCTTCCTTCAATCTTTTCCTTGTGATAATAGTTTGTAGACCTTGACGAGTACCTTTGAGTGTTTGATCCTGACTTTTTGTAGAATTTCTTTTGAAATGTACAGGTCAGAAATAACATTGCTTGTTTCAAGTTTTCCCCATCATCAGAGTCAGAATCAGTAGCATCAGAATCATCAGAACATGGAACAATAACTTTCTTCTTCTTTTTCTTATCCTTCTTCTCCTTTTCTTTCTTAGCTACCACCAAGGCAATGGGATATGTACCTTTCTCATCCTTTTTCTTCTCTGCTCTTTTCTCTTCCATTTCCTCATTATGCTTTAATGTTTCGTACACTTCATGAAGAGGGATGTCACTGAGATCCTTCATTTGTTTCATCCTTCTCGTGTGTTTCGTACATTCAGGTTGAAGGATGCTGAGGAATTTGACGTTGTTTTCTAGTTGCTTTTTCTTCACCTTGTTCTTTGCAAGCTCATTTAGCAATAAAACAAATCTCTCATATGTTTCCTGAAGGCTCTCATTCTCCTTAGATTTAACTTTTAATAGCTGTTAATACAGTTAGCAACCTTCATCTGATTTCCAGCCTTCGATCCCATCATCATTTTCAGAAGCTGATCTCACATCTTCTTTGCATTTGCCTTGTAGCTGTCTATTTTAATGTAGATGTCGTTTGGTATACTTTGTAAAAGTAGAGATCTAGCTTGCTTGTTAGCTTTGTATCTATTCTTCTGCTCTTTTGTGTATTGAGAAAGATCTTTCGGTACTGTCTTTTTTTCTGCTCTCGGTCCATATTCCCGTCTTCACTATCCAAGGATTCGTCATCCGTGATTTCCATGGTTATTGGAACCATTGTACCTTCTTTGATTGATAGCAAAATATTTTCCCCATTGGCATGTCTATCAATAAAATCAAGGAACATGTCTTTCCATTGTTCGTACTCTCCTTTGAAGAGAACCGGTGGTTTGACATCCGTACTAATAGCAAGAGCATCTTTGGAAGTCATCTTTGGCTTTACACTGTTTGAAATGATCTTTAGAAATTCAGAAAGAAACTTAATCTGCAAAAGTCAAACTTGGTCAAATCTGGGAAACTAAGAAAATATTCTAAGTAAGAAAAACTTCACACAAGTCACAAAGAATTCGCACACACACAAAAATACTATGAGAATTCGCACAAACTTAGAAATTCACACACAATGCAATAGAATTCGCACACAAAAGAATTCGCACACCAAAGAATTCGCACAATTAAGAGAATTCGCACAAAACAGAGATACAAATTCTATACTTAGAAATTATTTGAACCTCAAGGAATTCGTATCGATGCGAAATCAACACTTAGAAAAAATTTCAACTTTGTAAGCGAAATCTGAGCAATTCGTATATATCTCTTATGCGAATTCTGAGCAATTCGCATGAAGCACAATGCGAATTCTAGGAATTTGTATGCTACTATATGCGAGTTCCTCACTTTTTGCATACAAGCAGCACAATAATTTTCCATGAAGCACAATGCGAATTCTAGAATACTGTAAGCTTTAGGCCCATCTCCCGGACTAATTTTCCAACACCTTAACCATAACATACACAATAATCCCTTTTCCCATATCCTTATAACATAACAACTTTTAAACATACTCCACATTCATTTGTTTCACTAAACGAGCTTCTTAGTCTCTACTTACTCACTTTTTTCAACACGCCAACATTATCTTCTCGCACAATTACTGAATCACCGTTTTCCTCTTACTGGCATATATCCCCCATTACGTATTTTGCTCCACTGCAACTCTCACTTGCGACATTCAGATGGGTCACAGGACAATTCCCAACACTTAATATACCAAGCCTTTTTTCATTTTCCAAACAGAGTTGGCCTATCCACTCGGATCCATTCCTACTCCGCGAATACTTTAACTTTCCCAGTTAACTTCAAATCTACAACAATGCACCACAACCAATCTAGCAAAACATCCTTATTGGCTTAATATAAGCTCCTCTGAAGTTCAACGCAACCAAGAACACGAGTACTCCTCGTAGGTGATCGTCACATTCCACTCACTCTTCGACCTCAAAAACAACAACAACGCAACAACTATATCCAACATACATGCCACAATCAGACCTCTCCTCAAAATATCCAAACACAAGATTTACACTTACCCTTGTTCCACATCACCACACACATCACCACCCAACCCAACACCAATCCATTAACACATCAATGACTTACACGTCCACCTTAGCCCACAGTGTCACCAATTTGTTCACATAGTTACCACACCCCGATAACACTGTAGACCAGGTCCTCATGATCCTTTGCATACATAACCAATATTGCCTCCCTACTCACCTGCATGCATATAAAACCCAATCTATCTCATAGCTTCATGTCTTCTCAAATCCAAATGAACCATAACTCAAAATTTCTTGATATAATCCATACACTCGCTTGATGGTACTAAATACTTCGTCCCTTTATGATCTGCTAAAACCTCGTAGGGAAAACACTCCTCCAAACAGCAAACTCTCAATACCATAACGCTCCCACGCGGTTATCAACATCTGATAAGTACACACCTTCCTTGAATGACCAACTACGTCTAAGCATACCGGGGTGAATTCTTAAATTCCAACCTCCTGACAATGCCTTTGACCATGCTACATCTTAAACAGATGCTCACTTCGTTCATGAAAGAGATCGATATAATGATCCTTCCATACTATCCCCGACAGTAAAATTTTTAATGGAACCTACTTTTCCCGAAGGATCACATTTAGCTTAGCACTTCACCGTCCTCACTTGAAAAGGTTCAAGATTTACTTGGTGCGAGTCTGACATACAAGACCACTCCAAAAACTCAGGCTCAAAACCTATTTTTTTAACATTTCAGCATTGCAACTCAACTCTACTTCAAGTACGACCATTTGTTAATATCGGTACTTGTCCGACTTCAAGTCTTTCACCCCGAACACGACCATTCACCAACAACAGCATCCCAAACTACCGCGCAAGAGTTCAGACTACCATATACCCTCAATGTAAAAATCCATTTCCGACATTGTCAATATTCCCCTCTTTTCTTTAATAAGAATACTGGAAACATAAATCATTCATCACTGCTTGACCGACACTATCCCCACTCTTGAATCCTTTCTTTGTCCCTAAAAACCAATAACTTTCACGACCTACTAAGTTCATAGCCTTAATGCATGATGACTCGATAATTTAAAATCATTTCTCATAGTTTAATGTCCAAAAGACACAACACTCGAAAACATTTTAAGCACACATTACTCAACACTCTCATAACTTCAACGTCATGCACAACGATCTCGAGAATCATTCGCTCACAATATTTTGGTAAAACATTACCTTGACCAACTAAAATGATGTTGTGACAACCGTAAAACGGAAATAAACCTCCTCTATACGACTAGAAAAGTTCTGAACATACCCGCTTGCACGAGTTAAAACAGTCGGCTCCCACGCTAATTTATAAGATATCAACGTGTCAAAACTTATTTTGATTATAAAGGTTGACTGTTAATTGTATTCATGGTTTCTCAAAGAAAATTTTTATTTCATCATGAAAAAGAAGTAATATACTTCACAAATCACTACGTTTAGAGAAAAACTTTTGTTATACACGAAAATAGGTTTGTTTCTCCTCCCTTAAACACACTTGCACGCGTCAAATTATTTCAAAACATGAAATTCGTCCTGTACACGTCTACTTTTAATTATGAAAAGAGAAATCTTGTAATGCCCTTAAGGTCACAATGCATGAAACTCAACATGCAATCGAAGGCTATTCACTCAGTCTCGGTTAACCGCTTAACCCCCACAGTTATCATTGACACCCCACTTTTGACTAACGGTCGTTTTCTCATCATAGCAACAACTTAATGTACAGGTGTTTCTCAACCTACCTGATTGATTACCCCACCAAGTTCTCGCCTTGAGAACTGATTTATAATTCATACGATTTCAATATTTGACCTATAGGTCGATAAACCAATCACACTTTCTCCTCATTCAGTTCCTCCACTAATTTCATTCGATCTCGATATCTTCTCTCCGACATCCTTACCACTCTAACGCTGATTGGAAAGCCATAATCCTCTTTCTCTTACCCGACCTTGAGTTGAAAACATTCAAAATCCTAACCCAGTCCTCTTCTCCTATCTAAAATGGTCAGCACATCCGCCCCCAGCATGGGGACTCAATAGAAACTCAGGGTTTACCCTTAATCAGTCATTCTCCCATTTCGAACTCGTGAATTACTACTTTTGGTCGGTCTAATATCACTCTGAATAATCCTCCTTATAGGGGTTGCCAACAATTATACCACAGGTGACCTCACGCATCCGATCAAAACCACTACTATTGCCGCAAGACTGGAATTTTACTCCATTCTACCACCCCTTCATTGACTAACCCCACAAAATCATCCTTCTGATCATGGCGTAAACTAAACTAACCGCATATAACCAACGTTCTATTGACCACTATGCATAGCACGACAATTTGAGCACGTACATGTACCTGTAAATTCGTAACTACACTGGCTAGGTGTAATGTGAATTTACCTAACATGACAATCCTCACTACCATATATTTAGTGCACCTAGAGTGATCTTCCTAAGGCATCCTACATCTCGGTTGTGTTCCTAACTCCAATCCACAGTTTAAGTTTAGGCTCATCCAGTCACATAAATCCCTTAAACTATGACTCTGATACCAATTGTAACAACCCAATTCAAACATGAAATTAAATAAAGACTTAAATCCCAAAATGGGTCCCAATACAACGCATAAGGAAACAGGTTAAACATAACTTTAAAGAAATGGTTTTATTTCATCCGAGATACTACGGATCCACTTCTAGCACCGCCTCTAACCCGACAGCCAACGAATCCATCTAGCCAACAACACTTTTCCATTACCTTTGACGAAGGCCCAATGACTCCTTTACCTGAAAGCGAGGGTTATCTGGGATTGAGAAGGACTAACATGAAGAGGTAGATTAATTGAAGTTTTTCAAATTGCTCAAAAAGGGGGAGAATGTTAGAGTTAAGTTTTGAGTCAATTTGGTTAATTCTTTGTGTTTAATATTGTTGACTTTTTCATGTAGCTTGTGTAGAGGTCAAGTCTGTGTTTAACCCTATATAAAGCATTTCTTTGTATTGTTTTAGTGTGTACTTCATTTCTCAGAGTCTTTGTAATTCTCAAGTTAGACATATGAATACGAAATCTTGTGACTAAAATTCTCTCATCTTATTCTCTTGATTGTTATTTCTTTAGTGTGTGATTAAACATGATTGCTTGATTTCTGGGATCACAATTGGTATCAGAGCTTGATCAGAGATTTCAAAAAGATTTGGATTTGAAGCAGAAAGATCGACATATTCTATTTTCAGAAAGTTACTGTTACATTGTAATCAAAATTTTGATTTCATGGTGATTTTGATGTGAATTTGCTATGACAGTATTCGTCTGATATAAGTGAGTGATTCTTGTTTTGGTTGAATGTTCAATTGATCAACAGATTGTGAGAATTTGATCAATCTTTCTTGTTTTTGAAAGTTGTCACTCGCGGACTGTCAAAGATTGATTTCTATGTCTACAGTTGATCTTATGAAAATTCACTCTGTAGGGTTGTTTACGACGCTATAGAGAGTGATCCTACAAAGTTTCAGAGTCAAACATCAACTTTTGGGTGGATTTCAAGTGAAAAAGTTGAAAATGTTGATGAGATCTACAAAATTCGCAGAATCCATGAAGAACTCGCAAGTAGAACTCGCAGAGCAAAGGAATTCGTAGATTCGTTGATCTTAGCATTTCTTAAGGAAAGAATTCGCAAATCACAGAGAAGAAAAATTGTTAAGGAAGGAAATCGCACAAGTGATCATACGAAAATCCAAGGATTCGCAAGTGTGAGATACACGAATTCTTTGAATGTATCTTATGAATTCTTGCCTTGTTTTTTTTCATTTTGAGTAATTTTTTTTCTAAACTTTTAATTCAATTTTTTTTGTTTTTACTGATAAAAGATCATTTCAAGCATCATTGTTCATAGATACTAATCATGCCTTATACTGATGAGAAGGGAAATTTATGTGTTACTAACAGGGAATGTGCATTGTCATATATGCTAGAGATTCCAAAGATAGAAGCTGAGAATGAGAAACTTAAAAGTCAATTCAAAGCTGAAAGCTCAAATTGATGTCTTGAATGTCAAACTCACTAAAGCTGAGACACAAGTATCAACTTATGAATCCAAAGGAAAAGAATGGCTAAATAAAGTTGATGAAAGGTTCAAGAAAGAGAAAGTTGAACTTGAGAAAACCTTCAATCTGAAATTATCTGGACTTTCAAGGAAAGCTGAGTCAAAAAAGAAAGAGTTAGAATTCAGATGTACAAAACTTTCTAAACAAGTTTCTGATTTTGAAAAAATAGTCATTACTGAAAGAGATGTCTTTGATAGAGAAAAGAAAAGTTCTGAAAAAAAAAAATTTATTATTCAAAGAGATTTCTGATAAAAATTAGAACTTGGAGAAAGAGTTTGAAACTGAAAGAAAACATTTTGAATATGAGATTTCTAAACTTACTGACAAGATTGTTGTCTTATTAACAAATATACAAAAGGGACAGAAGACTAAATATGAATTGCAAAGCAAATTTGACAAACTTTGTAATGAAAAAGACAAGTTGAATGACAATATCAGTCAACTTGAAGTGGCTAATGCTGATTTATCTGACAAGTTAGCATATGACACAACTGTATTATCTTCTTATGATAATGATGCAAGTGAATCAGTTTGCTCTTTTGAATAAGTAAATAACTTGTTTCAAAAAATGATTTTCAAGAAACAAAATGTTAAATCTAAAAACTTGAAAACAGATCAGGTTAAACCTTCTAGTCCATTCTATGTCAAATCTGTTAATAGATATGCTTTTGGACTCAATGCTTCCAAGAAAGAGAAGATGATTTGGGTTGTCAAAGGTTCTCCAGAGTCAGTCAAATACCAAAAATCATCTGCAGAAGCTGAACTAAAAAAGATGAACAGAGCTCAAAAAGGTAAAACTTTTGCTCTTGATGTTATCAAGTCAAACCAGCATCTAATCAGGTTAGCAAAAAGAAAACTTTGTTGTTCATATTGCTGTAGTAATGATTTTGTTCATAAAGCACATGTTCAAAAAAGGTATTTTTCTAATAAGAAGTTTAATGATACTGCTTATCACAGAGGTGGAAACCACTCAATGAATCTTCCATATACTAACCAGAATGGACCCAAACTTATCTGGGTACCAAAACCTGTACAACGTGTGATGCAGTAACCTCCACTCGAGAAGGAGTGAGCAGTGCAATGGCTTCTAAACACAACAATTTAGGACCCAATCTTCAATATACAAGGACAATGACTTCTAGACAAAGCAGTCTAGGACTCAAACTTCAATGTCAAGATACTGAAGAACTTGAATGTCAAATCATACCAGGAAGTTTTAAGCTTAATTGTTAAATCTTATATTGGGGGTTGTATAAGAAAAGAGAAATTGTTCTTAATTGTTATATTTTATCTGTATGCAGATATGAAGGGGGAGCATATATGTACAAGTGCTCACAAGTTCCATACAATGTCAAGGGGGAGCCCAACAAGAATCAAACAGACAAATACATCATGTCAAGGAACAGAAGAAACAAACAATAAGTCAAGGGGGAGCTTACATATTATATTCTGAAAAGGGTTGTAAGTGTGCAGTGTGTGTAAAATTGTTTTTAGAATTAAAAATAAGTAAAATTCTTTTTCCAAAATTAGCAATTTTTTTCATTTAGAATGTTTTTCAAAAGCTGGAAATTATGCTAAGTCAAGAATTCGCAAAACACACACATGCGAAATCTCAGGAATTCGCAGATGTGTGTGATATGAATTCTTGAGAATTCGCATCTCTGAGTGTTACGAATTCTAACAATTCGCATAAGTGTTTCGGCGAAATGTGAAGAATTCGCATCACACTGATTTACGAATTCTTGAAGTTTTGCATAGAATCCGCGAACTTGTATCTTGCGAATTCTCACACACATTGTCTTATTTTTTCAAAGACAATTCACATTAGACTCATCTACGAAAAGTGAGTTATCAATCAGATCGTGGCACGTGTCACCCTCACTCCTGAGTATAAATAGGGTTATTTCTACGAAATCCTCACTTTTCCAGATTCATCGTTTATCTTACGAATCTTTCAGAGCACAAACCCTAAAAACCCTTCCTTGAGACTTCTCGTTTCTTTGATTTCTTTCTGTTTTTCCTCGATCAAAAGGTGTTTTACTTGTTCTTTATTTGTATTTTCATTGTTATTTCATGCTTGTTGTTTGAATTTGTTGCAGGTTACCCTAATCTGGACTTAGATTTAGGGTTGTCGATTCGATGGACTGTTTTTATCGGAGAACTCGTATTAACCTTGTTATTTTTCTTCGATTTTTGATCTTGATAATGTTTCTAAGTGGAAATTTGAACTGAAGGACCATTAATATACTGAAATCGAACTATTTCTAATCATAATTTTGACCTAATTTGATACATTGTTGGGTTGGTTTGATGAATCTGACTTTTGATGTTCATAATCTGGGTTCTTGCTATTCTTGTTAAAAATCAAGATTAAAAGCTTGTTTATTGTTAAAGTTCTAAGATTTTTTGATCCAAAAGTGTTTTTAATCTAAATCGATCCTACCAAAATAATTTTCTAGGGTTAAAATTAGAAGTTTCAATTTTTTTTTAATCTGGGTTGGTATTGAAGTTTTGAATGTGTTCGTAATGTTCTTATGAACTGTCGGCCCAACAATACTTATCAAGTTTATAGAAACAACAACACAATATGATTACTAACCTGTATTGATTATAACAAACGAGTTACAAGGTTGACCGATTAAGCTCTTGATGTGTTCTCTATGTTTTTCTCTCAAATACACCTTTAAGTGTGTGTTTGTATGTGTGATCTATGATCTGATGTTGTTAGAGAAGAGATATTAGACACAAAACCTACCAAGTGTGTTGAACACTCTAACTAACTTAATATCTAGATATTTGATCTAGATATTAAATCTAATAAACTAAGTTACTAGAAACTAACTAATAACTAACTAAACTAAATAAATAACAAAGTTAACTAAATATCTAACAAACTAGATATTAAGTTAACTATTACAATAACAAACAATTACATTGAATTACATTGACATTTATTACAAATAGACATAGACTTTATTATCGAGAGTCGACGTTCCGGCTTTAGCTTCAGATTGCGATCTTCAGTTTGGATGATCTGGAATCCAATGAGACTGTGGTCTAACAATCTCCCCCTTTGGATCAAGATCATTTAATAAAAAGATTTATCCAATTCAGTCTTCTTGTTCAGCTCAGAAGATGCAATCTCTTTCTCTGAAATCAACATGTCTTCAATCTACTTTCTTTAGAAGAATTCAGTCTTTGACGTGATTCTTGAAACATGTGATCTTTGCCATTTCTTGTGTAGTCATTCTCCCCCTTTTTGATGTTAAGTGCAATGACTTCATCAAAATTTGTTGTAAGAAATGTCAATCTTGCGGTTAGAGCCCCTGATTCGTCAATTCATAAGAGATTCATCCAGATCTTTGCAAATCCAGATAAATTAGATATGTAACACCTGAAATCAACAAATGAATCAGTTATCATGCCTGTCTGTAACACTAAGTCACTGAGTGTAACGAATACACATTGGAAAGGAGCTGTTTTGATGTTGACTCCCCAGGGCTTCCATCTAATCATCGAAACACCACAAAGGTTATTTCTATAAACGTTATGACAAAGAAACTAATTCCTTGTGTGTTCGTGCTTGTGTTTGAAAGAATTAAGCACGGATGATTGCTTATTGGCTCAAAATTGTGTAAACCACTGAGACAACAGTAAGTTAAACACAGACTCAATGTGCATGATTGAAGTGCGAAGGTGGGTCAGACTTCCTTCTTTTCAATATCCATATTTTCCAAATGAAAATCAGATAGCAAATGTGCTGCATCCCCTTAGAAAATGAAACATTTTCTTTTTGAGAAGAAAATGAGTAGATGGTGAGGTTTGATCAAGTGTTGGCATGGGTTAGTTGCCTGTTTCAATAATGATCACCAAAGAATTGTGAATCACTAGAATGGTGGCTACCCGGCTCAGAAAAAGTTGGTGCAGAGTTGTGATATTCTTTTAACCCTGTTCTCACACGCTCTTTCTTTTAAACATTTTGTTTTCTCTAATCACACTCATTTCTTGTCTATTTGCACACTCAATCACTAAGGATTAACTTCTTGGGTAGAAATCACTGGTTAAGGTGATTCCATAGAAGTTGTGTTATTTCCTAGCACAATGATTCCTTGTTTTCCTAGATGCACGTGATGCTCAGATTGGTTTAACTATTTCAGTTAAAGCACAATATTGATCTTTGAAAACATTTTAAAATTCACTCCCAAAATATAAAATCTGTTGAAAAATCGGGAAGTGGTTTGAACATTAAAAACAATGTTTTCGATGATTGAAAGTTGTCCTTCTTTCAACCATATGTGAGATGAAGATATAGAATTATACCTTTACGTATGATCTCCCATCTCATGAAGCTAAGCTTTAAGTCATAGAAATATGAACTTGTAAGCTTCTCTCAAAAATTCTGCAAAAGTCTTATGTCAAGTCAAAGTAAAATTTATTCACTTAAATTGAAAAGACAAAAAGCAGTAAAACTTTTTAAGTACGAGTTCTGATCAGAAATAATCAGAAGTCATATCCGTACTCCCCTTTGTCGTGAAGAGCTCCCCCTAAAATCTTGCATTACAAAAAAAATTTGACAATAAAAGGTATATGCAAATTTTATGAGCTCCCCCTCGAAGTAATATTGACCAGATGTCAATTTCTTCTCATACTCCCCCTTCTATCATGAACAGAATGTTAGAATGGCAGATATCAATCAGAGTTAAGAATGAAGAAATGACTACACAAGATAAGTTGATTAAAAAGGAAAAAGGCGATATCATTTTAATTCAAATCTATGTAGATGATATTATCTTTGGTTCTACAAATACTAAGTACTGTAAGAACTTTGCAAACCTTATGGTGTCTAGATTTCAAATGAACTTGATGGGAGAGATGAATTTCTTTCTCGGTTTACAAGTAAAACAGTTTTCTACGGGTATCTTTATCAATCAATCAAAGTACATTAGGGATATTCTTCGGAAGTTCCAAATGGAAAATTCAAAACCGATTGGTACCCCAATGGCACCAGGTACTAAGATTGGCAGCGATCCTTCGGGAAAGGCTGTTGATATTAGGACTTATCGAGGGATGATAGGTTCTTTAATGAATCTTACGTCGAGTAGGCCAGATATAATGTTTTCAACATGCTTATGTGCAAGATATCAGGCCAATCCTAAAGAAATCCATTTGTCTGCTGTAAAGCGCATTTTCAGGTATCTGAAGGGCACTGCAGATCTCGGTTTGTGGTATCCTAAAGATACTAGTTTTGAACTAACAGCCTACACAGATGCAGATCATGCAGGTTGTATGTTAGACATGAAGAGCACGTCAGGACATGTGCAGTTCCTCGGTGAAAAACTTGTCAGTTGGGGATCAAAGAAGCAACTTTGTGTTTCAACCTCCACGGCCGAAGCAGAATATGTAGCTGCTGCTAGCTACTGTTCTCAAGTCTTGTGGATGAGAACTCAATTACGCGAATACGGTTTCCACTTAAACAAGATCCCGATCTACTGTGACTCCAAGAGCGCCATCGCAATAACGGCGAATCCTGTTCAACACACGAAGACAAAGCATATAGACGTCAGGTATCATTTTATCAAGGATAATGTAGAGAAAGGAACAATTGAACTTTTCCTTGTAAAGACTGAGTATCAACTTGTTGATTTGTTCACCAAACCTTTAGACGAAAAGAGGTTTACCTTTCTAGTCTCGAAGCTTGGTATTCTAAATCTCAAAGTATAACCAGTAATTACCTATAAAAGTTTTCTAATTGTATAATTTTTCATCCTTATCTTATTCTTAAATCTGATTGCTATCAGCAAGTTAACATTCTGTTCATGATAGAAGGGGGAGTATGAGAAGAAATTGACATCTTGTCAATATTACTTCGAGGGGGAGCTCATAAAATTTGCATATACCTTTTATTGTCAATTTTTTTTTGTAATGCAAGATTTTAGGGGGATCTCTTCACGACAAAGGGGAGTACGGATATGACTTCTGATTATTTCTGATCAGAACTCGTATTTAAAAACTTTTACTGCTTTTTGTCTTTTCAATTTAAGTGAATAAATTTTACTTTGACTTGACATAAGACTTTTGCAGAATTTTTGAGAGAAGCTTACAAGTTCATATTTCTATGACTTAAAGCTTAGCTTCATGAGATGGGAGATCATACGTAAAGGTATAATTCTATATCTTCATCTCACATATGGTTGAAAGAAGGACAACTTTCAATCATCGAAAACATTGTTTTTAATGTTCAAACCACTTCCCGATTTTTCAACAGATTTTATATTTTGGGAGTGTATTTTAAATGTTTTCAAAGATCAATATTGTGCTTTAACTGAAATAGTTAAACCAATCTGAGCATCACGTGCATCTAGGAAAACAAGGAATCATTGTGCTAGGAAATAACACAACTTCTATGGAATCACCTTAACCAGTGATTTCTACCCAAGAAGTTAATCCTTAGTGATTGAGTGTGCAAATAGACAAGAAATGAGTGTGATTAGAGAAAGCAAAATGTTTAAAAGAAAGAGCGTGTAAGAACAGAGTTAAAAAAATATCACAACTCTGCACCAACTTTTTCTGAGCCGGGTAGCCTCCATTCTAGTGATTCACAATTCTTTGGTGATCATTATTGAAACAGGCAACTAACCCATGCCAATTCTTGATCAAACCTCACCATCTACTCATTTTCTTCTCAAAAAGAAAATGTTTCATTTTCTAAGGGGATGCAACACATTTGCTATCTGATTTTCATTTGGAAAATCTGGATATTGAAAAGAAGGAAGTCTACCCCACCTTCGCACTTCAATCATGCACATTGAGTCTGTGTTTAACTTACTGTTGTCTCAGTGGTTTACACAATTTTGAGCCAATAAGCAATCATCCGTGCTTAATTCTTTCAAACACAAGCACGAACACACAAGGAATTAGTTTCTTTGTCATAACGTTTATAGAAATAACCTTTGTGGTGTTTCGATGATTAGATGGAAGCCCTGGGGGAGTCAACATCAAAACAGCTCCTTTCCAATGTGTATTCGTTACACTCAGTGACTTAGTTTTACTGACAGGCATGATAACTGATTCATTTGTTGATTTCAGGTGTTACATATCTAATTTGTCTAGATTTGCAAAGATCTGGATGAATCTCTTATGAATTGACGAATCAGGGGCTCTAACCGCAAGATTGACATTTCTTACAACAAATTTTGATGAAGTCGTTGCACTTAACATCAAAAAAGGGGGAGAATGACTACACAAGAAATGGCAAAGATCACATGTTTCAAGAATCACGTCAAAGACTGAATTCTTCTAAAGAAAGTAGATTGAAGACATGTTGATTTCAGAGAAAGATATTGCATCTTCTGAGCTGAACAAGAAGACTGAATTGGATAAATCTTTTTATTAAATGATCTTGATCCAAAGGGGGAGATTGTTAGACCACAGTCTCATTGGATTCCAGATCATCCAAACTGAAGATCGCAATCTGAAGCTAAAGCCGGAACGTCGACTCTCGATAATAAAGTCTATGTCTATTTGTAATAAATGTCAATGTAATTCAATGTAATTGTTTGTTATTGTAATAGTTAACTTAATATCTAGTTTGTTAGATATTTAGTTAACTTTGTTATTTATTTAGTTTAGTTAGTTATTAGTTAGTTTCAAGTAACTTAGTTTATTAGATTTAATATCTAGATCAAATATCTAGATATTAAGTTAGTTAGAGTGTTCAACACACTTGGTAGGTTTTGTGTCTCTAATATCTCTTCTCTAACAACATCAGATCATAGATCACACATACAAACACACACTTAAAGGTGTATTTGAGAGAAAAACATAGAGAACACATCAAGAGCTTAATCGATCAACCTTGTAACTCGTTTGTTATAATCAATACAGGTTGGTAATCATATTGTGTTGTTGTTTCTATAAACTTGATAAGTATTGTTGGACCGACATGAACACGTAGCAACTTTTCAAGAAAACAAGGTTATACGAATTCTTGATTTTAACAGTGCCTTACGAATTCTGAGTTTCATTATCAAATTTTCGCAAAGTGTGAAATTCGTAAACTTGCATCTTACGAATTATGGTGTTATTCATTGTTATTATTGTTCTAAGTGTGAAATTCGTAAAGTTGTCTCTTACGAATTCTGGAAGTCTACAAAATTCTTCTAACGAATTCTTGCTTGTATCCTTGAATTCTTATGTACAGAATTCGCAGATCCCTATCAAAATTTGGTTTTCAATGTCATTTCTTTTAGTTCTTCACTAACCCATTTGGACCTTGTGTATCCAAGATCTCTAAATCCTAGAGAGAGAAAGTAGAGAGAGAGAGAGAGTAAGAGAAGCGCAAAGTATGAAATTGATATTGAATGAGCGTTCAGTGTTACAAGGAACAAGGACCAAAGGGACTTAAATACCCTGGTCAGATACAACACAGTGTACGGTACTAAACACTGTATAAGACGAAGCCTATAAATACAATGATTACTATAAAATCAGACTTAACAATCTCCCCCTTAGTAATCATTGGCGCCGTGGTCTTCAAAATCCATCTTCTAAAACAACATGAACCATCTAAGCGACTTTGCAAAGCTTTCTGACTTTTCAAAAATTTCTTCTCAGCATCTTTCAGTTTGAGATATCTTTGCTGTCTTGACAAGGTTGGACCCGTTTGAGTATGCTTGAAAGAACAATTGGTTCATCAGCTTGTGCCCTAGACGACACACCTCTTTTAAATGACCTTGAATGAACAATGGTGATCGGAGCAGGAACAGCAAAAGATGTAGTATAACTGAGAAAATAGAATCTTGAGCAGCAGAATCTTGATCAGCAGATAAACGTTTGAGCTATTTGTCTCTTAATCATCTCCTTAACTTCTCCCCCTCATGACCTTGATGATCTGGATCAACTTGGTCATGCAAATGTTGGAGACGAGATAGCTTAAGATCTGCAAAATTAGAATAAAAGAGAAACAGGAGAGGTTTGCGCGACACGCTGGTGGCGCAAAGGGAGGTTTGCGCGACCAACTGTTGGCGCAAATCTGACTTGAACTCAGAAAACTTTACATTTTAAGCTCTTTGAATCCCCCTACACAAATGCACTATATTTGACAATTCAAGTTAGCAATCATATTGAAAATCAGATACTCCCCCAAAAAAACAGATAAGATCATTTTAGAAAATTTCTCCTTATTCACTTTGCGTTGAATAATGCACAAACCCATTAAAATAAAAATGAAAACATAAGAAAAAGAAACATCAACGTAGAAAGAACAAAATATACTGAATATGTATTATGAAACGACTAAATATATAAAAAATTTAAACATAAACAAATAAAATTCTACTTAGTAAAATATCACAATAAAATCCATCAGATGAAATCAAATGTATGTGTTTGGATACAGAAACAAGTTTCAATGCATATCAAGTTAGGACATGTTCAGTTTCAAAAATATTCATCAATCTATTCAGTGTGCTCGCATGTGAACTTCGATTAACTTCAAGAAAATGCAATTCTAAAAATATAATAGAAAACTTTTCAAAAAATCACACTAAGTCATCAATAATTCAGACTTTCACAAATTTATAGGTTTACTACAACTCAAACATACCCCCAAGTATCATGAGATGTGTGCTCATTGGCATCTTTTAGCATTGTGCACTATGGCATCTTTACATGAGTGTGCTCTTTGGCATCTTTTAAGCTTGTGCACAATTGGCATCTTTTTAATCAAAAAGTTCTGTAAGTAAAGAACATGCCGTAAACGTAACTTTCTATCTGACCCTATTGCAGGATTTCGGTCAGTCGCTCCCAGACCAGTTGGCCTTAGGGGACTAGGTGTCAAGCACCCCTTGGAACTTACTTTCCCAGATCAGAAAGGCTACATCGACACATCCTAAACCCATTCATACCAGTAGAACATGACTTTCGATCTAATTCTATTAAAGGATTTGGGTTCGATCACTCCCAGATCAAAGGACCTTAGGGGACCAGATGACAAGCATCCCACGGAACTTACTTTCCCAAACCAGAAAGGTCACAGGTATAAACTTTTAAACTTAGAGATTTTTGATTTATAAGAATTTAATAATCATCTCAAACACAAGGTTTTACATCGGAGTGCTTAGCCCATATTTTTATTACAATCCAAAATTCTGACTTTTTAGGTTTTCTAAGCATTGTAAACTATAACTATTCTGAATCACACAACTTTAAAGCAGAAACAAAAGCTACAAACATGTTGCTGACTTTTCGAATTTTGTTAGACTTGAAAGATGAACATATAACAACTTCAATATAAACAAAGCAACTTGAAAAATTATCCTAGACACACATTTTATTCAGAAGAAAGAAAAATTGTAAAACTTTTACTCTATAGAATAAAATTTGTGAAGGTTTAAACTTTTAAATTCAACATGCTGAGATTTGAAAATAGAACCATTTGATCGGCAAGTTTATATTCAGTTGAAACAAAATATAATTCAATAATATTATCTTTCACACAATGTATAAAGAATATGTGTCTCATTAAAAAAAATTGGGTTGAACACATTTAGGAGTTGAAATTGAAATACTCAGATTCTTTTAAAAATATTTGAGAAAACTGGAACAACATCATTATCAGAGAATAATGCAGCGGAATAGAGTAGATGCACTCACATTTTCTCATTAGTCAGAATCTTAATTCTTTGAAGAACGAGTTCTAGACTGACTTGTCTAGAAATCGAAGTCCATTGAAGTACGTGTTCTAAGCTGAAGTACTTAGAAGCCAAAATGTTGACAATGAAGTCCGAGTCTTGAGCTGATTTACTCAAGAGCCATCTTTCTCTTACTCCCCCTTGACAGTAGATGCCTGCAACTTAAAAGCAGTTTGATATTTTGGTACCCACTTGTATTTGGGCCCATGTTTGTTAGTTGCAGTTCTTATGGGGATATAATTGTAAGATTTGACATTAAAAGTACGAGAAAGATTATCAGAAAAATAAGCACAGTCATCAGATGAATACAAAGCATAATCATCTGAACTAGAATCAGAAGAAAATTATGAGACATTTTTGGAAATTTGAATCATTTGTTTTATTGAATATTTTGAAATTTTCTTACAAATAACAAATGAATCACTTTTATAATATCTGTCTACATATCTATCTCCATCAGTCTGAGATTCATCAGATATCCGCTTCGCTCTCCAAATCTACTTCGATGACTTGTTCAAAGTCCTATATGAAAAATTAGAATAAGAAGAATTAGAATTATCAGGAATCACTTTATCTTGTTTCTTTGACTTCTTTGATCGTCTTCTTTTACGCTTAGGTTTATAATATTCATCATTGAGCGTAAAAGAATTATCAAGAATTTTAGACTTAATATTTAAATCAGAAGAAATAATTTTACCTAAGCAACCAATCTGATCAGACAATAAATCTGAATTTTCCTCGGAGTCAGAATTATTTTGAGAAAAGATTTTAAAATTGGAAACTTCCTTTTTGTTTCCCTTAGAATCAGAACAAAGACCAGAAATAGAAAATGAATCTTGTGTTTGAGAAAATAAATTTTCTTCAAGACTAGAAGTCAAGAAAGAAAGAATAACATCAGATTCAATTTCTTTTAAAATATTTTGATCTTCCATCTTATATTCAAGATCAATGATTTTACCTTCTAATACTAACGGAGGAGTATATTTCTTAGAATCATAAGTGATTGAAGAAATATTTTCCTTATTAGTTTCAGAGGGATAAATGTTGGATCAAATAATTGTATTCAAGATTAAAGTTAAATTAGAGGGTCTAAACTGTATTTGTTTGATAGTTAAAGATTAGAGGGTTTAAACTGTAATAGATTGATAGTTATTAGCTATTGAGCCCAAGCCCATTAGGCCTTAAAAGCCTAAGTATTTGATGTTTTGATTTATTAGGTTTTAGGTAGAATCCTCATATTCATAATTATAAACCTATAGTGAGGTAGCTGTTTTCTTTGTATTCAAGGGTATCAAGAACACATAAAGTTTAACTGTTTATTCAAGGGATTGGTATGTTATTCTTGATCTTATTATCTCTTGATTATTATTGTGTTCTGTGATTGTTAATCAACTAGATTAAACTGGGATAACAAGTGGTATCAGAGCCTAAAGAATCAATTTTTTTTTGAGATTACTATTCATCGAAGTTACTGTTCATCATTTTTTTGCGAAAGTTACTGTTCATCGAAGGTACTATTCATCAAGTAAAATACGATTGCGTGAATCTATGTGCTACTATGCTTAAAATCGATATGATTAGATGTGTTTCATGCTATTAAACGTGATCTGATAAGTTTAACTGCGCTGCACACCTTTAAGTGATTGAATTTGTGACTTTTGATATCTGGGTTTGTATAAATTTCAACCACTGTGCTGTCAAAATCGTTGCATGAAAGTTGAAATTGATAGTTGATTTTGCTTAAAGTGTAATCGATACATGTTTCTGAGTACAAAGGTCTAGTTTTTGCATTAAATTTATGTGGTTTGTGCGATTTCTGGGTTAATTATCTGAGCTGTTCATCCACTTTTTGGGTTGGTCAAGAACATACTGGTCGAACATTCTATCGGTCTAAGCTATATCGATCGAATAATCATTATCGGTCGAAGGTATTTTATCGGTCTTTACCCTTTATAGGTCAAATCTCACTATCGGTCCTTAGCTTTACCGGTCACAGCATTATATCGGTCGAACATAGTTTATCGGTCCATACCTTTGTATCGGTCAAAGCACCATATCGGTCTAGTCCATTACCGGTCGAATACCCTTTACCGATTCTTAGCAGTATCGGTCTATCACTCTACCGGTCTTTACAATGTCCCGGTCGAACTCTCTACCGGTCTTTACAAGTCCCCGGTCGACTCAATACCGGTCGAAGCACATCCCCGGTCAGCATATCAGTCGATTTTTGCAAACTGTAATAGGTTGAAGCACATCCCCGTGCTAAGTCTGCGAAGAGGGACAAAGTTTTTGTTCGAGATCAACATTTTCTTTTTGTTCAGTATTATTTGAAGCTTTATACTGATTGAAAGGACTGCATTTAATTATTTTTGGAAATTTATTTTTCTGAAAATTTTTGAGTGTAGTTTTTATTTTGATTATAACAATCTCATCTAGTTGGTTGTCTTGGTACAGAAAAGTTTGATTACTAACCATACAGCTAGGATGTCGAATCAGCTAAATATGTCTGAAGGTTTCAGCCTTGATTTTAACAACATGCCTCTTTCTAAAGTAAAAGAAAAGGCTAAATATCTTGCTAGACAGTGGTCAAGAAATAGAGACAGGGCTGATGATTGTGAAAGGGAGATTACAAAGCTCAAATCCGAGATGTTACCTCTTGAAGCTGAGATTGAAAATCTAAAGATTCAGAACTCATCTCTTCTTATTCAGATTAATTCTTTAAAAGAAAATTCAAAAGATTCTGATTCTATAATTGACCTTGCAGGAATAATTGTGTCTAAAGAAAAAGAGATCTTAGACCTCCAAGCAAAGCTGAAAAGATCTGAATCTAGCTCAACATGATCAAAGAAGGAACTAATGCAAAGAGAGCTTGATGAGCTGAGAAGAAGAGCAAACATTGCTTGTGAGACATTTGAAGAGCTTAGAAAGTCAAAGTCTCGAGTCTTTGTTGAAAGAGACAAACTAAAAGATAAAGTTCTCAGTCTTGAGGTTGAGATCAATGAGTTGAAAGAAAAGGCAACCCAAAACAGAGACAATACAATAGCTCAAGATGAAATGTTGAAGATTGAGAAAGAGACAAGAATTTGCTAAGAAATTCTCTGATTTCTCCAGAAAAGCCTTTGAAGAGAAGAAATCATTAGAGCTTAGATGTGTTAAGCTTTCTCAACAAGTTTCAGACTTTGAGAAGGTTATCATTCTAGAGAGAGAAAAGGCTGAGAATGAGAACAAGAAAGTTGAGCTGAAGGAAACAAATATAGACTTTTCTGAAGAAAAGAAAATATTTGAGACCGAGATAGCCAAGCTGACAGGAAAGTTATCTGAATTGTCAACAAACATCATGAAAGAGAAGAATGCAAAATCTGAGCTGCATAAGAAGTTTGATCTGATTGAAAAGGAAAGAAACAGTTTGTCTTCAAAGATAAAGGAACTTGAAGAGATCGTATTCAAGGTGAAGCTGACTGAGCACAAGACGCCAGAGTCAATAGCTCAATCACCAAGAGATGATCTAGCTGACTCAGATAGTTCATTAAAAACAACTTCAAGTTCACATTTTTCAAATGTTTTCTATAATCCTTTCTATGATTTAGATGATTGTCTTACTTCTTAATCTACTGATCAGATTCGTCCTTCTAACCTTTTCTATGACAAAAATGTTGATGGTTCAGGTAACTTCAAGAAGAATAAGTCTCAAAAGAAAAGCTTCTGGAGAAGGGATGATGAGAAAGAAAGAGGAAACTGGATTTGGAGAGTTAAAAGATCCTCGAAGGAGAAGAAGAAAGAAGAATCATTTGTGCATACATCAAATGCTAAATGGAACTATGCTACAAAAGGTAAAACTTTTGGCAAACCTGATCTGGTTTACACAATCCATCAATTGATCAGGTTAGCACAAAAGAAAATTAGTTGTTCCTACCGTGGCTCAAATGATTTTGTAAGAAAAGATTATGTGAATAACTGGTATGGTTCTTATTTCATATCTCCCATTAGAACTGCAACTAATCTATTAGGACCCAAATACAGTGGGTACCAAAAGCTAAATCTATGTTGCAGGCACCCAAGGTTTAAGGGGGAGAAAGAACGAAGGCTTCTAAGTAAATCAGCTTAGAACCCGTACCTCAACGAAAAGACGACTTCTGATTTCTACAGATCAGGACTCTTGCCTCATTGTCAAAAAGATGACTTCTAAGTACAACAGCTTAGGACTCGATCTTCATTGGAGAAGATTAAATACTATTCTCACCGGAGAATATGTACAATGGCTTCTAATCACATCAGATTAGGACCCACACTTCAGTGCTTTACTTTATTTTTCTGTTTTTTGTTAAATATATATATATATATATATATATATATATATATATATATATTCTATTTACATTAAGTTAAGGGGGAGAATATCTGTGATGCTAACAAATTTTTGGATACTTAAATGCTTATCTGACCGTGTGTTCTTAAAGATAAATACTTGCGTTTTATCTTGTCAATATACTTTGTCAAGTATTCATACACATAACGGTTCAACACATTCTATTTGACTTTGTTATTACCATGTATCAAAAGTAAAATCTTTCTATGGTAATACTCACGTTCTTTGTATTCACTGTTGATTGAATCAAACGTCATTTCATGTGCTTTCATTGAAAATATGTTTATATATTGTTCATATAAACAACATTCGTTTTTGATTCTCCATCATATTATTCTTCATGACAAATTGATATGAGCATATTGCCAACCACTTTTAGGTTGAGGGGGAGAATTGCATTGTCAAACATAACTGTGTTGACATCTCCGAAAGTCTTATTTTTCATGTAACAAGTGGTATTTGTGCTTACATGTACAAAAGACTGTTGAACAACATGTTCTATTAGGAAAATACATGGGATTCAGTGTGAGAACTTAACAGAACTTCCATGGATTCACGATAACTAGTGTTTCCTACGCAGGAAGTATTCCCTGAGTGATTGAGGGGAGAAGGGTCAAAAGAATTGAGTGATGGTGTGTGAAGAGGTAAAATGAAAAAGAGAGATTGGTTAGACGTGAGCATTCAAAGAAAGAGGGTGAGAGAACAGAGTAAAAGAATATTAAACTCTGCACAAACTTCTTTCTGAGCCGGGCAACCACATAATCTGATTGGTTCACATTTTTTTGGTGACCATCATTGAAATAGGCACCTAGCCCATGCCATCTCTTGCATACAACCCCACCAGCTACTCATTCTTTTCTCAAAAAGAGAATGTTTCACATTTTCTGGGGAAGCAGCACATATGCTATTGGTTCTTCATTTGGAAGATACTAATATTGAAAAAGAAGGAAAGTTGCCCCACCTTCGAACCCTTTTTCTTATGCACATTGAGTCTTTGTATAATTTGTTGTTGTCTCAACAAGTTTACATACTTTGAGTCTATAATGAAAAGCAATCATCTATGCTTAATTATTTCATACACATGCACGAGAACACAGAAATTTGTTTTCTGTCAAAACGTTCATAGATAACCATGTGTTATTCGCTGATTGAATGGAAGACCCAGTAACTTTGTGTTACTCAGTAACTTTGTATTACTGACAGACATTCTAACTGAGTTATTTGTTGATTTAGGGTTACCATATTTATTTGAATCTGAAAAGATTGAAATAATCACTCTTTCCATTTGGGAAGACTGCTCTTATTTCCACACAGGGCTCGTTACATGAAGATGGTGATACATTGAAGTCTATAAAGACAAAGGGGGAGATTTTTTCATAAAGGGGAAAATTGTTTTGACAAGTTTTGATGATGATGATTCTCACCACTCATCAAAAAGGGGGAGAATATATTAAGGGGGACAATATAATCTGAAGACTGTTGAAGATTTTCAAAGATATTTAAAGATTTAAAGTTTTGAAGCTATGAACGTCATATCTGAAGTTTTTCAAGAAAAGAGAAGACAAGTGAAGACCCGAAGACAATTGCCAAATTTTTTTTAATCTTGAATCCAAAGGGGGAGATTGTTGGATCAAATAATTGTATTCAAGATTAAAGTTAAATTAGAGGGTCTAAACTGTATTTGTTTGATAGTTAAAGATTAGAGGGTTTAAATTGTAATAGATTGATAGTTATTAGCTATTGGGCCCAAGCCCATTAGGCCTTAAAAGCCTAAGTATTTAATGTTTTGATTTATTAGGTTTTAGGTAGAATCCTCATATTCATAATTATAATCTTATAGTGAGGTAGCTATTTTCTCTGTATTCAAGGGTATCAAGAATACACAAGGTTTAATTGTTTATTCAAGGGATTGGTATGTTATTCTTGATCTTATTATCTCTTGATTATTATTGTGTTCTGTGATTGTTAATCAACTAGATTAAACTGGGATAACAATAAACATCAACAAAATCATCAGACATTGAAGATTTGACAGGAGATATATCATTCAAACCTTTTCTGCCTCTTCTTGATTTATCAGGAAAATATTTTGCATTTTCACGCGTATAAACAAAATGAATTTCCTTTTTCTTGTTATTTGTACTTTTCTCATTTTCGATTTCTAACACTTGCTTTTGTTTCATCCAATCAATTTTAAATTGAGGAGCATATTTAGCAACTGTTAGATAATCGTATTTGTATAAAGTTGGGGATTTTTCAATAGCATTGTTTAAACAATGTGGCTTTTCAAAACCAAGTCCCCATTTTTGTTTTAACACTTCTTCACTCCTTGGTTAAAGATATTAGCAGAGTTCACGAGTTAAATGCACTGTATCATAGATCGATTTGTTCATTTGAGTGTTTGTTATTAAAATTCTTGATTGTAATCTGTTCTAGATGTATTAGAGAACAATTTGTCAAAGTTTCGAGTTGTAATTCATAGTCTAGATAGGGTTTTAGGCAGATCAGATCGAATTTTTATTCGAGATCTGAAGAACTCGCAAGTCCTCGTGAAGAACTCGCAAGTTAAATGAAGAACTCGCAGAATATCTGGGTTTCGCAGGGTTCTTAAAAGGGTTTAGCAAAAATCTCAAAGGATTCGCAAAAATCTTTATACTTTCGCAGGATTTATCTTAGTTTTTGCATTGTGTTTTTTAATTTCTGAAATTTGTTAAAGTGTAAAATTCGCAGGTGTGTATATTGCGAATTCCAGAGGATTTGCATGTCAGAGTTTTGAGAGTTCTCTAAGAATTCGCAGAATTCGTTTGTGCCAGGAATTCGTAGATATCTTCTTTTACGAAAAGTTTTTCTTGAAAATTTTTACAAGGATAGAATTCGTAGTCTTAAAACTTGAGAAAAGATAAGGATACGCAAATCTCTAGTGTGCGAAAAGTGTAGAATTCGTAAGAGTCTTCTCTGCGGATTCTAGTTGAAACTTGCGAATTCTAAGTGGATATCTCTTGGTTACGAATTCTGAGATTGGATTGTTTGTGCTTGCGAATTCTAGAAGCTTACGAATTCTGGAATTCATTTCTTGCGAATTATGTGTTTGTTTCTAAAAGTTGCCAATTTCTTGTGATTCACAGTATTTCTTGCGAATTCTTTGTATTTCAATTGAAGCCTGCGAATTCTAGACTTAGTGATTTTCAGAATTTCATTGTTTAGTTCATTTCAGTGTTATTCAATATTCTTGTGATTTCTATTGGACTAACGGTCAGTTTCAAGTTTCTTATTGCATATTCTTGAAACATGGTGACTTCAAGGGAAGCACTTGCTATTGGGTCTGTTGTCAAGCCTCCTGTTCTATTCCGAGGTGAATACGAATAGTGGAAGGATCGTTTCCTTGATTTTGTGGACCGACACGAAAATGCAGAAAATATTCATTTGTCTATCACAAAAGGTCCTTTCAAGACTCCTACTACTGAAATTCCTGCTCCAAATATTGGATCAGATGATGTTGAAATTCAGACAAGGACAATTCCAAAAGAAACTGTTCAGCTCACTGATGCTCAGAAAAAGCGGTCAGAAGCTGATAAACAAGCCAAATCTCTTCTGCTTCAGAGTATACCTAATGAGATTTATATCAAGATTGATAGTTACAAAGATAATGCCCAATCTATGTGGGATCATCTATAGAAAATGATGATGCGTTCAATGGTAGGAAATCAGATGAAGGTAGCTAACTGTATAAACAACTACAAAGAGTTCAAAGCAAAGGATAATGAGAGCTTGGAGGATACATATGAACGGTTTGTTCTAATTTTGAATGAGCTATCAAAGAACAAGGTTAAGAAGTCGATTGAGAACAACGTGAAGTTCCTCGACATCTTGCAACCCGGGTGGAAAAAGCACACTCATCGAATGAAGCAAATGAAAGATTTGAGTGATATTCCACTACATGAGGTCTACGAGACGTTGCGACAGAATGAGGAAGAAGTTGAAGAGAAAAGAGCTGAGAAAAAGAAGTCTGAGAAAGTACCCGATCCCATAGAACTTGTAGCTAGAGAGAAGGAGAAAGAAACGAAAGAGAAGAAGAAAAAGAAGAAGATAGTCATTTCTAGCTCTAAGTCTGATTCTGAATCCGATGGTGATGACGGGGAGAACCTCAAGTAGGCAATGCTTTTACTGATCCGAGCTTTCCGGAAAAAGTTTTACAAGAAACCAGGGTCAAACTCACAGAGGTATTCTTCTACGGGATCAAAGAATCATGAGCATAGAGAAAGTGTTGAGGGTAGAAGATTTGAAGAGACTAGATTTGTAGAGAAGAAGCCAGAAGATAAGAAGAAGTATGTGAATGACTACACCACTACTGAAAATAATGCTGATGATCTGATTAAATGCTACAACTGTGGCAAGGTCGGACATTACGCAAAAGATTGTCGGAAGCAGAAGGTTAGGAATTCGGAATACTATAAGAACAAAATGCTCTTGGCCAAGCAACAGGAATCTGGCAAGGCATTAACGGCTGAAGATGAATATTGGTTAGATCATTCAGACGTCGATGAAGAGAAAGAAGAGTCAGCTAATTTATGCTTAATGGGTAAAGAAGATAAGCATGATGATTCTGAAGATGAGACAGCTGATGAGGTAATGCACTTAACTGAAAATGATTTTATGACCGAAATGGAAGCCATGATGGTCGAACTTCAATATCTTCAATCTAAACTGAAAAAGGAAAAAGATAGAGTTGCTAGGAGAAATCAAAAGATCTTTGAGCTTAATAAACCAGTTATTGGGAACAAAGATTTAATTGATTCTCTACGCAAATCTTCTTCTGATTATAAAAATTAGAAAGATTGTTTTGAAAATAAGATTTCTGATTTTGAATCTAAACTTTCTATGTCTGATTTAGAAAATAAAGAATCTGTACTAAAAGCTCTTAAATTGAAGGTTGAAAACAAGAGCTTGACTAAGCAGGTAAATGGTTTGGAAGCTAAACTTCATGCAATAGGCCAAACAGATCAAACTATTTTTCTAAATACACCAAATGAAGAAGCTGATATTAAAGAGAAATGGGGACTCGGTTACGATAACCCTCATTACTTAAAGAAAGCCATCAAAAAACAACCATCAATATATAACTTTGATTTTCTTGTTGCTGCTGGTAAATATCCTCATTTAAAACCCAAATTTGTTACCAAATTACCATATGAAGTTGAGGCCAAAGAAACTGAAAATAGAAAGAATGTAAAGAAAATGCAACTACCATTTTGCTATGATAAGCTGAATGATAGTTACCTTTCTGAAACACCAAAAATTCTTTCAAACGATTATTTTGCTAGCTATTCTGTTTCAGAGATGGAGGCAAAATCTGCAACGGCAAAAATTTATGTTCCTCCACTCATTCTAGAAAGCAAAATACTTGAGGTTGAAAACGTTTTATCTGAAGAAAGAATTTTGGTAGATATAGAACAAAGTGTATTTTCAACTGTGTTAAAGAACACTGTTAGTCCAAGATCAACTAAATCCTAGAGAGAGAAAGTAGAGAGAGCGACAATGTAGCGCAAAGTAAGTGTTGTATTGAATGAACGTGTGAATCCTTTACAAACAACCAAGACCAAAGGGACTTAAATACCCTTGGTCAATACAACACAGTATTAGACACTTAACACAGTATTTGACCAAGCCTATAAATACAATGATTACTATAAAATCAGACTTAACAATCTCCCCCTTAGTAATCATTGGCGCTTTGGTCTTCAAAATTAATCTTCTAAATCAACACGGACAATCAAAGCGACTTTATGAAGCATTCTGACTTTTAAAGAAAAATTTCTTCTCGGCATCTTTCAGTTTGAGTTTTCTTTGCTGCCTTAACAAGACTGGACCAGTTTGAAATAAACTTGAAAGAATAGTCGGTTCATCAACTTGTGCTCTAGACAACACACCTCTTTTGAATGACCTTGAATGAACTGTGGTGGTTGGAGCATGAACAACAAAAGAATTGATATAACTGAGAGAATAGAATCTTTGAGCGAATCTTGATTAGCAGATAAACATTTGAGCTCTTTGTCTCTTTAACTTCTCCTTGACTTCTCCCCCTCATAACCTTGATGATCTGGATCAACTTGGTCATGTAAATGTTGGAGACGAGACAACTTAAGATCTGCAAAAACAAAGAAACGGAGAAAACAGGAGAGGTTTGCGCTAACCATTGGTGGCGCAAAGTAAGGTTTGCGCTAACAGAAGGAAGCACAAAGCATGTTTTGCACGAGATGCAGGAGACGCAAAGCTTGTTTTGCGCTAGAAGCTGTTGGCGCAAATTTAGCTTTGCTCTACCAACTTCTGACGCAAATCTGACTTGGAATCTGAATTTTTTTTTACCTGTTAAGCTCTTTGACTCCCCTACACAAATGCACTAAATTTGACAATTGAAGTTAGCATTCATATAGAAAATCATATACTCCCCCTCAAAAACAGATATGATCTTTGTAGAATTATCTCCTTATTCACTCCCCCTTGAATAATGCACAAACCCATTAAAATATATTTATGAGAACACAATGATCAAATATCAATGTAGAAAGAAAAATACACTGAATATAAATTTTGAAACGACTAAACATATAAAAATTTAAACACTAAACAAATAAAATTCTACTTAGTAAAATATCACAATTATTATCAATCAGTTGAAATCAAATATATGTTGTTGGATACAGAAACAAGTTTCATTGTATATCAAGTTAAGACATATTCAGTTTCAAAAACTTCCATCAATCTATTCAGTGTGCTTGCATGCGAATCTTTAATTAGATTCAAGAAAATGCAATTCTAAAAATATTATAGAGAACTTTGCATGTACTCACACTAAGCCATCAAAAATTAAGATTTTCACAAATTTATAGGTTTATCGCAACACAAACATATCACCAAGTATCATGAGATGTGTGCTCATTGGCATCTTTTTAGTAGTGTGCACATTGGTATCTTAACATGAGTGTGCTCTTTGGCATCTTTTAAGCTTGTGCACTTTGGCATCTTTTTAATCAACAAGTTTATTAAGTAAAGAACATGCCGTAAACGTAACATTCTATCTTATTCTATTGCAGGATTTGGGTCAGCCGCTCCCAGACCTGTTGGCCTTAGGGGACTAGGTGTCAAGAACCCCTTAAAACTTACTCTCCCAGATAAGAAAGGATACATCAACACATCCTAAACCCATTCATACCAGTAGAACATGACTTTCGATCTGGTTCTATTGAAGGATTTGGGTTCAATCACTCCCAGACCAATTGACATTAGGGGACCAGATGACAAGCATCCCACGGAACTTACTTTCCCAAACCAGAAAGGTCACAGGTACAAACTTTTAAACTTAGAGATTTCTGTATTTTATATATTTAAGAATCATCTCAATCACTTAGTTTTACATAAAAGTGCTTAACCCATATTTTCATTACGATCCATAATTTTGACTTTTTAGGATTTCTAAGCATTGTAAACTATAAATATTTCGAATCACCCAAATTTAAATCAGTAACAAAAGTTTCAAACATGTTGATGACTTTTCGACTTTTGTAAGACTTGAAAATTGAACATTTAAAACTTTAATATAAACAAAGTAACTTGAAAATTTATCCTAGACACACATTTTATTCAAAAGAAAGAAAACCTGTAAAGCTTTTACTTTATAGAATAAAATTTGAAAAAATTTAAACTTTTAAATTCAATATACCGATAAAAAAAATTTCATTAACGACAAAAAGTAAGGAATTCGGCAAATTGATATTTAGTCTTAACAAAATAAAATTCAATAATTTCATCTTTCTCATTATATATAGAAAAAAATTGTGTCTCAAAATAAAAAAAATTTGGGTTATACAAATTCAAGAGTTAACTGAACAAACTCAGATTCTTGAAAAATTTGAGAAAAACTGGAATAACATCATTATCAGAGATGTATGTAGCGGAAATAAAGTAGATGTACTCACAGTATCTCATTAGTCAGAAGCTTAAAAGCTTTGAAGAACGAGTTCTAAACTGATATGTTTAGAAGTCGTAATACATTGAAGTGCGGGTTCTGAGCTGAAGTACTCAGAAGCCAAAGTTGATCTTGGACTAACAAACACTGTTTTTCAACATAAATCTACAAAGTGTTCTAATTTTTCTAAAGCCCCTCAAAATTCAACTGATAATTTTGATGACTTATTTGCGTCTGCAAATGATTTTCTTAATTCTGATGACGGGTGTATAGAGGAAATTGATATGTTTGACTTTGTTAGGATCTAATTCTTAACAAGAATAATGAACTCAGAAACAATATTAAAGGAGTTTGCGGAATAACACTTTAATATTCAAAGATCAATGTAACAGTGAATCAGAAATCACAATCTTGTAAACTTTATTGAATGATTTAAAGCTACAAGATTTCACACAAAACCTCAATATTGATGAACAGGCTCACCAATACGAATTCTACTTCTCTAGAACTAGTGTTCTAAACCTTGAGGTTAATTCTCTCTATCAAAAACAATAACTCAGAATATTGTCTATCTTGATGTTCTAAACTATTCTCAATAAGTCTATACATATACTATAGATAAAAGATAATTACAAAATATAAAAGATCTTCAGTATAATCTTCCATAGTTATCTCCAAGATTTCCATGAAGTCTTCATCTCATAAGCAGCACTAACTTCATGAGCAGTATTAATACACAGCAGTATTAACACTCTGAGCAGTATTAAGTTCAGCAGTACTAACTACTAGCAGTACTAACTTTGCTTAGTAGTAGTAACTTCATCAAGCAGTATTAATCTTGGTTAGCAGTATTAATCTGTCTCAGCAGTAGTGACTTTTCTAAGAAGTACTAACCATGTTGTGTTAGTAACATTAACCATACTTGTGCAATTCTGTAATTCCCAACAATCTCCCCCTAACTTGACTTTTAGGAAGAGAAGTCAAGTTCTTCAAAAAAATTTTGTCTTCAAGATGCTTTCAAGACTACAGCCTAGTTGCCCAACTTAGGATCCAGACCCAGACTTTGATTGATTGTTCTTCTTACCACAATTCTAGCCATTTCTGATTCCTTTGCACATACTAGCTTAGCTTTCAGCATCCCATTCAGCTTCTCCTTGCTATGATCATACACTTTGTCCACTAGGTAGTATTCAAGATAACAATTATCTATTGTGATCATGTATACACCACAGTTTTCAAAGATTATCCACTTATCAATCTTTTTAAACCCATACTCATGATGTAGATCCTTGATCCTATAAACCACCTTTTCTGGTTCAAACATCATACATAGGTATTCCATTACAATCTTGAGAAGACTTTCTTTATAGTTCCTTTCAAAACAGGCTCATAAAGCTTCATCCCCACTTTATGCATTTCTTCTAGATCAGCCATGGAACAACTTCTAATTTGCCCCCAAGTGGCATATACTTCAAATATATCACCAACTCTTTTCAGCCTGAAGTAATCCTTTCTATTTTCCCTCAATATATCCCAGAAGATGATCTCTGGAGCCTTCACAGAAAGTGGAACAGCCTGAACTGGTTCTATTAAAGTCATATACAGACTCACATGCTCATCAGATTGCTTATTGGACTGCTCTAGGTTCTGCACAGATTCTGCTGATGATGTAACTAAAGGTTCTGCCTCTTTTTCAGCATCTTCAATCCTTGGCTTCTTGGACTGTTTCTTGGAAGCTATGGTCTTCACTCTCTTTGCAGACTTTACTTCCACAATAGCATTCTCTTCTTTAGTATCTTCAACCTTTTCTTTGGTAGGAGTGACTTCCTTAGGGAATGGTTGTTGAATGTTTAGATCATGTCTCTCCTTCTTCCTTCTTTCTGCTTCTTCCCTTTGAGAAGAATCCCCTTGGACCCAGACTTGTGCTAGCAAGAGTAGTGGCAGCCTGCTCACCCATATGCTCATACATCTCCTCAGTGAGTACCTCCTTGGGGTTGGGAGACACCCCTGTGGTTTCCCTATAGAGATTCTCTAATGGAGAATTCTCCATTAGAGGGCTTAAAGGCTTTGTGGGTGAAGGTACAAGAAAGGAAGGATCCTTCTTTACCTTTTTCCTTGTATAAGTATTGGTGATTGGTGAAGTTGGTTTTTGAAGAAGGGACTGAGGGATTGATATGCTGATTGAAGGTTGGGATTGGCTTTCAGTGGGATGGTCTAATGAGGGCCTTGACCCTGAAGCCATACCTTCTTCATTGTGGGACACCACCATCATTGTAGAGAACAATGGGGTGTCAACTCCTTCCGAGTCCAATGGAGATCTCTTCCTATTTGAAAAGACCTTGCCTTTGGGGATTTTAGGTACATATACCTCATCAAATTGAGGCATATCCGTCAATTCATTAGTTATAACTGCCTGTACAGATCTTGGGTACATATAAAAACTCTTTTTGTTTCCCAAGTTTGACACAAGGTCATTGAAAATAATTTTAGAAAAATTATACTTTCTGGCAGTGGCCAAGCAGACCAAAGCATAAGCAATGGTGTTGCTGAACTCACTCCATCCAGTAGTCTTTTTAGAAATACAATGCATAAGGGTATGAACAAAGAGACGCCATTGGGGTGAAAATTTAGCTTTTGAGAACTTGAAAACACACAATGGGCCTCCATACCCCATTCGAGTAAGAGTTGAAAACAGTTCATCATTAGAGATAGATGAGATATCTGAGGCATCGTCTAGACGTAGACTGATGCGAATTACCTCTTCAGAAACTGTCAAGGGTTTGTCACACACCCTTGTCTTGATAACTTGCACACCATTTTCAGTAACAATGGTGGCATTTGCCCAGAATTGTTTCTGGTGCTCAATGTAGATGGATGGTGACACTGTAAGGGCATAGATGAACTTAATACTGCTCAGAGTGTTAATACTGTTGTGTATTAATACTGCTCATGAAGTTAGTGTTGCTTATGAGATGAAGACTTCGTATGACAATGATGACAGCTGTATTGATTGAAGATATTCATGGAAAGCTTGGAGATAACTATGGAAGATTATACTGAAGATCTTTTATATTTTGTAATTATCTTTTATCTTTAGTATATGTATAGACTTATTGAGAATAGTTTAGAACATCAAGATAGACAATATTCTGAGTTTTTGTTTTTGATAGAGAGAATTAACCTCAAGGTTTAGAACCCTAGTTCTAGAGAAGTAGAATTCGTATTGGTGAGCCTGTTCATCAATAGTGAGGTTTTGTGTGAAATCTTGTAGCTTTAAATCATTCAATAAAGTTTACAAGATTGTGATTTCTGATTCACTGTTACATTGATCTTTGAATATTAAAGTGTTATTCCGCAAACTCCTTTAATATTGTTTCTGAGTTCATTATTCTTGTTAAGGAGTTTGCGGAATAACACTTTAATATTCAAAGATCAATGTAACAGTGAATCAGAAATCACAATCTTGTAAACTTTATTGAATGATTTAAAGCTACAAGATTTCACACAAAACCTAAATATTGATGAACAGGCTCACCAATACGAATTCTACTTCTCTAGAACTAGGGTTCTAAACCTTGAGGTTAATTCTCTCTATCAAAAACAAAAACTCAGAATATTGTCTATCTTGATGTTCTAAACTATTCTCAATAAGTCTATACATATTCTAAAGATAAAAGATAATGACAAAATATAAAAGATCTTCAGTATAATCTTCCATAGTTATCTTCAAGCTTTCCATGAATATCTTCAATCAATACAGCTGTCATCATTGTCATACGAAGTCCTCATCTCATAAGCAGCACTAACTTCATGAGCAGTATTAATACACAGCAGTATTAACACTCTGAGCAGTATTAAGTTCAGCAGTACTAACTTTGCTTAGCAGTAGTAACTTCATCAAGCAGTATTAATCTTGGTTAGCAGTATTAATCTGTCTCAGCAGTAGTAACTTTTCTCAGAAGTACTAACCATGTTGTGCTAGCAATATTAACCATACTTGTGCAATTCTGTAATTCCCAACAGACTTCAATGCTCCACTTCCAGATCATTCTACTTTTGTTATTAATGGAGAAGCTTTACCAAGTGTTCATGAAAAAGGTGAATCATCAACTAAGGTTGGTGAATCAGTTTCTGTGAATGCTGATTATTATGATAAGGGTAAGAAACATAAGAAACAACGATCACAGAAACGGAACAACACTGGTAAACACCAGAAAAGTCAATTTCAGAAATCTGATTTTCATAATAAATCTAAATTTTTTGTTTCAAATCTAAGAAAGAAAAGGTCTGAAGAGCGAACTGAATGGCGACCTAAAAGGAAAATTGATGACAAGGCAGAATCAATTCCTGATAGTTCTTGTAATAGATCAAATAGTAGTGTGTCTGATGTAGCTACTACTGCTGCTGCTACTGCTGCTGCTGCTGCTACTGCTGCTTCTGCTACTACTGCTGCTACTGCTACTACTACTACTACTACTGCTACTACTACTACTACTGCTACTACTACTACTACTGCTACTACTACTACTACTACTACTACTACTACTACTACTACTACTACTACTACTACTACTACTACTACTACTACTACTACTACTACTACTACTAATGATTGGTTTGGATCATATCATGTTTATTCTTCTAAATCAAATGTTTTTAAGAGTTTTCAAAAGAAAAGAGGATCCATATTCAAATGGACCTGTTTATTCTTCTAATCCGTTAGGACCTGTTTTTAAATGGGTACCTAAAATTATGGTTTGGATCATATCATGTTTATTCTTCTAATCCGTTAGGACCTGTTTTTAAATGGGTACCTAAAATTATTGTTCCCTGATTTCTCTTGCAGACCCGTCATATGTGGTACTTGGATTGCGGCTGTTCCAAGCATATGACCGGGCAAAAGGATTTATTGACTAATTATATAAAGAAGTTTTGCGGGAATGTAAGATTTGGAAACGACCAGTTCTCACCAATCTTAGGATTTGGTGATGTTATTCATGACAACATAATGATTACGAAGGTGAGCTATGTTAAAGGATTAGGACACAACCTATTCAGTATTGGCCAGTTCTGCGACAAAGGATTAGAGGTAAATTTCAAAGCTAAGAGTTGCTCAGTGCGTACTGAAGATGGCAAAGAACTCTTAGTTGGCATTCGAAAGTCCAACCTCTACACAATCAATTTGTCAAAGGTCCAGACTGAAAATCAGGTGTGTCTACTTTCAAAAGCCTCGATGCAACAAAACTGGCTATGGCATCGACGACTTTCTCATCTGAATTTATGCTACATAAACAAACTGGTCAGTGGAAAGTTAGTGGATGGACTTCCTGAGCTCAAGTACGTGAAAGAACACTTGTGTGCAGCGTGTGAAAAAGGAAAGATGAAGAGGGCTCAATATAAACTGAAGCCTGAACCTAGTACCAGTTTTCCACTCGAATTGCTGCATATGGATCTATGTGGTCCTATGCGAACTCAAAACTTAGGCGGAAAGAAATACATTATAGTTATCATGGATGACTATTCACGATACAAGTGGGTCAAATTTCTACGATCGAAATATGAGACGCCCGAAGTACTAATCACATTTTTGAAGACGACTCAAGTGAATCTGTAGAAACCAGTCAAGTTTCTCAGAACTGATAATGGCACAGAGTTCAAAAACAGAACTATTGAAGAGTATCTCGAATCGGTCGGGAAATCACATCAATACTCTGTTGCTCGTACGCGAGAACCATAAATTGAGTAGTCAAAAGGCGAAATCGAATGCTAGTCGAGGACGTTCGCACTATGCTCAGCCAATCAGACCTACCTCTGTTTCTGTCGGTAGAAGCTATTTCGACTGCGTGTTATACTCAAAACCATTCCATGATAAATCACAGATTTCAAAAGACTCCGTATGCTTCGATCAACAACCGAACACCAACCATCAAATATTTTCATATTTTTGGTTGTAAGTGTTTTGTGCTAAACGACAGAGAGATTCTGAACAAGTTCAGTGCTAAGGCAGACGAGGGCATCTTCATTGGATATTCTTCTACATCTGCTGCATACCGAGTGTACTTAAAGAAGTCAAAGACTGTTATCGAAAGCGTAAACGTCACATTCGATGAGGAAATGGCTTATGAACAAGTCAATCCAGAACCCGTGATAACCGGAGTGCTAGCTTCTGGGTAAATCAGTCCAGAACCTGCACCTACAGTGAACAAATCAGATGAAGCATCATCGTCTACTACTCATATATCTGATTTAGATTTGTTGTTTGAATTTTGCTAAGACGAGTTTATAGGATCTAAACTTCCTAAATCTGTTGTGGTTGACAGGTCTGGCGATTCAACGACTAATCATCCAACCACTTTGGATGTATCAACTAAACTATTACTCCCAGTTCAGATAGAAATTCATGTTCAAACACATACTCCTTCAGTTGAAGCTGTAACTATTAGCGAAGAGCCAGAAGTTGCTGAATCAGTAGGGTGTACTATAAGGACTGATCAACAACCTGAACAAGTTGCACCTACTGAAACTTCTCCACCTATTATTTCAACTGAACCCCTCCCTCATATTGTTCGAACTGAAGAAGTTGATATTCTTAGATGACAACCAGGATCAATCTTCATCTAATCCACTACCTCATGAACATCGCTGGACCAAAGAGTACCCTCTTCACCAAATCATTGGAGATCTAGACAAACCGGTGCAAACTAGGTCAAAAACTTTAAATCAATGTCTGCATGACTCATTCCTCAGCAAGATAGAGCCTACTCGAGTATCAAAAGCTTTAGCTGACTCGGATTGGGTGTCTGCTATGCAAGAAGAGTTAAACCAGTTCGAAGCCCTAAAGGTTTGGAGACTATTGGCAAAAACGGAAGGAAAGACCATTATCGGCACTAAATGGGTATTCAAGAATAAAAAGGACGAAGATGGAATTTTCATAAGGAACAAATCACGACTTGTTGCAAAGGGATATAGGCAATAGGAAGGCATAGATTATGATGAGACTTATTCTCAAGTGGCGCGTATAGAGGAAATCTGCATATTTCTAGCCTAAGCAACCCACAAGAACTTCACTGTCTATCAAATGGACGTGAAGACTGTTTTTCTAAATGGCATTCTTAAGGAGGAATTCTACGTATCTCAGCCAGAAGGGTTTGTAAATCCAGATAAGCCAAATCACGTCTACATCTTGGTTAAAGCTCTTTATGGTCTGAAACAAGCACCTCGCGCCAGGTATGATGTTTTATCTCAATTCTTGGTCAAGTCCGGTTTTTCAAAAGGTAAAGTCGATACCACTTTGTTTATCAAAAAGGAAAAAGACGATATCATTCTTATTCAGATATATGTGGATGATATTATATTTGGCTCAACTAATTCTAAATACTGTAAAAAATTTTCAAACCTCATGGTGTCTAGATTTCAAATGAGTATGATGAGAGAGATGAATTTCTTTCTCGGATTACAAGTAAAACAATTTTCAACGGGGATTTTCATTAATCAATCTAAGTAATTTTTTGATATTCTTCGGAAATTCAAAATGGAAAATTGTAAACCTATTGGAACCCCAATGGCACCAGGTACTAAGATTGACACTGATCCTTCGGAAAAAGATGTTGATGTTAGGACTTATTGAGAAATGATAGGTTCTTTAATGTATCTTACTTCAAGTAGGCCAGATATAATGTTTTCAACATGTTTGTGTGCAAGATATCAGGCTGATCCTAAAGAATCTCATTTGGCTGCTGTCAAAAGAATTTTTAGATATCTGAAGGGGACTGCAGATCTTGGTCTGTGGTATCCTAAGGATACAGGGTTTGAACTGACTGCTTATTCAGACGCAGATCATGCTGGATGTATGTTAGACAGGAAGAGCACGTCGGGTCATATTCAATTCCTTGGAGACAAACTCATTAGATAGGCGTCAAAGAAACAACTTTGTGTTTCCACTTCGACTGCTGAAGTAGAGTATGTAGCTGCTGCCAGTTGCTGTTCTCAGGTCTTGTGGATGAGGACATAGCTTCGAGACTATGGATTCAAGTTTGACAAAATACCGATTTATTGTGACTCGAAGAGCGCTATCGCAATATCAGCTAATCCTATGTAGCATACTAAAACAAAGCACATTGATGTCAGGTATCATTTTATCAAGGATAATGTAGAAAAAGGTACAATAGAACTTTACTTTAGATGAAAAGAGATTAAATTTTCTTGTATCTAAACTTGGTATGCTAAATCTCAAGACCTAATCAGTAATTACCTATTAAAGTTTCTTTTATTGTAATTTGTTATCATTTCTTTATCATTAATTCAGAAAGGACATCTGCACTTTAACATCTTGTTCATGATCTCAGGGTGAGTGAGACAAGACAAGACATTAAGATGATCAACATTATTTTGAGGGGGAGTTTATAGAATTTTTGCATTTACTTAATTGCCAATTTTTTTTTTGCGATACATGAATTTAGGGGGAGTCTATGAGTACAACAAAAGGAGTAAAGATATGATTTCTGATTATTTCAGATCAGAACTCGTTCACTGAATGTTTTACTGCTTTATGTTGTTTACTTTTCAATAAATTTGTGAATAAAGTTGCTTTGACATGACTTTGAGATTTTGTAGATTGAGAGAAGCTATCAAGATCATATCATTATGATTTTCAGCTTGACTTCATGAGATTTAAGACTGCACTACAAAGGTTAAATTTCTTATCTTAATATCATATATGGTTGAAAGAAGGACGACTTTCAATCATAGAAAACATGTTCTTGAAAATGTTCAAACCACTTCCCGATTCTTAAATAGATTTCATGAATTGGAAGTGAGATTTTAAATGTTTTCAATTTACTTGTGCTTAAACGATTAACAAACCGTGTGTTTCCAAAGATTAATACTTGTGTATTATCTTTTCCATATAATTTCAAGTATTCACACACACCAGTTTAATTTTTTTAACTTTGTTCTTACCATGTCTCTAAATTGAAACATATTTTCGATGGTAAGACACTCCGTTTGCACTTCATTGATTTTTGAGCGTGATTTCATTTCAAAACGTTCTTTCAAGAATGTCTATATATTGGTTCGTATAGATAACATTCAATTATTCTTGACCCAAGCTTTAAATGTTATATCATTTGATTCAGATCATTTCATACAATGTCAGATTTTCAAACAAGTTTCTTGCATTCATGTTCATTCTTTCAATTTACTTGTTTGAAATATTTTTCATGTTTAAAATGCTCAAATCTTCATGAATATCTTCTGAGCATACAAACATCTGACTTGTATTTGAGCTTTAATTGTTCATGTTAAATCATTTTGAGCAACATATGTTTCATAGATCCCCAACTTTATATCTATGAACGTTTCATATTTTAATAGGAAAATATGGGTTCTTTGTGCTAGGACTTAAATGAAACTTCTATCGATTCACGTTAACTAGTGTTTCCTACCCAAGAAGTTAATCCTTAGTGATTGAGTGTGATGAGTCAAAAAGAAATGAGTGTGGGTTGTGTGACGAGGTAAAATGGAAAAGAGAGTTTGGTTAGAATATCAAACTCTGCACCAACTACTTTCTGAGCCGGACAACCACATTACTAGCGTTTCACAACTCTTTGGTGAACGTTATTGAAACAGGCAACTAGCACATGCCAACTATTGATATAAACTTCACCAGCTACTCATTCTCTTCTCAACAAGAAAATGTTTCATATTTTTCTGGGGACGCAACACATTATCTATCTGGTTTTCATTTGGAAAATCTGGATATTGAAAAAGAAGGAAGTCTGCCTCACCTTCGCACTTCAATCATGCACTTAGAGTCTGTGTCTATCTACTGTTGTCTCAGTGGTTTACACAATGTTGAGCCTTTATAAGCAATCATCAAGTGCTTAATTCTTTCTATCACTTGCACGAACACACAAGGAATTTGTTTTCATGTCATAACGTTCATAGAAATTTCCTTTGTGGCGTTTTGATGATTGGATGGAAGCCTTGGGGGAGTGAACATAACAAAATCTCTTTTCCAATGTGTATTCGTTACACAGTGACTTAGTGTTACTGACTAGCATTTTAACTGATTCATTTGTTGATTCAGGTGTTACACTCTAATTTGTCTGGATTTGAAAAGATCTAGATGAATACTTTATTCGAATTGACAACGAATCAAAGGCTCCGTTTGTAAGATCAGTGGTCAGAACATATAAAGACATTTCTTGGGACAATTTTGATGTTATAGATGCTCTATTCATCAAAAAGAGGGAGATGAATTGAAGAAATGTTTGTATTAGAAATTTCAAAGTTAAAGAATTGTTTGAGGTCAAAGATTATTTGTGAAAGAAGGATGTAAAGTTGAAGATTTCTGAAGATGTGCTGAGATTTTACAGAAATTTTCTTTGACGGTTAGTTGCTAAAGCAAACAGAGCTGAAAATGGAGATAATTTATTTCTGAAGTCTGAAAGAGGTTTCTTATAACCTTGAAGAGATTATTGAAGATCGTTTCTATCATATTTGGGGAGATTGTTAATATTCTTCAAAGGCAAACATGGGAAGAATACAGTCAAGGAAAGGGAGATTGCAATCTGTTGGGTCTAAATGTGCTAAGTATGGTTTATGCTGCTCAGTCTTCATGATTCATGCTGCTAAGTGATTACTACTACTAGGCCATCAAGATTAATACTGCTGAGTATTAATGCTGCTAGAAGATATTAATACTGCTACTTAATATTTGTACTGCTAGTAGTTAATACTGCTTGGAAATTACTACTGCCATAAGAGATTAATACTGCAAGCATGGTTAGTACTGCCAGGGACAAAGTTAATACTGCTATTGAGTTAATGCTGCTTCTGAAGATAAAGATGGATTGATGCGAAAGACTAGAAGCTGAAGATAATGATGAAGATAATTATGGAATGGATGCTAAAGATCAATATTTCTTTGAGTGAGTATCTTGTAATCAGTTCTGTATATATAGTCTATAAGTCTTTGATAGTTAAAAATAGTTTTTTTGATAGTCTTATTCATACGAATATATGTTTAGAGAGAATTAACCTCAAGATTCTTAGAAATCCTTTCTTTAGAGAAGTTTAGAACGTCTGTTGAGCCTGTTCAACAGATTGAGGTTGAGTTTGTAATCATTAAGTTTTATGCAATATTTAAACTTATGATTTGAGTTCATATTTTGTGTTTTGATTAATTGTTAAAGTGTTATTCCACAACTTCTTTAACATTGTTTCTGAGTGTGTTAATTAAATTCTTGTTTAGAATTTTCGATCTTGACAAGTGGTATCAGAGCCAGAAACCTATAATCATGGACAGTTCAAGCGATAGCGTTTTGGTATCAAAGGTTCCCATGCTCAAACCTAATGAGTTTGACATGTGGAAGATCAGAATCAGGCAGTACATTCTTCTCACAGACTTCTCAATGTGGGACATCATTGAGAATGGTCCCTCAGATGGAGGAAAGATGGATGCAGAAGGCAAGAGACCTCTACCAAAGACTGATGGAGAAAGAAAGATGAGGCAGACAGAGATGAAAGCCTTGAGCACTCTGCTCTTGGCTATTCCTAATGAGTACCAACTTCAATTCTGCAACTGTTCTGATGCACAAATTCTATGTAATGCACTGAAGAAAAGATTTTCTGGTACCAAAAGTACCAAGAGAAAACAGAAGGCCATCCTGAAGCAGCAATATGAAAACTTCATGTCTACAAAGAATGAGTCCATGACTCAAACTTTTGATATATTTAATAAGTTAATTGGTGAATTGGCTACTATTGGTGTCCAGATAGATCAAGATGATGTCAACAGAAAATTTCTAAGATCTCTTGGTGAAGAATGGACTATGTACACTGTCTCCTTCAGACAGAATGACCAACTGGAGGACAAGGAACTGGATGACCTCTATAATGACCTTAGGGTGTTTGAAGCAGAGGTAGAGGCAAAGAAGTGACCCTCTAGATACTCATACAATTATTCTCTTTTATCATCTTCTACTGATTCTACTGCTAATACAGAATCAGTTATTGTTGCCCATGGATCAAAGCAAGATGGATCTAATGACTCAGTTTTAGAAGCTTTTCTAGCCAGTCATGCTAATTCCACTCTAATTAATGATGACTTAGAACAGATAAATGCTGATGATCTGGAAGAGATGGATATCAAGTGGCAAATGGCTATGCTCACAATGAGGGTAAAAAGATTCATCAAAAGGACTGGAAGGAATAACTTTGCTCAAAAAAGAGAAGATGGGGTTGGATTTGATAAATCCAAGGTTGAATGTTACAAGTGTCACAAGCAGAAGATGGGGCACTTTGCAAGAGCATGCAGAAGTGGAATGCCTCAACCGCATACTAGCAACCATCAACCATCACAGTCCACTACCTTCAACAACAGGAACTCTTCTCAAGCTCTTGTTTCCCAAGAAGGAATGGGATTTGATTGGAGTGACCAAGCAGAAGAAGCAGTTCAGAATCAAGCTTTAATGGCTAATGTTTCAGAGTCAGCAAGCACTGATATTCCCACAGAGGTAAAATCTAACCTTTGCTCAAAATCTTGCATAGAAACTGTTAAAAAGTACAGAGATCACAATCAAAGCATGTGTGATGACCTAAAAAGGTTAGAGAAAGATAAAAGAAAGTATGTTGTGATTGTTGAGAATTTGGAAGAACAGATTAAGGCATACAAAGCCAATGAATTTCAACACACATATGATACTAACGACTGGAAGTGGGAAAAGAATTAGTTAGAAATTAAACTTAAGTCTGAAGAGGAATGTGAGAAGATAAGGAGTGATTTTGAGAAAGCCAAGCTAGACATTGAGAAGTTTTCCAATGCCTCTAAAGCAATGGACTCACTTCTAAAATCTCAAGTTCATGACAACCTGAAAAGAGGTTTAGGATACAATAGAACCCCTCCACCCTATAACAATAACTATATCCCTCCCACTTCAGACCTCTTAGAAAGACAAGAGAAAATAGACTTACCTGCAGGAGCCACAGATGTAGATCCTCTTGACAGTGTAGTGATTGAGGAAGAGGCTGAAGAAGAGACCACTAAGGGTAAGAATAAGGATGACTTCAAAGAAATCCCTTTAGAAAATCATATCCTTACTAATGAAGGGGGGGGGGGTAAACCTTTTGTAAAGAGTGAGAAGGCTGAAAGTTCTAAGAGAGGGAAGGGAAAGGTACAGGGAGTTCATTACATGCAAACCACTGCTGTTAATCCCTGTACTTGTAAACAGAATCAGCCCCAACAACATGATAAAACAAGGGGAAATCAAAGAAACATAAATAATCAGTAGGCTTTAAAACAAGGAATTGATCTGAAAAAAAAATTAACAGACCAAAGCCTTGTTTTATCTGTGGCAAGTTAAATCTGTAGATCCCAGTTTCAGTGCAATCAACAGATATAAGAACAATGATGAACAAGATATTGGCCACAGCAACTAGTCATATGATTGATATAAACTTCAAAGGGCTAAGGTTTACAGAGAGAATTTCTGATAATAATATGTAAACCTAACGACTAGTAAACTGAATAATGAATTTCTAACTAATCAGTTCAACGTCTAACCCTAATTATGAAATAAATGTGCCTTTATATACTTAGGCTTACAGGCCTAATGGGCTTATGGGCTTGGGCCCATCTAATTAAACAACTATTAAATAATTACAATATAAACCCTTATAAATACTTTATTCCACTTTCAACACATAGGACTTTTAGTCCTAACAATCTCCCCCTAAAGTTGAATAAAGCATTTATCTTCTTGAAAAACTTTAGGCCTTGATCTTCTTTCCCTCTTGAATCTTTGAAGAACTTTGGTGTTGCTTGACTTCATGTCTTTCCACGCTCCCCCTTGAATAAAGCTCTTGTTCTTCATAGTATCAACTTTGTAACCAGATTCAATGTACAGTAGTCTCGACTGAACGCACTATCAAGCAGCTTTCAGCTGTAAAATCTCAATCACATCAGATCAACACACAATAAAGATAATGTGAGAGTTACTTGACATTCCACGATGCATCTTCAGTTTAAAACAAAAATCTGTCTTTGAACCGCGAGTTGAATAGGCTTTCAGCTTAAGAACTTGTTTCAATCAGCTCGTAGGAGGAATAATGAAGAAACTTGTAGCAGACACCACATGATACGGGAAAGAATCAATAAAAACTTTGAAAACTTCACTCTTTGAAATCTTCACTATCTTCAGACAAACAAATTTAGCATTAAAATCATATATTCATCTCCTTGATCTCTAGACTGTCTTCCGAACTGACTTTCTTTCTATCCGTCAATTCATGAAATGTATATATCCGAATCTTTTCAAATTCAGACATAATGGACAATGTAACCCTGATTCAACAGATGAAACAGTTAGTATGCCTGTAAGTAGCACAGAGCCACTTTGTACAACGGATGTACATTGGAAAGGAGTTTTTGTGATGTTCACTCCCCCAGGGCTTCCATTCAATCATCGAAAAACCACAAAGGAATTTTCTATGAATGTTATGACAAGAAAACTCATTCCTTGTGTGCTCGTGAAAGTGTAGAAATGATTGAAGCTACTTAGCTTGATCAGGCTCAAATTAGGTAAACTGTTGAGACAGCAACAGATATTACACGGACTCAATGTGCATGAAAGAGGTGCGAAGGTGGGGCAACTTTCCTTCTTTTTCAATATCTAAATCTTCCGAGAGAAGATTAGATAGCAAATATGTTGCGTCCCCAAAGAAAATAAAACATTTCTTTGTTAAGAAAGAAACGAGTGGTTGGTGGGGTTAATGCAAGAGTTGGCATGGGCTAGGTGCCTTTTTCAATGATGGTCACCAAAGAATGTGAACCAATCAGAATATGTGGCTGCCTGGCTCAGAAAGTGGTTGGTGCAGAGTTCTGATATTCTTTTAACTCTGTTCTCATACCCTCTTTCTTTTTAACATTAAAGCTCCCTTCTAACCAAACTCTCTTTTCAATTTTTCCGCTTCACACAGTGAGAAAAACTCAACCCGATGAGTTATCTCCACCACTCTCTGATTTATGACCCCTCACCCCTCAAATCACTCTAGGATAACTTCCGGGGTAGGAAAGACTGGTTAACGTGAATCCATGGAAGTTCTGTTTAAGTTCTCACATAAATCCCATGTAAGTCCTAAAAATAATGGTTGCTCAACAGTTTATCTTGAACAGTAAAGCACAAAATAAGATAACACTGTCAAAAAGTATGCTCAGGAGATTTGAGCAATTGAACTTTGAAGATTTCTCAAAACAGATATATTGAATGAATGAAATAAAATCAAGAGAATTGTTTTGAGAGTCTGACAGTATATCAAGCAGATCACATAAAATAGATAGGGTATCAAAGAATTGGATATTTTGTTTATATGAACAAATATAAACAATTTTGCAATGAAAGCACAAGATTAGAAATTATGATAGATGCTCAACAACATTGAATTTCAAGCGGGGGTATTACCATCGAAAAAATTGGTTCATTATGAGACATGGTAATAACAAATTCAAACGAGGTACTGAATCTGTGTGTATGAATACGTTATAGTATAAGGATAAGATAATACGCAAGTATTGATCTTTAGAAACACACAGTCAGTTAAACATTAAAGCTCAAGAATTGAAAAACATTTAAATTCACACTTCTAGATTCATGAAACCTTTTGAGAATCAGAAGTGGTTTGAACATTTCAGAAACTGTTTTTCATGCTTGAAAGTTGTTCTTCTTTCAAACAATCAGAGATCTAGGATTAGATGATATTTACCTTTTAAGCTCCCCTTCAAATCATGATAGAATGATATAGATCTATTAAGCTCCCCCTGGATATTTGCACAATATCCAGGTCTAACCGTTGAAGAACGGGTTCTGATCTGTCATGTAATCAGAAGCCAAACTTCGTTGAAGTTCGGGTTCTAAGCTGATTTACTTAGAAGCCATTGTTCTTCTACTCCCCCTTGACAGTAGGTGCCTGCAACAAAGAATCAGTTTTCGGTTTTGGTACCCACTGGTATTTGGGTCCATGAATGTTAGTTGCAGTTCTTGTGGGGGATATAGAATAAGAACCATACCAGAAATGATCACTGGTTTTGTGAATGTGATCATGTGTATGACAATAAGAACAGTGGTATTTCTTACCTGAAAACTTGAGTAATTGATCTCTTGAGTAGATGTGGTCAGGTTTACCTTTACTCGCATTGTTCTTCTTTGTATTAAACGCATGTACACACGATTCTCTTTCTTTCAGCTCATCTTCAACTGGTTTTTTCTTCCAGACCAGTTCCTCATCTTCATATCTCCTTCTTCTAGGACGTGTACCTGAACCATCTATATTTCTATCATAGAAAAGGTTAGTCTTACGAATCTGATCAAAAGATTTAGCTGACCTTTGTGAAGAGACAAGTTTCTGATTTGGACTTGATACAGACTTTTCAAGCACTTTAATCGTTGAAGCGAAGTTGTCTCTTTCTTGGACAAGCAGGTCAATCTTCTTCGTGAACCTAGACTTCGTTTTCTGCTCTTTTAGTGCCTTCTCAGATAGTTCAGATAACTTGGCAGTAAGCTTTTTGATCTCAGTCTCAAACAAGCTTCTTTCTTCTTCAAATCCCTTCTCAGCATTGTTTCTTTGGCCGGATATTTCTTTGAAGACGCTAACATTCTTTTGTTCAATGGCCTTCTTTTCTGTTGCAAACTTCTCTCTTTCAAGAATGATTCCTTTCTGAAAATCAGAAACTTGCTGAGAAAGTTTTATGCATTTCAGCTCAACTTCTTTCTTCTCATCAGCACATTTTCTCGAGAATTCTGAGAACTTCTTTGCGAAAGATTTCTCTTTAGTCTCAAAATCAGATTTGTGTTTAGCAAGCAGTTGCTCCAAATCAGATAAACGCTTTTGAAGATCTGCATTTGCATCTTTCAGTTCAGAAATCTTTTCCTCAGAACTTTCAACAGAGACTGTTTGCTGAGTTTTAGCTTCCAAGATAGAGATCTTTCCTTTTAGCTCAGAGTTCTCAGCTTCCAATTCTCTTCCTGTTAATAAACCCTTTGTCCCTAACACCAACCATTCAGCACAATCCCACCGCTCTTTTCCTGTCATTTTGTTAGAATTTATTTGACCAATAAGTTCATTAAATATGTCACTAATAAATTCACAGGAAATACTATGTTTCATATAATTTCGAGCATTATTATTGGCCCTCTCTCTTTGTTCCTTTTCCACAGGAGAAGCTTCTGCCGGAATTTGGGATTGCTTTTCTCCTTCAGTCAAAGATAATCTGATGTAGGGACCAACCTCATGTTCGTCAACAAAATCCAGAAAATCAGTTTTCCACCTTTCATATTCTCCTTTGGACCGCAACCTTGGTGGGTACACCATTTTGATCGTTTCGAATAGAATGTATTCGCTCCGGCTTGAAAGTGCAGGGACCAAAAGTGACAAAAAGTGAAACTTGAAAGTTTAGGGTCACAAACGACACACTGAATCCTTGAAGTACGGGGGCTAAAATAAATGCACTGCAAAAAGATCGTGAGACAAAAGCAAGACCGGAGAAAGCAAGTATCCGGTCGAATGACAGGACCGGGGATACACTTATCCGGGCAAAGGTGTAAGACCGGGATACAAATATCCGGTCAAATGGGTAAGACCGGGGAAACTCTTATCCGGTCGAAGGTGTAAGACCGGGATACAAGTATCCGGTCAAATGGGTATTCGGTCGAAGGGCTTGACCTGAGGTTACAACTATCCGGTCGAAGGTTAGACCGGGGTAAACAAGTGTCCGGTCGAATGAGCAAGACCGGAGTACAGCTGTCCGGTCGAATGCTCAGGTCGAAAGAGATAATTACGATAAACACAAATATATCGAATAAGCATTAAAGGCCGAAGAACACGAAGAGTTCGACCGAAGAACCCGAAGAATATCTGGGATTCGACCGAAACCAAAACCCAGATCCTTCTATCTTCGATCGAATAAAGCCCAGATAAACAAACAAAAAATCGACCGGATGCGATAGAATACTCTTAGACCGAAGGTTTGCAGATTGATAAAATCAGATTCGATCGATAGAAGTAAAGAAGAAATTTTCCAAAAAAAATCCGATCGATACACAGACACAAAAAAAACTTAACTTTGCAGAAATCAAGTAATCCGATAACCATAGAATGTAAACACTAACAATCAATTAACGCAAGTAAAGCAATTAATACAAGTAATTAATCTTAGGGTTTCAGACAAACCTTTTTACCGGATCAAACCTTTTGTCTCTTAGCTCTGATACCAATTGTAGATCCCAGTTTCAGTGCAATCAACAGATATAAGAACAATGATGAACAAGATATTGGCCACAACAACTAGTCATATGATTGATATAAACTTCAAAGGGCTAAGGTTTACAGAGAGAATTTCTGATAATAATATGTAAACCTAACGACTAGTAAAATGAATAATGAATTTCTAACTAATCTGTTCAACGTCTAACCCTAATTATGAAATAAATATGCCTTTATATACTTAGGCTTACAGGCCTAATGGGCTTATGGGCTTGGGCCCATATAATTAAACAACTATTAAATAATTACAATATAAACCCTTATAAATACTTTATTCCACTTTCAACACATAGGACTTTTAGTCCTAACAAAATCATCTAGCCAAACACTGTTATTTCAATCCTACTAACCAGAGGATCACTTTTCAAAGAAATATACAAAATCCTGTTGGTTATAGGAAGCAAATAAGGAATCATATGGCTGAGAATGTGAAGAAGGCACCTATACAATCTCATGCTCAGAATAAGTTTGCTAATTCAAAGAAAAATACTCCAAATAAGCCAAGGAGTAACTTAAAGAAAAAGAAAGCCAACAACTTTGTCCAGGTTTGGGTTCCAAAAGTAAAGAAATTTGTTAGTACTGCTACTTCAAATAGTAGTGCTGACATAAATAGTGCTGCTGCAAGCAATACTACTGCTAAACCAGTTAATACTGCTAACAAAGTTAGTACTGCTAATCCAATTAGTACTGCTAATGATGTTAGTACTGCTAATCAAGTTACTACTGCTTCCAGTGACAGGCCCATTCTCCTGACAAAGTATTCAAGCAATAAGATTCCTCAGTTTGATAATCTCATCAAGTCTAAATATGAATATGTTGATGAGAATGGGAAACCCAAGACCACTTTGGCTTGGGTTCCTATTAAAAACTAACTGTTTTATTATATGTGCAGGGCAACCAACAACTCAAGGGAAGGAGTATTTGGCATATTGATAGTGGTTGTTCCAGGCACATGACAGGTAACATGGTCTGCCTTCAAAACTTTAATATAATTCATGGAGGACATGTTGCATTTGGTGATAATCCAGCAGGTGTAAAGATAAATGGAAAAGGTAATGTGTCAAAAGGTAAGATGATCTTTGAGGATGTATACTATGTTGAGCAATTGAGATACAACTTGTTAAGTGTATCACAGGTCTGTGACAAGAAACATAGCATATTATTCAATGATACTGAATGTATTTGATGAAAGTATGATACTACTTAGAATTCCTAGAAAGGACAATGTTTACTGCTTAGACTTGGAGAGTGTGGCTTCTGATTCATCTTTAAATTGTTTATTTTCAAAAGCTTCTTTGGATGAATCATCTCTTTGGCACAGAAGGATGTGTCACATGAACTTTAAAACAATGAACAAACTTGTGAAAAATAACCATGTAAGAGGTTTGCCACCAAAGGTATTTTCATGTGATGATCATTGTGTTGCATGTCTTAAAGGCAAACAACATAAAACTTCTCATAAGTCCAAAGAGATAAATACAATCTCTTCACCTCTTAATTTACTACATATGGATCTGTTTGGTCCTACAAATGTGATGAGTATTGGCAAGAAATCTTATTGCTTGGTTATTGTTGATGATTTCTCTAGATTCACTTGGGTCTATTTTCTATGGACCAAGGATGAGACAAGTGGACTGATCAAATCCTTTGTTCTTAGAGTTGAAAACCAAACAAATCTACAAGTTAAAGTCATCAGGTCTGATAATGGAACTGAATTTAAAAACAATGATCTAAACAACTTCTGTGAGGAAAAAGGCATTGAGAGACAATACAGTGCTCCTAGGACTCCCCAACAAAATGGTGTTGCTGAAAGGAGAAATAGGACTCTGATAGAAGCTACTAGATCTCTGTTGGAAGATTCAAAACTTCCAATCACTTTTTGGGGAGAAGTAGTTAATACTGCCTGCTATGTTCAAAACAGAGTTCTAGTAGTGAAATCTCAAGACAAGACACCTTATGAGCTTTTTAAAAAGAAGAAACCTTTTATTGGATTTTTCATACTATTTGGGTGTCCTTGCACAATTCTCAATACCAAAACTCACCTAGGCAAGTTTGATAGCAAAGCTGAGGATGGGTTTCTTGTTGGATATTCATCTCAAAGTAAGGCCTACAGAGTTTTCAACACCTCTTCTAGGATTATTGAGGAAAGTGACAATGTCAAATGCAATGAGAACACACCAAATCAACTTGGTTCAGGTCCTGATTGGCTATTTGACATTGATTCACTGACTAATTCTTTGAGTTTCAGTAATGAGCATAATGCAGGAACAGGGACAGAAAATGTACAAGTACAAAGACAAGAATTTGTGTTGTTCCCAACACCTACTGCTGATCCTGTTGAATTCTGTGACCAAGATAAGAAAGATACTTCAGAATCAAAGGACACTGAACCAACTCAGAATGAAGAGGACAGAGGTGAAAAGGAAGATCAACCCTCAGATTCAGGAATCAAAAGTCCTGAGATGCCATGTTTGGAAGAAGATGACACAGATGATGACAACTCTTCAGTTTTTGGTGGCAGCACTCCTGAAAAGAATGTCTCTAATCTGGAAACAGATATTAATGAAGAGGTTGTTCATCAAACAAGAGTTTAGAAAAATCATCCTCCTCAATTGGTGATTGGTGACATGAATTCACCTATAATCACAAGGAATCAAAGTAAGTTGGGAGGATTGAAAGATATACAATCAGGTTTACTTTCTTGCTTTCTATCTCAGGTTGAACCCAAAAAGGCATATGATGCAATAAAGGATCCAAGCTGGATATAAGCAATGCAAGAGGAGCTACTGCAGTTTGTGTTGCAGGATGTATGGGATTTGGTTGACCTTCCTAAAGGACACAGAGCTATAGGCACTAAATGGATCTTCAGGAACAAGAAAGATGAGAGAGGAATAGTAATAAAGAACAAGATCAGATTAGTGGCACAAGGGTATACTCAAGAAGAGGGAATTGATTATGAAGAGGTATTTACACCAGTGGCCAGGATTGAGGCAATCAGGCTATTCTTAGCATATGCTTCTTTCATGAAGTTCAGGGTCTACCAGATGGATGTAAAGAGTGCTTTCCTGTATGGGAGAATTGAAGAAGATGTGTATGTTTGTCAGCCTCTAGGGTTTGAGAATCCAAATTATCCTGACATAATATACAAATTGAAGAAGGCACTCTATGGGCTACATCAAGCACCAAGGGCATGGTATGACACTTTGTCTACCTATATCTTGGAAAATGGTTTTCAAAGAGGAATCATAGACAAGACCCTGTTCATTCAGAAGAAGAGGAAAGCATCCTTATAGTGCAAATCTATGTGGATGATATTATCTTTGGATCCACAAAAGATCAAATGTGCAGAGATTTTGAAGAATTGATGCACAAGAGATTCAAGATGAGTTCTATGGGTGAACTTACTTTCTTCCTTGGGCTACAAGTTAAGCAGAAGAAAGATGGGACATTTATCAGCCAATCCAAGTATGTGCAGGATATTCTCACCAAATTTGGATTTTCATATTCAAAGCCTACAAGCACACCCATGGAGACACACAAACAGATCACTGCAGATCTTGAGGGGGAGGATGTGGATGTTCATCACTATAGATCCATGATTGGCTCCCTCATGTATCTCACTGCTTCAAGACCAGATATCATGTTTCCTGTTTGTGTGTGTGCAAGATTTCAAGTAAGGCCTAAGCAGTCACACTTTCAAACAGTCAAGAGGATATTCAGATATCTCAAAGGCCAACCTAGATTAGGACTTTGGTATCCTCATGACTCACCATTTGACCTACTTGCTTATTCAGACAGTGACTTGGGTGGTGCAAATTTGGATAGAAAGTCAACTTCAGGGGGATGTTAGTTTTTGGGTGCAAGACTAGTGTCATGGCAGTGCAAGAAACAAACCACAGTGTCCACCTCTACAACAGAAGCAAAGTATAGCTGCTGCAAGCTGCTATTCACAAGTACTCTGGATTCAGAATCAAATGTTGGACTATGGTATGACTTTTCTTCACACTCCAATCTTCATAGACAATAACAGTGCTATTAGCATTGTTAATAATCCAGTTAAGCACTCCAAAACAAAGCATATAGAAATAAGGTACCACTTTATCAGAGACTGTAATGAAAAGAAGCTAATTCAGGTTGTGAAGGTCCATACAAGTAACCAATTTGTTGATCTATTCACCAAAGCTTTTGATGTGGGTAGATTCACATTCTTGGTCACAAGTGTGGGCATGATAAACACTGAATAAGCCTCCTTTGATCTGCTTTATGTACCAATTCTGCATAAATTCCTTTCTGTCTACTTTCTCATATTGTTTTGTGCATGGTGCTACTAACCTTGTGTGTTTAAGTGTTTCAGATTGCTTCAACTGAATACTTAGTATTTCTAGTTCAGTTAATTCTGCTCTGTATATTACTCATGATGTCAGTTCCAATATGGTTAAGTATGGTTACCACTGCCAGGTGGTTTATACTGCCAGTGCAAAGTTACTACTACTTGCCTTATTTCTACTGCTAATCAGTGTTACTACTGCTGGTATGTGTTAATACTGCTAGTCTGTGTTAGTACTGCCAGTATGTGTTAGTACTGCTAATATGAGTTAATACTGCGAGTTGGTTAATACTGCTAGGGTACTTAGTACTGCTTCTAACTGAAACCCTCCACCTATAAATACCCTTTGTGACCGCCAAAATACAAACGACTCTTTGAACTTCCATTGCTTCTCTCTCTCTCTCTCTCTCTCTCTCTCTCGATTTCTTGCTCACCAGTGTACACCCTCATTGCGATTCGAACCCTAAAATCAATCAGAACGATGGCAGGACTAGAATTCTTTGATGAACACAATGAGGTTGCTATACTGCAAAAACCCAAACAAGCTGAAGGTTTTCATCAGATTGTGGATTTCCTCAAATCGTCTCACATTACCTATGCCCTCACTGTCAATCCCACAATCTGTGTGGAACATCTACGATAATTTTGGGTAAATGCTACCATCCATACTGAAGATGACACTCACATCATCAAAACAAGGGTGTGTGATAAACCCCTGACCATCTCAGAAGAGTGTATTCGCATCCATCTATGCTTAGATGATGCCTCAGGTATTACCTCTCTTCCTAAGGAAGATCTCTTCCATGCTCTTAGTCAAATGGGGTATGAAGGTCCCACTGATGTCTATAAGTTTTTCAAGAACATATTTTCACCTCAGTGGAGATTTTTTGTTCATACTCTACAACACTGCATTTCAAGAAAAACAACTGGCTGGAGTGAGTTCAGCAGCATCATAACCTATGCTTTGGTCTGCTTAGCGACCTCTAGAAAGTTTAATTTCTCTCAAATGATTTTAAATGATTTACTGTCAAACCTGGATATAAAAACCAAAACAAAGAGATTTTATATGTATCCTAGGTTTGTACAAGAGTTTCTACTAAAGGAACTGACGAATCTACCCTCTCTTGAAGAGGTGTATGTACCAAAACCTCCCAAAAGGAAGGTGTTCTCAAACATGAAAAGGCCTTCCAAGGACTTTTCTGGACAAGACACTCCATTGTTCTCTACAATGATGGGTGTGTCTCATTCTCATGGTAAGGCATCAGGTTCACAGCCCACATCTGACCACTTAACTGATGACCTACCCACACCATTCCATTCTGTTAATATTCCTCAGATCCCTTTTGTCATGCCCCAATTCCCCATCACCAAAACTTATATCAGGAAAAAGGTACAGAAGGTTCCTTCCCTTCTTGTACCATAACCCTCAAAGCCTTCAAGCCCTCTAATGGAGCATTCTCCATTAGAGAATATCGATAGGGAAACCACAGGGGTGTCTCCCAACCCAATGAAGGTGCTCACTAAGGAGCAGGTGAAGCATGTGGGCAGTAAGGCTCACACTACTGACTTTGCACAGGGTGTGAATCAGGACCGTGTGAAAATGCCTAAGACCTTCCCCACGACAACTTTAGATGAGCAATCATCTAAAGGTCCCAGGTGCCAAGAAACCATGGGGGTAGCAGGTGCTTCTGCTAGGAAGAAGACCTCTACTAAAAGATCCAAGGATCCTTCAAAGGTGGTAAAAACACCTAAAGGAGGTGAGGACAGATATACGTACAATGAATTGATGGAAACCATTGCAAATATCAACCTGGATGTCATCAAGCAGGGTTCTGAAATAGAGAAGATGAAGAAGGTTATTATATCTCAACAAACTCAGATAGTAAAGCTCAAGAAAATGGTGTTGAAACTTGTGCACCAAAAGAGAAGGAAGCAATTCATTCTAAAGAAAAGGAGAAGTGTCCATGATGCTTTCAAAAAGGGGGAGAGTCAGGAAAAACAGGATGAAAAGGAGAGTACAAGTAATATGGAATTCCTGTTTGAGGGGGAGACTGGTGTTGATAAAGAAGAGAAAGTTGGTTCAGAAGCAGAAACTTTTTAGAATGTAGCAGATATTGCAAAAACAGCTGTAACTGAGGTTACAGCAGTACCAAATGAACCTGAAGCAGAAACAGAATTGTCCAGAGAGTAAATTGAAATTGCAGAAACCCTTGTGAAAGCTAAGAATGACACTCCCAAAGCCACTCAAAAGGCTAAGGGAGTGATGATCAAAGAAGGAGGATTAGAGAAGAAAAGAAAAGAGGTCAGTGTGGAGGATGCAACGAAGAAGGGAAAGGAGAAGATGGTTGAGTCTGAGCAACCATTGAAGATGAAGAAACAGATTGAGTTGGATGAAGAAGTGGCCAAAAAGCTTCAAGAAGAGTTGGAAAAGGAGGAACAAATTCAATCTGCCAAAGACAGAGAGCTTGCATTGGATATGGCTAAAAAGATAAATGAAGAATATCAAAGGAGTTTAAAGCCTGCTGTTGTTAAGAAAGTAACAAAGAGAGCTACTGTGCAAAGGCAAAGTAAGCCCTCAAATACATTTTTGGCTAATCGAGAGAGAAGGAAAATGATAAACTTCGTGAAAGGAGCTCTTGGAGTTCCTGAAGGAATGTTTACCGACATGGCTTATGGTAGGATAGAGGAGCTGTATAAGAAGGAGATGGCCAATCTGAAAGGGGACTCCACTCAAAGGGTAGAGGTTGAAAGGAAGATGAAAGAGAGGCATGACCTCAACATACAACAGCCCTTCCCTGACAGTGAAAAAGGCACTCCTAGAAAAGACAAGGAAGAGGTAAAGCAAGAAGAGACATTAGCTCAAAAGATTGGTGCTATTAAAACAAAGAAGTCCATTGCTACCAAACCAAAAGCAAAGAGGCCTAGAACTGAAGAAGTAGAAAAGGAAAGTGAAAGAAGGGAAGATGAACCTCCAGCAGAACAACAGCAGAATCAAGATCAATCTAGCCAACAAACTCAAGAGCAAACAAGTCAATCTAAGGTGCAGTTTGACTTATACATGACAGTGACAGATGATGAACCAATGAAAGTTGATCCTATCTCAGTGAATGCTCCAGAAATAATTCATTGGGATATGATGATAGATCAGAGAAAAGAATACTTCAGGATAAAGAGAATGGGGGACAAATATGAGGTCTACTCAACCTGGGCAAAGATAATCAGAAGCTGTTCCAGATCTGATTTAGAAGAAACGTACAAGGTTGGAATGAACTTATATGGTGAAGTGCTGAAAGGAACTGAGATGAGCCTACTAAGGATAACCATGTAATACTTGTGCATGATGTTTGATCCAGAGAGAGTGAAGCAAAGGATAAAAGACTTGCATCATGAGTATGGGTTTAAAAGGATTGATTACTGGATGTTGTATGAAAACTGTGGAGTGTATATGATAACTATTGACAAGAGTTATCATGAATACTATCTGGTGGATAAGATCTATGACCACAACAAGGCTAAACTGCAAGCAATGTTGAAAGCAAAGTTGGTATGTCCAAAGAACTCAGAAATGGCAAGGATAGTAGTCTAGAGAACCATCAATCAAAGTCTAGGTCTGAATCCTGATTTGGGAATCTAAGTTGAAGTTTTGAAAGCATCATGAAAACCACATCTTGAAGAACTTAACTTATGGTTTCCAAAAGTTAAGTTAGGGGGAGATTGTTGGGTCTGAATGTGCTAAGTATGGTTTATGTTGCTCAGTCTTCATGATTCATGCTGCTAAGTGATTACTACTGCTAGGCCATCAAGATTACTACTGCTGAGTATTAATGCTGCTAGAAGATATTAATATTGTTACTTAATATTTGTACTGCTAGTAGTTAATACTGCTTGGAAATTACTACTGCCATAAGAGATTAATACTGCAAGCATGGTTAGTACTGCTAGGGACAAAGTTAATACTACTATTGAGTTAATGATGCTTCTGAAGATAAAGATGGATTGATGCGAAAGACTAGAAGCTGAAGATAATGATGAAGATAATTATGGAATGGATGCTAAAGATCAATATTTCTTTGAGCGATTATCTTGTAATCAGTTCTGTATATATAGTCTAGAAGTCTTTGATAGTTAAAATTTTTTTTTTGATAGTCTTATTCATACGAATATATGTTTAGAGAGAATTAACCTCAAGATTCTTAGAAATCCTTTATTTAGCGAAGTTTAGAACGTCTGTTGAGCCTATTCAACAGATTGAGGTTGAGTTTGTAATCATTAAGTTTTATGCAATATAAACTTACGATTTGAGTTCATATTCTGTGTTTTGATTAATTGTTAAAGTGTTATTCCGCAACTTCTTTAACATTGTTTCTGAGTGTGTTAACAAAATTCTTGTTTAGAATTTTCGATCTTGACACAATGTTTGTGCTTAAAGAAGAAATTTGTTACAAAGGGGAGATTGTAAAATGAAGCATAAAGAAAAGACTGAATTTAAAAATCTTTCAAAGATGATCTTGAATACAAAGGGGCAGATTGTTAGAGCATGTTTATGTTGGATACAAGATCATGAAGACAAGAGGTCAAAATACAAGAAGTCAAAAGCTGAAAGTCAACTCTTAGTGAAAGTCAAAGTCTGTGTAATAATAGTCAAAGTTAAAGTGTATTTGTTTTGTTTCCTTTGTATTTGTCGTGTGGTATAAATAGTTTGTTTTTGTGTTTAATAGATATATGACTAGAAGAGTTGGATACGCAATCTGAGAGAGTTTTAGAGAGAGAAAGAGATTTGTAGAAAAAAAGTTGCAAATTGAATTGTAATCATTTGATTCTTGAATTTAATTGAAACAGGTAGTTTAACCATCTTGTTTGTGTTGATTGTTTGCTATTAGAAACTTGAATCAGGGACACACATCATTGTTTATATCTTGTTTGTTGTTTCATTTCTTTGCAGGTTGCCCAATCTGGATTAGATTTAGGAGTTTGAATTTGTGGACTGTTCATCTTCAAGAACTCGTATAGACTTTGATTTTTTTTACAAATCTTGAACCTGATAGATTTCTAAATTTTAACTTGAACTAAAAGGATGTTAACATAATCAAATCGAACCCTAACATTCATAAATTTTGACCTAAATCGATATCTTTTGGGATTGAATTTTTGAATATGACTCTTCGTATGTTTTTAGTGTTCTTGGTTAAAATCAAGATTAAAGGACGATTTCTTGTTTAATCAAGATTTGTTATGGCTAAAAAGGGTTCTTAATCAAAATCGATCCTAACAGATTAAAAATCCAGGGTTAAAATTCAAAATTAAAATTTTCTTAATCTGGGTTTGGTTGAATATTTGAAGATGTTTATAAATGTTCTTGAAGTTCATGTAAACACTTAGAAATTTTTAAATAATTTCTAAGTTCATACGAATTCTTGTTAGATTGTCCATACGAATTCTGATCTTAATGTCAAAATTTTCAAGTATAGAATTCGTATCTCTTTCATACGAATTCTTGGGATTTTTTTTGTTAAGTTCACAGTGAGGAATTCGTATACAACTTCATACGAATTCCATGTCATATGAATTCTTGTATACGAATTATGTGGTTTTTTTCATGTCCTAAGTGCATAATTCGCGTACCCCTGTCATGCGAATTCTACACTTGTCATTTTTCAAAAATGGATTTTCAAGTGTCAAACCTTATTTTCACTAACCATTTGGACCATGTCCAACATTGTTAATCTTTTTCAGGTACCAATGGCAGAACCATCAGTTGACCAAAATGTTCAAATTGGTGAGAATTCACCACATGAAGCTTCTGAACAGTGTCCAATGCCATCATCTAGATATGATTTTCAAGTGCCACAAGATGCTAATCCAGATCTCTTTCTGATTTCACCAGCTGAGATGAAACCCCAGCAACCTAACAATCATCATTTGCAATTCAGCATTCGAATTAATCCTTTGGTACTGGATATCCTGAGGAACCATCCTCTCAGAAATGCTGTAACAGCAGTTGCAGTTGTTCATGAATTATATGTACAACAAGCCTGGAATACCATCCGGTTTAGTCACATGAAGGAGCAAGGAGAGAGAATACCAATTTTCAAGCTGGAGATAGATCATTTTACTGCAGTTCTTACTCTTCAAAGACTGAGATTCATCCTGAGTCTACCATCTGAAACAACAAGAGAAGGTAGAACTTCCTCTGATGAGCTGCCATCAGACAATGAAGTGTTCAAAGGAATCAGAGATATGGAGTATCTTGGCCAAATGACTCAAGTCAGTCACTTTAAGAAGAACAATTTGCCGCCGTTCTACTATACCTTATTCTCTGTCATCAACAGATGTCTGACATCAAAGATCTACGGAACAGACAATGCCAACATTCATATTCTCAAGTTATTCTACTCTATTGTTCATGACTTGCACATTGACTATGCCAGTATCTTCTGGACTAAGCTATATGAAAAGGTGGTTTCAATGAAGAATTCAAAAGCACCGAACTATATACCGTAGCAGAGATTCATGACTCTTATTGTCAGAAGTATGCTGAGATCCAACTGATAGATACCTAAGAGGGGCAATTATCTTCAAGCTCCAATCAGTGAAATGAGGTATCTGATGAAGCAGAAAAGAAAGTTTCCATACTCCATGCCTGTGCCTGAGAGCTTGGTAGACTATGCAGATCCAAAGAGTGATAGTGTAATAGATTATAGAGAGTCTATGGGATGACCAGAACCGGTTATCCCTACCCAAGGCTCAATCCCTAGGAGAGCGGATTCAGTAAGGGTTTCTGATACCACGGGGGTACAGAAACGGGGAGAGAAGAGAAAAAATACCGAGAGGGGCTCTGGAGGGGGTCAGAGACCATGACTAGAGGCATCAGGGTCACGAGAAATTATCCCACGTTCAGTGACACCTCTTGCTGATGAAAGTCATGGGTTTTACAATGATCCGGATCTTGCAGAACAGGCAGGTAATGAATATGAATCAAGTGAAATTCCTTCAACTTCAAGTTCAAAAGATGAGGAGACTAATACTGAGGAAGCTGGAAATGGTGGATCAGATGATGATGATGATGGTGGTGCTGATAATGCTGATAAAGCTACTATTCAAGCTGATAAACAAGTTGATATTCATTCTAATGATCAAGCTGATGATCAAGCTGATTTATTTGAACCATTCTATGGTACTGATGCCATGGAAGTGGAAGAACAGACTCATGTTGACAACATCCTTACTATTGTTGTTGGAGAAATAAGGGAGTAACGAGAGAGATATAGTTGAAAATTTGGAGAGATTGAGTGAAATTGAAGTAAAAGAATATGGTGAGAGTGTGATTACCCCAACCTACATTTCCAAAAGGGCAACCACATCAACCACTTTGATGCATTTGTTGCGTGCAAGTGAAGACATAAGTAGCCCACTTATGCAATCGCACACCCAAGCCATCCACTCTATTTCTACTCAACAAGAAATAGTTTCAACTTCTCACGGGGATTTAGCACAAAATCTACCGGGTTCTCATTCGGAGGATCAAGGTATTGAAACAAGAGAACATCAACCCCCGTTCTCGACTTCTTTAAATGAACCTTTGAGTATAGTTCCATTTGAAATGCCAATATTTATTTCTTGGACACTAATTGAATCAGCTACTATCGGTTGTCTAAGTGACCCGATCGGAACATCCCGAGTAGATCCACAATTCTGACTACGAGGACCGGATAGAAGTCCCATCATTGCCACGTCTATGCCAACAATGTAAACAGTCCATGCAGTTGATTCTACAGTTTTCATGCAAACGGTTAATCTAAGTGATAACGGTGTTAGTAACCCAGACTTCGTGTCTAAAGGAACTCTCGACAGCGCCTTAAAGGCTGTTAAAAACCGTATGTTTGAGAAGATAGAAGAGTAGATAGGAGGCCTTAAACATTTACTGAAAGGGAAGGATTCAATATCTCAACCTGAGCCTAAACCTCAAAGCCTGCTGACCTATCTATTGATAAGCTTAAGTCTTTGCCGTTTGAAAAACTTTTATCCCAAGCTCCGGATACTCAGCAAGATGCAGATCTTCTAACCCTTCTGCAATCCCACCATGACAATCAACCGCCACAATCTGTGAAACCAACAAATTTGGTTAGTGCCTCATAGTTCAATTCTTTTAAATCTGACATTTCGGTTGCTCTATCTGATCTTTAACAGATAGTTCAAACTTCATGTAAAGCCCAAAAAACTGTTTCTACAAAGGATCATGATCATGATCTAGATAATGATCATGTGGGGGAGATAAACGAGAAACAAACAGCTGCTGGTGGTTCTGGTGAAACAGTGTTGGTGGAAGAAAGAGTTGAAAATGTTGAAAGTGTGGGAAGGGGAGCTGATCATGGTTTTGAGCAGATTGATCAGATGGAATTAGTGTTGTATGCTAGAGAAATTGTTGAATCAAGGGTTGAAAATCCTAAGATTGCAACAAGTCAAGAGATTTTGGAGATAACATGTTTGCCTAATCCTGATATCATTTCTCTTGAAGATGATACTTTTGCTGAAGTTAATGCAAAATATGAGATGTATTGGAAAATCAAGGAAGAGGGGAAGAAAAGTGATTTTTTTGAAATTGCCTTTGATGATGAAGTAGAATATGTTTCTGAGATTGTAAAGAGAGCTCAGGAGATACCAGCTCATGAGGCTAGTGTTCTTAATGACCTGTTTGAGGACAGAGACATGGAAGCTTTTAATGTCATGTTATCTCAGAGTACTCCTGAAGAACTTCATCTAAGTCCTGTTCATGTACAACTGGTTGAACCAAGTGTTGTTCCAACTGTTCCTTCATTCAGCGAGTTTGAGTTTCCTGATCCCAATGTTGTTCAACCTGATGAAGTTAATCAAAATGTCAATCTGAATGCTGATGCAACTGCTGAAGAAGAGTTGCCATATCGTAAAAAGCCTGGAAGTCCTGAACAACAAACGGAGTTTGTCAGAGAACCACTATTTGTGCCAGAGTTTCCAGAAACTAAAGTAGGTCCTTCAGGTACTCCAGTAGTGGGTTCTACTCCTTATACTGGTTATGATGAGTTTGGTCCTACTATTGAAGAGATCAAGAGAATCAGACGAGCTTTACGTGTTCCATATATTGAGAAGGGAGTCAAGATCTTTGTGAGCTATATCAGACAGATTGATCAAGCTCAACTCTTAGGGATTCAAGATAAGTCTCCAGAGTATCAGAAAGATTATATCAGAATGTTGCAAATTATGGGAAGAACATGCAAGGATGTTAGAAGCAAATCAGAAATTCTGGAAGTTATCAGGGTGACTATGAAGCAATACAAGAAGATTTGGTATCCTGAGTTCATTAATCAGAGAAAGAATTTGAAGACTTATACCTTCAATGAAGTTGATTTTGCCAATGTGAACTTCAGAGATATTGAATTCATATACCATGATTTTAGAGATAGAACCATCAGACACCCTGAAATAGTATTTGCTTTAGATACTATCAAAAGATTTATCAAGAGACATATCTACTCAACATATCTTTATGACTTTCAGTTGGGTATAGAGACAAATCAGAAAAGAATTAACTTGCTCAAGCCTGACATGACTCATCCTTTGCTTGAAGAAACTCCACTCTACACAGTTCTAAGAGAGCCATACTTAGGGTTTTGTATGAGAATGTGGATAAGAAGGAGAAAAGATTTATGAAAGTTGCAGAGATTCCAAAGTATTCTGATGGAACATTGAATGATGTTATGGAAAAGCTGCAATCTAAGCATGAGGAGAGTGAAAAGAAAAGACTAGATGAAAATGACCATATGCCAAGATTGGAGAGAATTTGAACATAACATGTTATTGATGCTATCAAGGATAGGATCAGATTCAGACAACCATCAGAAGGTTTGAAGGATATATGGGCATAAGGAGAACTTGCATGAAGAGATGGACAAGTTGAAGACTTTCAAATTGCTCAAAAAGGGGGAGAATGTTAGATCATAGTTTTTAGTTAATTTGTTAAGTATGATTACTTTGTTTAGTTGACTTTTATCTTGTATGCTTGTATAGAGGTCAAGGCTTGTTTGATCCTATATATAGCTTTCCTTTGTTTTGTTTTTGTATGCATGTTGGTAAGCTTGTGAGTCTAAGTCTTTGTAACCTTTCTTTTTGTGAGACATATGAATACGACAAGACTTGTGACTAAATCTCTCTCTAGATCTCATATTTGATTTCATTGTGTTTGATTGTGATTGTTATAATAGCTTGAAACCTGGGATCACATGCACCCATTATGATTGCCCCCATTGGAATTTACCATTGGAAGTAATGTGTGACGCAAGCGATTGGGCCGTGGGTGCGATTCTTGGTCAAAGAAAAAACAAAAACTTTCACCCAATATACTATGCAAGAAAAACTCTTGTTGAGGCCCAAATTAATTACACAATAACCGAAAAAGAATTGCTTGCGATAATATTTGCTATTGATCTCTTTCGTTCATATTTGATTGGCACTAACGTTATCATTCATACCAATCATTCCACAAGAATTTGATGTCGAAATTCTTGTTGATGCTAAACCTAGGCTTATTAGATGGGTCCTTCTTTTACAAGAATTTGATGTCGAAATTGTTGATAGAAAAGGCACCGATAACCAAGTGGCCGATCATCTTTCTCGAATAGAAGGAATGGTATCTAGTGGGGGTGACCATGAAATTAAAGAAGTCTTTCCGGATGAGCACGTTTTGGCAATACATCATCATGAAGTAAAACACCCGTGGTATGCGGATATAGACAACTATCTTGCTAGTGTGCTAAAACCGTATAACCTTCAAGGACAACAATGCAAAAAATTTATTCATGATTGTAAATAATATTTTTGGGATGACCCATTCTCTTTAAAATGGGTACGGACCAAGTTTTGAGAAGATGAATTCCCAATTCCTAGATGTTAGGAGTTTTAAAGGAATGTCATGCCTCACCGTATGGTGGCCACTTTGGTGGCCAACGCATGGCGGCCAAAATCCTACAAAGTGGTTTCTTTTGGCCAACTCTTTTCAAAGATGCTTTTGAATTTGTGAAAAAGTGCGATCAATGTCAATGAATGGGAAATTTGTCTCAACGCATTGAAATGCCCCTAAGCAATATTTTAGAATTCGAACTCTTTAATGTTTGGTGCATCGATTTCATAGGACCATTTCCCATGTCGTTCAACAATCAATACATTTTCGTTGCGGTTGATTACGTTTCAAAGTGGGTTGAAGAAAAGGCATGTCCAAGGAATGATGCAAAAATGGTGATTGAATTCTTGCACAAAAACATTTTTGTCCGTTTTGGAACACCCTGAGCATTGATAAGCGATGAAGGGACTCATTTTGTGAATAAAATGTTGAGCATCGTTCTTAATAAATACAACATCCAACATCGAGTGGCCACGACATACCATCCGCAAACTAATGGTCTTGCTGAACTTTCTAATAGGGAGATTAATAATATTTTGGAAAAAGTAGTTAAACCTAATAGGAAGGATTGGTCTCTCAAAGTTGGATGATGCATTATGGGCATACCGAACGAATTTTAAAACTCCTTAGGAAAGTCTCCTTATCGGCTAGTTTTCAGAAAAGCATGCCACTTACCGTTAGAATTAGAATATAAAGCTTTTTGGGCTACAAAAGAATTGAACTTAAATGAGGATTCCGCGGGAAATAAAAGAAAGCTTCAATTAGCCGAGTTAGAAGAGTTAAGATTTCATGCTTACGAGAATGCCAAATTATACAAAGATAAAACCAAAATGTGGTACGATCGTGGGATAAACCAAAGGAATTTTGACGTATGACAACAAGTCTTACTCTTCAACTCAAGGCTAAAATTATTTCCCAGAAAACTCAAATCAAGATGGTCTGGCCCATTCACTATTGTTAAAGTAAGTTAGTATGGGACAGTTGAGTTGTTGAATCCGCAAAATGGTAGTGCCTATAAAGTGAACGGACATCGGGTTAAGCACTATCTTCTTGAAGAAGTGCCCAAACCCTCTAAAACGTCCTCTTGAAAGAATGTCAAAAGTTCCCCTATAAATATTGTACATAAGTTTTTCGTCTTTATTTTATTTTCGGACCAAAGTGGCCACTATGGGGACTGAGCTGTTGGAGGGAATATGTGAAATTTAATTTCCATATATGTTTTAAAAATTCTATTATGCATGGTTGGGAAAACTTCATTTTGTCCATTAGTCACCCCATGCAACTCCCAACGTCACAACTTTGTCCATTTTCTTTTATTGACCTTTCTTTTTGCTCATATTAGTCCTTTTTCACTTTATATTTATCTTTTTTTGCAGGAAGTTGTATTTTTCAGAATTGTTAGGAAGAGTCAGCGGTTAATATGTGGGAGGTTTTAAAAAAATGGGGTTTTCTCAAAAAGCAAACATCTTTTCAAAAACTACTTTTGTCCCATCAACTTTTTCCCACATCATTTCTCTTTGAATCACCCCATCAACCCCTCATCTCCCTCTTTATCGTCGGCCACCATCAAACCCACCGCCGATCGATTTTTCCTCCCATGGCTTTGCTTAAGAAGAAAGTGACGAGCCCTTTCCCAAACAGTCGGCGTAGTCGCCAATTGGCCGCCGCTGAAGCAACCGAATCCATCGCCGCTGCGCCTGAGCCGCCATCTACGGTGGTACTCTCGGTCTCCGACCCACCTGAGTTCATCGTCCATTTTGAGGAATCTCACACAGTGGTCACTCCTCTGTCTCCTCCAGTCGTCGCCGGAGTTGTACTTTCGTCATCATCTGTTGGACCCCAGATTTAATCTTATAACAATGAAATAAACAAATAATAATAAGAACAACAGAAGCAATATAGTTTAAATATCATAGTAGATTCAATATCACAGTTCAAATAAGAAGATATCCAATGGTGTAAAAATAAGAAGAAGCTTATTGCTTACTAGATAATTCAGGTAGATTAATAAGAACACCAAGAAGGTGGATAAATCGTACAAGATCTTTTTAAAAATACTTTCCAATATATTAAAGATAAATCAGATACAAGATATATGAAAAGCACACTTTTGTCTATGGAGTGATGGTCCTATTTATAGAACCATAAAGTGAACAATGTACTATCCTGACATAAGAAGCATGCTTGAACAATGTCTTACCTAAAAGGTAAGCTCAAGATATGCTTGAACAATTACCTACTCTAAAAAGTAAATTTTATCACTAATGACGTGTCATATGCTCTTATACCAATACTTGAAGAAATTATCAGTGCCTTCTTCATAGGGTAAGTCTTCAGAGCTTTGATGCAGGTGCCTCTGATGAAGCCATCTCTGATGTCTTCTGCTGAATTTCTCTAACTTTGGAATGTATTTCAGAGGTAGGTTTGCTCTATGAAGTCTATCTCTGGAATTCCTCTGAAATATGACTTAGAATATTTTCAATACTTTTAAAATTTAGAATTGGGGCTAACAATATCCCCCTAAGTATTGAAAATAAAAATTTGCAAAAATAGCAGAGAAAGATATATTAATATAGAAAACATAGAGGAGAAAATCATCCTCTTAAATGTCACTTTTCAAATGATATGAATTATAAAACGAGAAGATAAGAAGAGCAACAAAAAGTTACAAATAAAAGAACTAATTACTTTCACAAGAGCATATCCTATGGAACTTCATTATCAGCTCTCTGAAGTTAATCATTGAGCGAATTTCCAAGTCTAGCTTTGCCAATAAGTTAGCTATGTGTCGTTCTTCCTTTGTATGAATCATCTTCATCACACCCATTAAAGTCCCATATGAATATTTAGAGACCTCTGAAGCCAGGAAAATCTTTTTGACTTGATTTACTTTGTAGACGAATCCCAAAGGTTATGGAATTATTGAGCCAGTCTTGTATTTGTCTAGATCAGGAATCTTCTCTACTAGTTTAGTAAATCCAAGCTTTTCTTCTCCTAAATTTAGAGCTATCTGATAGTCCAATTTTTCTCTTAGCTTGATATGTGCATTCATAGCACTGTAGAGATCATACTGGCCCATTATGTACTTTCTCCCTTGATCATATCTTGTTACACAGTATGCATGAAGTTGAGGCATATCATAAGGATTTAGATTTACAAGATCATTGTCATTGAACTCATAAACCATTATGCTAGCTCAGATCACCAAGAAATGCTTGTATGTTAGAGCACAGATTTGTTGGATTCAAGATCATAAAAATTGAAGATGAAAGTTCAAGAAGTCAAAGCTGGAAAGTCAACTCTTAGTGAAAGTCAAAGTCAATTTGTTAATAAAAGTCACAGTCAACATTTGTATTTTGTTTTTTTCTTTGTATTTGTATTAGGGTATAAATACCTTGTTTCCTTTGTAAGTAAAGAGTAACAAACAGGGAAGTAAGTCATTGTCATTGAGAGAGCTTATGAGAGAAGAGAGTTATTGTATATCATTCTAGAGAGAGAGTAGTGAGAGAGATTTTGTAATCTTGGTGGTTTAATCAAAGACTTGTGATTTCGATTCTTATCTTGATTGTTTGTAGCAATTAGAACTTGCATCTAAGACTAACAATTGGTATCAGAGCAGATCCAATTTTGAAATCAGATCAAGAATTGGTTCGACATTGTGTTCTTGAGCCGAGAATAGATTTCTGAATTTTAGTGCGAATTTGGAGTTGAAATTGTTTAGGTTTTGTTTGATAAGTGAAATCAATCGAGTCTGTATGGTTTAATTCGATAATTGCACTGTAATTGTTTGAGAATTTCGAATTTTTGTGATTTTTCCAGTTCACGAGTTTAACGCACTGTGTTCGATTCAAATTGTATCATTTTGTGCTTGTTGTTGTAATTCAAGTATTGTAACCAGTGAGAGTATTGAAATCGAGCAAATTGACAAAGTTTCGAGATCAAATTCAAAGATTTCAATGGATTTCAGTGTGATAGTTTGAGTTTTTGTTCGAAAACTCCAAGAACGCCCAAGATCTGTGAAACGTGCAAGTTCTTCACAAGAACGCGCAAGTTGAAGATTTTGGTCTCAAACGCGCAAGGCGTTATTAGCGAGTTCATAGAACGCGCAAGGCGTTATCTGCGAGTTTGAAGATTGGAGAAAATTTTCTAAGTACTGAAACGCGCACGTAGACATTAGCGAGTTCTATAAACGCGTAAGTCTAAGCTTGCGAGTTTATTCGGAAACAGTGATTTGCAAATTTGTTCAATCTGCGAGTTTCAGAAAATGCGCATGCTACCATTAGCGAGTTTAAAAGATTAGATCGATCTGCGAGTTTGTTCAAACGCGCAAGTAGTGTGTTGTGAGTTCTTCGTGAATAGTGTTTTACGAGAATAGGCATCTGCGAGTTTTTCAGTAAATAGTGACTTGCGAGTTACAAGATTTTGCGAGTTTTAAGTTTCTATAGTGATCTGCGAACATAGGAAAGGAGCTTTGTTTCAAAAAAAAAATTATCAGTTCTATATTCTTGTGATTTCATAATTGGACTAACGATCAAATTCATATTCTTTTTTCAAACAGATATTCAAGATGAGTTTTTCAGCTGAAGAAGTAAAGGATTTCACTGTAAATGATTTCATGACCACTATGGAAGCTATGATGGTTAAAGTTGAAGACCTTCAAGATAAATTGATAAAGGAAAAAGACAGAGTTGCTAGAAGAAATGAAAAGATCTTTGAGCTTAATACGTCTGTTATTGGAAACAAAGATCTGATTGATTCCATACGTAAATCTGCTTCAGATTTTAAACATGAAAAGGATTGTTTTGAAAAGAAAATTTTTGATGCTGAATCTAAACTTTCAAAGTCTAATTTAGAAAAGAAAAAATTTGTACTAACTGTTTATAAATTGCAGGTTGAGAACGAGAGCCTAACGAAAAAGGTAAATAATTTGGAAGCTAAACTTCATGCGATAGGCCAAACAGATCACACCATTTTTCTAAATGCACCCATTGAAGAGGCTGATGTTAAAGAGAAATGGGGACTAGGTTATGATAATCCTCATTACCTAGAAAAAGCTATCAGAAAACAACCAGCTTTATATAATGCAAATTATATGTATTATGCTGATCAATTTTTTCATTTGAAACCCAAATTTGTTACCAAATTACCAGAAGAAGTTGAGGCCAATAAACTGAGAAGAGAAAGAATGGAAAGAAAATGCAACTACCATTTCGCTATGAAAAGCTAAATGATAGTTACCGTTATGACACACCAAAAGTTCTTTCAGATGACTATTTTGTTAGCTATTCTGTTACTGAGATGGAGGCAAAACCTGCAACTGCAAAAGTTTATGTTCCTCCACTCATTCTAGAAAGAAAAATAGTTGAGCTTGAAAATGTTTTATTTGAAGAAAGAGTTTTGGTTGATATTGACCAAAGTGTGTTTTCTATTGTTATAAAGAACACTGTTTGTCAATTTTAAATCTCAAATGTGTTCTAAAGTTTTGAAGGCACCTCAAACTTCGACTGATAACTTTGATGACTTATTTGATTCTTCAAATGCTTTTCTAAATTCTGATGCGGGGTGTATAGAGGAAATTGATATGTTTGACTTCAATGCACCATTTCCAGATCATTCTCCTTCTATCATTAATGATGAAAGCACTGAAGATAAGGAACAGAGTCTGATAACTGAGAACACTGAGCTTCAGAAGAAAATATCAGATTTGGAGATAAAAATGGCTAAGGACAAAGATGAGTTTGAAAAGAAGTTTTCAGAACTTTCCAAGAAGAGTTGTGAAGAAAAGAAGGTGATTGAGCTTCAGTGTATAAAACTTTCTTAGCAAATTTCTGATTTTGAGAAAGTAATAATCTTGGAAAGAGAAAAGTTTGCCAAAGAGAAGAAGGCCATTGAACAAAAGAATGTGGGATTTTTCAAAGAAATATTCCGCCAGAGAGACAATGTCGAGAAGGACTTTGAGGAAGAAAGGAATATTTTTGAGGAAGAGATAAAGAAGCTGACTGTTAAGTTATCTGATCTATCTGAAAGTGCGCTAAAAGCGCAGAAATGAAGTCTGAATTCGAAACGAAGATTGACCAACTCGTCAAAGAAAGAGACAGTTATTCTTCAAAGGTAAAAGAGCTTCAAGATATTGTTTCCATGATGGTGGTGGTGGCTGAGCATAAGACTCCAGAGTCAATTATTGACTCACCTAGAGATGATTCAGCTGAATCTGAATGTTCATTTAAGACAGCTGCAAGCTCACTTCATAAGAATGTTTCTTCAAAAAGTTCAGTCAAATCTTCTAGTCAGATTTGTCCTACTAACCTTTTCTATGATAGAAAAATAGATGGTTAAGGTATACATAGAAGAAGGAGATATAAAGAAGAGAAACTGGTATGGAGAGTGAAACTAGTGGATGATGAAGAGAAGAAAGATGAAAAGAAAGATGAGCTGAAACGTAAAAAGTCATGTGTACATACACATACTGCAAAGAAGAACAATATGCATAAAGATAAACCTGATCATATATACACAAAAGTTCAATTAATCTGGTTATCAGGTAAGAAATATTACTGTTCTTACTGATGTACACATGATCATGTTCACAAGACGAGTGATCATTTCTGGTATGGTTCTTATTCTGTTACTCCCAATAGAACTGCAACTCACAAATATGGACCCAAATACAAGTGGCTACCAAAGCTTAAAGATGATTCTGTGTTGCAGGCACCTACGGTCAAGGGGAGTAAAAGAATAAAGGCTTCTAAGTAAATCATCTTAGAACCCGTACTTCAACGGAGTTTGACTTCTAAACATAACAGTTTAGGACTCATACTTCAATGATGAAAACGAGATGATACTCCCGGGATGATAAGAAATTGTACTCAGATACTCAGAAGAGGAAAATCAACCTTCAAAGGGGAGTACATAAATTTTTCTGGAAAAATGTATTCGGAAGATATGATGAACTACACTTCAAATGGAGTTGTAGATCTCTATCATGTGTCTTTTACTGATAAATTTCAGATGCATATTTTTAGGGGGAGTAAAGAATTATGACTTCTGATTATTTCAAATCAGAACTCGTACTTTAATTGTTTTACTGCTTTATGTCTTTAAATTTTGAATAAATTTTGTGAATAAAGTTGCTTTGACTAGACTTTGAGACTTTTGCAAAATGAGAGAAGCTATCAAGATCATATCTTTGTGACTTCAACTGACTTTATGGGAATTAAGATTGAGCGAAAAGGTTAATTTCTTATCTTAATCTCAGATATGGTTGATAGAAGGACTACTTTCAGTCATAAGAAAACATTTTCTTAAATATTCAAACCACTTCCCGATTCTTAAACAGATTTCATGAATTGGAAGTGTGATTTTAAATGTTTTCATTTTTATTTTGTGCTTACATGTTTACAAACCGTATGTTTCCAAAGATAAATACTTGCGTATTGTCTTTTCTATATACTTTCAAGTATTTACACACACTGGTTTGATTTTTTTATTAATTGTTCTTACCATGTCACATATTGAAACATAATTTCGATGGTAAGACATCCCACTTGTATTGAAAGAATTTTGAGCGTTATTTTAGTTCGAAGCGTTCATTTCAAGAATGTCTGTATTTTGATTCATATAGACAACATCCATTATTCTTGACCATAAGCTTTGATTCTTATATCATTCATTTATGATCATTTTCATACAATGTCAGATTTTCAAACAAGTATTTTGCATTCATGTTCATTCATTCAATATACTTGTTTGAAAATACTTCAATGTTTAAAATGCTCATATCTTCATGATTATATTTTGAGCATACACATATCTGACATGTATTTGAGATTTAACTATTTCAAGTTAAACCATATTGAGCAACATATGCTTCATAGAAAAATACGGGTTTCTTTGTGCTAGGACTTAAATGAAAACTTCTATGGATTCACGATTACCAGTGTTTCCTGCCCAATAAGTTAACCCATAGTGATTGAGTGTGAGGAGTCAAAAAGAAATGAGTGTGGGATGTGTGTTGAGGTAAAATGTAAATGAGAGTTTGGTTAGATGTGAGCTTAATGATTAAAAGAAAGAGGGTGTGAGATCAGAGTAAAAGAATATCAAACTCTGCACCAACTACTTTCTGAGTCGGACAGCCACATTACTAATGTTTTACAATTCTTGGTAAATATTATTGAAACAGGCATCTAGCCCATGCCAACTCTTGATAATACCCCACCAACTACTCATTTTCTTCTCAAAAAGAAAATGTGTCACATTTTTAAGGGAAGCAACACATATGCTATTTGATTTTCATTTGGAAAATCTGGATATTGAAAAAGAAGGAAGTCTGCCCCACCTTCGCACTTTAATCATGCACATTGAGTCTGTGTTTATTTACTGTTGTCTCAGTGGTTTACACAATTTTTGAGCCTTAAAGCAATCATCAAGTGCTTAATTCTTTCTATCACAAGCATGAACACATAAGGAATTCGTTTCTTTGTCATAACGTTCATAGAAATTGCCTTTGTGGTGTTTTCGATGATTGAATGGAAGCCCTGGGGGAGTGAACATCAAAAAGAACCTTTCCTTTGTGTATTCGTTACACACAGTGACTTAGTGTTACTGACAGACATTTTAACTGATTCATTTGTTGATTCAGGTGTTACACGAATATTCTGTCTAGATTTGCAAAGATCTGAATAAATATGGTTACGGATCAACGAATCAGAGGCTCTTGGATAGATCGGAATGGTCAACGACATTTCTTGAAGAAAGTTTTGATGATATCGATGCTCTAATCATCAAAAAGGGGGAGAAGAGTTCAAGAAATGTGTGAGTCATAAATGTTAAAGTTGAGAGAAAATGTTCAAGATTTGATTGTTAAAGAAAGATTGGTGTTCAAAATGTCAATTATTCTTGAAGAACATAGTATTGAAGATTGTGCTTATCAAAGAAAGTGGAGAATGTCAGGATTTTCATATGAATAAGGGGATAATGTGGATTGTTTTAGAAAATCATTTTTGTATCAAAGGGGAGATTACAAGAGAAGATAAAGGTTGATCAAAGGGGAAGTAATTTCAATCGAGCTTAAAGAGAGAAGATCGCATCGCTAAATCGTTTAGTAATGATCTTGATCCAAAGGGGGAGATTGTTAGAGCACAGATTTGTTGGATTCAAGATCATAATGATTGAACATGAAAGTTCAAGAAGTCAAATCTGGAAAGTCAACTCTTAGTGAAAGTCAAAGTCAATTTGTTAATAAAAGTCAAAGTCAACATTTGTATTTTGTTTGTTTCTTTGTATTTGTATTAGGGTATAAATACCTTGTTTCCTTTGTAAGTAAAGAGTAACAAACAAGGAAGTAAGTGATTGTGATTGAGAGAGCTTATGAGAGAAGAGAGTTATTGTATATCATTCTAGAGAGAGAGTAGTGAGAGAGATTTTGTAATCTTGGTGGTTTAATCAAAGACTTGTGATTTCGAGGAAGAACTTGACTGTTTGTCTTTGACTTTATGAACCTCTTCTCATAATCTTGCATATTCTCCTTGATCCTTGGGTTTAGAGGAAGAACTTGAGTGTTTTCAAGATTGAATTCAGAGTAGAGGTATCTGAAATGATCTTCAATAGATGTCTCCGCCTCTGAAGCAAGGAAGATTGGAGGTTGGGTGAACGTTGATAGGGCAGGAATACCAATGCTTGTCTTCTGAATAAGTTCCTTTGGAGAGGCCTGTTCATTAACAACCAAGGTATCTTCTTCAGCAGATAATGGAGTTGTCTCTGGTTCCTTTGTTTGAGCTTTTAGAGATGGTGGAGGGGTGTCATTAAGACTGGATGAGAAGATGACTTAAAGCTCTGCATTGTCTAGAATTTTGAGCTCTACTTCTGAAGTAGAGGGATGATGAGGTTGAGCATTTTTGTATTCATACTCTTCCACATCAATCACTTCAATTTCCTCTTCTTCTCTAGTAGCTTCTTCATTGACAGCTTCTTCTTCTTCAGATTCTGAGCCAAATGCATCTCTCATCACAATGTTTGGTCTCTTTCTGGTGATGAGAATGCTTCTTCAGAGGTTGAAAAATCCACCAGCTGCTCATCTTCTTCTTCTTCGTCTAGAGCATCAATGGTCTTTGGCATAACATTTATTACTTGAACAATTGGTGCTTCTGAGGATGATGGTGCTAAGAATAAAACAGGTACTAGAGACTTCAAGATCGTTTGGTTGTCTTCAGTACAGGTGGAGTGCCTCTCTGGTTCATTCTCATCTTGTACTCCTTTTTCTTTTCTTGTAGATGGAGAGGGGGCAGAGCCACTAGCTTTTGTGGATTCAGATATGATATTCTCTTGTTTCTCCCCTGTTTGATGATCAGAGGCCCTATCCTCTCCATGGCACTCTGAATAATCAAACTTGCGCTTCTTCTTGGCTTCCTCTAAACAGGCAGTTTCTGGAGTTTTTCTCTTCAGTTTTCCTTCTTCGGAAAATAATGCATTCTTCATAAGGTCTTTTACTGTCATGGTCTGGTAGCTTGCTTTGGCAACAAACTTTCTCGAAATTGTCATCATGCGATTTGTGACAGATTTGGAGAAGTCATGCAAGTCAGCTTTGATTATTGGCTCTGAAGGCATAGGAGTAGTTGGAGCAGCAACAGGTACTAGAATTTTGGCAATGGACTCTGCTAAGATCTTCAAGACTTCTTCTTTGAAATGAGAGAAGTCTGCATAGGTAGTGGAAGGAGCAGAGTGGTTTGGTATTGCCTTTAGGAGCTCTTCCATTGCTTCTGCAATCTCCTTTGATAAAACTGAGGAATTGCCAATAACTAGCTTTTCCAGAGCTTCCATCCTTGAACTTTGAGAGTTCAGTGTTGTGAACAGCTCAGAGACCTCTGAAGTGAGTTTTGCAACTTCAGAGTTTGAGGCAGAGGCCTCTGAGGTCTTCTCAAGGTGAAGTTTTAGATCCTTCAAAGATCCTCTGACTTCATCACCAAAGATTTTGAACTCTTCCTTGGTTACATAGTCAGAGTGGGGAAACTTATAATCAACACATGATTCTAATTTACCCTCGAAAACAGAGGGGCCTTCTTTTGGAGCTTGTTTGATGGTGGCTCAAGAAGGTGTTGATCCCAGATTTATGTTCTAAACTCGTTTAACTATCTCACTACGTGGTAAACTTAAAGATATGAGTGCGGAAGCGTTTCAATATGTAATGAAGATAAGTTTATAGAGGTAGTAAACACACAAGCATATAGTATGAAAAGCACAAAAGTAACAACGTTTTCACTAAGTCATATGCTTCATTGAATCACTCAAGAACGCCAAGAACACACACAAGTGTGTGCTAATATGCTCAGGGAAAATAAAAATCTCTAATTCAGACTGTGTGTGCTCACATTCTACAATGCAGGAGGTGCTCCCTTCATATAACAAGAGGAGCACACAATAGTACAAGACAAAGGCTGACAATCCATAAAAGGAATGCCACCTAGAAAGTAAAACATCATGGGATGCCTATTAACGATCTTCAGAATCTTCGTACAGCAGGCATCACGTATTCTACACGTGGTTTTGTCTTGAACCATCTTTACGAATAACTCCAACACTGACCTCCAGAGGTTAACCTTCACAGAGGCTCTGTGAGTGATCACAGTGGCTCTGTGATCTAAGTATCATCATCATGTTTGACATCGGGTACATCTTCTGCGGAGTAACCTCTGAGCTTTGTATCCTATATGGTGACTTGGACGATCTTGAGCAGACAACAGAAGTTTCCATACTTAGCCTATTTTTCAACACTTCTAAAAGTTGGCAGATGGAGCTAACAATCCCCCCCTAAGTGTTTGAAAAATAAAATTTTGGAATTTGAGGTGTGGGCTAAGCTAGAAACAAAAAGAGGTGGAAGGAACTCAACCTATGAATATCGATTTTCATTCATAAAGGAAAATGCTAGAAGGCAATTACATTAAGAAGTAAATACATGAATGAAAATCAAAAAGGAAAAATACAGAAGTCATTGAGGAAAATCATCTATCGGATTGGTAAAGCTTTCGGCTAGAGTTTTCTTCATCGATAGAATGAGATCCCTGTACTTCAATTGAGCGTCAATCTGTCTGATCATCCTCTCTGTAGGGCCTGCTTCCACAGTCTCAGTGCCCTTCTTCCTAAGAATCATGTTCTTTATCTTTAGCAGAGTGTTGTTCGAGTACTTGTGACTTTGATTTGGCCTGTACATCTTCTTGAGCCCATCATCGTATTTGAAAATGAATCCGAACTCAGGCTCTGTGATTAAAGACTTTGATGGAACATTTTCGATTCCGGGGAATTGGTCATTTGGTTTGGTGATCGATAGCTTCTCGACTCCGAGTTATAGAGCTACCTCGAAATCCATTTTTCTATGATATCTGACATGTTCGCGCATCACCTCCTTGATCCTGCCATTTGCTATCATGTACTCCTTTCGCTTTTCAAGTCTTTGCTCTGTGAAGGCATGTAGTTGAGGATGGTCATAGGCGCAGAGGTTCTTTAAGTCTGCATCTGTGAATGTGTACTGCTTTCCATCTTTTCTCTCAACTAAGTATTTAGCAAACATGATTGACTTGTTGGGGAAAGAGTGTAAAGAGATCCTCATTACTGTCTTGATATCTTCTGTAGAGAACACCTCATTCCTCTCTCGTGCAGTTTGCTCGAAACGTCTTCTGATGTCTTCTTTGATTAGGGGATACAAATTTGGTGCTAAGAAGACGGCCTCAGGCTCTGCGCTGTAGAGATAGGTGTGTATGTTCTCTTGAAACTTAAGTTCTATTGGTGGAGGACTTGGGATTGGAGTTCTCATGGCATCCATCGATTGAACGATCTCTTTCACCCTATCCTCTTGTTGTTTCTGTTCTGAGGGCTTCTTTCTGTCGGGTTCAGAGGCTTTATGTTCTTTGTTCTGTAAATGGATCTTTGATGTATCTTTTGTGTTTACGGGATCAAGGCTCTGAAACCGTACAACAGGTGTGGGTGCAGTGGGCATAAGTTCAGGGCTTGAAGGTTCTACGAACTTTGTGAGCCCTTCTGCAATGTGTTCAAAGCCAACTTGTCTTGAGGCACATGTATTGAGGTTTTTCGTTTTGTGTACCTCTGAGGATGTTCTTTGTAGGGCTCGAAGAGGAGTGGCGGCGATGACAACTGCATAACTTTTTGTTGCTGAAGCCTTCTCCCCCTCATGATGGCCAGGGCCAGAGGCATCTGGATCCTGATCATCATGGTGAGCCCTCTTCTGTGATGCTTGAGTTTAGCAAGTCGCAGGTGCCTTCCTTTTTCTTCTCTTGCAGAGGTGCTCATCGGCATGCCGCGTGATCTTCTTTAGAACATCCTCTGTAACCAACGACATTTTGTTGACCTCCAGATCAGACTTGAACCTGATCGTGGCTACAGTTTTCTTCAAATCTTCTGCCACCTTTTTGCCCTGTTGATATATGTCAGAGCCAATGAGGTTGAGGTTGCTGAGAACCATTCTCCCCATTGTTTCTAAGTTCGTTTTTGTTTCAAAGACAGAAATGTCATTTACAGAGGTTGAAGGTGGGGGTGCAGAGGTGGACGCCTGTGGTTGGAAAGGGACTAAAACACTGCGAGTTATATCCTTGATTTCATCTCGAAGCTTGGTCAGGTCATCCACTCCTGACTGAACTACTTGTGCAACAAATTTTCCCATATCATCTGTGCAGATATCCCCCAGGATCTGAATTTGATCTGAATGAGCGATGATTGTTTTACCACATGCTTGAAGATCAGCTCGAGTCGCGCAGTCCGTTATCATCTTAGTGATCGCTGCTGAATATTGTATTGAAGATTGACGAAGGGCGTTTAGAGCTTCTGTATTGGCGTTGAGAGCCTCTGCAAGGATTTGGGAGTTGGATTGGGACTCCCTTGTGACAGAGCTTTTCAACTCGTCAAAATATTTGGAGCACCATGTCAACAAAGGCTTTAAACTCGCCTTTCGTGATGAAGGTGTCCGAGGTAACCTCTGGAACAACAAATGTTCCAGATTTTGCCAACGAGTGTTTGGCACCTTCAGAGCCTGAAGTAAAGATGAGCTCTGGAGGATTTTCTCCCAATCCTTGATGTTCCACAGAGGAAGCATCTCTGGGAGTTCTGTCAAGAAGTTTCTTGGAGGAGGGTTCAGAGACTCCTTCAAGATCCTTTTTGAATGAATTCTGTGGTTGTTCTAGAACTACAGAATCAAAGTGTTCTCGCACCACCAACTCTGAGGTGGTTTAGGGGTCACTCTTGTGTGTGGCAGAGGCAACGAATGCTTCTGCGTGCGTATGTGTCGTATCCTTGGGCGAATGAACACTTATGTCTGCACCAACATCCTGTTGAGAGGATGGGGTGGATTTTGGTTTCCCAGATATAAATGGCACAGAGGATGAAGGAATATCTTCTGTCCGGTTGGTTAGGGTTGGGTTCGGACTGCACGGTCCTTCTTCAATACCCTTCTGCACTAGAACTGTAGGGGTAGTAACATGGGTTGCACAGGGAGTTGGTTCAGGTTGTGTGCCTATGGCATCTTTTTCTCCTATCTCCTTCTCCGAGATTTTCACACCCTCATCACCAGAGCTTGAAAGCCCCGTAATGTCCTACAACTCAACGTCCATGGTTTCATCTAAGTCCACAGAGTGCAGCTTCTGTACTTCCTTAACTATGTCCATTGCGACATGGAGAGGACTAGGGATTCTATCTTCAGAGCATTCAATGATGTGGGCTTTTCGCCTTCTCCTCTGCAGAGGTTCTTCTGATTCTGCAGGTTCACTAACTTCTGGTGTAATGACATGTTCAGAGGTTGCTACTTTGGTTAACTTCTTAGCCTTTTTTTTCGGCTTGGCAACCTCTGAGGGTGATTTTGGAGTCTCTTCTTCTGCGACTCTCTTCTTGGGTTACATTTTCTTTTTGAGCTTCTTTTTCCCCACCCCACTCTCGTGAACTATAACCTCTGTCCCAATGTGGGTTTCTTCTGCTATATCTACTCCAGCTCCCTCACCCACTTCTGTCCTAAGGTAAACAGTTATGTCTCCCACTTGGAATCCTACACGTGGGAGGGGGGGGGGTTGCAGGACTCGGTGCAGTATTCCTGTGCCCACGAATGTAAGTCTTAACCGCATCTTCACTACCCAGGTAAGCTAGAATACTGGCTGGCAGAGGTCTTGCTCTAGGATATCCAGTCTTTAGTACGGTTAGTTTGTGCGACTTCATGTCGTAGACTTTGATCATTTTACCTTCTGCAGGTAACTTCCCTTCTCCTATCAGAGCATCTCCTAACAGAACTACAAAGAATCTGTTGAATACAAGATTTTTGGGTTTTGTGCCTCGAGCTTGGTCCTCTTGTTTGGCTATGACCGCGTTTCTGATCTCCCTGAAAATAAGTGTTGCATAGTCCAATGGCAAATCATAGTACATGCCATACATTATTGCAAGTAAGGTATGGCTAGATTGGTCAGGACTACCTACTTTGCAAGTCAAGCAACGATTGAGAATCGAGAAGAGAATATTCCACAAAGGTGGAAGGTTCTGGCGTCTGAAATCAGTTCTCCTGGAAATCGGTGCAGCGTACCCTATGAACCTGAGAAACTCTAGAATTTCATCATCTGAGGGCTCATCAGATAATTTTGTCAGGTTCAATTGGGTCTTGGTAGGAAGTCCGAATACCTCTGAGACTCTTCTACGGTTTATGTTGAGGTCCAGTATTTTAGTAGTGGAGGGATGAGTGGCATAACCCATGACACAATAGCCATAATGGTCTAGTTTTTCATGCTTAGCACTCAACCAGAATTGTTGAATGTAAGTTTATGGGATATCAGTTCTTTTTAGGGCTAGGGCTTTGGTGAGGATGTGGTTTTTCAGGATTTGAAGTAAAGGAGCAGCTTCTTCGGGGTATCCCTTGGGTTCCAAGACAACATAATGATTGTTAGGCTTGAGGTTTAGTTCCCATTAATCCTTGAGAATCCTTTTTCAAATATTTCTCTATAATGGTTCTAATAGGTTTCCCATCATCTGAATCAGAGTCAGAAGAAGAGGAGAACCTAACGTGAGTGGACACCTTGCTATCCAGGCTACGGAGTCCTTGTGCAACTAGGTCATTCCATTGTCTCTCTGATAGACAATCCCTAGGAGAGATATTGAGTCTCTATTGGACTAAGGGACGGGCACCTATATTATGAGCCACAGAGTGTTGGGAACTAAAGAAAAGATCAAGTATGGTTAATGCTGCTGGGTTCAGATTACTACTGCTAGTGTTATTCAAGATTAATACTGTTAGTATTACTACTGCTAGTGGTTAATACTGCTAGTCAAAGTTAGTACTGCTTGAACAAAGTTAGTACTGCTTAGCTAGTTAGTACTGCTAGTAGTTAGTACTGCTTGGTAGTTAATGCTGCTAGAAGAAGTTAATGCTGCTGAGCATAGTTAGTGCTGCTTAAGAGATCCGAATGAAAAGAATAACAGCTGGATGGATTGAAGATATACATGGAAGCTTAGAGATATACATGGAAGATATACTGAAGATTTGTTTATTCATTGTAATTATCTTTTGATTAGTATATGTATAGAATGTATAGAATAGATAGAATTAACTTTTGATAATTTTTTATAGAGAGAAAACAACCTCAAGGCATAGATCCTAATTCTAGAGAAGTAGAATTCGTATTGGTGAGTCTGTTCATCAATATTGAGGTTGAGTGTGTAAACTTGTAACTTCAAAGCATTCAATACAAGTTTACAGTTTGTTATTCATATTTACTGTTTGTTTACTTTTCCATTGAATATCAAAGTGTTATTCCGCAAACTTCTTTGATATTGTTTCTGAAAATTAATTCTTGTTAAGAATTCGATCCTGACAAGTGGTATCAGAGCCAAAACTTCTCAGAAACATCTATTTATCATGGAAAATCTTACAGAATCAAGCAGTACTTTGGTCTCCAAGGTTCCAATGCTCAAACCCAGTGAGTTTGACATGTGGAAGATAAGAATCAGACAATATATTCTTCTCACTGACTACTCAATGTGGGATATCATTGAGAATGGTCCTTCTGAAGCTGGAAGGATAGGACCAGATGGGAAAAGACCTCCACCAAAGACAGATGGTGAAAGAAAGATCAGACAGACAGAGATGAAGGCCTTGAGCACTCTGCTCTTGGCCATCCCCAATGAATATCAGCATCAATTTTGCAACTGCACTGATGCTCAAATTCTCTGGAATGCTCTAGAGAAAAGATTTGCTGGAACTAAGAGCATCAAAAGAAATCAAAGAGATGTTCTAAAGCAGCAATATGAGAATTTTACTTCCTCAAAGAATGAGTCTATGACTCAAACTTTTGATAGGTTCAACAAGCTCATTGGTGAACTGGCTACTGTAGGAGTGAAGATGGATCAAGATGACATCAACAGAAAGTTCCTCAGATCTCTTGGGGATGAATGGACTATGTACACTGTCTCATATAGGCAGAGTGACAATCTGGAAGAGAAAGAACTTGATGATCTATACAATGATCTAAGAGTTTTTGAAACAGAGGTAGAGATCAAGAAGAAGCCTACTGGTTATGTCCACAATTCTGCACTTCTTTCAGCAGCCACTGATACTACTGCCATCCCTGAAGCAGTTAGTACTGCTAGTGGAGCAAGTTCAGAAAAAGGAACTGAAACAATCTTTGAAGCCTTCTTGTCCAGTCATAGTAACAATTCATTGATCAATGATGATCTGGATCAACTTCACCCTGATGACCTGGAGGAGATGGATATCAAATGGCAGATGGCCATGCTATCCATGAGGGTGAAGAAGTTCATTAAAAGAACAGGAAGGAATAACTTCTCTCAAAGAAGAGAAGATGGAGCTGGTTTTGACAAGACCAAGGTGGAATGTTATAAGTGTCATATGAAATGACACTTTGCTAGAAAATGCAGGAGTGTTGTTCCAAACAACAACCATCAACAAGCTCAGAATGGAGGTTACACTCAAAACAAGAATCCTGCTCAAGCCCTTGTTTCTCAACAAGGAATGGGATTTGACTGGAGTGATCAAGCTGAGGAAGCCATTCAGAATCAAGCTCTTATGGCAGAAGTGTCAGATCTCCCATCTGAGGTAATTTCTAATCTTTGCACTAAAACTTGCATTGATACTGTCAAAAGATACAGGGATCACAATCAAAGTATGTGTGATGACCTCAAAAGATTAGAAAAGGATAGAAGAGATTATGTGTTAATAGTAGAAAGATTTGAAGAACAAATAAAAGGCTTTCAAGCTAATGAACTTCAACACTCCTATGACACTAACTATTGGAAGTGGGAAAAGAATGAGTTAGAAACCAAACTGTCTAAATCCTTAGAAGAGAGTGATAGGCTGAAGGAGGAACTGTCTAAAGTTCAACTTGACATAGAAAAGTTTTCATATGCTTCAAAAGCAATGGATTCTCTTCTAAAGGCTCAGATTCATGATAAGATAAAGCCTGGTCTTGGATATAACAGTACTCCTCCTCCTTACAACAACAATTATATCTCTCCTACTTCTGACCTGTTAGAAACCAAGGAGAAAAAGGACTCATCTGAGAAAACCTTTAAGATAGATCCTTTGGATGAAGTAGTAATTAAGGATTTAACTGAGAAAGAAGCAAGTGAGAATAGAGATAATGTGGTAAGTAAAGAGATCCCATTAGAAAACAACATTATCACCAATGAGGGATGTGGGAAAATCTGGATCAAGTCCAAGGAGATAGAGAAGACCAAAGGAAAAGATAGCAAGGTTCATTACAAACAAACCACAGTTGTGAATCCTGCATCTTGTAAACAGTGTGATTGCAGTAAAGCCAAGAGCCTAAATTCTGGTTTAAAAAGAGGAAATCAAAGAAACTGGAATAATCAATGGGCTCAGAAGCAAGGAGTTGATCTGAGTAAAATCAATAGACCAAAACCTTGCTTCATATGTGGCAAGTTAAATCATCTGGCTAAATATTGCTTCTTCAACCCTATAAATCAACAGATGACCTTTCAAAGATTTGTGCAAAAACCTGTTGATTATAGGAAGGCTGGAAAGAAACATGGTGAAAAGAAAGGCCCCATGAAGAAAAAGATTTTAAAAGAAAGTATTAAAATGTGGGTGCCCAAAAGCACTAAAACTGTTAGTGCTGCTGACAGGGTTAGTGCTGCTGGAAGTATTAATGCTGCTACCTGTGTTAGTACTGCTGAATACATTAATGCTGCTAATACAGTTAGTACCTCTTCAAAGGTTAATACTGCCAACACAGTTACTTCTGCTAACACAGTTACTACTGCAAACAAGGTTAATACTGCTAAACATGCAAGTGCTGCTAAGGCAGTTAGTACCTCTAAAACCAGTACTGTTTCTAGCACACATGTTTCCAAGCCTATCATTGTGACAAAGTACTCCAAGAATGAGGAGTTAAAATTCAAAAATCTTGTCAAGAAAGAATGCAAGTATTTTGATGAGAAAGGGGTACCCAAGACCACTTTGGCTTGGGTTCCTACTCCATACTAACTGATCTATCTTATGTGCAGGGCAACCAACAGCTCAAGGGAAGAAGCATATGGCATGTTGATAGTGGTTGCTCTAGGCACATGACAGGCAACATGTCATGCCTTCAGGATTTCAAGCATATCAATGGAGGACATGTTGCATTTGGAGATAATCTTACTGGTGGTAAGATAAGTGGAAAAGGTAATGTCACCAAAGGTAAGATGACATTTGAAGATGTCTACTATGTTGTTCAATTGAAGTACAACCTGTTAAATGTATCACAGGTATGTGACAAACAACATAGTATATTATTCACAAATACTGAGTGTATGATCCTTGCTCCAGGGTTCAAGGTAGTTGATGAAAGCATGATACTACTTAGAACTCCAAGAAAGGACAATGTTTACTGTCTAGATCTGGACAATGTTGAAAGTGATTCATCTCTAAATTGTCTTGTTTCAAAAGCTTCTGTAGATGAATCCTCTCTTTGGCACAGAAGGATGTGTCACATGAATTTTAAGACTATGAACAAACTTGTTAAAAACAATCTTGTAAGAGGTTTACCATCTAAAGTCTTTTCATGTGATGATCATTGTGTTGCTTGTCTTAAAGGCAAACAGCATAAAACTTCTCATAAGACCAAAGAGATAAATTCAAATTCTTCTTGTCTCCAGTTATTGCACATAGATCTGTTTGGTCCTACAAATGTTATGAGTATAGGCAAGAAATCTTATTGCTTGGTTATTGTTGATGACTACTCTAGATTTACCTGGGTATATTTTCTAAGGACTAAGGATGAGACAAGTGGACTGATCAAATCCTTTATCCTAAGAATTGAAAACCAAACTAATCAAAAAGTAAAAGTCATAAGATCAGATAATGGAACTGAATTCAAAAATCTGGATCTAAACACCTTCTGTGAAGAAAAAGGCATTGAGAGACAGTATAGTGCTCCGAGGACTCCTCAACAGAATGGTGTTGCTGAAAGGAGAAATAGGACACTAATAGAGGCTGCTAGATCTCTGTTGGCTAATTCAAAACTGCCAATTACCTTCTGGGCTGAAGCAGTTAATACTGCCTGTTATGTCCAAAACAGAGTTCTAGTAGTTAAGCCAAAGAACAAGACACCATATGAGCTGTTAAATAAAAGAAAACCTTTCATTGGATTTTTCAAACCTTTTGGGTGTCCTTGTACAATACTCAATACCAAATCTCACTTAGGTAAGTTTGATAGCAAAACAGATGATGGATTTCTTGTTGGGTATTCATCTCAGAGTAAGGCCTACAGAGTGTTTAATTCATCTTCTAGAATAATTGAAGAAAGTGACAATGTCAAATGCAATGAGAACACACCAAATCCTATTGGAACTGGTCCTCAATGGCTATTTGACATTGATTCACTAACTAACTCCTTTGGTTTCAGTAGTGATGATTATGCAGGTTCAGGACGTGGAGGATCAAGGACTACACAAGTTCAAGAAGATATATCTAAATCAATGATCTTTCCCATACCCACAGTGAATTCTTTTGAAGACTGTGAAAAGGAACCATCTACTGGACCAAGTCAGAGTGAAGAAGAAAGTAGAGATGAAGAGACTCAAGAAGATAAAGAATCAGAAGTAGCTGATGAGAATCCTTCAGTTGAGTTGAATGACTCTAATCTAGAGGTTGGACTTAATGAAGAACCTAGTCATAACACCAGAGTTCAAAAGAATCATCCTCCACAGCTGGTAATAGGAGATATATCCTCTCCTATGATGACTAGACATCAAAGCAGACTTCAAGAAATGCATGATCAACAGCATACAGTGCTTTCTTGCTTTCTATCCCAGCTTGAGCCTAAAAAGGCACATGATGCAATGAAAGAATCTAGCTGGATAGAAGCAATGCAAGAAGAACTGTTACAGTTCAAGCTACAAGATGTATGGGATCTAGTAGACCTTCCTAAAGGTCACAGAGCAATTGGCACAAAGTGGATCTTTAGAAACAAGAGAGATGAAAGAGGAATTGTCATAAGGAACAAAGCAAGGCTGGTGGCTCAAGGGTATACTCAAGAAGAGGGTATAGATTATGAAGAAGTTTTTGCACCTGTGGCTAGGATAGAAGCAATTAGATTATTCCTTGCCTATGCTTCTTACATGAACTTCAAAGTCTATCAAATGGATGTAAAAAGTGCTTTTCTCTATGGCTCAATTGAAGAAGAGGTATATGTCTGTCAACCACCAGGGTTTGAAAACCCAAGCTATCCAGACAGAGTATACAAATTGAAGAAAACCCTTTACGGACTGCATCAAGCTCCAAGAGCTTGGTATGACACTCTGTCATCCTATCTCTTGGAAAATGGCTTTGAAAGAGGAGTCATTGATAAGACTCTATTTATTAAGAGAAAGAAGATGGATATCTTGCTGGTCCAAATCTATGTTGATGACATTATCTTTGGATCTACAAGAGACAACATGTGCAAAGAGTTTGAGGATCTAATGCATCAAAGATTCAAAATGAGTTCAATGGGGGAACTTACTTTCTTTCTTGGACTCCAAGTTCAACAGAAGTCATATGGAATATTCATCTGTCAGTCCAAGTATGTGCAGGACATTCTAACCAAGTTTGGCTTCTCAGATTCAAAACCTGCTAGCACACCTATGGAGACACACAAGCAGATAACAGCAGATCTTGAGGGGGAGGATATGGACGTGCATCATTATAGATCCATGATTGGCTCTCTCATGTATCTCACAACATCAAGGCCTGATATAATGTTTCCAGTCTGTGTTTGTGCAAGATTCCAAGTTAGGCCAAAGCAATCTCACTTTCAAGCTGTTAAGAGGATATTCAGATATCTCAAAGGGCAACCCAGATTGGGACTATGGTATCCTCATGACTCACCCTTTGACCTAATAGCATACTCAGACAGTGATCTTGGTGGGGCAAACTTGGACAGAAAATCTACTTCTGGAGGATGTCAGTTTTTAGGTGCTAGACTAGTTTCATGGCAGTGCAAGAAACAAACCACAATGTCCACATCTACAACAGAAGCAGAGTACATAGCAGCTGCAAGTTGCTGTGCTCAGGTCTTATGGATTCAGAATCAAATGTTGGACTATGGGGTAACCTTTCTACACTCTCCCATCTTTATTGATAATAGCAGTGCTATCAGCATTGTAAATAATCCTGTCAAGCACTCTAAGACAAAACACATTGAGATCAGGTATCACTTCATACGAGACTGTAATGAAAAGAAACTTGTTCAAGTTGTAAAAGTTCATACTGACAACCAGTTTGCTGATCTATTCACCAAAGCTTTTGATGTGGGTAGATTCACTTTCTTGGTAACAAGTGTGGGAATGATCAACTCTGAATAAGCTTTCTCTCAAAAAGTGGTTAAATATCTGTATATTATAGTTTCTTGGTGTTACTAATCCTCCTTTACAGGGCACACATAGCAGTACTCAATTCAGCCTAAGCTTCAAAGAGTAAGTATGGTTAATACTGCTAGTCAGTTAATACTCCTAGTGGTTAATACTGCTAGTGGTTAATACTGCTAGTTAGTTAATACTGCTAGTGGTTAATACTGCTAGTTAGTTAATACTGCTAGTTGGTTAATACTTCTAGTCAGTTAATACTGCTAGTGGTTAATACTGCCAGTTAGTTAATACTGCCAGTTGGTTAATACTGCTAGTGGTTAATACTGCTAGTTGGTTAATACTGCTAGTGGTTAATACTGCTCGCAGTTAATACTGCAAGTTAGTTAATACTGCTCTAGGTTAATACTGCTTATGTCCCAAATACTATAAATACCCTTTGCCCGCCCAAACGTTCATAACGACTCTTTGCATACTGTTCACTTGCGCTCTAAACCTTTTTCTCTCAAGAACCAAGTCTTTCAGGCAAGAACATCTCTGTTCAATGGCATCCATGACATTCATCGACGAGCACAATGACATTGCGATGCTACAAAAGCCAAAGCAAGGTGCAGGATTTCACCAGATTGTGGATTTGCTCAAGACAATCCATATTGCTCATGCTCTTACTATTGCTCCTACAATCTATATCGAGCATCAAAGGCAGTTCTGGGCAAATGCCACCATTGTTGCTAAAAATGGTGTGCAGATGATCAAGACAAGGGTGTGTGACCAACCCTTAACAGTTACTGAAGAAGTTATTCGCATCAGTCTACGTCTAGACGATGCCTCGGGTATAACTTCCATCCCTAGTGATGAACTGTTCTCTTCCCTTGCAAGAATGGGGTATGGAGGCCCGTTGGGTGTGTTTAAGTTTTCAAAAGCTAAATTCTCACCCCAATGGCATTTTTTTGTTCATACCTTGATGCATTGCATCTCCAAAAAGACTACTGGATGGAGTGAGTTTAGCAGCACCATTGCTTATGCTTTGGTGTGCTTAGCCACTGCCAGAAAGTATAATTTTTCACAAATGATTTTCAGTGATCTTGTATCAAACATGGGAAACAAAAAGAGTTTCTTCATGTACCCCAGGTTTGTTCAAGAAGTTATTAATCACGAATTGACGGATATACCTCAACTTGTTGGGGTATATGTACCTAAACCCCCCAAAGGCAAGGTTTTCTCAAATATGAGAAGATCTGCTGGGGACTCGGAAGGAGTTGACACCCCATTGTTCTCTACAATGATGGTGGTGTCCCAAACAAATGAAGGCATGGCAGCAGGGTCAAGGCCCCCATTAGACCAACCCACTGCTAGCCAATCCCAACCTTCCCACTCTAAATCAATTCCCCAGTCCCTTCTTGAAAAACCAACCTCTCCCATTACCCAAACTTACAAGAGGAAACAGGTAAAGAAGGCTCCTTCCCTTCTTGTACCATCATCCCCTAAGCCTTTAAGCCCTCTAAGGGAGAATTCTCCTTTAGGGAATATCCATAGGGAAACCAAAGGGGTGTCTCCCAACCCCAAGGAGGTGCTCTCTAAGGAGGAGGATGAGCATATGGGTGATGAGGCTGCCACTACTCCTGCTAGCACAGAGGAGGAAAGTGGTAACATCAATAAGACCTCCCCCATGGCAACTTTGAATGAGCAATCATTTGAAGGTCCCTGGTGCCAAGAAACCACGGGGGTGGATAGTTCTTCTGCTAGGCAGAAGACTTCCACTAATAAAAGATCCAATGATCCTTCAAAGGAGGGTAACACTTCTAGAGAAGGTGATGACAGATATAACTACCAGGAATTGATGGATACCATGAGAAACATCAACCAAGATGTCATCAAACAAGGCAAAGAGATAGAAGAAATGAAGTTGGTTATTCTATCTCAACAAGTTCAGATCACCAAACTGAAGAAATTGGTGACAAGATTGGTCCAGAAAAGGAGAAGAAAGCAGTTTGTGTTAAAGAAAAGGGCAAAAGCTCAAGATGCTTCCACCAAGGGGGAGAATCAAGAGAATGAAACAGAGAAAAAAAGCAAATCTGAGATGGGTTTTGATGTTGAGGGGGAGATAGAAGCTGAAATAGTCAAAGTAACAGAATATGCACAAGAAGCAGAAACTGTTAATGCTGCTGAGGTTAAAGAAGCAGCAGTAACAGGGGTTTCTGTAGAAGAACTGGAGATAGCAGAAACTCTAGTTAAAGCAAAGAATGACACTCCTAAGGCTACTCAAAAGGCCAAAGGAGTGGTCATCAATGAAGGAGGACTTCAAAAGAAGAGAATGAATCAGGATATAAAAGGAAAAGGAAAGATGGTTGAACCTGAACAACCTTCAAAGAAGAGGAGTCAGATTGAAATGGATGAGGAGATGGCAAAGCAGCTTCAAGAGCAAATGGAAAAAGAGGAGCAAATTCAAACAGAAACTGATAGAGAGCTTGCAAGAATAATGGCCAAGAAGTTAAATGCAGAATACCAAAAGAGTTTGAAAGAAGCAGCTGAGACAGCAACTCAGGTCAAGAAACTTCAAATTAAGAAGATGCCTATTCAGAAGCAAAAGCAGAAAAGACAACCCTCCAAGACATTTTTGGCCAATCAGGAAAGAAGAAAAATGATAAACTTCCTGAAAGGTGCAATTGGTGTTAAGGGGGAGATGTTTATCCACATGGCATACTCTCAGGTGGAACAGTTGTATCAAAAGGAAATGGCTAAGCTCCAAGGGGACTCAGCACAAAGGGAGGAGGCTGAGAGAAGGATGAAAGAGAGATATGATCTCAACATTCAACAACCATTCCCTGAGGAAACTACACCCTCCAAAGAAGAAGAAGAAGAGAAAAAGGAAGAACCTGGAAGTGTTGGTATAGAAGCCAAGTCTGGAAAAAGAGTGAAATCAATTCCTTCAAAAAGGCAGTTGAAAAGACCAAGGGTGGAAGAAACTGAAAAGGAAGCAGAACTTTTAGTCACATCTCAAACAGAATCAGTTCAACTTCCAGAACAGTCTAGTGAGCCAACAGATGAGAATATGGATCCGTACATGACCATAGTGGAACCTTTGAAGGCTGTTCCAATCTCTATGCAAGCTCCAGAGATCATCTTCTGGGATATTCTAAGAGACAATGGAAAGAACTTCTTCAGAATCAAGAGAGCTGATGGTTCATTTGAAGCTTATTCAACATGGGGGAATGTTATCAGAAGCTGCTCTAGAGCTGATATGCAAGAATTATACAAAGTGGGGATGAAACTTTATGAACCTGTGTTGAAAGGTACTGAAGAAAATCTTCTCAAAGTGACATTGGAATACTTGTGCATGATGTTTGATCCAGAAAGAGTACATCATAGGATTAAAGATCATAAGCATGAGTTCATATTCAAGAAGATTGACAAATGGATACTGTTTGAAAACTGTGGAGTATACATGATTACTATTGACAATTGTTATCATGAATACTACCTGGTGGACAAAATATATGAGCATAGCAAGGAGAAGTTGGAAGGGATGCTTAAAGCTACACTGGTATGTACAAAGGATTCAGAGATGGCCAAGATTGTGGTGAGAAGAACTGTGAATCAAAGCTTAGGCCTAGATCCAAATTTGGGAAATTGAACCAGAGGTGTTGAAAGCATCTTGAAGAGTAATTCTGAAGAACTTGACTTCTTTTCCTAAAAGTCAAGTTAGGGGGAGATTGTTGGGAACTAAAGAAAAGATCAAGTATGGTTAATGCTGCTGGGTTCAGATTACTACTGCTAGTGTTATTCAAAATTAATACTGCTAGTATTACTACTGCTAGTGGTTAATACTGCTAGTCAAAGTTAGTACTGCTTGAACAAAGTTAGTACTGCTTAGCTAGTTAGTACTGATAGTAGTTAGTACTGCTTGGTAGTTAATGCTGCTAGAAGAAGTTAATGCTGCTGAGCATAGTTAGTGCTGCTTAAGAGATCCGAATGAAAAGAATAACAGCTGGATGGATTGAAGATATACATGGAAGCTTAGAGATATACATGGAAGATATACTAAAGATTTGTTTATTCATTGTAATTATCTTTTGTTTAGTATATGTATAGAATAGATAGAATTAACTTTAGATAATTTTTTATAGAGAGAAAACAACCTCAAGGCATAGATCCTAATTCTAGAGAAGTAGAATTCGTATTGGTGAGTCTGTTCATCAATATTGAGGTTGAGTGTGTAAACTTGTAACTTCAAAGCATTCAATACAAGTTTACAGTTTGTTATTCATATTTACTGTTTGTTTACTGTTCCATTGAATATCAAAGTGTTATTCCGCAAACTTCTTTGATATTGTTTCTGAAAATTAATTCTTGTTAAGAATTCGATCCTGACACAGAGGCGTCATGTGTGTGGGTAGGTATCGTGCTTTAGGGCAATTGAGTACTTTTGTCTTTAACTAACTCCTTTTGGGAGGACTTAGCCACTTCAGATGGTCCCCATTTGGTGTTTGCTTCGAGGCAGAAGAAGGTGCCTCTGAGTGGATGGCTTGGGTAGGGTTCGAGGTGTGCACCTGTATTTCAATATCCATGGGTTCTAGACCACCCTGAATAGTAGATTTGGTGGCACGAGGAGTTGGGCTTTGGAGTCTCTCACTTGTGCCTTGTAGGGCATCTTTTTCTACCTCACTTCTGTCTGCTTCTAGGCTAAGAAACTCACCCTCTAGAGTACTCTCATCCTCACCTTCCTCAAAACTCTGACATAGTTATTCTCTTCGTCAGAGGGAGGGTTCTCTTTGTGATCATGTTGAGTAGCCTCAGAGGTTTCACTCTCTGATTCTAACTCAGGATCATAGCCTAAATATGTTGGGGTCCCACCATCGACTCTGATGGTTGGGCAACACGGCTAAGGAAGAGGCGGGATTCAAAGTCTGCAGGAAGCTATTCAAGCATGGTTTGAGGAAATTGTCTTTCATTTGGGTAAGGAGGAACAATAGTGGTTTTGAAGGAATTCATCACAAAAAGGGGCGTTCTGGGGCCCTCCTCAGTAAACGATTTCCTCTCCATTGCTCGTCTATGAAATTGTATTCCCAGATTCAAATCAAGCTATCTAACAATTAAACCCAATCAAGATTTAACAATGTATATTTCTAGAGAGAGAGTAGTGAGAGAAAGAATCACAAGTATATTTATGTAACAATGATGAACCTTCTTTCAAACTATTACAAACCAAGGTATTTATAACAAGGACTAAAACTACATGCTTAACACCTAAGTAAACTCATATTGACTTAGACATTGTTTGACTTATCTTGACTTGACTTTTCTCACTTAAATCTTAGATACAATAATACACTAACATTCTCCCCCTTTGTATTCAAGATTTAAAAAAAATTGATTCTAGTCTTCAGCGCTTGATTCTTCAACTTTTGTCTCTGACATTCTTGAACTTTGAAGCTCTTCCTAAAGTTGCTGAAAAATCTTGAAAAGTCATTCATGATTAGCATCTTTGAATAGTCAACAAGTCTTTTAGACGAACCATTTGAAGTCTTGAAACAATACTTTGAAAACTTCTTTAAACTTCTTTGCAACACTTCATCTTTGAAACATTTGAAACTTCGAGGGATCTTTGAACTTTGTATCTTCATCTCTTTGATCTCTTGACCGTCTTCGGAAAAACAAACTTTCTCAAATCATCTTAATTTGGACTTGTCTTCAGAATCTTTTGAGAGTGATTTCTTTTCATCAGATTTGAACTTTCAGAAATACTCCACAAGTCTTGACTTTGAACATTCTTCAGTACTTTGAAATTGTTTTGAAATTGAACTCTGTAGATTTCTCCCCCTTTTTGATGATTGTGAGCTTCATGATCATCAAAACATTCTCAATTTCAACACTTTCTTTGATTCTCCCACTTTTACAAACATTCTCCCCTTTTGAGATACATTTAACATTCTCTGCACTTTGATCTGAATAACTGAATCATGAACTGTATATACCCGAATCTTTTCAAATCCAGACATAATGAACGTTGAAATCCTTATTCAACAAATGAAACAGTTAGAAGTGCCTGGCAGTAACACGGAGTTACTGTGTACAACGAATGTACAATTTAAGGAGCTGGATTGATGATGACTCCCCAGGACTTCCATTCAATCATTGAAAAACACAAGGTAGTTCTATGAATGTTCTGACAGAAAAACAAATTTTCTGTGTGCTCGTGCTTGTGTATGAAAGAATTTAGCACAATGATTGTGTTTCATAAGGCTCAAATTGTGTAAACTGTTGAGACAGCAACAGATATTACACGGACTCAATGTGCATGAAAGAGGTGCGAAGGTGGGGTAACTTTCCTTCTTTTTCAATATCTAAATTGGTGAAGACTAGATAGCAGATATGTTGCGTCCCCAAAGAAAATGAAACATTTCTTTGTTAATAAAAAACGAGTGGATGGGGGGGGGGGGTAATTGCAAGAGTTGGCATGGGCTCACTGCCTTTTTCAATGATGGTCACCAAAGAATGTGAACCAATCAGTAGATGTGGCTTCCCGTCTCAGAAAGTGGTTGGTTTAGAGTTCTGATATTCTTTTAACTCTGTTCTCACACCCTTTTTCTTTTAAACATTGAAGCTCACTTCTAACCAATCTCTTTTTTTTATTTTTCCTCAGTTCAATCAGAAAAACTCAACCGGATGAGTTATCTCCCCCACTCTTTGATTTTGACCCCTCACCCCTCAATCACTCAAGGATAACTTCCTGGGTAGGAAACACTGGTTTACATGAATCCATGGAAGTTCTATTTAAGCTCACACACGAATCCCATGTAAGTCCTAAAAGAATAGTTGCTCAACAATTTAACTTGAACAGTTAAGCACAAAATGATAACAGTGTCAGAATGTATGCTCATGAAATTTGAGCAATTGAACTTTGAAGATTTCTCAAAACAAAGATATTGAATGAATGAAATGGAATCAAGAGAATTGTTTTGAGAATCTGACAATGTATCAATCAGATCAAATAAAATGGTTAGGGTATCAAAGAATTGGATATTTTGTTTATATGAACGTGTTAGGTCTGATTTTATAGTAATCATTGTATTTATAGGGCTTGGTCAAATACTATGTTTAGAGCTTATCTGTGTTGTATTTGACCAAGGGTATTTAAGTCCCTTTGGTCTTTGTCTTGTGCAAGTTTTCACACGCATAATTACTGAAATCCTATCTTGCGCTTCACTCTTACTCTCTCTCTACTTTCTCTCTCTAGAAGTTCTAGTGATCTTGGACTCTCAATTGGTATCAGAGCCAACTGAATCTTGAGAGGATTGAGAGATTGCATTCTTAGAATCTGTTTTAGTGATTGAAATCGAAAATTTGATCGATTTTATTGATTTTTCAATAAAATCTCGTTTTCTTGATTTCTCACAAAATTTGGATTGTTTTTGGTTTGAATTGTGTTAATTTTATGATCTTCTGCTTCGTTTTTGATATTCGAACTTGTTTGATTCATAGTGTTTTGCTTAAAAACATTGTTTTGATCTTCGTTTTTGAAAAATTGTGATTTTCTGGAAAAACGGGTTTCTTTACTGTCCGATTCAAGAATTTGAGTATTGGTGTGTTTTAATCGAAATTGTTTGTTAAAAGTTGTTTCAAAGATGTTTTCGAAACTCAGAGTGTGATTTTCTTGTTTTAAATTCAGTGTTAGAATAGATTTTACGCAAAATTAGAGGTTTTTTGAAGTTTGCGTTTCATTCTTGAAGTTTGCGTTTCATTCTTCAACTTTGCGCCTCATTCATCACACTTTGCGTTTGCTTCTTTGTTGAATTGCAATTTCTACTAATTTTTTGTTCTTTTTCAGGTTTTCGGTTCACATTAGACACACGCAAAGTCAGGTTCTCGGATCTTACTGCACGCGCAAAGTTCACTTTGCGTTTGTAGTTAGACCCGCAAAGCTTCACTTTGTGTTTGTAGTTAGACCCGCAAAGATACACTTTGCGTTTCTAGTCTGACCCGCAAAGTTCCATTTTGTGTTCCTCAAGGCACCCGCAAAGCTTCACTTTGCGTTTCTCTCTGCACCCGCAAATCTTAGTTTGCGTTTCTGTCTTCACCCGCAAACCTCAAGTTTGCGGGTCTCCTTGACTTGGTCATGTTTATTTTTTTTAAACTTTGTGTCATTTCAAGTGATTTTCAAATTTACATTTTTTAATATTTTTCGAATTTTTTTTTAATTCAATCTGATTTTTGTTTTCAGATACATCAGCAATGAATTCTGCAAAATTTGTTTTTCAAGCTCAGTTCTACACGAGTGACCTCATGATGTCATTGGGCACAGAAACTCGTCCACCAGTTCTGATCGATGAAAACGAATTTACACAGTGGCAAGATCGGTTCTTGAACTTTATTGAACGACAAAAGAATGGAAATGATATGATGACCATTTTATCTGAAGGACCATTCGACAAACCCAAATTGGCTTCTGGATTTTACAAGTCTACTAAAGAGTACACTAATGAAGAGTTGACTGCTTATCAAGTTGATCGGGATATTAAAGCAAATCTAATGCTGGCATTGCCAAACTCCGTATACAACAAGGTTGACTGTTTCAAAACTCATCCTAACCTGATGTGGCAACAGCTTGAGAAGATTATACTTGGTTCTTCAGTAGCTACTCAACTCAGGCATACTCGATACATGAATAATTTTGAGGAATTCAAAGCCAAGGACGGGGAGTCACTGAAAGCTGTATTTGACCGTTTTTGTGCCGTCATCAATGATCTTCGGAAGATAAAAGTTGAAAAGTCTGAGCTTGAGAAAAATCTGAAGTTCCTCAACATATTGCAACCAGAATGGAATAAATCATGCCACAAATTGAGGAACGATGTCAGAATCTCAACTATGCAGATCCAAGAACTGTATGAGATTTTGCTGACTGATGAGAGTTTGGTACTGGAAAAGAAGGCCAAACTAGATAAAAAGAACAAGAAAATTGTTGATCCGGTTGCTCTTCTCACGAAGCAACTGAATGAACAAGCGTTGTTTGATAACGCTTACACCGGGTCAACTGATGACGATGGCGAGGCATTACAGAAAGCGATGATCCTTCTTTCTCAGCATTATCAGAAGAAGTTTCAACCAAGATCTGATTCCAATTCTTCTCGCTTCACTTCTGGGTTTAAAGCCAAAGTACCCGAGCCAAAGACTGCTGCTTGCTACAACTGTGGAAAGCCGGGTCACATCTCAAAGGACTGTAGAGCAAAGAAGGTTAAGGACTCAACTTATTACAGAAGGAAATTGGAACTGGCTGAGAAAAGAAAAAGTGGATCAGCTTTGCTAGCCGAGGAAGAATTTTGGCTGGATCACTCTGACGACGAAGCTTCGAACGTAAAGATCGCTCAGATGTGTTTAGTCGTAGATGACCAGTCAGATGATTCTGATACTGATGAGGATGAGGTATATTCTGAATTTGACTACAAATTTATTACCTCCCAGTTTAAAATCATGATTAATGCTTTATCTGATTTGCGCTCTAAATTTTTATCTGAAAAAGTTTTAAATTCTGAAAAGTCAGATTTAATTGAAAAGCTGAAAATTTATTTGAAGGATAAAAAATCTATTTTAGAAAATACTAAAGACATCTTTCAAAAGAAATTGGATGCTTTGGAAAGTTCAAACAAAACTTATCTATAATCTTTGACTGACATGACCAAATTAAAAGATGAGTTCTCAGATAAAATAAATATATTAGAAGAAAAACTTTATCGAAGAGACCAATCTGAACAAACAATCTATATGAACAAGCCGAGGAGTGAAGAGGCTTTAAAACAGAGATGGGGACTTGGTTTTGATAATCCTCAATTTTTAAACAAAATAATAGACGAAGTTCCCACCTTATATAAATACGATTATCTGACACTTGCTCATTATGCTCCTCAGTTCAATTTTCATTGGACTAGTGAAAAGGAAGTGTTAGATCTCGAAAATGAGAAAAGGATATATAAAAAGAAAAATGAAATTCCTTTTGTTTATACGTCCGAAAATGCCAAATATTTTCTGGAAAAATCAAGAAGAGGAAGAAGAGTTTTAAATGATATATCTTCTGTTAAATCTTCAGTGTCTAATGATTTTGTTCCTTCTTATGCTCCTGATTCTGATAAAGGAAATATTTCTCCAATCATTTATGATTCGAAGAAATATACTCTTCCGTTAATATTAGAAGGAAAAATCATAGATCTTAAAGATCAGATAGAAGATCAAAATATTTTGAAGAAAATTGAATCTGATATTATTCTTTCTTTCATGACGTCTAGTCTTGAAGAAAATTTATTTTTTCAAAAATCAGATTCCATTTCTAGCATATCTTCTGATTCTAAGGAAAATAAAAAGGAAATTTCAAATTTTAAAATCTTTTCTCAAAATAATTCAGACTCCGAGGCAAATTCAGATTTATTAGTTGATCAGATTGGTTACTTGGATAAATTTATTTCTTCTAATTTAAATATTAAGTCTAAAATTCTTGATGATTCTTTTACGCTAAATGATCAATATTATAAACCTAAGCGTAAAATAAGACGGTCAAAGAAGTCGAAGAAACGAGATACAGTTTTTACTGGCAATTCTAATTCTTCCGATACTATTATTTTAGATAGGACTGTGAGCCAGTCAAAGAAGCAGATCTGGAGAGCTAGGCGGACATCAACTGATTCTATGTTTGATGGAGATCGATGTGTAGACAAATTTTATAATAGTGATTCATTTGTTGTTTGTAATAAAGTTTCAAAATATTCTATAAAGCAAATGTTTCAAATTTCCAAAAATGTCTCACATTCGTCTTCTGATTCTAGTTCAGATGATCATGCTTTCTCTTCTGATGGTTGTGATTATTTTTCTGTTCCTATTTATCATGCTTCTTGTTTCAAATCTAACCATTGTTTCCCCAGAAGAACTGCAACTAACAAATACGGGCCCAAATTTAAGTGGGTTCCCAAATCCTTATCTGATTCAAAGTTGCAGGCATCACATGTTAAGGGGAAGTAATGGGATTTTAGCTTCTGAGTACTTCAGCTCAGGACCCGTACTTCATCAACTACGACTTCTAAACACAACAGTTTAGAACTCGTTCTTCAATGATTAAGCTTCTGACTTAATGAGATATTGTGAGTACATCAATTTTATTTCCGCTGCATTTATCTCTGATAATGATGTTATTCCAGTTTTTATCAATGTTACAAGAATCCGAGCTTGTTTATCGATCTCATGAATTTGTATTACCCAAAATTTTCTTTTAATATGAGACACAAATTTATTATTGTCAATGTAAAAGCTGAAATAGTTGAATTTTATTTTGTTCCAACTAAATATCTATTAAAAGTTTAAATCTTTACAAATTTTAGTCTATAAAGTAAAAGTTTTACAAATTTTCTTTCTTTTGAATAAAATATGTGTCTAGGATAAATTTTCAAGTTTTTTTTTGTTTATATTAAAGTTTTTATATGGTCAAATTTCAAGTCTTACAAAAGTCGAAAAGTCAGCAACATGTTTGAAACTTTTATTACTGCTTTAAAGTTGTGTGATTCGGATTTTTTATAATTTACTTTGCTTAGACTACCAAAATGATCAGAATTATAGATTGGAATGAAAATATGGGCTAAGCATTTAGACGTTGATCTGAGTGATTGAGATGATTATTAAATTCTTAAAATACAGAAATCTCTAAGTTTAAAAGTTTGTACCTGTGACCTTTCTGGTTTGGGAAAGTAAATTCCTTGGGATGCTTGTCATCTGGTCCCCTAAGGTCATTTGGTCTGGGAGTGATCGAACAAAAATCCTTCTATAGAATCAGATCGAAAGTCATGTTCTACTGGTATGAATGGGTTTAGGATATGTCGATGTAGCCTTTCTGATCTGGGAGAGTAAGTTCCAAGGGGTGCTTGACACCTAGTCCCCTAAGGCCAACTGGTCTGGGAGCGGCTGACCCAAATCTTGCAATAGGGTCAGATAGAAAGTTACGTTTACGACATGTTCTTTACTTAATAAACTTTTTGATTAAAAAGATTCCAAAGTGCACGAGCTTAAAAGATGCCAAAGAGCACACTCATGTTAAGATGCCAATGAGCACAATGCTAAAAGATGCCAATGCAGACACATCTCATGATACTTGGTGATATGTTTGAGTTGCGATAAATCTGTAAATTTATGAATATCTTAATTCTTGATGGCTTAGTGTGAGTACATGCAAAGTTCTCTATAATATTTTTAGAATTGCATTTTCTTGAAGCTAATTGAAGATTCGTATGTGAGCACACTGAATAGATTGTTGGAAGTTTTTGAAATTGAACATGTCTTAACTTGATATGCAATGAAACTTGTTCTTGTATCCTACAATATATGTTTGATTTCAAATGATTTACAAAATTGTAATATTTTACTTTGTAGAATTTAATTTGTTTAGTGTTTAAAATTTTATATGTTTAGTCGTTTCAAAATTTACATTCAGTATATTTTTCTTTCTACATTAATATTTGATCATTGTGTTCTCATAAATATATTTTAATGGGTTTATGCATTATTCAAGGGGGAGTGAACAAAGAGATGTCTTTCAAAGATTAAATCTGTTTTTGAGGGGGAGTGTTTGATTTTCTTTACATGAATGCTATCTCGAATTGTCTTATCTAATGCATTTGTGTAGGGGGAGTCAAAGAGCTTAACAAGGTAATTTTTTTCTAAGTCTACTTTGCGCTTCAGGCATGACACGCAAAGCTTGTTTTGCGTTTCCTTCATGAACCGCAAACCTTGCTTTGCGCGTCACATGTGAACCGCAAACCTTGCTTTGCCCGTCACACATAGAACGCAAACCTTGCTTTGCGCTTCCTGCATGGAACGCAAACCTCCTCTGTTTTCTCTGTTTCTTTGATTTTGCAGATCTTTTGCTGTCTCGTCTCCAACATTTGCATGACCAAGTTGATCAAGATCATCAAGGTCATGAGGAGGAGAAGTCAAGGAGAAGTTAAAGAGACAAAGAGCTTAAATGTTTATCTGCTGATCAAGATTCGCTCAAAGATTCTATTCTCTCAGCTACAACCGATTCGTTGGTTGTTCCTGCTCTGAACACCACAGTTCATTCAAGATCATTCAAAAGAGGTGTATCGTCTTGAGCTTAAGCAGCAAAGAAAATTTCAATCTGCAAAATGCTGAGAAGATTTTTTTTTTTAAAGTCAGAAAGCTTCATAAAGTCGCTTTGTTGGTTCGTGCTGTTATTGAAGATAATTTTTGAAGACCAAAGCGCCAATGATTACTAAGGGGGAGATTGTTAGGTCTGATTTTATAGTAATCATTGTATTTATAGGGCTTGGTCAAATACTATGTTTAGAGCTTATCTGTGTTGTATTTGACCAAGGGTATTTAAGTCCCTTTGGTCTTTGTCTTGTGCAAGTTTTCACATGCACAATTACTGAAATCATATCTTGCGCTTCACTCTTACTCTCTCTCTACTTTCTCTCTCTAGAAGTTCTAGTGATCTTGGACTCTCAGAACGAATATAAACAATTTTGCAATGAAAGCACAAAAATTGAAATGATGAATGATTCTCAACAACAGTTGAAAGCAAACGGGAGTATTACCATCGAAAAATTTGTTCATTATGAGACATGGTAATAACAAAATCAAATGAACTACTAAACCGATGTGTGTGAATACTTGACAGTATATAGAAAAGATAATACACAAGTATTGATCTTTAGAAACACACGGTCAGTTAAACATTAAAGCTCAATAATGAAAAACATTTAAAATCACACTTCTTAATTCATGAAATCGTTTGAGAATAGAGAAGTGGTTTGAATATTTTAGAAACCATTTTTCATGCTTGAAAGTTGTTCTTCTTTCAAACAATCAGAGATCTAGATCAGAAGATATTTAACTTTAAGCTCCCCCTCAAATCATTATAGAATGATTTAGGTCAGATAAGCCCCCCCTGGATATTTTGCATAATATCCTTATCTGAACATTGAAGAACGGGTCCTGATCTGTCATGTGATCAGAAGCCACAATCTTGACACTTAAGTTCGGGTTTTGAACTGTTTTGTTCAAAAGCCAATGTTCTTTAAACATTGAAGAACGAGTCCTAGACTGTTTTGTCTAGAAATCAAACACCTTTGACTTTGAAGTCCGAGTCCTGAGTTGATTTACTCAGAAGTCAAACATCTTGCTCCCCCTGCACCTGTGGTACCTGCGAAACAGTTTTAACAGGCTTTGGTACCCACTGGTATTTGGGTCCTAATATGTTAGATTTAGAAATCCACCTCTCATTAGATTTATATCTTTTAAAATACGAAATTTGAGAAGTAATTCTGTAAGATCCGTACCAGTTATGAGCAGATTCTTGTTGGACGAAATCATTCTCTCCACAGTAAGAACAACATATTTTCCTTTGAGCAATCCTGATCAAATGATTAGTCGAGTAATATATATCAGAATTATCAAAAGATTTACCTTTATATTTACTGTTCTTTTTGGCATTGGTTGTGGATTTGAATGATCTGTCATTCTTCTTCTCTTCATCAGGAGTCTTCACTCGCCAGACCATCTGATTTTTCTTCGATTGCTTTCCAAGAGATTTAACATAGAAGCTCGTTGGTCCATCAACAGATTTGTCATAAAATAGATTAGATGGTCTAACCTGACTTGATATGACAATGATTGGTTTGACACTTTTCTTTTTGAAAACATTTTTGTCATGAATAGAACTTGAAGTTGTTTTGAAAGAACAGACTGATTCTGTTGAGTTAGTAACAGGTGATTGACTAATCACATCAACTGTAATCTTTTCTGATAAATTGACGTTTGCAGCTTCTAAATCTTTTATCTTTGCAGCTAAAATGTTTCTTTCAGAATTTAGTGTGTCAAACTTGTGTTTCAAATCAGATCTGGCCTTCTGTTCTTTAAGAATATCTGATGATAGAACAGAGATCTTGGACACGAGCTTGGATATTTCAGTTTCAAAATATGAACGTTCTTGCTCAAAATCTGTTTCCAAGTTCTTGTTTTTCTCAGAAATATCTTTGAAAATCCCAGCATTTTTCTTTTCAAATAATTTCTTTTCTTGCTCAAAAGATTGCTTCTTTTCTTTGAAAATATTTCTTTCTTTTTCGAGCAAGTCTTGTAAAGTAGAAATCTGTTTGGGAAATTCAGTGTTTTTATCTTCAAGAAGTTTTCTTTCCTTAGTAAATGTGTCTCTTTCAGTAATTAGAATCTTTTCAAAATCAGACACTTGCTTGGAAAGTTTAATGCATCTCAGCTCAAGATCCTTTTTTTCTTGCAAAGTTTTCTTAAAAAGTTCAGACATCTATAGAGTAGAAGATGTCTTCCAACATGATTTTTCTCCAGAGCAGATATCATCTCTTCGAAAGCTTTAAACTTGTTTTGAAGCTTGACTGATTCATCTTGCAAATATGATGATTTCTGTTCAGTCGTCTTCAGTTGGCTTTGAAGATTGCTTATCTTTCTCTCTTTTTGTAAAATTATTTTCTCTTTTACCCCTATGATTTTTTCTTTTATTTCAATTTCATTCTCAGTTGCTCTGATGATACCTGCAAAATCAGATTTAGCATTATCAGTACATTTTGCACAAACAGGAGTTTTATCAGAATTTGACAAATTTGATTTCAACTCTTGAATCTGTTTAAGAAGCTTTGAATTCTGATTTTTCAGTTTCTCTCTTTCTGCTTCTATAACAGGTATCTCTGGCATGTATAAGACTGCCATATCTCTAGCTGAAAGTACAGTATTTCCTTTATCATCAGTAGTAGGCATCTTGAATAGAATGTTAGCTTAAAAAAATGATCGTCAAAAATCAGAAAATTATGACCACTAACAAAATATGTCCCCCTCCACTAGAAAGAAATGCTTGAATAAAATGATCGTTCCCAAACCAATTCAGAAAAGTTGACTGAAAGTCAAACTTGGATCACCACTTGAAAAAAAAATTCAACTCTGAAACTCGCAGATCAAGTAAACTCGCTAAGTACTAAAACTCGCTAGTCACTATTCACTAAGAAATGCGCTAGACGTTATGTGCGCGTTTGAAAAACTCGCAGGCCACTGTGTGCGTGTTTCGAGAACTCGCTAATTAAACTCGCACGATAATGAAACTCGCAAACACCTGTTCATCACAGAACTCGCAAGCCTTTCTAGCGCGTTTCGTTCAAACTCGCAAGCTTTGACTTGCGCGTTTATGAAATTTGCTTGCATCTGTTAGCGCGTTTCCGGCCAAAAATCAAATCCTTTGACTTGCGTGTTTGATGGTGAACTCGCAGGCTTTGCTTGCGCGTTCTTCACATGAACCTTGCGTGTTCTACGGATGAACTTGCGCGTTTCATGAATCTAGCGCGTTCTTGGGTTTTCTTGCGCGTTCTTGGTCTGATCAATCAAAAATCGAGTAAAACTTGATTTCTGAACCTGAAATTTTCACAATATCACCACGAAGCCATACAAAACGCAATTACAACACTGAATTTACAATTACAAACAAAAATTACAGTGATTGAGTTCAAAATACAGTGTTCGAGTTCATGTTTCACGAAAATAGCAATTTGATCAATCTGAAGTTGAAATTAGCCTATGTGATCTGAACGAAACTTGATCCTAGTGATAATATGTACTCAATCAAATCAATTTCTTGATTTAATTGTGCAAAAACAATATGAATCGAAATCAAACAGTAAGTTTCAAGAAACGAATTCGTGAAAAACAAAAATCTCAAATCTATGCAATCTGATTAATCTGATCCTTCTAAAATTGATTTGGTTTGCTTTGATACCAATTGAAATTGTATTCCCAGATTCAAATCAAGCAATCTAACAATTAAACCCAATCAAGATTTGACAATGTATATTTCTAGAGAGAGAGTAGTGAGAGAAAGAGTCACAAGTATATTGATGTAACAATGATGAACCTTCTTTCAAACTATTACAAACCAAGGTATTTATACCAAGGACTAAAACTACATGCTTAACACCTAAGTAAACTCATATTGACTTAGACATTGTTTGACTTATCTTGACTTGACTTTTCTCACTTAAATCTTGGATACAATAATACACTAACAGTCTAATTACCAAAGAAATGAATCTAGGAAATAATACTGAGATCGGTTGTTTTCCCTTTGAGAGATCCTTATTCTTTCTGTCAACAACAGTCATTAGTTCACGGAAAAGAATATTAGCCATGTTGATACATTGATTGAAGAAAAGGGCCTACATGATGTCTAGGATACATGGGTGTGTTTGGTCTTGACTGTCGATTTTACATGTTAGTGTACAATTTAACACACTGAACATGAAGTTCCATGTTGGTGGAAGATGTTGGCGTCTGAACTGGCTTAAACGGGTAATCTCCTTGTTGTAACCCAGATGTTGAAGAAACTGTTGAAGAACTTCAGGAGATGGGTTTTTTTTAAATGTTGGGTTTGAAATTTTCTTGTGGTCAGTAGGCGTAATCGTCGAGTCAAGGTGTCAGGGGTGATCCGAATGTTGATTCCTTGATCACCTAGGTCAATATAGCCGACGAATCCTCGTTCTTCATTGTATTCACTGGAATACCACCATTGTTGTACATACCTGAGAGGAACGTCTTGAGCATATGAAGTTAGGGAAACATTTAGTTCACACTTGCTGAAGAATTCAAGTACTGGACGAAACTGTTCGTCGAACTTGGCAGGGGTGATGTCCAAATGGTAGTTGTTTCCTTTGATTATAACGTCGAATTGTACCAGGTTTAAACTTCGAATGATTCGACTGGAGTCTTCTGAGTTGTGTTCTTGGTTTCCCATTGTTCCAGGTTTCTTGCTTGAGAGCTTAGAGAGAGAGAATAGTGTTGAGGGAAATTTTGTGAGCATAAAGAATGAAATGATGATGAAGTGGCCTTTTATGGGTGTTGGTAGTGGGATAGAGGCTATGGAAACGGCGATTGTGAGTTCCCATGTCAAAAAACGTTCCATCAACCCTCTAATCAATAGTGTACACGTGTAGAGGAAGGATGAAAGGACGCTTGATGTCAGATAACCGTCAATTGGATTTTTATTTAAAATTTGATAGTTATCCAAAAAAAAATAACCCACACACACCATTTCTTAAGAATATTACCCCCTTTTTTTTAAAAATCTTTTCTAAATAATTATCAAAAGAATTTTATTTACAAACGAATTTAAACTTGATGAAAAGGATATCCAAGTAAGTGTTCGGATATGGCTTCAGAGTATACTATATCAGAGGTTCTGAAAACAATATCAGAGACTAAATGATAATCTCTTGGATATTTAAGTTTTGAAAAGAATCAAGTTTGATTTTCAGAAAAAGATAAGGTAGAATTTGAGAATGAGAAGCATACCTTTCTTTCTGAAATGATCATTTCATGAAATGAGCAGAGACTCTGATATGAGTATCAGAGATAAGATCAGATGCTCTGATATGAAGAGCGGAGACTCTGAAACTTCCAATATTTGTAGCCCCCCATTGACAAATGATGGTTATTTTTCTTTCCTCCCCCTTAATTGATGCTTAGATGTACAAAATGAAATGATATTGACCATGCTTGGTTAGAAGTCCAGAGTCTCTAAAACAGGTCTCAAAGGCTGTGAGTTATAATATGTTACTCCAGTGTTAGAGGCTCTGATGTAGGGATCAGAGACTCTGAAGTTCTTTTGAGATAAGTAGACATATTTAGCATTCCCAACTTGCTAATCAAGAAATTGAACCTTCATTCATCTAAGGCTTTTGTGAAAATATCAGCAAGTTGGAGATGAGTTGGTACAAAATACATTTCAATTGTGCCTTTTTCAACATGGTTTTTAAGGAAATGATACCTGACATCAATATGCTTTGTCTTGGAATGTTGCACTGGATTTGCATAGATGGCAATGGAACTTCTGAAGTCACATAGAATGGGAATTCTATTGAATTGCAAGTCACGGTCTCTGAGTTGAGTTCTCATCCAAATGACTTGTGAACAATTACAAGCAACAACAACATATTCTGCTTTTGTAGTAGAAGGTGATACACAAATTTGCTTCTTTGATGACCAACTCACTAGCGTGTTTCCCAAGATTTGACAACATCCAGAGGTGCTCTTTCTGTCTAATTTGCATCCTGCGTGATCTGTAGCAGTGTTTGTTGTTAGCTCAAAACCAGAGAGTTTTGGATACTAGAGACCTAGTGAAGGTGTGCCTCTGAGGTATCTAAACACTCTCTTTACTGAAGATAAGTGAGATTCCTTTGGATTTTCTTAATATCTAGCACAGGGACATGTTGCAAACATTATGTCCGGTCTACTGGCAGTTAAGTACAAAAGTGAGTTTATCATGCCTCTGGAGGTTTTAACATCCACAAATTTTCCTAAAGGATAAGAGTCAAGTTTTACTCTTGTGGCAATAGGTGTTTTCATGGAAGTTGAATAATTAAGTTTGTACTTTTTCAAAATATCAGAGACATACTTGGATTGATTTATAAAAGTGCCTTTTGATGTTTGTTTTACTTGTAGTCCTAGAAAGAATGTTAATTCTTCCATAAGACTCATCTCAAATTCATTCTTCATCAACTTTGAAAACTTATCACAATACTTTTGATTGGTAGAACCAAAGATAATGTCATCAACATATATTTGTACTAAAAGCATTTCATTATTGTATCTCTTGATGAACAGTGTGGTATCAATTATTCCTTTGTCAAGTCCATTATCAATCAGAAAAGAGGACAAAGTTGAATACCATGCTCTGGGAGCTTGTTTAAGGCCATACAGAGCTTTATCAAGTTGATAAACATGGTTTGGAAACTATGCACTTTCAAATCCAGGTGGTTGTTGGACATATACTTCTTCATTAATTTTTCCATTAAGAAATGCAGATTTAACATCCATTGGATATACTTTGAATCCTTTGTGTGCAACATAGTCTAAGAATATTCTTATTGCTTCTATCCTAGCCACAGGTGCAAAGGTTTCATCATAATCAATGCCTTCTTCTTGACAATATCCCTTAGCAACCAGTCTAGCTTTGTTTATGATTATAATGCCAATTTTCATCCTTTTTGTTTCTGAAAACCCATTTAGTTCTAATAGCAAATTTTCCTTTAGGAAGGGGAACTAGGGTTCATACTTTATTTCTCTCAAATTCTTTAAGCTCAGTCTGCATGGCATTGATCCAATTAGGATCTTCAAGAGCTTCATTTACCTTTTTTGGGTTCAATTTTGCTTAAGAAATTTACAAAAAGACATTCATTGATAGTAGTTGATCTTGTCTTGATTCCTTCTCAAGGAGATCCAATGATTTGATCATGGGGGCGGTCTCTAGTCAATCTTGTCATGGGAGCATGAATTTGTGGTAGAGTTTGAGCTTTAGAGATGACAGGTGGTGACATCTCTGTTGTGCTATTTAGAGGCTCTGAAGTGGGTTCCAAAGATGGTGAAGCAGGCTCTGGAGTCTCTTCAATAGATGTCTCTGGAGTTTCTTTAGATGTCTCTTGTTCACCTTCTGCTTCTGAAGATTATTGTTCTTCAACTTGTCTTGATTCATTACTTGGACCTGTATTGAAGGAAGTAGAAGGTGCAGTATCAAAGGGACTAGAAAGTATTGTACCTGTGGTTTGTGGTTCCTCTGAAGTAGGTGTGTGGGCATCTCTGAAGATAAGTTCAAAGTTATCATCATCATCATCAAAGGAATGTTCAAATATTCTGTTTAGCTCAGATTCCTTTAATTTTGATGATTCAGAGGCAGTTTTGGTTGGGTTTTGATAGTTTGCTTGTCAAGGCTTTTAGTATCATCAAAGGAGACATTGATACTCTCTTGGATGGTTCTTGTTCTCACATTGAGCACTCTGAAGGCTTTTGAGGCTAAAGAATAACCAATGAAATTGCCTTCATCTGCCTTTTTGTCAAATTTGCCAAGAGATTCTCTATCATTCAATATGTAACACCTGCACCCAAAAACATGGAAATATTTGACATTTGGATTTTTGTTGTTAATGAGTTCATATGATGTTTTCTTGAATCTTTTGATAATTGTGACTCTGTTTTGGGTAAAATATGTTGTTGCCATTGCTTCTGCCCAAAAGTTGGTTGGAAGATCAGATCCTGCAAGCATTGTTCTTGCAGCTTCAACTAGTGTTTTGTTTTTCCTTTCAACAACACCTTTTTGTTGAGGTGTTCTTGCTGCAAAAGATAGGAGTTGGGAGTTATGCCTTCCTCTAAAAGATAGAAGTTAATTCTGGCATTTCTATACTCTGTTCCATTGTCACTTCTCAGTTTCTGGATTTTGCTGTTGAACCTAACCTGCAATCTTCTTAACAACTTTATCAAAATTTCAGGTACATCAGACTTGGATCTGATGAATTATATCCAAGTATATCTCGAGTATTCATCAATTAAGACAATAATATACTTTTTACTTGACAGACTCTGCATAGAGATAGGACCACAGAGGTCCACATGATGCATATGCAGAGGCTTGGGACAACTGATCCCACATCTTTTTTGCAGTTACACAAGAATCAAGTTCTTGAAAGATATCACTGGGAATGGCCATAATTAGTAATCTAACAGCTTTGGAGTCATTTTCCATCATTTTAGTTTCTTCTTCAGTGAAGTTTGAAGTTTTCTTTTCATAGTATGCAGGTATTTCAGCAGTATCTGCTGTTGCTGGAACTCTTGGTACCAACACCATTGGTTGGTGAGGTCCATCATTCACTGATCTTAAAAGATCCCTGTCCATACCTTCCAAAAAATTTACCATCCTTATTTTCCATTGGGGATATTCAACCCTTATAAGTGTAGGAGGTTTAGTTAATGATCCAGTTGTATAAATGGCACTTATACTAGAGTTTGCCATTTTGAAGAAAAGATGAAGATTTGAAGAACTTATGTTTTTCAAAGAAGATCTTTTATCAACAAGTGAAACTGTGAGTTACTTTCAAATCTAGAGCATATAGAGTATTTTAAATAAACCAAGGTTTATATGAACATGCATAGAATTTTGAAAGCTTGAATCAGTAGGATGTAAATATATCCGAGTACGCAGTTATGATCTTGTTTTGTTTTTAGAAAACAAAAGAGGCTCTGATACCAATTGTTGGATCCCAGATTTAATCTTATAACAATTATATAAACAAATAATAATAAAGACAACGGAAGCAATACAATTTAAATATCAAAGCATATTCAATATCACAGTTCAAACAAGAAGATATCCAATGGTGTAAAAATAAGAACAAGCTTATTGTTTACTGGATAATTCAGGTAGATTAATAAGAACACCAAGAAGGTAGATAAATCGTACAAGATGTTTTTAAAAATACTTTCCAATATATTAAAGATAAATCAGATAGAAGATATATGAAAAGCACACTTTTGTCTATGGAGTGATGGTCCTATTTATAAGACCATAAAGTGAACAGTGTACTATCCAGACATAAGAAGCATGCTTGAACAGTGTCTTATCTAAAAGGTAAGCTCAAGACATGCTTGAACAGTGACCTACTCTAAAAAGTAAATATTATCACTAATAATGTGTCATCTCCTTTTATCCTAATACTTGTAGAAATATCAGTGCTTTCTTCAGAGAGGAGGTCTTTAGAGCTCTGATGCAGGTGCCTCTGATGAAGCCATCTCTGTTGTCTTCTGCTGAATTTCTCTAACTCTGGAATGTACTTCAGAGGCAAGTTTGCTCTCTAAAGTCTATGGACTTAGAATATTTTCAATACTTTTACAATTTAGAATTGGGGCTAACATCATCACCGGTAAACCCTCTTTCTACCTTAAATCTACCCTCACTTCCTTTTACCTCTCAACCTCTCCCCGCCGCTACACCTAATACCCAAACCCTAATCGCCCCTACCCTTATTGAAAATGCAATCAATGTTACCATTACCACCACCACTGTTTTTGAACCGCCACCAACTACCACTCAACCACTCATTACCACCATCCCTGCCATCCTCGTTGCTGTTAGAAAAAACCATCACACCACAACCTTGTTCAACCCTCAACCCAGTGTGTGTGATGTCGGCGACTTCCTCAACCCTCTTTTCATTCCAATCGAACACAAACCCGAGTTCTATTTAAATCATCTTGGGGAGGATATGGGTACCCCACTCAATGAGACACCACTTCACCCACTGACCCACGGATCAAAAAAAGCCCTATCCATAGTGTTATCAAGGTGGCCACTTCCAATTCCTCCTCCGGTACTAATTCCACCAAAGAAACTTCATCTGAATCTGTGGAGGCCACATTTTCACCTGTTGAGACTTCAAAATATCGTGGCAAAAAGCCGGTATCATCTTCGTTTTCTGATCGAGACTACAACCTGGAGCTCAAGTGCATACCAAAGCGTAAGCATGCACGAACTGTTTTGTCAAGTAAGCCTAAGCGTCAACAGACGCGTGGCTCAACCTCTGCTACAAAGAAACCACGTACATGATCTGGCATCCAGCCTCCACCCGATGACAGGTATAATCTGCTTCCCGTTTCAAAGTTATTGATGGAACGAGGTTTCGATCCCCTGTTTATCAACTCGATTCCCTATATGAAGCACCATCTTGTGGCCTTCAAATGAGAAAAAGAAATCCCACACCCTGGAACAGCGAATGCCTCTTAGCTTCGTGAGTTGTATGCTACGATAGCCGAGACTGGTGGTACCTTAGTCTCCATTATTGGGAAGACGATAAATTTTGGGGCCCGAGCTTTGTCTAAAGCTTTTGGTATGACGGTGCCAACCATGTGTCACTTTGCCAAGTTGTTTGTTGAGTCAGAATTGTATTCAAGATTAAAAGGGTCTATTTGTAATGTTTGTAATAGTGTAAGGTTTCATTTGTAAGTTGTTGTGGAGTTGAACATTTTACTATAGTTCATGTTGACCAAGTATAAATAGTAGGTCAATGCCTTTTGTCATTAGAGATTAGAAGTGTACACATAGATTTCATAGAATCAGAGAGAGAGGTACACACACATATCACATACACAGAGCTTTATTGTAATATCCATGAAATAAGGATATGACTTGATGTAGATTGATTGATCAATAAACAAAAGTTTCCTATATTGATTGTGTGTTAATCGTGTTGGAGACTGTCAATATTGACACCAATATGAAGATTGCCACCACATTAATGATGCCTCAGTTTTTGCCGAGTTTTTCCCGGCCAAGTTAAGCATTCAATCGGGCACACTGAATATGGAAGCGAGTTTGTGGTTCCCTTTTATTAGGCTTAATCTGTTGCCTACGACCCACAATTTCACACGTTCGAATGAAAAAATGTGTCCTTCTTTACTGTATCATGATGGAACTGCCATTTGATTTTGGGTCGATCGCACTCGATGCTCTTTGACTCGCTGCTTCGCGGATAGGAACATGGATTATTTTCCCTACTTTGCTAACCAAAATTTTGAGTGCATCCCGTGTACCATATTTTCCAAGTGACGAGATTTGCACTAGCTCTTCTCGTATTGATCAGGATACGGTTCAGCACATTATGCGCTCGGCTCATTTTTCTGCCAAGGCTCCACTCACTTCACTTGCCTCTGGTATGCCTAAGCCACCACCTACTGCCAAGCCGACTATGGGAGAGATTTCGTCGCAAACTTGTTAGACTGATATTGTATTCAAGATTAAAAGTGAGGGTCTAGTTTGTAATTGTTGTTTAGTTTGAAGGTTTTATTGTAAAGTCAACAAAAGTTGACTTAGTATAAATACTTAGGTTCCTTGTAATCTGTGACTTCGTGTTAGATCTATGACTAATTGAATACAAATGATTTTATCTTAATAAATGTGTTCTTAATCTGTATCGTGTGAAATATATGCTAGTATCTGGGCATCAATTGGTATCAAAGCTCAGATCAGAGAAGTCAGAAAGATACGAAGTTTGTTCTTTAGAAAGTCACTGTTGAATTGAAATCGAGATTTTGATTTCATGGAGTTTTTGATGTAAATTTGAGTTTACAGTGTTCCTTTGAAATTGGAGAACAAGTCTTGTATTGATCAAAACTTAATTGGATCAACAGATTGATTGAATTGGATCAATCAGTGCATTTTTGAAGGTTTTAAGTTGCGAACTGTCAAGATTTGATTTTCACATCTATGATCGTTATTAGACAAATTCACTCCGTAGGATTGTTATCGGTGACAAAGTGATCAAGACTGGAAAGTTTCAGAGTTAAATATCAACATTTGGGTGGATTTCTAGTGAAAAGTTTGAAAATATACAGAATTCGCAGAAATGATGAAGAACTCGCAAGTAGAACTCGCAGAGTGAAAGAATTCGATGACTGAAGAATTCGCAAAGAAGAAAAATGGCTAAGTGAACGATTCGCAGAAGTGTTCTATATGAAAAGTCAAGAACTCGCAAGTGTGAGAGACGCGAATTCTGAGGAATTCGTAACTGTGTCTATTACGAATTCAAGAAACTCGCACATGCCTTCTTGCGAAAAGTGAAGAACTCGCACAGGCCATTTTGCGAAAAGCTCAGAATTTGTAAACCACTGTTCTGCGAAAAGTTCAAGACTTCGTATCCTAAGTGTCTTACGAATTGTACCTTACGAATTCTTGTTCATGTTACGAATTCTTGCGTTGCGAATTTTGTCTTGATTGCTTGCGAATTGCTCATACGAATTCTATTCTTACGAATTCTAAGTTCTGAGTAGCTTATGAATTCTTGCTTGCGAATTCTATACTTGTTTTTTTATTTTGAGTGATTTTCTGTGATTTTTTACTATAAGTTTTCTGATTTTCTGATTAAAGATCATTTCTAGCATATTTTTTTACAGAAATATCAAATATGCCTTACACAGATGAAAAAGGTAATCTGGTGCTAACTAACAGAGATTGTGCTTTAGCGTATATGCCAGAGATTCCGTCTATGGAAGCTGAAATCAAGAATCTGAAGATTCAAAATTCATCTCTTCTTAATCAGATCACTAAATTGAAAGATTCTAAAGATTTAAAGAAAGATTTTGTTTGCCTTGAATGTATCTCTAACTCTAAAATTGATTTTGCAAGAATTATTGATTCAAAAGAGAAAGAGATTTCATATCTTCAAGCCAAGTTGAAAATGTTTGAAAGTCTTAATTCTAGCTCTTGGTCCAAGAAGGAATCAATGCAAAAAGATCTAGATGAGCTAAGAAGAAGAGCAAACATCTCAAGTGAAACTTGTGAATAGCTGAGAAAGTCAAATATACAAATATTTGCTGAAAGATATAAGTTGAAAGAAAAAGTCTTCATTCTTGAGGTTGAGATAAATATGATGAAGGAGAAAGCAACCCAAGACAAAGACAACATAAAAACACAAGATGAGATTAAGAAGATTGAGAAGAAGAGAAAGGACTTAGAGAAAGACAATGTTGAGCTGAAAAACAAAATATCGGAATTGGAAGATCAAGTTGATAAAGAGAAGAAAGAAAAAGAAGGGTTTGAGAAAGAAAGAAAATATTTTTCTCAAAAGTTCTCTGAATTTTCCAGAAAAGCTTTTGAAGAGAAGAAAACAGTAGAGAGCTTAAATGTGTTTAGCATTCTCAACAAGTATCAGACTTTGATAAAGTAATCATAATGGAGAGAGACAAGTTTGAGAAAGAAAAGAAGAAGATAGTTGAGCAAACGAGTGTGAAGAAAGACTTTAGTGAAGAAAAGAAAGTGTTTGAGACTAAGATTGCCAAACTTAACAAGAAGCTATCTGAGTTGTTAACAAATATCTTGAAGGAGAAGAATGCAAAGGCTGAGTTGCATAAGAAGTTTGATCTTATTGCAAAGGAAAAAAACTGCTTGTCCACAAAGATAAAAGAACTTGAAGAGATCATGTTCAAGGTGAAGCTGACTGAGCACAAAACGCTAGAATCAATTGCTCAATCACCGAGAGATGATCTAGATGCATCCGAATGCTCATTGAAATCAGTAGCAAGTTCAATTTTCACTAATGTTTCTAATAATCCTTTGTTTGATGCTAATGATAATCATACTTCTAAACTTAATGATAAAATTCGTCCTTCTAACCTTTTCTATGATAAAAATGTTGATGATTCAGGTAACATCAAAAAGGACAAGTCTCAGAAGAAAATGTTTCAGAGAAGGAAAGAGGAGAAAGAAAAGTGGATTTGGATAGTGAAAGGTTCCTCGGAGGAGAAGAAGGAACATAAATAATCTAAGCATGCATCTAATGCATAAAGGAACTATGCTTCTAAAGATAAAACTTTTGGCAAACCTGATCTGGTTTACACTATAAATCAATTCATAAGGTTAGCGCAAAAGAAAATTAGTTGTTCCTACTGCGGTTCAAATGATTTTGTTAACAAAAATTATGAAAATTACTGGATGGTTCTTACTATATTTCTCCTACTAAAACTGCAACTAACAAATCTGGATCCAAATACCAGTGGATACCAAAAGCTAAATCTGTGTTGCAGGCACCCAAGGTTTAAGGAGGAGAAAGAACCAAGGCTTTTGAATAAATCAGTTCAAAACCCGTGCTTCAAAGAACTATGGCTTCTGATTACATCAGATCAGAACCCATGCTTAATTGGTAAAACTGAACATTACTATTCTCACCGGAGAATAAGTAATAATGGCTTCTGAATACTTAGTTCAGAACCCGTACTCAAATGTTTTCTTCTGATAGGATGCTTAAATGATAATATTTTTCTAGAAGTTTTTAATTTGAGGGGGAGATAGAGAAATTAATTGCTATATCTTTTAGGGGGAGAAGAGATATTTGATTTATACTATCATTGCTATATTTTTCTGATTAATTGACTTTTTACAAATATCGAGGGGGAGGATATCTGAGGTTTTTGTCTACGTGAGCTTACAGGTATATTTTCTTTACTTTAAACTTCATCACTTGTTGAAAGATGAACAACTTTCACTTGTGAAAAAATGGTTTCTTAAATGTTCAAACCACTTCACATTCTTAAAATGTTTTGATGAATTGTGAAGTGTGATTTTAACTGACTTTTTTTTATACTTAAATGGTAATCTGACCGTGTGTTCTTAAAGTAAATACTTGTGTATTTTCTTTTTTTTAAACCCAGTATTCTAATTGATAGATTAACACACAACACAATACAGATCAAGAGATGAATAAATCATAATAACATACCACGCTCCCTTGATTAATCAATGAAAATCTTGTGTGTTCTTGATACCTTGAATGCGATACAGAGAATACGTACGGCTACCTCTCTATAATAATAATTATTGTATAAATTGAGAGATTTCACCCTAAAACCTAATTAACTAAAACATTATATACTTAGGCCTAATGCCTAATGGGCTTATGCTTAATGCTTAACGGGCTTGACGCCCACAAACAAACTCACTATATAATAAATACAAAATACCCCCTAGAGTATTAAATACTCTTACAATTTAGACCCCCTTATTAACTTTAATCTTGAATACAATTATTTGATCCAACAATCTCCCCCTTTGGATTCAAGATTAAAAAAAATTTGGCAATAGTCTTCGGGTCTTCACTTTTCTTGAAAACTTCAGATACAGTCTTCATCTTAATCTTCTTTTAAATGAAATGTCCTTCTGATGATCATCTTTAGTCAAACTTTTAATAGATCAAATAAGTTCCGACACTTTGACATCTTTGAAAACTTCAGCAATCTTTACTTCAAGACTTCGAAATAGTCTTGTATTCTCCCTTGTTGATTATTCTCCCCCTTTGTATATTCTCCCCCTTTTTGATGAGTGGTGAGAATCATCATTATCAAAACATAGCAAAAACAATCTCCCCCTTGTCTTTATAGACTTCAACTAAGCACAGTCTTCATGCATAGATCCCTGTGTGGAAATAAGAGCAGTCTCTCCAAATGGAGAAAGTGATTATTTCAATCTTTTCAAATTCAAATAATTAAAATGTGGTAACCCTGAATCAACAAATGACTCAGTTATAATGCCTGTCAGTAACACAAAGTTACTGAGTAACATGAAGTTACTATAGAAGGAGTTGGTTTTGATGTTGGCTCCCCAGGTCTTCCATTCAATCATCGAATAACACATGGTTATCTATGAACGTTTTGATAGAAAACAAATTTCTGTATGCTCGTGCATGTGTATGAAAGAATTTAGCATAGATGATTGCATTTTCATATAGGCTCAAAATATGTAAACTTGTTGAGACAACAACAAATTATACATAGACTCAATGTGCATGAGAAAGGGTTCGAAGGTGGGGCAAATTTCCTTCTTTTTCATTATTAATATCTTCCAAATGAAGAACCAATAGCATATGTGTTGCTTCCCCAGAAAATGTGAAACATTCTCTTTTAGAGAAAAGAATGAGTAGTTGGTGGGGTTGTTTGCAAGAGATGGCATGGGCTAGGTGCCTTTTTCAATGATGGTCACCAAAGAATGTGACCCAATCAGATTAAGTGGTTGCCCGGCTCAGAAAGAAGTTTGGTGCAGAGTCTGATATTCTTTTACTCTGTTCTCTCACCCTCTTTCTTTTAATCTTTTAAATCTCACTTCTAACCAATCTCTCTTTTCCATTTTACCTCTTCACATACCAACACTCAATCTTTTGACCTCTCTCCCCTCAATCACTCAGGGAATACTTCCTGGGTAGGAAACACTGGTTATCGTGAATCCATGGAAGTTTTGTTAAGCTCACACACTGAATCCCATGTATTTTCCTAAAAGAACATGTTGTTCAACAGTCTTTTGTACATGAAAGCACAAAAGAATATAGTTACACATGAAGAATAAAAATTTGGAGAAATAAAAAACATAGGGTGTTTTGACAATGCTATTCTCCCCCTCAAACTAAAGGTGGTTGACAATTAAGCTCTTTGACAATTAAGTATCCAAAAATCATTTAAAATCACATTTCACAATTCATGAAAATCTTTGAAGAATAGGAAGTGGTTTGAACATTTAAGAAATCATTTTCCACAAGTGAAAGTTGTTCATCTTTCAACAAGTGATAGAGTGTAAGGATTAGAAGGATATACCTGTAAGTCAGAATCCTTAACTCCTCCTGAAATGAATATTTTCAATGAAGTATTATTAACAAAAACTCAGATATCCTCCCCTTTGATACCTGTAAGAAGTCAATTTAATCAATAAAAAGTATGACAATGATAGTAAAAATCATATTTATCTCCTCCTAAAAGATATAACAGTTGACTCCCCCTCAAATCACAAAACTTCTATAAAAGATTTTATCATTTAAGCATCCTATCAGAAGAAAACATTTGAGTACGGGTTTTGAACTGAAGTATTCAAAAGCCATGATTACTTATTCTCCGGTGAGAATAATATTTAATCTTTTCCTGAAAAATCAGAAAATACATCAATAAAAGTATAAAGCATATAAGCTCCCCCTTAATATTTGCATAATCCTTAATCATGAAACCGAGTTCTGAATTACTAGGATTAAAGTAAATTCAGAAGTCAAAGTCTTTGACATTGAAGTCCGAGTCCTAAGTTATTGTACTTAGAAATCATCTTGTTGACAATGAGGGAAGAGTCCTGATCTGTAGTAATCATAAGTCATTGTTCTTTCTCCCCCTTAAACCTTGGGTGCCTGCAACACATATTTAGCTTTTGGTACCCACTGGTATTTGGGTCCTAATGGGTTAGTTGCAGTTCTATTGGGATATATAAAGTAAGAACCATACCAGTTATTCACATAATATTTTCTTACAAAATTATTTGTACCACAATAGGAAGATCTAATTTTCTTTCGAGCTAACCTGATCAGTTGATTGATAGTGTAAACCAGATCAGGTTTGCCAAAAGTTTTACCTTTCGAAGCATAGTTCCATTTGCCATTTGATTTATGCACAAATGATTTATCGATCTTCTTCTCTTCCGAAGATCCTTTAACTTTCCAGATCCAATTTCCTCTGTATTTCTCATCATCTTTCCTTCTCCAGAATCTTTTCTTCTGAGACTTGTTCTTCTTGAAGTTACCTGAACTATCAACATCTTTGTCATAGAAAAGGTTAGAAGGACGAATCTGATCTTTATGTTCAGAAGTATGATCATCAAATACATCAAACAAAGGATTATTAGAAACATTAGTAAGACTTGAACTTGCTGCTGAATTGAATGAGCATTCGAATGCAGACAGATCATCTCTCGGTGATTGAGCTATTGAGTCTGGCGTCTTGTGCTCAGTCAAATTCACTTTCAATACGATCTCTTCAAGTTCCTTTATCTTTGACGAGAAATTGTTTCTTTCCTTTGCAATCAGATCAAACTTCTTATGCAACTCAGATTTTGCATTCTTCTCCTTCAAGATGTTTGTTGACAACTCAGATAACTTTCTTGTCAGCTTAGCTATCTCAGTCTCTCGATCTTTCTTTTCTTTAGAAAAGTCTTTATTGACTTTCTTCTGCTCAACTTTCTTCTTTTCTTTCTCAGCCTTGTCTCTCTCAAGAATGATAACCTTCTCAAAGTCTGAAACTTGTTGAGAAAGCTTAACACATGTAGAGCTTGAATTAAGACTTTCAGATCTTTTCAGCTTTGCTTGAAGATTTAAGATCTCTTTCTCTTTTGACTTAATAATTCATGCATAATTAATTTTAGAATTATTAATGCATTATGAGCAAACAAAATCTTTCTCTAAATCTTTTAAAACATTGATCTGAGTAAGAAGAGATGAGTTCTGAATCTTTAAATCCATGTTCTCAGCTTTAAGAGGTAATATCTCGGATTTGTGTTTTTTATTCTCTTTTTCATAATCAAAAACCATGCTTGTATATCTTGACAACTGTCCAGCAAGACGTTTAACATTTGCTTTTGATTCAGAAACAATCATCTTGTCAAAATCATAGCTGTAACCTTCAGACATCTTTAGATGTAAGGTTAGAAAGCAAACTTATATGTACCAAGAGAATCAACTACATGAGATCTTTAGAATCAAGAATTGGAACTACTACACTCAAAAATTTCCAGAAAAATAAATTTCCAAAAATAATCAAATGCAGAATTTACACACAGTATAAAACACAAAACACCTAAAGAAAAAATCAAATAAATAATACTGAAAAGTGAAAATAAGCAAACCTAGCGCAAAAGTCTAGTTTGCGCCAAGGGAAGTTGGCGTGAAAACTGAGTTTTGCGCTATCTGAAGCTAGCGAGAATCTGAGGAATGCGCGAGATGTGGGTCGCGAGAGATGGGTTTTGCGCGAAGAATAGGTGGCGCAAACTTGAGGATTTCGCGAATAACTGATGGCGCAAAATAAAGCGACCGGGGTCTTGCACGACCGGAGAGATGCTTGACCGGAGACTTCGACCGGTAATGTGATGCAACCAGGACCGGATCTGATTTTGACCGGTGTTCCACGACCAGTGTTCTGTCGACCGGGGTGGACTGTGTGTTAACCAGGCGACCGTAGTGAACCGAGGTCGACCGGGATTATGCTGACCGGTGTGGACTAGTATGCTACTATAACCGGTATTTGTTGTGAGGATAGGGTACGACCGGTAATATGTTTGATATGGACCGGTGTTGTGAATTTCGATCGGACAGAGTGTCGATCGTTATCCTGCTTGGACCGGTATTTCGACCGAAGTTCGTGACCGGTATGGCGCGACCGGACCAAGGTAAGACCAGTATATGGAGACCGATATGTTCTTGAAGGTCGACCCAGAACGACAATAATTAACCCATAAATCACAACGAACACAGAAATTGAATGCAAAAATTCAAACTTTTGTAACCCAGAACATGAATCTATCACAATGCAATCAATATTATTGATGAAAAACCACTTTTTATCACTCAATTTGAAGCATGCAGTAGTCGACAGATATAAGAAGTTTTCGAACCCAGATTTTACAAATCATTAAAAAATCTAAACAATCAGTGAATTAAAGCTCAATTTAAACTATCAGATAACATTCAATACTATAAAACTCATCTAATCAGATTGATTTCAAGCATAAAACCACATTAATTCAAAAAATCAAATTATCACCCAGTTGAATACCACTTGAATATCGATGAACACAGTAAGATCGATAAACTTGTTTTTAATCCAAAAACTTGATTCTTTCGGCTCTGATACCACTTGTTAAACCCAGTATTCTAGTTGATAGATTAACACACAACACAATACAGATCAAGAGATGAATAAAACAGAATAACATACCACGATCATATGATTAATCAATGAAAAACTTGTGCGTTCTTGATACCTTGAATGCAATACAGAGAATACGTACGACTACCTCTCTATAATAATGATTATTGTATAAATTGAGAGATTTCACCCTAAAACCTAATCAACTAAAACATTATATACTTAGGCCTAATGCCTAATGGGCTTATGCTTAATGCTTAACAGGCTTGAGGCCCACAAACAAACTCACTATATAATAAATACAAAATACCCCCTAGAGTATTAAATACTCTTACAATTTAGACTCCCTTATTAACTTTAATCTTGAATACAATTATTTGATCCAACACTTTTCATATACTTTGTCAAGTATATTCATACACAACGGTTCAGTACATTTTTTTTGAATTTTGTTATTACCATGTATCATATGTTAAATATTTCTATGGTAATACTCTCGTTTGCTATTCACTGTTGATTGAATCAAACGTCATTTCAATATTTTACGTGCTTTCATTGTCAAAATGTTTATATATTGTTCATATAAACAACATTCGTCTTTGATTTCCCAAAATTTTATTCTTCATGATAATTTGATCTGATCTTAATTATTATCAGATTCTCAAAGCATTTATATTCTTTCATGATTATTCATTCATACAAAGTTTTGAGAAATCTTAAATGTTTAAAATGCTCAAATTTCATTCTAATTTTTATGAGCATACTTTCACTGACAACTGATTTTTGTGCTTAAATTGTCAAGAAAATCTTTGAGATACATGCTTTTAGGAAAAATACATGGGATTCAGTGTGAGTGCTTAATAGAACTTCCATGGATTCACGATAACCAGTTTTTCCTACCTAGGAAGTATTCCTTGAGTGATTGAGGGGAGAGGGGTAAAAAAGATTGAGTGTTGGTGTGTGAAGAGGTAAAATGGAAATGAGAGATTAGTTAGAAGTGAGCTTTAATGTTTAAAAGAAAGAGGGTGAGAGATCAGAGTAAAAAATTATCAGACTCTGCACCAAAATTCTTTCTGAGACGGGTAGCCACATTACTGATTGGTTCACATTCTTTGGTGACCATTATTGAAAAAGGCAACTAGCCCATGCCATCTCATGTATACAACCCTACCATCTACTCATTTTTTTCTAAAAAAGAGAATGTTTCACATTTTCTGGGGATGCAACACATAATCTATTGGTTCTTCATTTAGAAGATACTAATATTGAAAAAGAAGGAGAGTTGCCCCACCTTCGACCCTTTCTCATACACATTTGAGTCTATGTATAATCATTGTTGTCCCAATGGTTTACATACTTTGAGCCTTATGAAACACAATCATTGTGCTTAATTCTTTCATACACAAGCACGAGCACACAGAAGATGTGTTTTTCTGTCAGAACATTCATAGAAAATACCTTGTGTTTTTCAATGATTGAATGAAAGTCCTGGGGAGTCAACATCAAACAAGCTATTTACATTGTACATTCGTTGTACACAGTGGCTTTGTGCTACTGACGGGCATTCCTAACTGTTTCATTTGTTGATTCAGGTTTTTCACTCCTAATTTGTCTAAATTTGAAAAGATCCAGATGAATACTTTTATGAATTGATGGCTCATTCAGATCAGATGCATCAAAGGGAGAGATCACGAAGACTGTGCTTACTTGTTTATTTTAGGTAGATGTTCCAAAGACAGATCTAAACTTGAAGAGTTTTAATGATTTTGATTCTCATAAATCATTAAAAAGGGAGAGATAAGTCAAAGTTCAAGTTCAGATGAAAAGGTTATATCAGAATTGGGGAGATAAATCAGTGTTCAAGATCAGATGATTAAAACTTGTATCAAGAAAGAGTGACAGTTGTTTTTCAAAGTCAAATTGAAAGCTGAAGTAACGATTGTTGTAAAGGGGGAGATTGAAGTTAATGGTTATTTGAATCAAGTGATTTCAAAGTCAATGTTTGAAGACTTGTTTGATTAAGAAGATGAGTGTCAAAGATTTGAAGATTGTCAAAGCTGAAAGATGTTAAAGCTGAAAGAGATCAAAAGTTGAAGATTTTTCTAAAGATAAGAAGACCTGAAGATTATTGTCAAAAAAAATTTAATCTTGAATCCAAAGGGGGATATTGTTAGACTGATATTGTATTCAAGATTAAAAGTGAGGGTCTAGTTTGTAATTGTTGTTTAGCTTGAAGGTTTTATTGTAAAGTCAACAAAAGTTGACTTAGTATAAATACTTAGGTTCCTTGTAATCTTGTAGGTACGCTCATTATACACGCACGCCCACATTAGTCTTTCAGAGAGGATTCGGTAAGAACAATGTAACACATAGTTGAACGTGAGATCTGTGACTTCGTGTTAGATCTATGAATAATTGAATACAAATGATTTGATCTTAATAAATGTGTTCTTAATCTGTATCATGTGAAATATATGCTAGTATCTGGGCATCAAAACTCATCAGCCAGAGAGCACTAGTGCAGGTTATGGATCCGCAACTTGGTTACAGGTCTAGGCCGAACTGCACGAGGAGCAGACTCTGATATTAAAAGAGCTTCGAGACTTATACAAGGAGCATAATCATCGTATTGAAGATATGGAGGCCAAGAATGTGCGCTTTTGGGAATATCACCATGATTGGAAACGAGTTATTAAAGGTTTCTACTTCAAAGACGATCCTATCCGTGCATCTCCACTTCCGAAATTCCCACCAGGTCTCTGCCCTCCTCAGATTTGCATTTCGATCAACCCCAAATGTCGCAAGACTCCACATGATACTACCACTTCCGATCCACCCGCCACCTAGGTGTCCGAAGTTGATCAGTCTGCTCAGGTTAGTAAACTGTGAGCATCCTTTGTTCGTCATCACCTATGTTATGAACTTTTTGTTAGTTATGACTTTTGGTCTTTTGTAGTGCTTGTTGTTTTGTTCTAACATTAAACTCGATGGGTTGTTGAACTTTGTTGTATTGCTTGGTGGTTTACTTGAGTTGACATTTCAGTTTATGCTTGTATCTCTTTTGTCGTTCTCTTATCATTTCTTTTAGGCACCCTTTCGGGATTGTATCCATAATCTTTAGGTTTAACGTGATGTAGCCATTTATTCACGAATCAAGCCCATACGCTTCCCCTTTTGACACCAAGCCTAAAAATTCAAAACCATTTATTTATACATTTTTTACACAATGCGGACATTGTAGAATTCAAGTTTGGGGGTGGTGATCCTTAAAATATTCATTTTATACCCATTACGCGCCAAAAAACCTAATTAGATACTTCTGTCACGACAGTGGCAACAGAAGCATCTCGTGAAATCCAAAAATGAGTTGGGGTAAAAATTCAGATGGTAAGGGCAAAAACAAAGAAAAATATGCCACAAAAAAAATCAAAAATAATTTGGAGTCGCGTAAAAATCCATGTTTCGGGGTCGTATCAAGTAATTAAATTGAAAACCCAAATACACAAGCCCAAAACAAGCCCTATTGATTAAAGTCAAAATTATGGGTAGCATGAAAGGAGGTGGTACCGTTGCGAACGAATTGATTGATTAACCCTTTTTGTCTTAGTTCGAGTTCTTTTTCTTCATTATTTTTACTTGAGGACAAGTAATTATTCAAGTTTGGGGTGTGATAACTCTCAAATCTTGAGAGTTATTTGCTCACCTTCTTATTTATTTTTCCCTTTTTCTTGCCCATTTGCCCTCTCCCTCCGTCATTTGGTCTTGTATGTTCAAACATGGTGATGAAGTTTCAAGAGTGCAAAATTCGGTTTTTCTAACTTTTTATGCAGCAAATTGGCCAAGCCGACAAGACGATCACTTGTTAGTGTTAATTTTAGATCTTAGACTCAGAGATGGGTGGATCCGGAAATACGTCTTGAGTGATGCAAAGAAGATTTTAGAAAGTCTTTTATAACCACGTAGAGATACGAGTTTTTGCATGATTTTAACTAAGGTTCAAAATGTCGGTCGATATAGGTGTCACAAAGAGATTTGGGCTTCTATATCCATACTGGTGGAACTAATATCCTTAGAGTTTTACTTATTTAAACCGATAAGTCTTGAGTCGGCAACAGTGGCAACTTTGTGGATGCAAGTGGCCACTTTCTGTGGAAACTCACTTTCGAGAGAGAGGGGTTTTTGTAGATATTTTGTGTCACTTGTTTCTGACCATATTGTTACTACATCTGTCTTAGTTAATTCTAGTACCCAAATCCTCTCTTTTAACTTGTTGATTATCTTAATCATTGTTTAACTTACTTAAAGACTCACAAATATTGATATTGTTCTTAAAACTCAAACAAGCACTAGAAGTTCATGAAAGTTATCTGATTCTTAGTTGTCTAGTCTCTGTGGAAACGATCTTGGTACCCTACCACTTTATTACTTAATAGTGATCATAGTGTCCGGTGTGCACTTGCACCGCCACTGTGGCAACACAGGTGGCCATTTTGTGGACCTATACGATTTTCTGCTATCAGTTTTTCGTGTCTTTTTCCTTTGAATACTTATATTCTTTTATCATTATTTTTGTGATTTTGATATACTTTTAATACTTTTGATCAACTCTATTAAAAAAATACAATAAATCAAAAGTGTGTTGGTCTTTCTATCAATTTTTGATTTTCAATTAAAAGGTTAAATAAATGTATTATTATTATTACATTAGATTATATATTGTAATGAATGCGTTAACAATGTATTTTCATAAATTTTCTTATTATCGTATTGTATTTGTAATTTATTATTATAATAATATATTTTTAAATTGTTTTCTATTAAGGTATTGTACTTTGAAAATTTTAACCATTATAACAATGAATAACCTATTACCTTATATACCAGTCAAACCTTCACTATTTTTGTTTCCGTAGATTAGTTAAGATGATATTGATAACCTGTAAGCTCTAATTAGACATAAATATATAAGAAAATAGTAAATTATAAGATTGCTCCTATGGTTATATGAGAATTATGCATTGAGTCTCTCTATCGAAATAAAAAACCTAAATCAATTCCCACTCGCCCACTGGCTTCTCCACCTTATCCGATCACATCTCACGTCTCTGGTAACTCTTCCATCCTCGGCATTGTACCATCTCCGATCGCCACCGTCTACCATCAACCAGCATGAAACACAAATCTAAACACACAAAAAAAATGTAAAAGTCGTAAATCAAATATAAATCCAAACACAAACACGGTCACTCAAGATCATAAAAAATAATTATCTACAAATACGTTCAAGATTTTTTATGAAAGACATGTAGAATAAAAAAAAGAGTACCTAAACACAAAACTCCAATTTTTTTGGAACTTATCTTTATTGATAAAAATCAATACCCTAAATAAATTAACCCATAAAACAAAACCTATAACCTCCATGAATGAAGGATTAGAAAAAGCTATAGCTTTCATGATTCTTTTGTCACTCAACATCCATGCTATTGTTCGACGCTTAACGGAGAAGATGAAGATGATGCGTTTAGCTTATTGTTTTCCTTGAATCTGTGTTAAGAGTTTCAAATATGAGTTTGGGTTCAGTTACATAAGGTTTGGTTGCTTCCCTAACTTGATTTAGTAAAAAGACTATCAATGTTCATCATCTTCATCTTTGTTCCCCATATAAATGCGCACATAAACCAAATCTATGTTTTAGACCAGATCTGAGTGGTTGGATTCGATGGAGGTGGAGGATGCCAATTTCTTCGATGGGGATAGAAGATCAAAGTTGTAGCCATGGTTGTTCGAGCGTGTAAGGAAACATATTCCATACACGCAGTTCAACCATCCCCGATGGTTTAAGGTAACCCATGGCGGCCAATTTTATACAATAATCCATTTCACAATTTATATAGCACATAACATAATTACATGTATAAACTCAATAATTAATTCGATATTTCATCGTTCGAAATAAACCAACGAAAGCGATGACCATTATAACATTAACGCATAAACCATTTCCAGTTTAAAAGAAAAGGGTTTAAATTAAGGGAACTCACCTGGTGAATTGGAATTCGGTACACACACAGAAATAAGTTCCCGAATGATTAAGCCCCTACACGACCGATGGAAAGACTGACAATTAACTTTTTGATAATTTCCGAAATTAAAATCCTAAAGTTCACACCCCTAATTGCCATCCACTAAATCGGTCCACAACCCCAAGGCTAATTGAGTGAGAAGTGGGCTTCGGCCCAATTGCAGGCTGGCTAAGAGTGAAGGCGGCCCAACACGGGAGTCACCCGACCCATCACCCAGGCCCAACTCATGGACATGTGGGTCTTTGGTACACTCAACTCAAGAGCACACGGGTCTCGAGTGACACCCGACTCAAGAGCACAAAGGTCTCGAGTGACACCCGAGACAATAGCACACGGGTCTCGGCCACACCCGCCTCAAGAGAGGACTCGGCCTTGACCACGCCCGACTCAATGCCTATGCAGGTCTCGGCCTTAACACAGCTGACTTATCGGTGCTACGAGATTTGGGAAAACCCACTCGGCCCGGGTAGGGCGACCCCTGCTCGATTCCAGGTGCGGCGGTGGCTCATATCAAATCGAGAGCATTCATGTCGGCGACTTAGGAAATCCCCCAAATCGATTTCCACAACAATACTTTGAATCAGAATTCAACACAACTCTACATAATCAAAGGATTCCAACCTAAGAATTTCTATCCTGATTTCACAATGCTTATCCCCCAAAAATATCTTAATTAGGGATTGATTGCAGTGAGATTTTCCCCAAATCATATTATTTAACAGTACAAGGATTAGAATACTTATTTCTTTAAGAACAACCCCTTTTTGCTTGAATGGTCCTCTTTCAAGAACGATTCTTCACTTCTTTAGCTTAGCAATCGGTTTCCTCCTCTTCTACTTTTAAAGTCGCACACAAACACACACATATTTCTTTTTACACCCAAATAAGGAATGACCTAGGGTTTTAGGTCTTAAGTGCCTAAATTTCCAGAGAGGTCCCCCAATTTTTCTTATTTCACACCTTTTACCCTACCAAACAATTAACAGGAGATAACGGAAATTTTACGATCGTTACAACACTCCCCCCCTTTAAAAGAACTCCGTCCCCGGAATTTTCTTGTCGAACAAGTAGGGATATTTCGACCTCATCTCAGATTCCAGTTCCCACGTCGCTTCCCGTCCCTTATGGAACTTCCACTGAACTTTCACTAGATTTATCTATTTCGTCCTCAGACGTTTAACCTTACGACCGATTATTACTTCTGGTTCTTCGATGAAATTTAACTTCTCGTCCACCTTAACGTCTTGCAATGGCACCGCCATATCAGGTTCCTCTAAACACTTCCTCGGGTTGGCGACATGAAACGTATTATGAATACCCCGCAATTCTTCGAGTAAATCCAACTTGTACGCCACTTCCCCGACTCGTTCAATAATTCCGAAAGGTCCGATGTAACGTGGGCTTAACTTACCCTTCTTTCTGAAAGGAACGATTCCTTTCCTAGGTGATACTTTCAACATCACTTTATCCCCTACCAAGAATTCTATATCCTTCCGTCACTTGTCCGCATAGCTCTTCTTGCGATCCCGCGCCACCTTCAATCTTTCTTGCACTTGAACAATTTTATACGAAGTCAGCTACACCAAATCTGGTCCTGCCAATTGCTTCTCTCCGACCTTGTTCCAGCACAAAGGTGTACGAAACTTTACCGTACAACATCTCGTACGGAGCAACTTTGATGCTAGCTTGGTAGATGTTGTTATAGGAGAACTCAATCAATGGTAGATGACTTTCCCATGAACCTTGGAAATCCAAAGCACACGCTCGTAGCATATCTTCCAATGTTTAGATAATACGCTCACTCTGCCCATCTGTTTGTGGATGATAGGTTGTACTCATCTTGATTTGCGATCCTATTTCTCTCTGGAAACTCCTCTAAAACATCGACGTGAATCGACTATCACGGTCGGACACAATCGACAATGGTACTCCATGGCGAACGACAATTTCGTCAATATACAATTTCACTAGCCATTCCAACGAGTAAATCTCCTTTATGGGCAGGAAATGCCCCGATTTAGTGAGTCGGTCTACAATGACCCAAATTATGTCATAAACCTTTGGGTTTCTAGGCAACTTAGTCACGAAATCCATCGTGATCTGTTCCCATTTCCATACGGGAATATCGAGCGGTTGCAATTTCCCGTATGGTCGTTGGTGCTCCACCTTCACTTGCAAATAAGTTAGGCCTATCTTCACGAAGTACGCTATGTCCTTATTCAATCCTGGCCACCAATAGTCTCGTTTTAGATCTCCATACATCTTGTTAGTCCCCGGATGGATCGAGTATCTCAACTTATGCGCTTCTTCTAGGATAACTTTCCTCATTTATCCAAGTTAAGGAACCCAAATCCTCCCGTTGAAACATTTTAATCCTTGATTGTCCTCTACCAACGAGTTCACTAAGCCGACTATTCATTCTTTCTTAACATTCTCGGATGCCAAGGTTTCTCTCTGAAGCTTCTTTACTTCCTCCAATAAATTGGAGTTACCATAGTTCTCATCGCTACCATCCTTAGATTTTCACCCATCTCCTTCCAACTCAAGGCGTCGGTTATGACATTGGCTTTACCAGGATGATACTCGATTTTACAATCATAATCGGTTAGCAACTCCATCCATCTTTGTTCGCGCATATTCAGTTCCTTTTGATCAAAAAGGTAGCAGAGGATCTTGTGATCCATAAAGATCTATCATTGCATCCCATAAAGATAGTGCCTCTAAATTTTTAACGCAAAGACCACGACGGATAACTCTAAATCATGAGTGGGATATCGAGGCTCATGATCCTTTAGATGGCGAGATGCGTACGCAATCACCTTCCCATGTTGCATTAGGACGCAACCTAAACCCATCCTCGACGCATCACTGTACAATACGAAGTCTTCTGTGCCATCCGACAAATATAAGATTGGAGCGCTACTCAACATGTCCTTCAATTTCTAAAAAGCCTCTCTCTAAGCTTTCGTCCATGCAAACTTTACACTCTTCTTGGTCAACGAAGTCCGCGGTGTTGCGATGCACGAAAAGTCTTTGATAAACTTTCGGTAGTAACCGGCCAACCCCAGAAAAATTTGGACTTCTGAAGGATTATTCGGTGCCTCCCAATATCGTATTGCTTCCACCTTTTCCGGATCCACCTTGATCTCGTCTTGGGACACGACGTGCCCAATGATCTATTTCCCCCGTAACTAGAATTCGCACTTCGAGAATTTCGCGTAAAGCCTTTCTCGCAATGGCAGATCTAACACCATCCGTAAATGATTCTTGTGCTCTCTCTCGGTCTTCGAGTACACCAAGATGTCGTCGATGAACACTATTACGAACTTGTCCAGGTAGGGTTGACACACCCTATTCATCATATCCATGAATGTCGCAGCGGCATTGGTCAAACTGAACGGCATCACAAGAAATTCGAAATGTCCGTATCTCGTATGGAAAGCCATTTTCGGTATATCTTCTTCCCTCACTTTGAGCTGATGATAACTCAACCTTAAATCGATCTTGGAGAAGAAACTTGCTCCCTGAAGTTGATCGAATAAGTCATCTATCCTTGGAATCAGATATTTATTCTGAATCGTCAGCTTATTTGAGCTCCCGATAATCTATGCACATTCGCATAGTTCCGTCCTTCTTTTTCACAAAGAGGACGGACGCTCCACATGGAGAGGTGTTAGGCCTTATAAACCCCTTGTCTAGAAATTCTTGCAATTGCGACATCATCTCTTTCATCACCGCGGGTGCTAATCTATACAGTGCACGTGCGATCGGAGCGACGCCAGGCACCAAATCGATCCGAAATTCGACTTGACGATCAGGGGGTAGATTTTTCAAATACTCCGGAAATACTTCTGGGTACTCGCTCACTGCTCGCACATCCTCTACCCCACACTTCTCCTTTTTAGCGTCTAGCACATATGCCAAAAAAACCCGACACCCTTTCCTCAGACTCTTACTCACCTTGATCATGGAGATCAGGCTAGAGCTCTTATCGTGCCTATTTCCATAAATCACTACCATCCCCTTCTCAGGCAACACTACACGGATCATCTTCTTATTGCAGACAATACTAGCATCGTTCCTAGCCAACCAATACATCCAAAGCACCACATTAAATTCTTTCATTGCCATTGGGTATAACACCACTGGCACTAGACTCCCTTCAATGTCTATGACACACCCCTCAAACACCTCCTTAATAGACACTTGATTAGCATCGACAGTTTCTACTTCGAACATCCACTCTAAGCATTTTGGCTTTACGCCCAAACACTTCGAAAATTCAGGTAATATAAAGGAGCAACTCGCCCCTGAATCAAACAATACTCTAGCACAAATGGAGTTCAACAAAAACATACCTGTGACGGCATCAGGAACCTCCTCCGTCTCCATCTCTATCATATTGAAGGCTCTTCCATTCATACAAGTCGGTTCCCACTTCTTCTCCTCCCTTTTTCCTCTTCCACGCTCCCCAACTTGAAATGGTCTGCCTTGTGTTAGATCTTGTTTGAATCAATTTGTACTGTATTTTGTTTGTCTTTTGAGTTGTAAGTATTGTATGAGGTCAAGGATTCTTTGACCCATATAAACACCTTTTGTCTTTGTTCTTTTCTTGTAAGTAAGTAAGCCATGTAAGCACTTGTCATTGTACGCATTATTTTCAAGTCTTGTAATTTGTCTTTCTGAGATATATGACTAAAAGACTTGTGACTACTTTCTCTCTCTAGATTCTTCTTCATAATCTTAATCCTTAAATGTTAAGTGCTTGAATCTAGAATCCCACCCCGTTTTACTTGCGGGAAATCAGACCGTAGGTGATCAGGCAACCCACATTGATAGCATGTCCTTTTGCTTGGGAAATCTCTAGAGAGTTGACTTTGACTATTATTAACAAATGACTTTGACTTTCCATGACAGTTGACTTTCTAGCTTTGACTTCTTGATCTTCAGATATCTTGATCTTGTATCCAACATATTTATGATCTAATAATCTCCCCCTTTGGATTCAAGATCATCTTCAAAAAGATTTAGCAAAAACAATCTCCTTCTTTGATTCAATCTCTTTCAAATGTATCTCCCCCTTTGTTGAATTCTGTTAACTTGAATCATCTTCATATCATTTGTATTCCTTTCAAACACTATCCTTCAACAAATAGTAACAATCTCCCCCAAGATTGGTAGAAACAGTCTTCAATAATCTCCTCAAGACTTTCACAAACTCTTTCAGACTTCGGAAAGAAATTATCTTCAGATTTAGCACGGAATGCGTCAGCAAATAATCTTCAAAGAAAATTTCTTCAAAATCAGCGTATCTTCAAACAACTTTGACTTTGCTTAAGCAATACTTCAAACTTTCAAACTTTCAACTTTGTCATCTTCAACTCTTTATCCAAACTTTCAAACTTTCAAATCTTTGAAATTTCTGATCTGGACATTTCTGTAATTCATCTCCCCATTTTTGATGAATAATGCATCAATATCATCAAAACCTTTAGCAAGAAATGTCTTTATCCAATCTGACCACTGATCTATCAAAATGAGCCTCTGATTCACTGTCAAGTCACCAAGATATTCATGTAGATCTTTTCAAATCCAGACAAATTATGAGTGTAACACCTGAATCAACAAATGAATCAGTTAAAATGCCTGTTAGTAACACTAAGTCACTGTGTGTAACGAATACACATAGTAAAAGAGCTTTTTGATGTTCACTGCCCCAAGGCTTCCATCCAATCATCGAAACACCACAAAGGCAATATCTATGAATGTTATGACAAAGAAACAAATTCTTTGTGTGTTCGTGTAAGTGATAGAAAGAATTAAGCATATGATGATTGCTTTTTAATAAGGCTCAACATTGTGTTAACCACTGAGACAACAGTAGATAAACACAGCCTCAATGTGCATGATTGAAGTGTGAAGGTGGGGCAGACTTCCTTCTTTTTCAATATCCAGATTTTCCAAATGAAAATCAGATAGATTATGTGTTGCGTCCCCAGAAAATATGAAATGTTTTCTTTTTTAAACGAAAATGAGTGGCTGGTGGGGTTTTATTAGGAGTTGGCATGGGCTAGGTGCCTGTTTCAATAACGTTCACGAAGAAATGTGAAACATTAGTAATGTGGCTGCCCGGCTCAGATAGTAGTTGGTGCAGAGTTTGATATTCTTTTACTCTGTTCTCTCACCCTCTTTCTTTTTAATCAATGAGCTCACATCTAACCAAACTCTCTTTTTCGTTTTACCTTGTCACACATCCCACACCCATTTCTTTTTGACTCCTCACACTCAATCACTACGGATTAACTTCTTGGGTAGGAAACACTGGTTAACGTGAATCCATAGAAGTTCATTTAAGTCCTAGCACAAAGAACCCTTATTTTCCTATAAAGCATATGTTGCTCGTAATGGTTTATCTTGAACATTTAATACACGAAAAATATGGGTCAACATGTGTATGCTCATAGATGTAATCATGAAAAGATGAGCATTTTTTTTAACATTGAAGTATTTTTCAAACTGTTATGTCTGTTTTATAGTAATCATTGTATTTATAGGGCTTGATCATATACTGTGTTTAGAGTCTATTTGTATTGTATCTGACCAAGGGTATTTAAGTCCCTTTGGTCTTGCTCCTTGGTAAGAACCTTCACGCACATTATTGAGATTTTACACTTTGCGCACTCAAGCTCTCTCTCTCTACTTTCTCTCTCTAAAGATTCATTGATCTTGGATTATCAATTGGTATCAGAGCCATCTGAATCTTGAGAGGATTGAGAGAAATCGTTGTTAGTTACTGAATTTGTAGATTAAGCAGAAAATTTGATTGATTTTCTTGATTTTTCAAGAAAATCTCGTTTTTTGCTTGATTCATCAAATTTGGATATGTTTCTGGTCGAATTGTATTGATTTTGGATTCATTAGCTTCGTTTTTGTTAATAGATCATAATTGTTTCACATAATTTTGCATAAAAACCATGATTTGATCTTTGATTTTGTGATTTTCTGGAAACTCGAGTTCTTGTACTGTTACATTCACGATTTTGAGTTTTAGTGTTTTTTAATCGAAATTGTTAGTTGAAAGTTGTTATAAAGTTGTTTTCGTTAATCAAAGTGTGTATTTCTTGCATAAATTTCTTGATTTCTTTTGATCTTGCGAGTTATTTTTGATTTTATGTGGTTTGCGCATTTTCATGTAGATTTGCGCAACATTCATGTAGGTTTGCGCATGTTCATGTTGATTTGCGCAAGATTCATATCACTTTGTGCAAGATCATTGTATTCTAATCCGTGTGTTAGTGTTTTTCAGGTTCTCGCATTGGACTAATTACGCAAAGCATAGTTTGCGTATCAAGTGCCATCCGAGAAACAAAGTTCGCGTATCAGGCTACATACGCAAAGATCATTTTGCGCATCAAGTTAGATACGCAAAGCTCATCTTGCGTATCAAGTGCAATCCGAGAAGCTTAGTTTTCGTATTTCAGTTCAAGGAAGTCTAGTTCGTGGTTCAAGCATAATACGCAAAGTCAAGTTTGCGTACCCTTCAGCATACGCAAAGTTTAGTTTGCGGATCTCACTGCTTACGCAAACCTTCTGTTTGCATGTGTTCCAGACTTAGAATATTTTTTATTCTTAAAAAAAAAGTCTGGATTTTTTTTTTGTTATATATGGATTCTGCAAAATTTGCTTATCAAGCTCAGGTCTACAAGAATGACATCATGATGTCATTGGGTACAGAAAGTCGTCCACCAGTGCTGATAGATGAAAACGAATTTACATAGTGGCAAGATCGGTTCCTGAACTTCACTGAACGACAAAAGAATAGAAATGACATGATGATCATTTTATCTAAAGGACCGTTTGAAAGACCCAAATTGTCTTCTAGTTTATATAAGCCTACTAAAGAGTACACACATGAAGAATTGTCTGCTTATCAAGTTGATCGTGATATTAAATCAAATCTGATGCTCGCTTTGCCAAACCTTGTATACAACAGGATTGACTGTTTCAAAACTCATCCTAATCTGATGTGGCAACAGCTTGAGAAGATTATGTTTGGTTCTTTAGTAGCTACTCAACTCAGACATACGCGCTACATGAATAATTTTGAGGAATTCAAAGCCAAGGACGGGGAGCCGCTAAAGACTGTGTTTGATCGTTTTTGTGCCATAATCAATGATCTTCGGAAGATTAAGGTTGAAAAGACTGAGCTTGAGACAAATCTGAAGTTCGTCAACATATTGCAGCCTGAATGGAATAAATCTTGTCATAGACTGAGGAACGATGTCAGAATATCCACTATGCAAATTCAAGAAGTTTATGAAATTCTGATGACTGATGAGTGCATTGTGATAGAAAAGAAGGCCAAACTAGAGAAAAAGAAGAAGTCAGTAGACCCGGTTGCACTCCTCACGAGCCAACTGGCTGAAAAGGCGTTGTCTGATAACGCTTACAACGGGTCAACTGATGATGATGGTGAGGCTCTACAGAAAGCAATGATCCTTCTCTGTCAGCATTACCAGAAAAAGTTCCAACCAAGATCTGATTCCAACTCTTCTCACTTCACTTATGGGTTTAAAGCCAAAGTACCTGAGCCAAAGACTGCTGCTTGCTACAACTGTGGAAAGTCGGGTCGCATCTCAAAGGAGTGTCGAGCAAAGAAGGTTAGAGACTCAGCTTATTATAGAAAGAAAATGGAGTTGGCTGAGAAAAGAGAGAATGGAACAGCTTTGCAGGCAGAAAAAGAATTCTGGCTGGATCACTCTGACGATGAAGCTGCAAACGTCGAAATCGCTCATATGTGCTTGGTTGGAGTTGACCAGTCAGACGATTTTGAAACTTATGAAGATGAGGTATATTCTGAATTTGATTACAATTTTATTACCTCTCAATTAAATATCATGATAACTTCTTTATCTGATTTATGTTTAAAGTTATTATCTGAAAAGAATTTAAATTCTGAAAAGTCAGATTTGGTTGACAAACTGAAAATTTCTTTGAAGGATGAAAAATCTATTTTAGAAAATACAAAAGACATCTTTCAAAAGAAATTGGATGATTTGGAAAATTCAAATAAGACTTATGTTAGCTCCACTCACTTTGTATAGAAGTATTGAAAAATAGGCTAAGTATGGAAATCGTAGAAGCCTGCCGCTGAACACTCAGATACACCACAGAAGGTGCAAAGCTTGGAGATTACCCCGCAGAAGATCTACCAGAAATAGAACCTGAATGATACTTGGATTACAGAGCCTCTGTGATAACTCACAGAGCCTCTATGAAGGCCAACCTCTGGAGATCAGCTGTTGAGGCTTTTCTTAGAGATCAAAACAAGACCACGTGCAGAACACGTAAGACATGCTGTACGAAGATCCTCAAGATCAAAGTAATGGGCATCCCACGATGTTTACTTTACAGTTGGCATTCCGTTTATGGAATGTCAGTTCTTGTCTTGTACTAAGGGGTGCATCCTTCTGCTATTTTAAGGAGCACCACCTTAGAGCTAAGAGGATGAGTGAGCACACACAAAAAACAGAAGTCTGTATATTCCTTGAGCACCTTTTTGCACATACCAGTGCATGTTCTTGGTGTTCTTGGGTAATTAATGAAACAATTCTTTGAGTAACTTTCGTGTAATACTTTACTTCCTGTTCATTAATTACCTGTGTGTTTACCACTTTGCAAGTTCAATCTCTTCTACACATCTTAAACGCTTCCGCACTCTAGTTATATAATCTGTGTGTAGTAAAAGGTTAAATCAAGTTAAAGAACATCAAAACCGGGATCAACAATTGGTATCAGAGCAGACTTTGATTTTCAATATCAAAGGATCCTGTTCTATACTTGTTTCCAGTACTCAAGGTGGTAATTTGAGTCTGTTCTTCGTTCCAAACTCCACTCACAGTCACACTCAGCTTTTCTGAAGCTATATCAACCTGTTTGATATAGTAATAGGTACAAGTGTGTTCTTCTCTTAAAGACAGATTCAAAGCTAGTTGGTTGATCATTTGTTCTTACCAATTCATATTCTCATCTTCACACATCATCTCTGTAATACTCTTTCTGGTTCGTGCCATACTCTGTTTTACTCACTGAAACCAAAATGGCAAACACTTTCAACTACTTCAGTGCGGGATCTCAATTCAAACCTCCCACTCTTCTAAGGGATGAATATCCTCAGTGGAAGATCAGGATGGTGCACTTCCTTGAAGGTGTGGATCCTGGTATGGTTGAGTTTCTTCACAATCCTCCTTTCATTCCAATGACAACAGTTCCTCGTGTTCCTGCCACTGCCAATACTCCTGAAATTCCTGAATATCAACACCCCAAACCAGTCCTTGAATGGAGTGAAGAAGAAAATGCACAACATGAGCTTGCAAAGAAAGCCAAAAGACTAATCATAATGGCTATTCCAAATGATATCTTTCAATATCTTGACTCATGTGAAACTTCAAAGGACCTATGGTTAGAGCTGGAGAAACAACTTGAGGGTGGTGCTAAAACCCTCAAGAACAACAGAGTCTTATGCATAAATGAGTATTTTGCATTCAAAGCTCTGCCGGGTGAATCCATTCAAAGCACTTACAATAGATACAACTCTTTGATAAACAAGTGCAAGAGATATGGGATCCACAGAACCTCCGAAGAAAACAATGTCAGATTTCTACAGAGCCTGAATGATAAATGGCTTCATTTAACCATGTCCATGCAAGCTACATTGGATCTTGATGTTTGGTCCATATCTGATCTCTTCGGAACACTAATTAGCCAAGAGAACAGAATTTCCAAACTATCAACCTCTGTCGGAGGTCCTCTGGCTCTTGAAGGATGTGCCTCAGAAGGCAAAGACAAGGGAAAGAAGGATAAGGCAGCTGAGGAGGCTCATAAGAAGAAAAAGAAGAAGGTACTTGTAGCAGAGAGTGAAAGTGAAGAAGACTCTGAGGAGGAGATTGACATGTCTGCTTTGGCCAAAACTCTTGCACTAATGACCCGACAGTTCAATCGTGGTCTCAAGAAGAAGCCGGAGTACAGAGGAAAAGAAGAAAGAGATGATAGAAGCAGAGGATATGGTGAGGCCAAGAGAAAGGAGTGGTCTGAAGAACCTAGGCAAGAAGAGAGAAATGGACAAAATTCAGACGGCAGAGCTGGTGACAAATTCCCGAAGCAAACTGAAGGATGCTTCAAATGCGGGAAACCAGGCCACTATGCAGCAGAGTGCAGGTCCTCTGCCAACACAGGGAAACCCACAAGGGACGCTGCCTTCTACAAAAAGAAAGCAGAGTACTACACTCAAAAATCCCTAATGGCAGAACAAGAGAACCTTGTGACCGATGAATCATCTTATGAAGAAAATAACGCACTCTTATGTGGAATGGCAGAAGTCCACTCTTCTGACAACGAAAGTGAGGTATCTACTTCTAACTCTTGCAACTCAGACTTTGAAAGCAAGCTTCTTGAAATACAAAATGATCTTCTAGCTTACAAACATACATGCTCAGATCTTGAGAAAAAGCTTGCCTTCTTTGAAAGAGAAACTAGACTTCTCACAGAGGAGAAGGATAAGCTTTACTTTCAAAACAAAACTCTCATCTCTGAGCATATTTCAACAAAAAGGGATTTCAATGACAAAATCACAAATCTCGACAGAGCTTTGAAAGAAAAGGTCAAAGAGCTTAAGAAATGTGAGAGTGATCGTCTAAATGCCACTTCTTTGAAAAACTTCTTTCAAAGGGAAAGAGAAGCTCTTCATCGAGATCTGTTCGACAGAAATGTTAAAATCAAAAGGTATCAGGATGCTCAAAAAGTCACTGAAAAGGTCAACACCCAAATTGGCAGAAGAGGTATAGGGTTCGATGATATCGATCCCTATACTGGAAATAAAAGAAACAAATCTTTAGCAAATATCTTCTGCGTTGGAAAATCATTAAATGCAAGTCTTCCAAACCTTCTATCCACATTTAAAAGGCGAAAAACATCCGAAGAACCACATCTGAGGAATCCTCTGTTGATGGTAGATACATGGTATGAAAACAATAATCTACCTTCTTCTCTCTCATCAAAGAGAAATTCTATTCCAAAGAAATATCTGTCTCAAAAACAGATAGGAATCTTCAGATTCGGTCATCCAGAAACACAAACTCAAATGGCTTTTGTATGCATGATGACTCCTGAAAAGGAATTGTCCTCTGAAGCTCCAGAGTTTGTTCCAGCCTCTGTGGAAGAAAAACTTTTTAAAAGATTTCTGGAAAATGACTTGAGAAAGACCTATGAAAACCATTTTCTTAATCATCCTGATATTATCTCTGATGTAAGAGAAATCTTTGAGCAAGATCTACAAAACTGTCTTAACGTTCCTATGGTCATTCCGTGTATTTCAAAAATTCTAAATACTTCAGAGGACACCAATGGACAAAGCAAGGCACTTGCAGAAGGTCAAGATTTCATTCACAGAGACTTCCTCGATTCAGACTCTGAGTCAGAATCAGAGTTCTCTGTTGGAAATGAGACAAGTTCTGTGGAACTTGAGATACTCCCCTGTGGTCCAGAGAAGAGTAAACTTACCTCTGGCATTCTCAATAGAACAGTTCTTCCCAAAAGGAAAACCACAGGTGTATCTATCTGTCCTGATTTCCTGGACATGTGCTTGCAAGCAAAGACTTCTCTTGAGCTTGAAAGATCTAAAAGGAACAAGATCCCTCATGATTCAAAAGCTCCAAGACCATTAAAACCTTTTCAAGAAAAACTCACTTGGCAACAGAAGAATAAATGGCCTAAAATTGATAAACTTGATGCTTCTGTTGCAGTGAAAGCAAGGAAAGAAGATCAAGGGAGAGTACAACCAAAGAGTCACTCAAGAAGAGTTTTTGAAAAAACTCAACCTAGATTAGACAAAGCTTTCTGTAAAAGGAAACCCAAATCTAAAATGGGTTGTAGTAAAATTTTCTCTGTACCCTCCTTTGACAAATTTAATGAATTTTTCAAGAAATTTGCTTCAAATGTTCCTTATTGTAAATGCTTTCATCTCATGCATTCTTTGAATCAACACTTCTCAAGGCCCTCCTGTCTTATATCTCACCCCAAGCCCAAGAATGCAAAATTCAAGGGTGAGAAGAGACAAACCGATACCTCTGCAAATGAGGATAAATCCAAAACCAAAGATGTTAAGGCATCTTCAAAGTCTACTAACAAAAATGGACCCATTTGGAAATGGGTACCTAAAACTCTCTAATCTGTCCACAGAAGAAACAGCATGTGCCTATCTGGTACCTAGACTCCGGGTGCTCAAGACACATGACTGGCGACAAAGGGTTGCTTTCCTCCTACAAAGAAAAACATGGAGGAGGATCTGTAACCTTTGGAGATAATAAAAAGGGTCAAATAAAAGGCTATGGAATCATTGCCAAAGGAGACATCGATGTCAACAAAGTTGCCTATGTGGATGGCCTCAAACACAACCTTCTGAGTGTAAGTCAACTTTGTGACAATGGACTCGATGTGATGTTCAAAAGACAGTACTGCTCTCTGCTGAAGGAAGATACAACCACAGAGCTTCTGCGAGCCAAAAGACGAGGTGATCTATACCTCATGGACTTTAAATCAACTAACAGAGAAGAAAAGCTCTGCTTAGTCTCAAGTAAGAATGAAGAAGCTTGGCTCTGGCGCAACAGGTTTTGTCATCTAAACTTTCACACACTTAACAAACTTGTGAAACTAGAACTAGTAAGTGGTCTACCAAGTATTAGATTCGACAAGGATCATCTATGCTCAGCTTGTGAGATGGGCAAACTCAAAAGGGCTGCTCACAAAACCAAGTCTGATATATCTTGCACCAGACCTCTGCAGATGCTTCATATTGACCTCTGTGGTCCTATATCTGTGCAAAGTCTTGGTGGCAAGAAGTACATCCTTGTACTCATAGATGAATTCTCTAGATATACTTGGGTTGAATTTGTTCGAAAGAAATCCGATGTTCCTGAAGTACTAATCAATCTTATCAAAAGAATACAAGTCCTTTATGACTGCAGGGTACAGAGAATCCGAAGTGACAATGGGACAGAGTTTAAGAATTCAACCATTGAAGCCTATCTGTCGACAGAAGGAATTTTACAGAACTTCTCTGCTGCAAGGACTCCACAACAAAACGGTGTTGTTGAACGAAAGAACAGAACACTAGTGGAAGCCGCAAGGACTATGCTCACTGCTTCAGGGCTCTCTATTTCTTTCTGGGCAGAAGCAATTTCAACTACATGCTTCAACCAAAATCGATCCTTGATCGTAAAGAGACATGCAAAGACACCATATCACTTACTACACCAGAGGAAGCCAAACATTAAGTACTTCCATGTTTTTGGCTGCAGATGTTTCGTACTAAACGACAGAGACCAGATAGGGAAATTCAGTCCCAAAGCCGATGAAGCCAAATTTGTTGGCTATTCATCAAACTCCAAGGCATACAGAATCTATGTACTCAAATCCAAGCATATACTCGAAAGTATTAATGTTTCATTTGATGAATCTTTTCAGATGACTTCTGAGCAAATCAGCTCAGGACTCAAACTTCAGGATGAAGATTCTAGTGGATCATCACGAACAAATGATCTTCATCATCTGTTTGAAGAGATGTTCAATGATGATGAACCTTCTGAAGGTGACCGCAGAGCCTCTAAAGCCGAACCCTCTGAGGACCAAACAGGTACTTCTCTAACTGGTCCTAGTAATGCTTCTCCCTCCTCCAGTAATGCTGCAGGTGCAACCATCGAGGGGGAGCACTCTGAGGACAATACAACTAAAGGCCCCAAGCTCAATCAAGATGATGGTTATCTTCAAAACCTCACAGAAGGGTCAACACTAGATAAAGGCTCTCCAGAACTCTCTACCTCCACTCATGGTGAACAACCAAGTCCTGTGGAAAGTACAAATGATCAATTTCTTTCAACAGAAGATGATCTACATCAAGACGAATGTGCTCCTGAACTTACCATAGAAGTTTCCAATGATCACCTACCCCGCATGATAAAATGGACCAAAAGTCACCCACAGAGCCAAATCATCGGTGACGCTTCTGACAAGGTCCAAACTCGATCGAGTACTGCAAACTTTTGTTAATATACAAATTTTGTGAGTATCATCGAACCCAAAAAGATATCTGAAGCACTTGAAGATCCAAACTAGGTAGAAGCTATGCAAGAAGAGCTTCTGCAGTTTGAAAGAAACGAAGTATGGACCCTAGTGTCTCTACCAAAAGGCAAAACCGCTATAGGAACCAAATGGGTCTTCAGGAACAAAAAAGACGAGGATGGTGTGGTGATCAGGAACAAAGCAAGACTGGTGGCCAAGGGATATTGCCAAGAAGAAGGCATCA